>QUSF01000001.1:38229017-38311573 GCA_003676055.1 Chloebia gouldiae | reverse complement strand
TTTGACACATTTTCTAGACCTTCATGAGCCTTGTTGTGCTTTAGTGGACATGCTCCAGCTCCTCAAACTGAGGGACCTAAACTGAACACAGTATTTGGGGCATGGCCTCACCAATGCTGAGTACAGAGGTGTTCTCTAGTCCTGCTGGTTACACTATTGAGACAGATGCCATTGGCCTTCCTGGCCACCTGGACATTCTGCTGGCTCATATTCAGCCAGCTGTTAACCAGCACTGCCACGTCCCTTTCTGCTGAACAGCTCCTCCTCCAGCCTGTAGTGCTGCACGGGGTAGTTGTGAATGCAGGACTTGGCAGTTTGCCTTAGTGAACCTCATGCAGTCATCCTTAGCCCACTGATTGTGCAGGTCTCTCTGCAGAGCCTTCCTACCCTCCAGCAGATCAGCAGCCACACCCAACTTAGTGTCACTGGCAAATTTACTGTACTCTGTCACTTCATCCAGATCAACAGTAAAGAGATTAAACAGAGATTGAACAGGACCAGCCCCAAAACTGTTCCTTGGAGAACACCACTAGCAACTGGCTGCCAACTGGATTTAGCTGCATTCACCACAACTGTCTGGCCCAGCTATCCGGTCAGGTTTTAACCATCGGAGAGTCCACCCTTCCATGCTGCTGTTTTTCTAGGAGGATGGTGGGGGAAGTAGTGTCAAAGGCCTTACTGAAGACTGGGTAGATGACATACACAGCCTTTCTGTCATCTACTAAGGTGAGTCACTTTGTCACAGAAGGAGATCAAGCTGGCCAAGCAGGGCTTTCCTTTTGCAAATGCATTTTAGCTGGGTTTGATCCTCTCATTGTCTTGTATGTGCTATGCAATGTCACCCTGGATGTCACCCTGGATCTCTTTCATAACCTTGCCTGGAACTGAGGTCAGGCTGACAGGCCTGTTGTTCCCCAGATCATCCTTCCGACCCTTCTTGTAGATGGGTGTTACATTTGCTAATTTCCAGTCAGCTGGAACTTCATCAGTTGACTAGAACTGCTTTTAGATTATTGAGAATGGTTTGGCAAGTTCTTTCATCAGTTCCTCCATTACTCTGGGGTAGATCCCATCTGGATCTACCCCATCTGGTCTTGTGAGTGTTTAATTAACATAGCAGGTCACTAACCATCTCCTTCTCATTTATGGGGACTTCACTCAGCTCCCCATCACCAACTTCTAGCTCTGGGACCTGGGTATTCTGAGGACAGCTAGTCTTGATGTTAAAGACTGAGGCAAAGAAGCCATTAAGTATCTCTGCCTTTTTCTCATCCTCTGTCACTACCCTCTGCATTTAACCAATGCTGAAAGCCTTCCTTTTGCTGCCAATGTATTTATAGAAATGTTCTTTGTTGTCTTAAACTATAGTGGCTAAATCAAGTTCTAGTTGGGCTTTGGCCCTTCTAATTTTCTTCCTAGATGACCTTGTGACATCCTTATAGTCCTCCCAAGTTACCAGATCCTCCTTCTAGAGGTGATATATTTCTCTTTTTCTGGTTAAGAAGTTATCCTCCACACATTCCAAGAGTCTAGTCTCCTGGATTGCCTACAGCTTGCCCTACTACTTTCCCAGCAGATATCAGGGTTGCTAAAGTCCCCCAGCAGGACAAGGGCCTGTGAGCAAAATCTTTCCTGGAATTGGAGCAACAAGGCTCTGCTTGATCAGGCAGCCTAGTCTGTAGTAAACACAGTTCAAGAATAATAGACTGTAGATCTCTAAAGGAGTACTTGGAAAAGAGAGCCTCTTTGTTCCCAGGTGTTGTTGTGGATCTGCTGAAAGAACCAGGAGGTTCACTGTGTGGAGACAAAAGTGACTATACTGGATGTTTGCTTCTTCAAACCATAGAACTCACATCTGTAAGAAATGCACGTGTCTAATGGACTGCTTAGGAAAATAGGATATAGCCAGGGAACAGCTGCACTAAGCAACTTGCTCCCCTAGAGAAATTTCAAATGTTACGGAGAAAAAGTTGTTCACAGCAAATGCTCTTTCCTACTCCCCTGCATGGTCTGTGGCTCTCTATCCCTCCACTCACAAAGCTCAAAGCATTTTTCTGATTAAACAGTGCCAGCAGGGCTGCCAGCTTGATTGACTTCATATGAACAAGGAGCCAAATAGAAAAGGTGCAGAGAATGATCCTTTCAGCAAAGCTGGTATCTGAAGAATGACTTTCCCATAAAGTGTCATAGCTAATATTTTAGTAACCTCTATCTTGGCCACTAAAATATGGTCTCAGTTACTCTTCACTTTGCATTATGGAATGGGAATAGGGTAATACTTCCTATAACACTTGTGTAGTGGGGAAGTAATTGGGTTTATTTCTTCTTTTTTACTTAGTTGAAGAATATGTTGACCATTAGAAATTAGAGAAAACTTCACTGATGTTTAAGCATGAGGCTAAATCTAAATAAACTTCCCGGTTTCTGTGAGCTGCATCTTGTACTTGCTTTTTTTCCCTTTCTAAGAAGAAGGTAACAATATTTTTCAAAAACATTTATGCCATTGAGGAATCCATAGAAATTCAGGAAATGCAGTACAAACACATAACGTATGTACTAACACTTTATTTGTATTTGTGTGTGTGGATTTGATGGCCAAAAAGGAAGAGGCCCCAAGGGCTCCTTAGTATGCAATTAATATTTTGGCTAGAAAAGCAGCAGATTGTTTCAGTATGCTTACATGTTATGACATCATATTCCAGTAAAATTATAATGAACAGAATTTTGTTTGTCTCTGTGGCAAACCAAAATGAGTTTTCTAATTGTCAGCAGACCTTGGTGATTTATTTAATTATAGTGGCGCCCACTCACACCAACTTAGTTGAGGTCTGTCAGCATTTCTGTTATGAACCCCTATTTTTAGGGGTTTATAACTAGTTGTAAATATTTACTCATTGCTGAAATTTGACATTCAAGGTCACATTCATAGAGCAAATATCCTTTTTCAGGTTGACTGTTCTAATGGCATTAGCTAAAAAGAGTAGATTTCTGATGCTGTGAACTTAAAGGGAATAAAGGGAATCTGCTTTCCAGACCTCTTATTTCGAGGATCTTTTAAAGAATCTGAAATGTCCAGAAAAGCCAGATGAAAATGAGCGTGTTTTTATTGTTTTATGTGACTGACTGTATCTTATCTGTTATCACACTTTGTTTTCTTCCAGCTGAATCTATCATTTCACATGCCATCTTGTCTTCTAGTCTTACAATCTTCTGTCATTTGGCTGTGTTGGTCAGCTTATGTTCTGATGAGTGTGCCAGTATCATCTGAAAATCCCTTTTACATAAAAATTCTCTCCAAGGAAAATCCTAGCATTTGTAGCTGCCATGTAGAATGCAGGAAGATGCATATTTTCTAAATGAACATAATTTAAAAACTTTTAGAGACCTAATGAGTCCATATGTGAGGTGTTGCTGTTTGAAATCCTGACTATTTCAGTTCTGTGGCTGAACAGAGTGACAGAGGACTGAGGATTGTAGAGCTGACATGTAGGTGTTCTTATGATGGAAAATATTGTGCTGATACATTATTGCAGAATAATCACTAAATTCTATATAAATATTCCAAATATTGATAATGCTTTCAACCCTTTTTGATAAGTCATATGCAGGTTACTAGGAAGGTTTGTTAATGATCAGAGCATTTTGCCTTTGCATGGGCTTGTTCTTTACATGAGTGTACATCTTCAGGATGCACAAACATTCATTATTAAAACTCAGTTTAATTGTCACACTGTACTGTCAGACTGTAATACTATGATTACTTTTGAGGCTTTTGTTAATACAGTCTCTGTCCTCATAACTGAAAAGAGGAGAATGTTTTTTCCTTTGACATGTTCCTTGTTGCAGAGAAGCCAGTAGCCTCACAGATTTCATTCATTTTCTGAGGATTTCAGGTGTTCCTTTGGACTTTCCTGGCAATGCTCATATTATCAGTGCTGTGTTACAACTCTGCTTGAGGCCAAGGAGAGCAAGAAAAATTTAATCAAAACCACGTAAAAGCTTAATCATTCTGGCAATGCCAAAGAACTGCATGAGGCTCTAGAGCCACAGGCTGAATATCATTTTTCCTTATTATCACATAAATAGCTCCCTAAACACTCTTTAAAAGAAAAGGTGGGGAGAGGAGAGGGAAAAAGAGAAGGTTTGTTGTGGGATTTGAGTTTATAAAGTGGATTAAATTCATGTGCTTTCCTCCTTTGCATGCAGTGGGGAAAAAGGTAGGTCTAGTAACTCAACAGGAAACAGGAACTTCTGTTGGATATTGTATTTTCCCTAAATGTAGGTAGTTGCTAACAGCACTACTTCATTTTTTTTCTATTTAAAGAGGATTGTGAAGTAATGAGGTGGGACATGCTATCAAGGTGCCTACTGCTTTTGCGTGACCCAGCTTGTCTTCTGCTAAGCAGCAGCCAACACAAATGCAGCCATTTCCATTTCTCCATCTTCTGGGATGGTGGGAAGATTCTGGAACTCTTCAAGAAGTTGAGAGTACTTGTTGCTGCAGGGAAAAGAGATCTACAGGAGGCTGTGGTTTCCAGCAAGCTCTAGCAGCTGCCAGTAAGCTCTGTCAGCTACTCCTGATCAAAAGCTGCATTGAGCTTTCCTTTCAGTCATCTGATTAGAGAGGGTCAAGCGCCCTCTCAGCAGGTGCTGGGGAAGAGCAGATGTAAATACAGGGCCCAGAGCACTGCTCCCAGAGACAGGCAGCAGGCACAGCAGATTGCACAGCAGAAGATACAGAAGGGAGTTGGAAACTCTGCTGAGGATGGGGTTGTGCTCAGCAGTGCTGGTGATGCACCACCTGGCACCATTCCTAGCACCATCTGGAGCAGTTCTCCTGTTACATCAGAGACCTTGAGTCAGACCTGACTCCAGAGCTCTAGCTAGGCTGTAGAGATAGTGGTCTTGTCTGCAGGAGGTGTACTGTGTTGGAAGATTTGTGGTTTTGTCCTTTACCAAGTAAAGAAGATGCAGGAAGATGTCAACAGACTGCTGACATCACTAGATCAAATGAGTAAGGGATCACTTGGATCTTCTCTAAGACCCTGCAAGTACAAGAGTATGAATTCCCAGCCATACCAAAGGGGGAGCAGGGACAGCCAGTGCTAATTGGGCTGGGAAACTGGGAGGGAGTCCTGTGATGGCAAGAACTGGAAGCTGGTAATTTTTGGCATTGGGAGGAAGATTTCTGCTCCATCTTCAAATCTGCAACAATATCAGTGCCAAGAGTTTGAATTCCATTAGGCATGTAGGAACTCTGTAAATAGTTTTCCAGAAAGTGTCTGACACTAGACCAGGTCATCCAGAGATGTTGTGGAATCTTCATCCTTGGAGAACTCCACAACATCCTTGGACAAGGCCTGAACAAGACAATCTAACTTCAAGTCTTGACCATGTTCTGGATGTTGCTTTGGACCAGATAACCTCCAGAAGCCTTTCCAGCAGAAGTTTTTATATAATTTTATGAAAATATTACGTAAGCAAAAGCATTTCCAGGCCTAAATAATTCTCAATAAGTGTGTTAAACTGTAAATAGTGTTAAACTGTAAACAAGAAAGCAAAGTAAATATCCACTTTTTGCATGTCATAAAGGCAACTTGGCTCACTCCTCCAAGACCCTATAGCCAGAGGCATATTAGAGCCAGTGTTATGCTTGGTTCTTTTCATATAAATGTAGTTTTAGAATTAGGCACAAAGTTTAGAGACATTGAGGCCAGAGTACACACTCATACTTGTCTGCTTCTGAAGTGTGCTGCTCTCTGGTCAACTTTGTATTTTGTTTCACAGTTGAAATGACTGGGTTGCATTTATTAATGCAAATTCAGACATTATAAAAAAGTTAATATAAAAAAGTTGCCATCCATGTCCACAGATGAAAGTGGGGAGAGCACACTTTAAAAAGGATCCTTTCAGAGGAATAAGGAAAATATAGTACTGTGTTTGATTGAATCTAGATTGAGTCAGTCTAGTTTAATTTGATGGAACTTGCTTTTGTCCATGCTTTTGGAATCCTGGAATCCTGGGCTTTCTTACATTGCTTTAAAATATGAACAAGTTATTTGTCAAGTGAGGATCCATTTCTGCTATGTATATTCTCTATCATCTGACTTTGTTGTCCCTTAGAGCTGAGCTGTGATGACGGGTTTCATATGAACAACCTCACAATCCTTCTTTCTCCATGCCACTTGTCTGGGACAGGAGTTCTCTCCCAGGCAGGGCTTCCACTGGAGTTTTTTGTTCTCCTTAAGTTTCATCTTTTCAAGACTCAAACCAAGAGGAGAGCAAAGCTAGGCTGTTGGGCTGATAATTAGTAGAGCTCATTGCAGAGCTCCACAAATGTAGGTGAAGAGCTGGTTTGCACATAGGAGCGGCTGTCAGAGTTACCAACTGCCTTGCTGAGGAGCAATCCTGTATTTGAGTACTGTGTCTTCTTCTGGGAGAAAAGATAATGTTTCATCCCCAAATACTATTCTATTTTACATAAAATGGACGGGTAAAATTCCTAACTTGTACTGTTGTTTTCTTTTCATGACTTCCTTCCAGGTATCACTGCCCAGTGCCTAAAATTTTCTATGTCCAGTTAACTGTTGGCAACAGTGAGTTTTTTGGTGAAGGAAAGACTCGTCAAGCTGCTAGACATAATGCTGCAATGAAGGCCCTTCAAGCGCTTCAGAATGAGCCTATTCCAGAAAAATTACCTCAGGTCTGTGCTTCAGGAATTTTTTTTTTAATTACCTTGCTATATCTTTAAGTAAGTGGCATATATTGCTGCTTAAAAATTAAAATGTTGTGTCATATTTTTAAAAATACTGAACAGAAAAATTATTACCAGAACATTCTTTCTAAATTGAAAGCAAAAATATAATAACATTTCCTAATCAAAGAAGCAAAGTACTTGCAAGACCTCTGGGAGCAGCTGAAGACCACTTGGGATACTGTAGATTCTCAACAGCAGGTGTGTGTTTGTAGGAGACTAAATTGAATCCTTAGTCAAGTAAATCTCTGTGGCTTGGTTTGCTGAGGTTAAGGGGCACTGGTTGCAGGTTAGTCATGAACAACATCTCTGTCACTTCATGGGCTGGAGCTGTAGGTGACTGGAGAAGGCTGGAGGTAACACTTTGCTGAGATCATGATGGAGGGAGTACAAAGTGTAGAGCTGAGTGTATCTCTCTAGAGATCTGGAGACTGGTTGAAATAGAGCTTTAGGGCTTCACGGTGCCCTAGCAGGTTCAGGCTCCTCCCTGCTGCTGCCCGTGAGAAGTGCACACAGGACACCATGCAGTGGTGGTGTGTGCTTTCACCATGGGACACGGTCCATCTTAGTAAAACTCTATTTCCTTCAGCAAAACTGGCCAGCTGGGTTATCTGTGGAACATGATTGATTCATTGCTCCTCAAATATCAAGCATGGATCAGAGCCAGTACATATCGTACTCATAAATGCATTATGAGATTGAGCTTCTTTCTTCCCCATTCCCTGACAGTGTGCTCCTGAGGGAGCAAGGACAGACCTGCTGCTACCCATCTAGTAATCCCATTAGTAACTCAGTGAACTTGACTGGAATGGGATCCATGGAATATAGCAGAGTACTTACTTGCATAGGTCTATCTTTCGGATTTCATGGCTATCCTTAATGAAGCCTTCTGTATAGTCTTCTATTTCAAGCTATCATTTTTTCCTTTTATTAGAAAAACTTAATAAAGGATAAAATCCTTTATCCATTTTAAACCACTGAAAAGGAGTGTTGCCATCTTAATACCTAATTGGGCAAATGTGTAGAAGAGCATAAGGTGAGCAGAAGTAAGGAGCAGTCAGCCAACAGGGCAGGGCTACCAGTGAATGCTTTCACAAAGAGTGATTGTGTGTCTGCCAAAGCACCTCTGCTGTCTCATAGATGTGAGGCTAAGAAAGGCCTTACAATTAAAGTGTCAGTTGTGGGAATGAGGATCAAATTTAAATCCAAAGTGCCTGAGACACTCCTGAACATATTTTATCTTCCTAAGGCTTGAAACTTTATTGCTGATGTTTAAACCTTGATCCTCCCTTTTCTCTACTCACTGTTTGGTTCTCTACTATGTTTGGTGAAAAAATATGCAGGGAGTTAAATTGTAGGGGCAGAAGGGACAATGAGGGATTTTCTGGACAGATGTGTTTTTATTGATCATGAAAATTTAAACTATAGTTTCTATTTTAGACTATACATATCTGATTAAACTAGAGTACATATAGAAAACCTAAACATTCTTGGCTTGAAGGCTTGCTGCAAGTCCAGTGTTCATTATATTATCTTATGTAAATTATGCCAGTGTTTGATTGTTCTCCATTTCAAAGATAATTTGTGAGGTATTTCTTTTAGAATTCATTTAGCTTCATTTTCTATTCAATTGGTGTTTTCTTATGTTTGCTAAATGAAACCAAGAGATAGCAAAAATCTCTCCCATACATATATTTAGAGATTATTCTTAAGTATTTTTGAATTTTTTGTAGAACTGATTATTTTTATAGTGTCTCAGTGCAAAGTTATTTTTTTCTAATCTGTAATTCATTCTTTGGGCTTTTTTTTTTGCCAGCTTTTTAGGTTATCAATGTCCTTTATAAAGCACAAACTTAATTGAACACAATAACAAGTAATATTCTCACTAATGCTTTTTACAGAATAGTAGTATCCCATTCTTTATATCCCCAAATATTTTTTTTACTTTTAAATATTGTTCTTTTAACTCTGCTGATCTTTCACAGTGAATCTAATCAATGCTTTGCCTGTCCTGCAAGTAACGATCTACATTCTTGATTTCAGTGGTACTTTAAATTTCATTATATGAAATGAGCTAGAGGTCCTACATAATTTCATTGTAAATAACCCTTGTTATTGTTTTTCACAGCACCTTTTTTTTTTTCTGGAGGTTCTATAAACTTTACAATATTTTGTTTTGTATTTAGCTCCAGATCAATATCAGGCATGTAAATGGCTTTTTTCAGAATAAAAAATTTGCAACAATTTCATGAGACAGAAGGTGTTCTTTGTCTGCATGCTGTAGCTGAGTACTGGAGTTTTGGCCCTGTGTTATCTTAAAGATTAAAATATTGAGAGTTTAAAAATGAGATAAGAGATTGATCAATTTCATTGTAATGTGAAGAACCTAGTGTTTTTTTAATGTTGTTTTAGAGCTGTGGTGTCTGGATTTCATAGCTATGCTGGTGGCTGAAGATTTAGATCAGACTTTGTTATGTAAGATGGGAGCTCTGCAGGAATCCACCTAATTCAGCCCGAGCGTCTTTGATGTTTACCTCCACTAATAAAAAATTAGAAGCCTGGCCAAGGTTACGTGATTGTTGAGAGATCTCAGTTTGAAGTATTTCAGAGCTTTGCAGTTTGAAAATAGCTGGAAGTGAAGTCTCTGAGAACTAAGGAAATGTGGCCTGGGGAACAAACACCAAAGGCAGTAGTTGCAAAAGGCAAAACTGACTGATCCTAGTGCTAATGATTGTTTGAGAAAATTTAGATTTACCTGAAGAATAAAGCAAAGCTGAATTTTAGGCAGAATAATGTTTCATGTGCCTTTTGTTTTTTTTATCTCTTTGCCTCTCTGTTTGTTATGTTCCTATGGATAAATAAATAATGTTCTGTGTTGAGCAAGCTGTTCTCTGTCACTACCTTTTCACACTGGTCATAACTCCCAGAGGGAAGTTGATGGAGGGGCCATTAACCAGCTGGACCTGCTGAGGACACCTGTAACCTGGTGACCCAGTCAGAATGTGGGGGTGATTGACTGAATTTCTTCTGAGGGAAGTACACTCTTCTGTACTTTCCAACAAGCACAGATTTCCTCCTTGCTTAGACGGGGTACCCACAGAGAGCCTGAGAAATGGGACAAAGGATCTGTTTGATCCTCATGTTTGACACAAGTGTGTACTCAGACAATTGTTATTGATGTCATTAATAAGACTAACAACCATAGACATGATTTTGCTGTTTATAATTAATTTATAAATGAAGGTGTATGTGTTCCTTTCTTGTGAAGCAAAAGCACAATATATATGGCTTCAGTCAGCAGATGTCTGATAATGGGGTGCTGAGATGGATGTACAGATGCTGATTTACAGTCTGACAGGAGACTTCAAAAGTCTTTGAGAAACTGGGAGCAGAAAGATATTATATTTGTTGCTCTTCTTACAATTGTAGTATGATTATGTATGCATCATTTTCAGAATGGAGAAGCAGGAAAAGAATCAGAAGAAGACAAAGATGCAAACAAATCTGAGATCAGCGTAGTGTTTGAAATTGCTTTGAAGCGCAATATACCTGTCACTTTCGAGGTATGTATTACATTTTTACCTGTGTTACATATTTATCTTACTAAGAAAGTATTAAAAAAAGGTACCACTAAAGCTCAACACATAATATTCATATATGAAAAATATATTAATATTAATTTCATATTCATGGAAATTATAAAAAAATTGTTAGTGTATTACAATATCTATGACAATAACTTTTTACTGGTAAAATAGATGCTCTGTCAGAACTTGAAGAGATCTAATATTTGGTTGCAAACACTGGGATGGCAGAAAGACAGTTAAACCATTTTCTGTACAGAGCTGTGGGGTTAGAATCTGTAGCCACTCTCAATCTGATTTGAAATAAACTTCAAAAGAGTTAGCCAAAGTCTTTGCTTTTACTGTTGGCATTCATATGCTATGAAAGTTCCAATTGAAACATTTCACCTTCAGTGCGCTGTCTTCAGAAAGTCATGAGTATCTTCCACTCTGATTCTGTTTCACTTATCTATTTCTACTTAAGCTTTCACGAGTTTTTTTGCTTGTTTTGTATGATTTTATCTATGAACCCATTTCTGACACCTTTGTTTACCTGAAGTGATAAAGAGCATTTGGAGTAGCTCCAGTGCTATCAATGAAGCAACTAAGGGAGAATAAGTGATACTAACAGGATTTTTTTTCCTATGAGAAAGTTCTTACAAAACTTTGTTGTAAAAATCTAACATTGTTGTGGTAGGAAGCATCAGATTTTCAAGCGGTTTTGTTTTTTGGTTTTGTTTTTTTTTTTTTTAATGCAGAAAATGCTAATTTGAGTGGCCTTTTATTATTTTATTTTTCTGCATTTTGTTTTACATTTAAACTGAGTCTGCATGAAAACATGGGTAGTGCTTATACTGGTGATGGTTATTTTCTCCAGTACTTTTTCCTGTTAAAGTATAGGCATGTATTTGCATGTGAAAAGAATCAAAACCCCAAAGCTGTGGCATGCCTTGTAGTGTGCTGTATGCAGGTTACTGACATGTTTGGCCCATGTCCCTGAATTGGCCAAGTAAGATATTTGAACCTTCTTCCAAATCTGAGAAATCTCTCAGAAGGTAGGTAAGAAAGACAAAGAATATTGTTCATGACTAAGTAATTCCGTGGTATAGCAAAGGCATAGATGCTTAATATATGTGGTCTCTTTGATATGGACTAATTAAAAATTAAGAGAATGTATAATCTAGAGGCTAAAACTGATTATACTGTCTGAGGCTGTCGGTGTATCAGCTTGCCACTACATGCCAATCACCCAACTCTTAGCTAAGAGCAGACATAATGGAAACACATGCTTGTGTTTCAAAAAGAAAGCTGATAATTACTGCCTTAGTTTTCAAACATTATTTTCTACCTTAAACATTTAAAAATATTTGGAATAGTTCTGTACCAATCAATGCACTAAAATATAAGGAGATGTATAGTCACTGGTCACAGATGAGCTTGGAAGCTGTAAAGAAAAGAGGGGTAGTACTTTGAATGTCTTCTTCACTCCTGTTTGAGATTACTCAAGGGAGAGCATTTGGTAAGGAGAGAGTGAAGGCAGAAATACTTTGTAAGGAAAAATCTTATATGTCACTTGCCAAAGAATGTTAGCAACATTGAAAAAAGACAGCTTTTTGCTTTCCTGACAGGTTTTGTGTTATTTCCTGCCTTTAAATCTAAATATAGGTGACATTCTCAAATGCAGTTTTGATTGAACTTGATTTTGGCTTACTTTTCAATAAAACTGCTAAGCAATTATGGATAATCCCCAGGATCTGATGTTTCTAATAGGATTTTATTCACTAATGGTCTTGTGTTATTCCAGGCAGGCATCAAAGCTTCTCTAGCTTTTGTTTTGTGTGTGGTAGCTATAAAATAATCTGCCTTTTCTTCATCTGACAAAGCTTTAGCCAGTGTTCCAACAGTGCTGGGTTATGCAACTAAGTAATGATCATAAATATATATTAAGATCTATGTAAACATGTCCTCAGAATTGCACGAGTGGTGAACAGTCCTGTTTTGTGCAATGTGGTTAATTTTAGTTGTCTAGGAACTTTAGGATGATTTTAACAAACTTTCTATCTATTAATTTGTTAAATAAAAACATTCAGTTGTAACAAGGAACAATACTTGTCACTGGTGCATTCTTAGCTAACTTTGATTCATCAACTTTTAAGCCAAAATGCTACTGCTCTAGGGCATTTGTGGGGTTCCCAATGAACAGTTTTAAGGATGACTGCAGAAGTGACTGCTATGGGAATTGTTAGAGTAGCTGTAGAATGGTCTGTTCACTTCTTACTCCTGCCTTGACATAGGCTAAAATCTTGCCTTTTTGTTGTTGTTGTTGTTTCAATAGCTATGGTTTTTATTCCTTATTTGTCAGTAAGGAATAGATGAGCATAGAAAACACAACTGAGGTCAACAGCTTCAGGTATTAGAACACATTGGGGTGTTTCAGATTGCCATTTTATTTTCAATATTTTCTTTGTACTGCAGTGTTATTTCTTTAGAATAGCAAATATAATAATGTTTTTTTCATTCTCAGTATCAGGAGTGAAGGCACAGAGTGCCTAAACAGGCAAATTTTCTGCCCCTCCATGCCTGTCCAGTGTTCTGCTGGAAAGTGTTCTTATATCCCAGTCTTATCACAGTAAGATTCTGCAGTGAATTATCAGAGTTTCTGTGTTTTGAACCAGGGACAGGCCAAATTGCAAACTCTGGGAGAGTAGTTCTCAGCAGGAAGTTTCACACCTATCTGACTTCTGCTGTCCTGGAGATTAAAGCTTTGGATGACTGACTACCAAGTAACTCTCATTTGGGTTTTGCAGAATGGCCACCATTCTCACTGCAGTTTTACACTTTGACATTCAGACTCTTCCTTTTTTCTTGTTTTTGTTATTTTTTCTTTTTTCTTTCACTTGTAACTGGGAAAATCTGGTGTGTCTGCCTGCACAAGCTCCTGGAAATATATTGATATCTTAATATCTTGTAAATAATCATGTATTCATAATGTAGGTGACATAGGTCTTTTGATCTAATTTTTGTCTCCTCAAGATTTTGGAGGATTTAATGTCCATTTAATCTTTTCCTAATATTTTGAATTTTCTACCTGGCATCTCATTAATAATTAAAGCAGTGTTACTCTTTCGCTGTAATCATACTTCTGTTTTTCATTTGTCAGCATGATTCATTAAGTTGAGCCAAATTCATTCTTGATGTAACTTGACCTTAGATGCGTTTTGGCCCCATGTGTTTTCTCTTGCTGTAATTATTCTTTGAATCCATGGCACAGAAAAAGAAAAGTATATTGAACTGTCACCCTTAATCAAATTCTCAGCTTTAAATTAGCCATGATTAGGTCCACAGGTCGTATCTTTCAACTGAGGAAATAGTTTAATGTTCTAAAGTGCATAGTGTTCTTAGATAGCAAAGGTTGAATTTCTTTTTAGTGTTTGCTGTCCCAAGGCTCATAGCACAACTGTTTGAAATCATATGGAGTAAAAAAGATCTGAAATCTGGGGTTAACCAAAAATGTTGTTAGGTAAATATTTTTTGCTTAATTAACAAATTTGGATGTTTAGCTTGATCCAGATCCCATCCGAATCCTATGGGGTTCATTCCATTAACAACACAGACTTTTTTCCATTTATACACTAACAAAGATAGAGTTTTTAATGTTTTCCAGTAAATTATTTACCTTGTGTCACATACTTAAAATTTAAAAGATTAAAACCACACCAGAATGCATTAGTTTTATATTAAGAAATATGTTTTTGTGTATATGAAAACATAATCTGGTTTTGTATTGATATTCTTTCTCTCATATATATATATTTGTGTGCATTTATATACATATGAGAAAACTTATATAAGCTAATATTTTAGGAACTCAGCAATTATATTTCTTAACCAAGTTATTTTTCCTTTTTCATCTGGTCAGTATAGGCATTCCTGTATGTTTTATTAATACATTATATTGCGGGTAAAGACAAACCTGTATAACAGTATTAGTAGAACCACAGAAAGATTAAGGACCTTAGTAAGGCTAATTTAGCAGTGTTTTACAGCAAGCATGTTGTAATACTTGGATAAAAAAATACAGGGATGGTTTGAGGTGCTGTAAAATCGAGTGGGAAACGCTGCAGTGTGATGAAGGTGCTCAGCACAGACACAGCGCCAGGCTGTGTCTGAGAGCAGATCCTGGCACTGGGCTCATCCCAGCTCCAGTGCAGCCACTGCAGCATCCTGGGGCTCAGTGCATTGAAAGCACTGCTGCCTTCTCACGTGGTCAAGCTTTAGTGGGCAACTTTCAACTGAGGCAGTGTTGAAAAGACTTCTGAAATTAATACCTGGAATCTTAGAGTGGGAGCACTTCTCAGCTACAACAGGAAAATCCCATTCTGGCATAGATGTCATCTTATTCTGGGAAAATGGGACAAAGTTGTCTGTTAATTTTAATTTTGTGTCTTTTTATTGATATATGCTGTGGTAATGGTATTTGTGGGTGAAATTGCCACAAAAGAGAACTTAAAAAAGAAATACAAGCCAAAGGAGACCTCATTACAGTGCAACAGCAAAACTAAATAATGCAAGGGACATGACCTTGAGAAAAAGAACTTTAATACAAAACATGTTGTAATAATGTCAAGATTGAAGGTTTGAGCACATTAAAACTATAGTTATTACACCAAGAAGGCCCTGGTACCTTTACCTTTGTTCCCTTTCCCCTCCCTCCTCAACCTAAAGAGACATTACTCTTCTTCAACAAATGGTTTGATGTAATTCCATCAAATGAAAACAAAATTTATGTTTGTATTGATTTTGAAGATATTATAAAGAGATGCCTGTCAGATACTCTAATGTCTCCTTATACATATTATATATAACAAAAATTAAATTAGGTAGCTGCTTCCGCCCATCAAACAAAATAACTGAACCTTTTCCCAGATGAGGTCTCTTAATTCCTGATAGACATTGTCCAGACCAGTAAATGGTGTGTGCATGCATAAAGGGATAGATGGCTATCCTGGCACTTGCAGTGCTCTGATTTGGGGGTGAACACATCAGCCTTCTAAAAGGAGATGTGTATGTATGTGTTTGTGTGTATGTATGTAAAAATGAAGACAGAAAAACAACTAAAGGATGGTACAGCATTCAGAACTTAATTTCTTTCCATATTACTATAACTTGTTGCAGTGAAGTACTTCAAATTGATTTTCTTATTGTTGTACTAAATGTGTATAATAATACACATTTAGTGTAGGGAATTAGGGAATAAATAAATGAATTTTTTTCAGAACTGATTGGCTTTTGTGTGAGTTACAGTGGTTCTTCTGGTAATTCTTTTCAGTACTGTTGGGAGGGATAGCTGAGAGTCATGGAGGCAAGAATGTGTCAGCCTTTCACATATATGGGATATTGCTCTTGAGCTGTGTGCCCTGGCAAGGCAAGAGTTGAGAGCAGGCATCCAGCTTGCACCTATTGAGACTGAAATTTGGGACTGTGAACATCCAATGGTTTGATGAGAATAGAAAAAATATTACATACAGATTGAGGTAATGTCAAATTAATACAGTTTTGAATATGTTTTGTATAAAGAAATAGTCAAAGCCTGGTAGACATTCATGGATTTAATTGCTTTAGTATGTGAAGCACCTTACAAAGAAAAAAACCCATCAGCCTTAGTTTAAATATACATAATTGTTGTATATTGTGTTTTTCTATAAATCTTTAAAAATGTAAGTCTACTCTTATTTTCTGTGAAACACTGAATATGGTGGTTAGATTTACTTTATCCAACCAGTTTTAATTTTTTGTCCTCAAAACTCATACTGTCATTAATACTTGTCCAAGTTCTATGGAAACCAATCTAATACCTTCAATTAGCAGGAAAACTGGACTAGTAATAAGTTCATTGCAGTGATAACAAACATTAGGTTATCTTCTTTGACTCAGTGTTACCTTCTCTTAAAAGGTGATTAAAGAAAGTGGACCTCCTCACATGAAGAGCTTTGTTACACGAGTTACAGTAGGAGAATTCACTGCAGAAGGAGAAGGCAACAGTAAGAAACTCTCAAAGAAACGTGCTGCAATGGCTGTCCTACAAGAACTTAAGAAACTTCCTCCTCTTCCTGTGATTGAAAAGCCAAAACTTTACTTTAAAAAGCGTCCAAAAACAATATTGAAGGTATGTCTCCACCTTTGACACAATTAAGAATGTTTGCTCAGAAAGTAACAGTCAGATTTAAAATCAAGAAAGGCTTATTTGTCATTTTCTGTCAATATTGTTACAGTTGCTTGTTACTGTCAATATTGTTATTTGTTTGCCAGTGCTAATACGCTTGGGCTTTTTTTAAATCCTGAGAATGCTGTGGGATTCTCAAACAGAGTGGCTTGTAAATAGCTCATATCGCTGAGGTCTTCAAGGGTTTGCTTCAGGACCAGTGAAGGATCAAGCCCTCCAAGCAGCCCTGTCCAGCCATGTCAAGTTTTAGCGTTATCTCCTCATATCTGCTGGTTCTCTCCCTGGGCTCTCTCTGCTCCCCAGGGAGGGAGGGAGATACATGAAAAGTAAATTAATGGAGTGCTACTTTAGTGCTTCAACATTTTACTAAAAGTTTGAGCATTAGAAATCTGTATACTCAGGATACAAAGTGCAGAGTTCTGAAAGAGCATCCACCAGAAAACCACTTTAAAATTAGCTAATACTTTGGAGAGTGCAAAACTGGATTTGGAAAATATACAAAAGACTTATTTGTCACTTTCCTTTTTTCATTTGCCTTCAATACAGAATAAGTGATTTTTTAAGAAAACCTAGATTAATTAGATACCCGTCTCCTATTAATATCCTGGGGATCTAATTCTCAGAAACTTATATGAAACAATGGGAAGGAAAATGATTTAATGGAATACCATCAGCATTAATGCAGCCTTAAAGCTGGAAGACTGGAAAAGTCTTTTGGCTTTGGTTTTCACCAAACATCTTGGAAAGTTTTTCTCAGGAAAAACGTTAACAGTATAGTAATGAAAAGATTTCTTACATTACCATATACCATTTGCAATTATGAACTTAAATTTAATTATACACAGTTGGCCTTGTTAGAAAGAACATTAATTGTCAAAATAAGCTGGATATGTAGATGGTTTTTATTTTTTGAATATCCAGACTTCTGAAATGCTTTCAATGTGCCCATTTCTTTCAATTTAATTTGCATGTGTTTTGAGCACCAAAAAAAGTGGCAACAATAACTTCTTTTTATTTGTATATTTATTTATGAGGCTGTATCTTATGGCCTGCTCTTTATTTAGCCTGCTCTGCATTTTGTCTCTGCCTGGCTTCTTGCCCACACAGCTGCCCTTGTGTATGACATTGTCTTAGCTCTTTCACCTACATCTTCTCTAACTACTTCAGCAGTTACACTATGTAGGATTTGCTGCACAGCTTTCTAAATATAATATCCCTCTCTGATCTTTGCCTTCAGTTGCTGATCATTTCTTCAGGTTCCTGAACACTTGTTTGTTATTTGAGAAGCTCAAGCGAGCATGAGTGCTTATCATCTCTTAGCCTGAAAATGGTTTCATAAAAGGGAAATAGCTTCAGAATATAGAAATAATTCTATGTTCAAATGCCATTTACATTTGCAAGTGCATTCTTTGTGTTATCCTATGTAAATCAGTAAAGTATGACTTCAGATAAATTTTTGTAGCTTTTAATTTCTTCTTAAAATCTACAAATATTTTCATAGCTATGTGCTTTTGAAAGAGCATTTGCTGTGTGAGCAATAATTCATTAAAAGAATTTCAGACCTAGAGAGTTTTCAAGGACTGTAGTTTTCCTCCTGTCTGTGGAATCTTGGACAGATCACTTTGTCAGTCCTTCTGTTTCCCCAGCATGAGATCAATTCCCCCACCAACCATATTTTTGGAAATATGATTGTGAGGATTATTGCCTGTTAAGCATTTGAAATATTTTATGGGTGGTTCACCGTAAGCAACAATTCTAGGGTAAATTCATACGACACACACCTTTAGTTGCAAGTAGCACTGTAGGATGGAAGGCCTGGAGTGCTGAGAAGGAAAGAAGGAAGGCTGGAAGAGGAAGCATCCTTATGTATGGCAAATGGTTTTTGTCTCTGTGTAAATCCCGCCTCTTCTCAGTGTGGTGCATGTTCCAGCATTGTGGCAAGCTATTTTAACGGGTTAAAGGGAAGGCTCCTACAATAAGGGCAATAAGATATAAGTGGCTAATTAATCTGCTAATTTTCATCCATCCTTATGAGGACCTCCACAGATAGGAGAGGGTTTTTGTAGCTTGCACATGCAAGGTATGTACACTACCTGCAACAATGGCAGACAATTTCTTTCTGCAGCTTTGAGCCTGATTCTTATCTTTTGTCTCATAATCAAAAAATGGAAAGTAAGTTACTTCTTATTCTCTCAAAGGGAGTATTACAAAAGAGAGAATCCTAGTAAATGCTTATTGAAGCAATGTAGTAGTTATAGGGATATATACTGAAATAATGGTTCTTTCCTTTAAACTTGGTTTAGACTGGACCGGAATATGGTCAAGGAATGAATCCCATCAGTCGTTTGGCTCAGATCCAACAGGCCAAAAAGGAGAAGGAGCCAGAGTATGTTCTTCTTTCAGAGAGAGGAATGCCTCGCCGTCGAGAATTTGTAATGCAGGTAATCATTTGTGTCATGTTAGAGATAATGGCCTTGCTAAGTGTTTTGTTCAAAATCAAACGAAACAGTGGCATAATATAAAGTGGAACTCCTTCTGTTTAGCTTTTTGCCTTGCTGTCAGATATACAGGAATAGTATGAAATACAGTATCAGAAATCCCATTTAAACTTTCTTCTTTCTCTTAGGGAAACAAATGGCAATTGAATTATGTGCCCTTCATGCGTTTTGCGTTATTTTATACTCTTATTTCTATTTCACCAGATTGTTATTGTCTTTATTCCTGATGGTTCATGATTTATTTACTTTTACTTGTCTTTTTAGAAAAAAAAAATTGGACTGGTGTTGATCCAAGGATACCAGCAATACCTAGTATTCTGAAATATGGATATTCATATGTCCATATTACCAGGCATTTTGCCTTTAAAAAATAGTGTAAATTTTTTCAGATTTCCAGTTTCTTTGTGACTTTGTTATCTCTGAAATACAGCAAAAAAAGCCAACCACATGTTTTAGACTGTCCTCTGACTGGACCTAATACTGAAACAGTAGATCATTAAAATTCCTTTCAAATTTAAATTAAGAACATGTACAAAAATTTGGTATAACTGTGATATTTTGTTAGATAGCACAACAGCAGGTTGAGAAAGATTAGAAACAGGAAAGGATTCTGTATTCTTGTGTTTTCACTCAAAGGTAATTTTGTGCTGGAACAACTCGGAACTGCATACCTCAGCGTGTTTTGACTTGTTGTCTACCAACCACACCAAAATGTCACTTCTGATCACAAGCAAAATTTATGATGTTCCAGCACCTCCTTCTCCAGAAAATTACTTATGTTTTCAATTCAATCTCTTAAGTTCCTCCTTCATGTCTATGAAGATAAGATAGTGATCTTAATTTTCTTGGGCCTAAGTGGTCTTTCTTCATAATTTATTATTTTTCTCTCTGAAGGAAAATAAAGTGTTGTGTTCTTTTGTTGCGGACTCTTTTTTTGAATATAAACTTGGATTTCTAACATTTTATGAGACCTGAAAATATTTGAAAAAGAGTGATCCTGTCACAGAAAATCTCATTTCCCATGCTTAGACCCCCATGGGACTGTGCACAGTTGGTAGTTGCTGTGTAAGGCCTCAGCAGAAAAATGTGACACAGCCCAGTATTAGAAAGATGGGCTGGCAGTTTAGTTTTCTATTGGAGGAGTGTCAACAATGGCAAGATATTCAGTTTGTATAAAAAAGGAATCTTAAAAGCAGTCAATATGTAGAAGATTCCTGTATCTAAGAAAGTTTGTGAAAGAAAGAGTTAAAGAAACTCCACACAGCAGTTGCTTTGTTACAAATATTTTTAAACTCCATTTTCACCCTTTTGTAATATCTTCACACTAAAATTATTCTTCTATTTATCCCACCTTCAGGAAGTCTCAGTAGATTCATTATCACATGCAGAAAACCGTTTCAGAAAAAAATACCTTTGTATAATCTACTTAAACCATGTTTTCATTTAATTTAATTGAATGTGGAAGTAAAATATCCAGAGATAATATGTTCATTTTTATCTGTCACACAAAGAGCAAGTTTAGATGTGATGAAATGGATCCAATTACTTGTCCTGGCTAGTAGATAAACAGAAGAAAACCTCTGATGACATTAGTTGGTGTTCTGTTCCCGAAGTTAATTTCAGAAAGCTCTTTCTCTTTGTAGTCAGGCCTTTAATCCTTGATAGAGGTTATAATAATAGTTAAACCAGTTTGACAGGTCTGAGAAATAGCAACACATTGATTTATTGTGAGCTATGCTATAAATTATCTTTTTGTCTTGTCCCATTAAAGTCCCTCAGTTTTATTGCATATAAACTTGTAGCAGATTGGCTGTTTTCTAATTGTTGTTGTGAACTGCATAGATAAAGATAAAGTTTATATTTCAAGATTTTAATACTTCTAGCTTAGGTATTCAAATCTTTTTGCTTAATGATGTATATATATGTACGTTGAAGGGACATTAATGATTATTATTTATTTACATCCTCTTCTTCATATTTAGAATTAAGATGTGTTTGAGTAAAGAAGAATTTAAACTTTTAGGAAAATACATATATGATAAAGTAAGGAAGTTGAATTATTAATGACATAAACTACTAAATATAATTTATTCTTTATTTAGCATTTGTATGCCTTTTTTTACAATTTTTTTAAGCTCCTTCCAAACTGTTTCTAATTTTTGACCTCTGGGTTTGTTTTGTTTTTTTTTTTTTTAATTCAGATCATCTTGATGATTTTACTATTTTTATTTGATTTTGATTTTCTTTTTTTGAAATGGTTTTGAAACTGTGCACTATTTTGAGACACAATTTGGCAAGTAGAAGGGCTTAATGGACCAAGCAAAATACTAATGAACCAATCAAAGAGCTATGAATGAATAGCAGTGAGAATGCTCATGTCACAAACCAGACACATACAGGTACAAGAGTTTTAAGAATGGTACCAAAGCCAAGGATTAAGTTGGAGCCACACATTTTATGGCTATCCATTGCCTACAGTTTGTCCTTATTTTGGGGTTTTAATTTCTCGTAGTGTTATGAAAGGTATCATGGTTGTCAGAAACCCTTTGTACTGTACAGACCACAAGTGCACTGAGGAGCCTTCTTTCCAAGGACTGTTTGGATCAAAGCTTGTCAGGTGTAAGCAGTTCCAGCCCCTGTGTTCTTTGCAGTGCAACAAAGTAGGAGGAAGGCAAATATGGTTTTCATCCTTCTTTAGAAACCACTCTCATTAAATCTCAAGTCTGTTTGTCTCTCCATTGCTCTGCATACTGTCCTGATGATGCTGGGGAGCTGCTGCAGGCAACACTCCTTCCTACAAGAAAGAGGAATTGCAGACCCTGGGGCAATTCCAGTGTTAACAGAGTGAGGGAGAGGTTCATGAGAGAGAACGGGGGTGACACAGAGGATGGTGGAAGAGAGAGGCAGCTGTGTGTGCACTGAGATGCAGAAAAATGTAGCTCTTGGCTATGAGTTTGGTGAACTTCTGAAAAATCTAAACAAGTCCTTCCAAGTGAATACTGTAGTCCCCTTTTGCACTACTGTAGCTTTTTCAAGATTGCATCTTCATCAAAAGAGCTGACAGCTGTTGATAAATCAGCAGGAGTATGATATGGTGATATTATGGAGTCTTGCATTTATCATGATTATGATCAATATTTTCTTTTTAAGGTAAAAATAGGCAATGACATTACTACTGGGACAGGCCCAAACAAGAAAATAGCTAAAAGAAATGCAGCAGAAGCAATGTTGCTACAGCTGGGATACAAAGCCTCTACTCCTCTTCAAGACCAGACAGAAAAGGTGAGAAGTAATTGTTGTGATGCCCACAATTTACCCTTGTCTAGGTTTTTAAGCTGTATCAGCTAATCACTTAGTAAAACTGGAAGCTTAAACTTGTGCACAACCTGTTTTAGGGAGTTGCTTGTCACAGATTAGTCTTTGTTTAGCTACAGCTATACAGCTACCCTTAGTATTAAGTGCAGCCTCTGCTCCTTTGAGAGTAATTAGGAACAGAAACGGATTTCCATAGAATAGTGTGTGTGCAAAAGTGTACATGTGATCAGTGCACCTATTTCTACTTACAAATCAGGTTGAATGTACCTCTTGCTTTTATTCCGTTTTTGGCATTCATAAGAGCCCAAAGGAACAGAAGGAACAGAAAGGAACAATATTATTTACTTTCATATATGAAATAGTAATCAATGTTTATCTTCCCATTGCATGTGCACTAAAAGCATTACAGAAAAATAATGGCCTTTTCACATTTGATGACTGATAAAGAAAATGTATGTCACTTTTTTTTTAATGAAGAAGGAATTGCATTTTAAATTCATATGTGTTGCAAGTATGTAGTTCCACGTTAGCTGTCTGCAACTTAGCAATCCTCTCCTCTCTTGAATTTATTGATTAGGGGTTTTGTAACCAAAATTGGCTGTTAAAGTTTTGCCTTTTGTTTTCTGAAAAGATACTTGGTGAGGTATTTGACTAAGCTGCAGACCCTAAACAGCTTCTGTCATATATAGCCTCACTGCATGTATATATTTTGATAATTACTTTTGTGTTTACTGTGGCTGCACTAGGTAGCTAACAGAATGTTCTGTCGGGATTTTCTAGGACTACATAATAAATCTGAATATAGTATATATGTACACATCTATGTATATGTAAATATGGAGGTATTCTGTTCTATATGTTCTGTATACCTAACCAGGAAAAGAAATACTGTATTGGTTACTTGGCCCCACCTTCTTCTGTTTCACTGTCCTTTGGGAGTAGCAGCAATATGTGTGCTGTTCACACTCACCTTCACTATGTTCTTCACTATATGTCTTAGTCATAGACAAGTGTGAAATACTCTAAACAGAGTACATGGAAGCTGGAGGATGTTCCTAGTGAGAACACACTGTGCAGACATGGCCATTTAAAAAAAAGCTTCTGACTGAGTCAAATGATAATTATTTTCACCAGAATGCTGAGACATTTCTGCTGTAGAATATACTCTCTATGGTATAAAACTATCAACTTTTTCTTCACTAGAAGTTTTGCCAAATGGCTTTAGTAAAAAACAAGTATAACCAGAAAAACTTTTTTTTTTATGCTAATATGAAAACATAGGTTTTTATTAGTGGATTTTAAATTGGCTGAACTAATTTTACTCAGTATTTTTCAGATATAAAGCCTGAAAAAAATCAGCCTGCAACGTAGTTTCTTTGGAAAGCTCTACATGGTGAAAACTTGTGATTACATTGGAATCCTTACCAAAAAATGGAGTGGCTAAAAAGGGATGCTGCTCCTTTGTTTCCCTACATTTATTAAGCTATTGGTTACAAGTGCATTGTCTTTAGAAAATCAGGTTTAATTGCATACTTGTTTATGTAGACATTTTAGGATTGGTGGACTAGTGTACAATAGCCTAATATTGTTCTGAATACAATGAACAAATAGGTTTCTGTATCCAAAAAGTGTGACATACTCAACTTCTATGTAGTGACAGTATCATAACAAAATTGTCACAAATTTTTAAAACTTTGTTGGGGTTTAAGGACATGAAATATCAAGAGCATCTGGTTTTATCTTCTGTGTATATGTCTGGACATATTGGGCAATGCACAAGTTAGTTGGTGTAGCTGAAGGAATTTTAAATCTCAAACAAAACTGTGGCAGAGAAGAGGGAAAATAGCCCTTAGATCTCTATCAATTTGAGCATTGCAAAATTCCTTGTATATAAATTGCACAATAAAGATACACCATTAGAAGATACTTCTTTCAGTGTTTGAATCCAAAATGGGTCCCAGTGTAGATTGGCTGATATAGCAGGTTGGCATCTAAATAGATAATTTTCACCTGTATATTTTTGCTTATGTTAAAAAAGGCAGTTCATTTTTCCTCTGTGCCCCCTTTTCCTCAAGTCCTTCCATTCCATTCCTACTCCCTTAAAAAATAAGCTAAATTCAGTGGGTTTTTTTCCTTAACCCTCTTACATGAAATGTGACTGTATTTATTGTTTTAATGGAGACCTAAGAGCGTTATAAGAGCAATGTGTAGTGCTGATGGCAGCACAAGTAATACAGGTAAATGTAGAAAAGTAAAGGCTCTGCTCATTCCTGGGTTTTAAATTGATTCTGGAAAGAAATCAGTAATGGTTGTGCAGAGCCTTGAGGAGAGCAATCTGGAGGTACGCTGGGAGACATTTTGCAGTTGTCAGAATTTTAGTTATATGGATGAGAATGGGGAGTTCTAATATTTTTTTTGTGTTTCCATCTTTTTGTTTCTTTTTGCCCCTTGTATTCTCTTAGAAAGAAGAAACCAAGGTAGATTGCATTCATGTGAGGCAGCAGTACTAAGGATCGCTTACTCATAAAGGAATTGTTAAATTCCCTGTCATTATCAAGTTAATAAATGATAAAAAAAGAGAAGAATGAGGAAAGTTGGAAATCTTCTCTTACTGTAACAGTGTGTTCATGCTGGCATCATGTTACAGATGGTCAGGATGGATTCCTGACAAAAGCATGCTGTTAACAGCAGTAAATACAAACATATTTATAGATTTCATATTGCTTATTCATACAAAGAACTGTTGTCACCCGTATTTTCAAATGTACAAGTTACCTGCTTCATCATATGAATAAAAAAAGTTATATGAAATTAAAGTGTATGGATGTAGGTGACCAGTTTGAAAGCTGACTGTAATGCCTGTCCTCCTTTTCCATCAAATATCTCCCATTTTCACAGCACATTGCCAAGGCTCTTTGGGATGTACATGATGATGAAAAGCAGGGAAACAGTCATTGAAATATCTGGTTTTCATTGTGTGCTCTCCCCTCCTCTTTTCCAAGTAATATGTATCATCTAGTGGTCTGTATTATGACATGGCAGTAATCTAAACAGCCCTAATGCAACCTCTGAGATGCAGACGCAGATTTCAGCTGGCTGATTTTCCTTCTCTTCTCCTTCACTTTCCAACTCCATCTTCGAGAGCAAATGATTACAACTTTATTCTGGCATATAGCCTGCTTTGCTGTGAAGTTTTCTGTTTGCATAAAAAATCCCAGTGAAATCTGAAAAGAATCATTCATATCACATTCATAAAGCTGGTTGTTGATACCTCCTAAGTAATGAGGAAGCTCAGACTTTTTTAGCTAGTTTTATACACAAACCTAGGACATTGCCATCTTATTTACTGTGTGAACCTCAGTAGTGGCTTCATTTTGAACCTCTGTGTTAATTGTTCCCCTTTTCCATGTCAGAGTAATACTCAGTATTAAACATAGTAAAAATTAATTTAAAGACAATTATCTTCCTCCAAAATATATTAAAATAATGGAAAATTGTAATAATTTTTACTTCCACTTCAGTGACTAAATTGATTCCTAACAAGTAAATATTTTAAAATTACACCCAAAGTACTTGATAGTGTTTACACATTCCTTCATAGGCGGTAATTAGGATCTTCTTGTTTTAGAATGTAATTTCTCTGTTGACTGTTTATGTTTTCAGTTGAGAGCTGCTTAAAACATTTAATTTTATTTAAGTCTGATTTGGTAACATACTGAGTTGAACCTAATCCTTAGGGAAACATTTATATTTCAGTGTTAGGCAATAGTTGTTAGTGTTTACTCATGAAGGGTACATTACTCAAATAACCTACCTTACGCAAAAATGAAGATGAATTAGCAACATTTTGTGAACAGATGTGGCAGTCTCAACTCATCCTTTTTAGTATATTTCAACTAACTTTATAAACAGGAATGTTCTGTTTAGGGAGCAGTTTGCTCTTTACTTACTTATCTTTCTCTACCTGTTTCAGCTTGGAGAAAACAAAAGTTGGAATGGCCAAAATGTTGGGTTTCCTGAGCCAACAAGTAATAGTAAGTATTGCTTTCTAAATTTATATTGATACTTATTTCTCTTTGTCTCTGTATGATGTGGATTATTCAAGACAACTGAAATGCTTTTTGTAAATATTCTAGGGGTTTTGTTGCAATTAGATAAATTAACCCCTGAGTGTCATGTGTGTGAGTGTAGGTATGAACAAGTGCAGAAACAAGGAAATTTTTATCTACTCATTGAATCATTGAATCCTTCAGTTTGTAAGGAATTTTAGGAGATCACCTAAACTGCTTGTTCAAACCAGAGTCAGTGCAGAGTTGAGATAAGGTTGCTTGTGGCTTTTTCACAGTTCTCCAGTGATGAAGGTTCCATAGCTTCTGTGGGCAGCCTGTTCCAGTGCTTAACTGTCATCACATTGATTTTTTTTCCATTTATATCCTTGTCAGAACATCTCCTGTTTGTTTATGACTGTCATCTCCTGTTCTTCTGCTATATACCTCAGTATATAGCCTGGCTCCATCTTTTCTGACAACCTCTTAGATATTGGAAGGCTGCTATTGGGTCCCAACAGATTTCCATTATTTAGGAATTTATCTACCTAGACTCTAAAATCACAGCTTAGAGACAAGGATGCTGTGAGAGACATGATGTCAAAATCCTTGCTAAAGCCAAGGTAAATGACATCCACTGCTCTCCATTCGTGAAATCAGTCATATTATCATGAAAGATAATCACATTCTGTACCCACAAATGGCTTTAAGAGGACTGCATGATTTTCTCAGAGACCAGAATGAGGCTGACCAGCCTGCCTTTTTTGAGTATAATGCATTTCTCTAGGCACTGGAGATTTCTTCTGATCTCCATGACTTTTTGAACAGAACAGAGAGTGGCCTCATAATGATGCGAGCTGGCTGACTCAGCACATTAAGCTATGTCCCATGTGGTCCAATGAATGCATGGGAAGTTCCACGGGAAAATCAGGAAGAACTTTACTGTCCAGGTGACTGAGCACTAGAACAAGTTGCCCAGAGAGATTATGGAGTCTCCTTTACTGGAGATATTCAAGAACCATGTGGATACAATCCTGTGCTCTGCGATGACCCTGCTTGAGCAGAGGGATTGGACCAGAAGACCCACTGTGGTCCCTCCAGCCTGACCCAATCTGCAATTCTGAGTTTCTGTTATTTATATGGGCTAATTTCTAGCTTTTCTCACAACATCCCTGACTCTGATGACGTTCTGCTACTGGTAGTTCCACTATTCCCTGAGCTTTCCCTATAAGACAGAAAAGCCCAAGACACCTTGTTGGTGAAGATTGAATTTGGTTTCACTGCAACAGGTAAAAAATAGGACAGAACTTGATGAGTTTATAGCTAGATTTTTGCT
The DNA here is from genome assembly GCA_003676055.1 of Chloebia gouldiae. Taxonomy (NCBI): domain Eukaryota; kingdom Metazoa; phylum Chordata; class Aves; order Passeriformes; family Passeridae; genus Chloebia; species Chloebia gouldiae. The sequence continues at coordinate 38,283,838 of QUSF01000001.1, read as the reverse complement.
GTTTAAAGTGGTAAAGATAATATAAATAGTTCTTTTTTGCTTTTTCATGAGCCCTGGATTTTTTCTAGAATCGTGTGTAGATTTGAACTTCTTAAGGGTCCCAAAAATTATCTCCCTCACCTTAGGACTGTACAGACATGGACACACACATGAGCTACCTTCTATTTTTTGCCCATATACTGAAAGACATGGTCCTAAAGGCAGGTTTTAAGGAGTTTCAGTAGTGTTCCATTATATATATATAGTCTTCCCAGTCACCACAGAGGGACCCAGAGACCTGAGGAATAACTTGTGCTTCAACCTATACAACAGTTTGCTAGTGTTTAATGTGATCTTGGATGCAGCGCATGCCATTGTGTTCCTCTGAAAGGAAGGATTCTACAGGATCTAAGTCTTCCCATTAATAGCTTCCTTACAGCCCTGTCATCAACCCCCATCAATAATTTTAGATGATTTCTATTTCTATTGTCAAAATCTTTAAGGACAAGATCTTCAAATATCTGAAATTTCTTCAAATGTTAACATCTTGGAGTTTGAGACAGCAGAATAAGACCTCTATCTTTTCTCCTGTCCTTTCAGTATCTTATAGCAGAGATACTTATAGATGAATCCACAATTTTCTGTTAAACCAACAAAAAAAGCAATCTCTTAGGCTGCTCAAGACAACTTTGACAGTTACACCTTTAAATCCAAATCTAGAAGGAGAACACAAAGGCACAGGAGACAAGATTAACAGAAATTATATTTTAAACTTGTGCTGACTAAATAACTTATTTTTCACAGACCTTTTTGCGCCCACTAGAGCCACAGTACAGAAACAGGTTTTTATTCTGGAACACTTGTAGTGCTCAATGCCTTCATTTCCATTCTTCTGATCTACAAGTAAATTGGAAGTTGAAAGAGATGGAGCATGCCAATAGACATGGAGCATTTGTTCAGAGACCATTGTTCTTAATCTCTTAACCCCCTTTTTTGAGGGTTCCAATCTAGAGGCAACATTAATAATAAGCAGGTGATTAAAGTGTATGATAGAATGTTAGAGGGTTGGCATGAATCTTAAAGATTATCTAGTCCCGACCACCCCCTGCCATGTGCAGGGATGCCACCCACTATACCAGATTGCTCAAGTACTTATCCAGCCTGACTTTGAACACTGCCAGGTTGTTTTGAATAAAAGAAATCACTTTTATGCATGATCTCTCATGCACCTGTGAAATGCAGGGTTTTTAAAAGTCAGTTGAAAACAAGTTTCACAGATAAAAAAAATGTCACATCCTTTCAGGTGTGTTTACTAGTTTATTTTTAAGAACAGCATTTTTTGGTAGGTGAATTTACTCTTTAAGTTTTTTAAGTATGCTTTTTAGTTAGGAAGCTTTAAAAGAGGGCAAATGGAGCAGCTTCCTCTCTTTTGTATTCTTCTTAGAAGAGAAATGTACAGTTTGCATTTCTTGTTACCATAAACGTAACTTTCAGTGGTCTTGAAGATCTGAGGCTCTGAGATTGCTACATCTACCATTTGGCAGTTTTTATTCATATTTCCAGTAATTTTATTCCAGGAAAACAATTGTGTCCTGCTAGGACAGGCTATTGTGCATCAGTTTCCTTTTGCAGACAGATAGTCTTTTGTTGTGTGCATAATGCCCTGTGTTTCCATCTGAGACAAATAAAACTGGAATAGTAAAGGGAATTTGCTGAATATACTTCAGTACAACAGAAAACAAAAATCATAACCATTCTATATTTCAGTACAGTTGAAGTACAGATTTCATTGTACTCTTATGATGTCATTTGTTTTTGCTGAGAAGTACTCTACAGTCTTTATCCTCCTAATTAGTAGCTCAATATATATTTAGTATTCCCTATTAAATATTCTTGAATACTAACTTCTCCTGCTGCCCTCTATCATGTTACTCTTGCAGTATCCATGTGGCAAACCTCACTTCTGTTCCTCCTACTCGCTGGCAAAGCTTCTTCCCACAGGTTTACTTGTTTACCTGTCTTCTTCATTTCACAATTTCAAAGAAAGATGAAACACAAAGCTATTGGTTTCTTGGTTTGGGATATCTTTGGCATTCTTCACATGTGAAATGACAAGAACATTGACTGAGTTTTTTCCCTTATGCCTCTGGAAGAGACTTTGAGAGACTGTGAGCAGACCAGAAGCATTTCCAGCCCATATAAAAGATGTTTACTGTAAACAGAGTCTCATTTATCTCTCTTTATTTAAGTAGTTATCAACAGAAACAAAACATGCAACAAAAGAACAATACTATCACAAAGTGCATTTTCATGGAAACATATATTTGCTTTGTATTTCTGGATGTGGTGATCACAAACATCATACAGGATGTGTTCTAGAAGAAACTGTAGATGAGCTATGAAGAACAGTATAATAATGAAAGTAAAATGTAATTATGATTTTATATATTATAATTCTAAGAAGGAAAAAAATGACCATAACTGTTTTTACATGTTTCCCAATTTCAGTTTCCCATTGTATAGGTTTCCTTCACCTATTTCTAACAGTTTTGGGAGTCCCAAAGTACTAAAAACCTGATAATTAAAAAAACACATTCAGAGCAATCCTACCTCTCTCTAAAGGACAGACTCTTTGTTTTTGTTGCTTAACATTTTATTACTTGGGATTCGTGCATGACTTTACAGTCTTTGTTCTTCAGAGTACATCTGCTCCTGCTGTTTGTTCACCACCTGAAATCATAACCATTTGTTTGTGACATCACAATTAGTTACTGTGAAGATGATTAGATTGTCACCAACAGATGATTATGATTTCAGATGCTAAATGAGCAGCAGGAACAGATGATCTGCTAAGGAACAAAGATACTTGATCTCATACAATTGTTCTCAGTGACCATAAAAAAAGAAAAAGCAGAGGAAAAAAACAAATAGATATTCTAAAGAGTTTCTTAAGTCTATAATGAGAAAATTTGATATTTTTCCGTAAATAACATTTTAGTATTTTTAAAACTCTACTTCAATATTATATTAAGACATATAAAAAATACAAAAATATTTGGTGTTATTATAAGCCCTAAATGTATGACTACATTTGGATTCTTACTTAGATATTTCTTCACCAGCTTTTTGGAGAAAATAAATGCAACATAAGTTATATATTTATGAAATTTTGCTTACTAATACATCTTCACATTGAAGGAAACAAAATTTATTTGAACTTTGTAGTTCTGGCCCTCAATACCTTCAGAAAGATATTTTTTATATAGTCCTCTGGTTGTTTGTTTTTCAACTGGGGATCTTGGTGAAAACTTCCAGTATATAATTTAATACCCCTGTGTTTCCACGAGCAGGAACAGAAGTCTACAGTTTTGGAACAAAGTTTTTGTTTTGTAGTTTGGGCATTTTTAATCGAAATGTTTGTGTGTTATATTTTGCTGAAATATGTAATTCTTTTGGGTAAATTTCAAAGGTGATTTATAGTGGATTGTGTGCATTTTTACTTGCTGAGTGCTGCTGTTGCATTGGACTTGGCTTCTGAATTGCTTCCAAATTTACTCAGCTTTGTCAATTGTAATGTACTCTTGCTGGGAGTTACATTGATGCATCACTAAATATTTGCTGAATTATTTGCCCTTCTGACTAGAAAGCACAATAAAGGGATTGACAACACCACTTACTTGGTGAAAGGCCACAGAACAATAGTTTTCCATCTGTTCATTTTAATACTTTTGTTCTGTTTTGTGAGGTTTTTTTAACTAACAAAGTGTCAGGTGAGCGTACACCATCAATGGAGCAGTTCCTTCAGCTGAGCCATTTGTCCTCAGTTTATATGTCTCACAGCCTTGACTAGAGTCTCTTTTCACAGTTAGTTATGTTTAAATTATACCTTGCCTCTGTAACTACTTAGTTGATTTGCTAATTTCCTAATTAAATTTTCTTTCTAACTGAAGATACTGGAAAATTAAATTTAGAAGCAGAGGAGATTTGTTCAATTTTATTTCTTTCCTAATTTACTGAAACTAGGAAATCCATGCTGCATTTGGCATTAATAACTGATGTGTTATTTTTCAGTTTCATCTAACAATGAAAATCATTTTATCCAGTATAATACTAATTAAATGCATATTGCATAAATTTTTAATAGTTGAAAAAACTTCTAAAACACCTAATATTAAAAAACATATTAACAAAACAGGGAAGGGAGTGTTATTTTTTTCTTTGCTGTTTTGAGAACTAGTGACAAGAGCCTTATTAGCATTTTTATGTGTGAGTGGAATTTGGGCTCAACTCCGGAGCATAAGACAACTGCAAGTGGTCCTTCTCTGTTTCCCACATTTCCCCTTTTGAGATGCTCAATTAAGTGCTTAAAGTTCTGAAAGGTTTGCATCTTCAGAGATGATGATTTCTTTGCTGAGTTTAGAGTACAGTGTGTGTTTATAAAGAGCCTCGTGTTTTAAGCATGTGCCCAGAGCATTGGAGACTTAGTTTCCTTCTTCAGCAGAAGGAGAGTATTCATGGAGAGCAGAGTCATCTGGATAATGGCAGTTGCCTTTTGGAGATGTGTATCTAATATGATTTGCAGCCAAAAAAGAAACAATCAAATGCTTTTAAAATATAGGAAATTCACAGGGAAGGAGTGATATAAAGTAATTATGAGTGTAGTTTGCCTGTTGGTTGAAACCTTTGTGAATGAAAGTGCAGATGTGTATTCAGGTGTTCTCTGGCTGGTTTCCAGATATTCTGCCTATTTTAGATACAGATTAAAAAGAAAGAGTTGTGAGAAACCTGCTTGCCTGGTTCTTGAGTAGTACAGATTGTGCATATGTAAGAAATGCAGACTTGGACTATGAGGTCTGTGGTTTGGGTGCCCTCAAGACAAGAAAGAGCTGTCTGGGAGACTGCTTAGCCATCAAGCTTTTGATGTATAAAATGTATAAAGAGGAAGCAGCCACCATGGCAAGAGACAGCTAGCTCTATGGATAATTTCAGATCATGTATCCTTTTGTTTTTACCAGTCTCCTAAAAGGCCAATATGAATTACATTTTTCAAGGTTGCTAGTCTATTCCTTTGGAAAAATCTGCACATGAAGCAGAAATGCAGAGCTCTTTTTTGATGTTAACTCTCAAATTCAAATTTAATTATGTAATTACGCTGAGTATCTGCATTTGGTTTTCTGTCTTCAGGTAAGAAAATGGAGCAGTATCACATAATTCATGTCAGTACAGTGTTAACTCTAAATACTTCCACTTTTCTAAAGTCTTTTCTCCTTTTCCAATTCCCTTCCCTCCAACCTGGAACCCACCATGTACCTCACCCTTGGTCTAAGATGATCATGTCCTTGAAAAACTGAATCTCCTGAACTGAAACTGTGTTGCTGCCAGAACTAAAATTTAATTCTCCACTCTTTTTTCATGCCCTTTCAACATCAAACACTGCTTTCTCCTCCTCTGATTTCCTTTCTCACTCATACATATGCTGTGCTTGTTGATGGCCCCCTTGGCCTTCTTAGCTTCAGAACCTCTCTGTCCTTGTCTAGTAGATCTGCTTATTATTTCCTCTCTTCTCCATGTGTGGGTCAGGCCTTTGTTTTCATCATCACCATTTTCATTCCCCTCCTAATCTCTTAATGAATGGTCTTTCTTGCACAGGTTGCCTCCAGTTGCACTTAGGCACTCTCCTAAATTGCTTTCTCCCCACAAATATCACTTTCTAGCAGCTGTTACAAGCACCTTGATCTGCCAGCTCACTAGGTTGATTTGCTCCTGCTCCAAATTTGCTGATCCTCTTTACTGCTAAGCATACTGACCTTCCTTCTGTATTTTGATTGGTTATTTTCTGAACCTGCTCAGTCTTAATCTTTGGGTATGTAGTACGTGGACATATTGCTGGGAAATTATGATGTAGAAATTACCATATAAAACTTAGTGTAGATGTTTCATCTGTCTATTGGAATATTTCATAGAACACCCTGTAGAAATTCCCCACTGCAAACGCTAAGTCTTAATTTTTACCAAAATGTTATGTATTCAAGCTGCAGTAAAGCTAGGGGAGAATTCAAAGGACTTTCGTCATGTTAATTAAATGATAAATTTTACAGGAATGCATACAATTTAAACCCTGCAATACTGCAATTTCTGTTTTGGCTATACAAAAAATCCCATGAAATTAGGGATATCAAGACCTGATTTCTTGAAGAACTAAATAGTATATACTTCAGTACCATGGTTGTTTTAAGGTTAAACAAAGTTTGTATTTTAACGAGTGGCTTTATATAACATCAGTTTGTTTAAGGTCATGTAGACGAGATCATTTGATTGAAAGACATTGTGTAATGACAAAACATTTTTTCATGTCTGAATATTGCAGTAGCTGGTGACTTAGAAATACCATGGATAGCTGTATTAAGTAAGTAATGATTGCAGCTTGGTATTTCAAGCCAAGATTGTGTGTAGACAATTGCTGAGAATGTAATGGCCATACTATTTGCCTATTCGAGTGTCTGACTGACCTTTTCTGAGTTCCTACTGCAGTAATGAAATTTGAAGATATTCTAGTATATAAATAACCTTTTACACTGAGTGGGGTATAAAACCATCATTTATTTTTATTATAATATTTACATTTTTCAGTTGTGTTATTGAAGTAGTTATTTGGTTTTGTAAATTCTTTTTTCTTTTTTTATGTAAGTAGATTTGTAATGGGCCATATTTTAGGGCCTGTTGAGAACCTGCCAGTTCTAGGGAGTAATTATTGTATTTGAGTATCCCCTATGCCTCTTAAGTTCTTGTCCATTTTAATGTACAAAATTTTGAAGTCAGGATTAGATCAAGTTCTAACTTTTCCTTCTTACAGCCTTACTGCAAGATTTTTCCATGTACTTTGTGTACCACATTATAGGAAGGCTTTATTCAATGTGACTACAGATAGCATAATCTGAAAGAAAGCTTTCTGATGATTATCTATCAAGTATTTTACTTAGTTCCAAAACTACTGATTATTTCCTTATGAATAGTCTTTTCTTCATCTGGTGATGGGTTGTTTCAAATACGAGGGTGCTAAACTTAATTCATGAGCATGTCATATACAGAATTTTACTGTTATTTACTCTGCATCATTGCACAAGACATGAAAACACTCCTTTGTGCCATGTCCCATATCACTGGTCGTAGTGCAGGGAAGAACATGTGCTCTTAGCAGGGTGAGGGGAAGTCATTGCAGCTGGCACTGCTTCTGACACATGAACAAGTATAGCTTTTTTGTAGGATAAGCAAAAATCTGGGGAGAAAGCTGTATTATCTGAGGAAGAATAAAGTTGTGGTTTAGACCAAGTATAAATGTGAAAAGTCAGTGAGTGCCCCTGAACCAGAGAAGTCATTGAGTGAAGGCAGAGGAAGAGCATCCCTACGCTCCTGATCAAGTATAGAAGAGAAAAGTAGCACTGACATACATATATGTATATGCATATTGAAAACACAAGCCTGATTCTGTAGGCCATCTTGTGGAGTTGAATGATAAAATTGAAACCTCAACTTCTAATGTTTTCTGATCTTCCTGACAGAAACAGAAAATTGGAAATAGGTACCTGTGTGGTCTCTAATAGCTCTGAGTGTGCAAGCAATGCTGTCATCACTCTGAACTTTTCTTGATTTAGTAGCCTACTGCTGTGGGGTAACTTGTCACTGTTGCTGTATCATCAAATTCCATTTTTGCAGAGTCTTATTACATTGAGGCTTGTTAGTAATATTGTCAGTCATTGTTCTTCACCCCATTACCCATGTAGATAGTTTTTCTAATGGTTAGTTTTGTTTACCACAAATTCCAGAAAGTGGAGGACCCATTTGTAGAAATGTTCTCAGTCTTCCCAGCCCAGGGGACACTGAACAGAAAGGGTTAGGGATAAAAATAATATCACTCAAACAGAATTTTCAGGGATTATCTCTATTATGGCTGCTGTGAAAAAAAAAGGTGAAATCAAAGCGCTGAGATTACATTTGCAGGCAAGGCATGTGAAGGATCGTTGGGCCATTTTGTATCTTATTCATACATTTGCCTTTTAGCTATTTTGCTATTATCTAGTATGTGACAGCAGAAGTAGACAATGGAAAATGAAGAAATTTATTCTTAGGTAAGAAAGGTCTTGGTGTATTTTCATAGACTTCAGAAGATTGTGAGAGACTGCAAACAATTACTGCCAATGATGAGTAAGACATGTTTTTTAAATGTTAGTGATTACATTGCATAGCTAGCGTGCATATTTTTGTAGTGCATTTGCCCACAGGTTTAAATAATGTAAATGGAAATTATTTTAACATGTTTCATAAATGTGCCTCTAAGTTAATGTCCACCAGAAGGTGCAGTGTTGTTGGTCTATTATAGATCCTGGGACTCCTAGTAATTACAATTCTTCCTGTGGAGTATGCTGAAGCTTGTATGGGATAAATATTTAGTGGACACAAAAGTTTTTCTTAGCTGAAAAATAATAAAGAATGAAAATGTTTGCCTGAAGATGTTCTCCTGCAATGCATAAATGTGTTAGAGGATAGTATTTATTTTTCCCCTGCTTTTTAATCAACTGATTGTTAGAAGACAAATTAAGATAATTTCTGAAGAGTTCTTTTGTTCTTGCACTTAATCCTCTGTTGTTGTTGTACCCCTTGTCATTTGATAACTCTACTACTGTAACCAAATATATTTATACACTTTCCTATAATACAGCAGAATTGAAGTAAGCAGGCAACAGTGAAGAATGATATATAAAATAACCTCAGTAATACATTAAAAATATATAATGAATTACAATTAATATGTTTTATAGAAGTTTTCAAAGAGACCAAGTTTTTATTGGCTTTTAAAGACATGTTTGTAAGAAGCTTCATGAAACATAGGCCCTGAATATAAAAAGTTAATATCTTGCAACTACATTAATGTAATGTCTAGAATATTACATTACTTTGTTTCCAGAGATAATCAATGATGGTAATATAATATCTGCCTCTCAGAGCCAATGTATGATTTAAATTAATTATTGCTTATAAAGCACTTTGAAGTCTTTAGCAGTAAGGTGTTGCAAAGTGTAAAAGTACTATTATTAATTTAACATCACCATTAAAGTCAGTACTTTAAGAGCATTTGCTATACTCTGCTCAATATCTTTCTATTCATCATATGCTGCATATTAGTTATTTTAACATTTAGAAAGCTTAGTAATCTGGAAGTATTCCAAACCATTGTTCCAGACAGCAGTTAGATATTTGGGTGGATCATGTAAAAACAGTGAAATGGCTGAGAAAGCATGTAAAATGTTTGTTTTAAGTAATATTACATCAATGGAACAGACATCTGCAGTACTGGACTTGATTTTAAACTTCTTTAAACTTTTTTTAAAGTTAACATTGTACTATGTTTTTCTAAAATTTATTTGGGGGGGCTAATATCATGTTATTTCTAAACAAGTAGACTGTTTTATCTTCTGTTCAGTTTATATTTCTGTTTCTGAAATATTCGTGGGAAATCAGATTTACAGTGGGCAGTTCTTAGGAGGTGGTGAACACCTGCCACTCAGTATTTTTACTGCTGTTTGGTTTTGTAACCTAACGTCAACTATCAAGATCTGTATTATCTTTTTTTTTTTTTTTCAATTTTCATTAATCTTACGTCTTGTGTAAGACTTTAAAAATACAGGCAGCGGTAGGCCTTGGAGGTTACAGCCTCAGGAAAAGTGTGTAAAGTCTCTCTCTTCTCATGTAGTGATTGTGTGTCATAAAATAATGCTGTGTATATACACAGTTGTTTATCTATTAGATTATGTTTGAAATTGTCCGAGATGGAGAAAAAGAAATTTTAGGGATCTTATCCTCCATCTTTCCTAGTAGAATTGTCTTGAATTTGTGCTTAGCTCTAGAGCTCAGCTCTGGAGTTCAGTCTACTGCCTTTCGAGCCAGTTCTAAACTAGGTAAAAGCAGCCTTAATGTTCAGGATCCAACCAGACTCCCCAGGAGGTAGGTGGGAAGAGCAATCAGGTGAATAACAGATACGTCTTTGTAAATTATATAGCAGATGTTCCAGATTTCTAAAAGCAATATGAATTTAAAAGCCAAATGTATGAGTAAATCAATTAAAAGATTCACCTGTAAGCAGTTTGCTGAGTCGGCAGTGAGGAAGTTCCATTTTCACCATGTAGTTGAAAATGAGGTTATTAATTACAGGTAATATTTTTTGAGTCTTCTCCTTGTGGTAGACATTTTATTTAAAAGTAGTACTTGCACTTCTAGGATTAAAGGAATCTTTCCTACATACTGGAAATTAATTTCCTCCTCTTCTTTGAATTTATTCTACTTTCTGAGATTAATTTAATATGTACTTCAAATGAATTAAACATTGAACCCTTTGATTTCTCTTGGGATTACTAAATCAGTTAACAAACAGGTTTATTATCCCTAGAATGAAATGCCATATGGCTCAGGTTCACTCATATTATATGCTAGAAGATTAAAGTATGTTCTTAATATGAAATTACACAATTCAAGCTCATTTACTGATGCATTAATAATAAGAAAAAGGTTTCCCTCTAGTATCAGCCAACTGGTTATTTGTGTTTCCAAAAACTGTTTGATTGTGTAAGAAAACTAGCAAACTTCAGACTTAATTCTGCACATTTCCATGCACAGAACTATCAGTAAAACTGATCAAGTATGTATTTCTGTTTCCAAGCAAGTTTAGGATTGAGATATTTTCTAAAAAGGTGTTCAAAATGTTTAAATGTAGATAAATTATCCCTAATTTACATCTCACTAGAAATATTTAAAAGTTCTTCACAAAAATAAATCCAGCTCTTTTAATGTTTACCTTAACTCCTATTGATATTAAGTAGGACACATATATTCTTTCCGTTTTCAGTATAAATGTTCTCAAAGGCAAGTAACTGTTTGAAAACTATAGGATGAAAACTATAGGAGATGCAGCTAAATAAATAAATAAATAAATTCCTTTTCGCTGCAGAGCAGTCATTCACATCAGAGTCGTTAGCACTGTAACAGTGGATGCAGGGAAATTTAAGATTTTTTAACCACAGGCTGCCCTTGTGATTCAGCAAACACTTTAAGCCAGCACTCGAGGCACTGCTGCTACTGCAAGGAACCACACTGCCCTTCCTTTGCCTCCAGCAGCTCATTCTCATGAATATCCCTACGTGGTCCTACAGGTGCTGGTGCTGGCAATAGAGCAGCTGGGGAGTACAAACACCAGCTCTAAGTGTGAGAAAAAAAGTAAATTACTCCTGGTGGCAACAGTGATGATATAGACTAGTTTCAATTACTTGTGAAAAAACAGCCTAAATTATTGTGTCAGATAGGAGGTAGAAGAATGTAGGGAAATAATGATTGTGCTACTATTTTGAAGTAACATCTGTTCTCATTGTCTGTCTTTAAATATTTTTTGTTCATGCTGTGTGTTCTATGCTAGCCACAGTTTAGTTTTAAAGTTAAGGTTTGTACCATTTTAAAAAGAGTTGGGGAAGAGTAAGAAGAGGGCCCCTTCAGATCTGCTTTGTTTCTAAATATATTAGGTGACTTCATTTACAGTTACTGTAAAAAAAATATACTGCTTCTAAATTCTTGCTTTGTTTTCAACTGTAAAATATGTTAATTAAAATTGTCTACATGTCAAACCCATTCTAAACTAATGAGAATGATCTTTGGTTTTGTTTTCAGCACCAAAGGGAATACTCCATCTCTCTCCTGATGTATATCAAGAGATGGAAGCAAGCCGCAACAAATCAGCCCCTGGTACCACTGTAAGCTATATGTCATCCAAAGAAATGAGCCAGACTTCCAGCTCTTTCTTCAGCATATCTCCTACCACAAATAGCACGGCCACCATTGCCAGGGAACTTCTCATGAATGGAACGTCCCCAACTGCCGAAGCCATAGGTCTAAAAGGAGTATCTCCTACTTCCCCCTGTTCTACAGTGCAGCCTTCAAAACAGCTGGAATATTTGGCAAGGATTCAAGGCTTTCAGGTATGGGAGGGGGAAAATGAAGCTCTTCAGCCAGAATCATAGCGTTGCCATCAAGGTTTTGCTCTTGCCCTCTTGAATGTGGGCATGCATGTAACTTATCTTGTAAAATTAGCTGGTGTCTGAGGCAGTTTCTGGGTCCAGGAGATACAGATTTCCACCTTACATTTATCTTACTGCAGCACATCTTTCTCTCCTATGTCTCTTCTCCTTAAATAATTACAGGCTTAAGTTATGCTTTTAACTTGCACTTCTTTGAGAGTCTTCACCTCTTGGTTTCTCCCTTCAACTCTGATCCAGAAGCTACTGATGCACCACCTTACCTTTGCATTTGTCTTCTAGGCCAGGTCATTAAAGTGTTTTTTTTGCTTCCCACCCTTTACCTGTTAAATGTAACGTGATGTTTTGGTTTAGGAATGGTACTATCCAATTTAGTGTCCCAGTGACGCTCTCCAAACCACTGCCACTCACTCACTCTCCCCTCCCCTTGTGGGCTAGAGAGGAGAACTGGAAACAAAAAAAGGTAAATGTCATAGGTTGTGATAAGAACAATTTACTAGAAACAGCAGTGAGATAAGAAAACAAAGAGTAACAGCAACAATGCTAATGACAGAAGGAAGAAGAAATGAACAATTCCCATGGAAACCCCCTGAGAACAGCCATAACCTGACTATGCCCTCTGCCACGCTTACTCACTGGAAGAGACTCCCTCCCTCAAACCTGGCAATGACATGAGGTGGTATAATGGAATAATATCCAGGTTCTAACCATGGCCCTTCCTAGCAATTGCAAAAATTAACCCTGTTCTGGCCAGAACCAAGACATTATCCACCCCTTGTTCTGTACCATCTATAGCATGCCCAGATCCTACACTATATGCCACTGCATGCCCAGATCCAACTATATGTATGTATATACATATATATATAAGCAGAGGTATCATTTCCCTAGTCAATGGTTGTTCCTCCAAGAGCCCAGATGGGTTTACCTCCATGCTGCCAGTTGGTCTTTCTCCATTGATCCAGCCACCCCCCTGGAGCATTTGTCACCATTTGCACTTTTGAGTCAGTGCAGAGGCAGAGCGCTGGGCATTTCTCTTGTTGAATGATATTAAAAGCCAGCTAGAGGCTTTCAGCTCTGCAGCCAGACTTGATCCACCTTTTCCCTCAGCTCCTGTGACTAGCTGTACAGCAGTCCATATGGCAGTTTTCCATTTTATGTATCCCTACAATACAGCAGGATCTATCAGTGAAGAGAGTGTATCACTTTTTGTTTCTAGTAGCTGATAATATGGTGGGGTCTCCTCAGCACATGTCACCTTTTCTTCCTCCTCTTCTGATGTTAATAAAAAATTGTCACCTTTACACTAGTTCATTGTGACTTCCAAGATCCCTGAACTTTTGGTGTTTCCTATTCAAGCTTACAGTATGATCAGCTCAGTTCACTCACTCTATGTAGCATCAGTGGCGTGATGTGTGGAAGAGAATTTCTCTTCAAAGAAAAAGCGCAGCACTGGTGGTCAGGGTGACAGAAGAAGCTGTGCTTCAGTGCCAATCACTTCTGAAGCAGCTTGAACCCTTCATAAGATGCCAGCATCCCTTTTTCAGTTGTTGTGTAGCAGGCCTTGGATCCTTTGTATCCCCAACTCCAGAATCCCAGGAGTCATCCTCCAGTGTCCCCTGGTACTTTTTGGCAGAGACTCCAGGAGGGACCATTCTCCCCAGCTGCAGTATAGGGCACAGTTTTCACATCTTGTCCTGTCCTGACTGACCCAAGAGCTACTGCATGAACAATCAGTTCAGAAACTTATTTTTCAGGACTCCACTTAAAATAATTAATCTTCTGCATCATAACCTATAGAGGGTTTTTGACCTGACTGAGGTCTGGAATTTGCATTCTCCAGAAGCCCAAAGCTCCTAGGAAAGCCTGTATTTCCTTCTTGCTGGTTGATGGAGACATAGATGCTGTTTTGTTGACCATGGCCATGAGAATCTGATGACATCCATTTTACCATTTTATTCCTAACTCCTAGATTTTCTGGCAGGTCTCTTAACCTTACTTTGCTTTAAGGCAAAACCAGCCTTCAGGAGGATTTGGATTGTCTTCTCCCCTTTCTCAAAAACTTCCTCTGCTTGGATGCCTCACACAGTAATGTCATCAATATATTGCAAGTGTTAAGAAGCCTCACTCTTTTCCAGTGTAGTCTGAATCATTCCATGGCAAATTGTAGGAATGTGCTTCCACCCCTGGGCAGTTGGTTCTAGGTGTGCTGCCTGTCCATTTGGGTCCTTGAAATACCCACTGCTGAGGTAGTCTATGCCAAGGATGCACAAGAACTCTGGCCCATCACAATGGTGTGGCTTTAACATTCATTCATGTAAGACCCCAGAACATTCATGTAAGACCCCAGAACTCACTCGACAAGTCTTTTAAAAGGACTTGCAGGTTTTTTATGTACCATGAATTAGATGCAAGGAAGAAATACCAACAAGGTATTCTCAAGAGATGAAAACAACAAAAATTTTACTGGCAAATTTCAGAAAATCAGAGAACTTTGTCAAAAGTTTAGAACAACATTCAGTCAACATAAAATGTTTTGCAAAGCCTTAACTTATCAAACTCAAAGCCTGACCAACGTAGCAAACTCCAACCAACCCAAATTGTAAGTTACTCAGACTTTGAGAAGAAGGCATTATAAGGAGGAGAGGAAAGAGAAAAAGAGAAAGAGGGAAAAGATGCAGAAAAGAATGCATGTGGCTACCACTGCTGGTTTCCAGCAGTCTTCTAGCTGATAAAAAATCCAAGGGAAAGTGGAGTCAAGACATGTGCTTGCCTGGTGTCCTGGTTTAACTACCCTTTGGTTTTCCTGGGCCCTTCCTCCAGGTGAGACATCTGGTTTGGCAGCCACTCAGGAGCTGCGTTAGGGGCTTCAGAGACAGGAGGAGGAGCACTGCCTCCAGTGTGCCTGTGGGAATCACTGTGGGGCTGGGATATGGGCTCTAGAGGATGGGGTGTGTGGAGCAGGGCATTGCCTCACCAGGGCAAGGCCCAACCTGCCCCTTTGCCCACCCACACACACACCCAGAATGTTTTGAGCAAGCAATCTCCTCCAGTCTCTCACAATACCCAGTCAGGTTCAGTACACCTTCCAGTACAGGCAGCTCTTGGGATCCCTTGTCACCCTGGAAGAAGGGATGGATTCTGCCCCTACATATCTTGGTAGCATCAGGGTACATGGTGCTCTGGTGTCAACTAAAGCATTAAACTCCTGTGGGTCTTGTGTGCCAAGACACCAGATCCACACAATCCAAGAGATCAGATAGTCCCTTTCCTCCACCTTGCTGGAGGTAGGACCCCTCCATTTCTGGTCATGGTATTTGTTGCTCACAAATTTAAACTGAAAGTACTTCAGTGCTTAGAAGCAACTAAGTGCATTAGAAGCAACATCAGCCCTCTTGTTTAGTCAGGGGATTTGTCTGCTGGAAACTGGAGGAGAAACTGGAAACTTATCTTTGAAGAATTTTCTGTGGTAGTTGTTCTTCCTCACAACTCATGTACCCGTGCTGGTAGGGCACAGGTGGGTTTTCCATTCCATTTCTTCATGTCCTCTCCATGGTCATGCAAGTAAAACCACAGGTTACCTTATGGTGTGTACCCTCTCTCTCGAGCAGGAGGGTGATTGCTACCAATAGCAAGGACTCTGGGCCATGGGACATGTCCTTTCTAGCTTGTTCAAGTCTTTCAAATCTGTCTCCCATCTTGGACAGTCTTTCCACAGCTGAGGTGCAGGTTGATAGGGAGGAAAAACCATGATCTTCATGTTGCCAGAGTCAGGTAGTCACCTGGAGCACTGTTTGTTCTCCTTCTTCCATTGCCATTAATGTCAATGGTGTATGATGATGGTGTGTTCTGCACAAACATCCACCACATGAACCGTGTGCACTGAACCTCATCTGGAGCTACAGGGGACTGTTTTTTATTTGAATCTCTATAAAGTCCCTCTAGCACAGCTAATGCTCTCATATACTGGATACCTTTCTCCATGGCATTCCACCACACTATTAGATTATCCTTGAGAGAATACCCTTCCCTCTGCTTGGCAGGAGTCACTTCCAGAGGCTGAGAGTTTCTGTCCTCTTCCCAATCCCTTTGTCAATACCTGCAATCCTATGACAATACCTGCAATCCTATGACAGGGATTCCAGTTGCTTTGCTTTATTACCACCTAGTTTCATACTAGAGCAGCCATGTCATCAGGGGCTCTTCTGGCTGGTGGCTGACATATTTTTGCTCCCCTGGTGTAATGGTCAGATGCACCCACCAAAGCTGCTCTCTCCTTTGCAGCTGGATGGGGGAGAGAAAATATAATGAAGGGTCCATGGGTTGAGGTAAGGACTGGGAGAGATCATTCATCAAATACCATCATGGGTCAAACTGGTACTCCCCAAATACATAATAACTTAGAGATATGCATTGAATCTATTACTAACAAAATCAGAAAATGAGAAATTCAGTAAGAACCTTGAAAACACTTTCCTCTTGTTACAAATGAACTAACTTTTAGATACAATTAAATGGGGACAAATTTTTGTCAAAGCAAAAGAAAACTGTTTATTAGTAATGATTTAACTGAGTTGGATGTGTACCTCTCTCCCTTAGAGCCCAACACACATACCCTCCAACAGAATGGCTACAAAACATATCCTTTTCCCATCTAAGGGGCGTCCCTGACCCCTTTCCCATTGGCTGGGTACTCAGGGACTTACATTATCTCCCAACCACCTACTTTTCTGTCCCCTCCTGTCTCATCCTGCTTCCTTTTGGTCAGGTCTTCAACTCCGTCCATCTCCCAGCAACACCCAACAAACCAACCAGAATAAATCCAAACCACAAACAACACCACACAGAATCAAAAACTTTGACTTAACAGCCTTTTGCCTTCAGCAGAATATTACCTCATCTCATATCCTCACCCCTCCTTCCTTCTCACTGACAGTGAAGGGAGACAGGGAATGGGGGTTTTGGTCAGTTCATCACCTCTGGCTTTTCCCACTGCCCAGAGAGAGGAGTTGCTCCCCTGCTACACTGTGGGGTCCCTGCCACAGGAGACTCTTCTTCATGAACTTCTCCAACATGAGTCCATCTCATGAGCTGCAGTCCTCCCCAAACTGCTGCAATGTGAGTCCATCCCACAGGCAACAGTCCATGCCCACACTGCTGCAGCATGGGTGATTGCTCCATGCAGTGCAGTCCTTCAAGGCCAGGCTGCTCCAGTATAGGAGCAGGGCCCCTCCCTCCAGAGTCTCCCATGGGCTCACAGCCTCCTCTCAGGCACCCATCTGCTCTGGTGTGGGGCTCCTTCACAGGCTGAGGCAGATCTCTGCATCCCCATGGATCTCCATGGGCTGCAGGGGCAGAGCTGCTTCAGCATGGCCATTGCCATGGGCTGCAGAGGAATCCCAGCTCTGGTGCCTGGAGCACCTCCTGCTCCTCCTTCTGCGCTGACCTTGATGGTCTGCAGAGCTTTTCTTACATGTTCTCACTCCACCCTTCTCCAGCCACAATTTCAACTACACAAGTTATTTATCTTTCTTCTTAAATATGTTTTCTCAGAGGTATTACCACCATTTCTAATTGGCCCAGCCTTGGTCAGCAGCACATCCCTCTTTGGAGCTGCCAGGGATTGGTTCTTCTGGACATGGAGAAAGCTTCTGGCAACTTCTCACAGAAGCCATCCTTGTAAACCCTCTCTCCCAGCCCCCCCAAACCTAGGTCATGCAAACCCAATACACCTGGGAATAGGGATCAGGTGATTATCTCTGGTCCTGCCTCTTCCTCCTGTTGTAAGGGCTCTACTTCCTCTTTGTCCCTCACTAAGTGAGCTCATTTGAATTTCTTCTGTATAGGGGAAACTACTACTGGCACACGTGGTTCCTTGGGTTCAACTGCAAATCAGGCCAGAGTGCCTGTAGGTCTGTTTTCTTCCTCTTTCCCCTGTATGTGCTATCTGGTATTGAACTGTGTCCACTAAAGAGTAGCCAGGCCCAGCACACTACAATAAGTTGCCACTTTGTTGAGCTGCCACTGCATGCTCCTTGCAAATATTCTGTCACTTTAGCAGGATCCTGTAGTTGTTCAGGGATGAGCTTCCAAACCACTGGAGCAGAAAATTTCAAAAAAAAACTGCTTCATTTTTTGCCCATGCCACTCATGACTATCCACCCTTGGGGCAGATCTCTGAATGAACTTCATAGAAATCTGTTTCTTGACTAGTTACATGGTGTGGACTGAGGAGACCAGTGAGTCTTAGCAACAAGAATATGCTTGCCTTAACATCCAAGGGAAATTCAAAATTCTCAAAAGCTGTTATAACATCTGAAGGAGGAGAAGGAGGTGAAAGACTGGGGAAAATCATCCTGCCCTGTTCCCCCTACAGACGGAATATGATTATTAATTGACTCCCAAAGACAGTGCCTAAAGTAAAAGTAGGAGAGCAGCACTGAATACACTTTCTAAATTACACTCAATGCCCTTGAGCAGCCATCGACTGATATCCCATAATACAGCAGAAAAGCAACTCCAATCCCTCTCCCTTGCTCTGAAAAGAACATCACAAGGACCACGTATAGGAATATAGGGGAATATGTGAATAAAGGGTTAGGTACCACAACCACATGAACAGACCAAGCAACATTGTGACCCGTGGCTGTGAAGTTAATGCAACAAATGCTTAGATTGAATTTGTTTCCAAGCTGCTCTGGACAGATCTGTTGTTACCTCAACCCTGCCACACACTGGGTGCCCAGTAAGGCCTTAGTGATTTAGGAATGGTACTTCCCAGTTTAGTGCTCCCACTGAGACTCTCCAAACCACATGCCACTCACTCGATCCTCCTTCCCCCTCCTCCCGTCCCTTAAATGGGATGGAGAGGAAAATTGGAGGCACAAAAAGCAAAGATCACAGGTTGAGACAAGAACAACTTATTGAAAACAGCCATGAGATAAGAATTTGACCAATATTAATGACAGAGAGTACAAGAATCACACAGAACACCCCCCCACCACCACCAATAGGCAATACCCAACCACTCCCTCTGCCACACTACTCAATCAGAAGGGACCCCTTTCTCCCCTGAAGAGATTCCCTTTCTGCAGCAGTGATGTGAGGTGTTATAAAATAACCTCCAGGTCCTAGTCATGCCTCCTCCTGGCTACTGCAAAAGTTAACCCTTTCCTGGCTGGAGCCAGGACACTTGAGAATGGTGTTCTGTTCAGCAAGTGCAGCCTAGAAGCCAGGCTGGTGTCAGAGCAATGCAGAATGTTTTTGCCATCACAGTCAATATTCGAGAATGTAAGATGAACCATGCTGGGTCAGTGCATGAGTCCTTGAAGATTATCCAGCAGTGCCAAGTACCCTCTATTTCATAGGACAGTGGCAGCCTCTGTAGTACATCCAGTCATTTCTGTGGAGTGGGTGTTGGGAAAAGGAAGCCGCTTCCCTATCCCATTACATGCAGAATTACATGCGTATATGGATAGTGGCTCATTTTGCTGTGTTGAACCATCAGAGATATATGTAGAAATATGCTTTTTTCTGTCATAGGTTTTTGCTTTGAGTTTTTGTTTTGTCTGGAGTTTTTTCCCTTTTCAGAATTGTGAATTTGCTCCATTTGAATAGTTGGTTTCGTATGCTTTAGCATATGTAATTTGATCATGTAACTGAATTCTAAAAATGGGAAGTTCCTTTTGCATGCCTGATAATGAAGTTTTTGTCAAAGCCCATGTAATTTACAAAGTATGCAGTTGTTCTGTGATTTTAAAAAAGCTGCTAGAATTTAAGAAATAGTGTCAGATGTTCTGTTGGTATAAGCAGTGTAGTTAAATTACTTTTTCTTACATCAGATATCAGCAGTTGTGGTTTTGACCTAACACTGTTTTTGTCTAAAATGTACATTCAGCTTTCTTTTGGTCTTCATTTTTGAAATGTCATTTTTGCCTCATTCATTTGAATGTCTCTTAATGAAAGAAATAGTAATAGCCTCAGCCTCACTATAGTAGAATTAAGCTGCTAATAGGAATTCAGTTTTCTTGAGTTCCATTTGTTACCTGCCTGCAGTAGAAACAGATGAATTCTGAGGAAAAGAAATTCAATCCACAAAGTTTTCACTGCTCACTTTCACATCTTGTCAGATTGCTTGTGTCTCCTAGTAACGGTTTATTTTCATAGAACCGATGCACAATTTATGTTACTGTTTTGGGTCCTACCTGCCTACAGTATGTGATTACTGTAAAATAATTAGTCATGTTTGTCCTGGTTTTTTTTTGTTTTGTTTTGTTTTTGTAGAAACTGTTTTTAAAGGGTCTTACCTCGAGCCAAAAAATATAATCTTTTTCATCCATGAACCAGACTACTGCTTTTTACTTGGCCTTAATACAAAGCAAGGAATTTGGTACAGAATCTTGATTATTAACATCTATCCACTGTGTATGTAACTGATGGTTTTACATCATCTTAGCATGCTTTTTAACACCTCACTTGAATAAGCCTGGTATTGATGTGAAACTCTGCCACTGCTGGGTGGCTGAGCTGAGGTGAAGCAGTGAACAGAATCTCTGTGGGAAATGGCTCAGTGGCCTGTCAGGTGCATATCACAGGTCTCTTCACCATTTCAGCCTAGAAAGCTCTTTGTGTTTTAGAGTTTAAAAGCTGATTTCTTTACAGGTTAACTTTCTCAGGCATATTTACTAAAGGAGAAAACTACTGCATTTCCAAACAGCTAGCTTATTTCATGTTTCCTGAATGACCCAAAATTATTTTTAAATTGTTAGCATGTATTTGTATTCTGGTCCAGATGATAACCATAGTTTTGTCTTTCATTGAAGAACGTATACATTCTGTTCTGTTACAATGTATTTTTTGAATTTTTTAAAAAAATCAATAAATACTCATATGATGTTTCATTTGTAAATGTAAACAATGTTATTTGCTTATTTGAATGGTTTTCTTGAACTGCTTTAGCTGCAGGGGACACGTCTTTAAAACACATTTATTTAACTTAAGTTCTTCCATGTTTGTATATGATCTCAGCTATGTTCTATTGTAAGCCCTTAATATTAAGTAATTGGGACCAATATATAGTTCAGTAGTAAAAAATTGCATTTTCATTCTTTATGATTTATTATTCTAAAAACATTTGTAATTGATAAGCAGTAGCTCAGTGTTACTGAAGAACAGGTGTTTAGCTTGGATCAGCTTTCAAAGGTCAGGCTTCAAATTACCTGTGATAATTAAACACAAATTCTTCAAGCAAGCCTTTACAAACTCTGAATAAAGCAATTTAGTGCTTGCTTCGTATTTATGAATACTATCTACCCAGTTAATTGTCTTGCAGACTTTGCCTGGAAATGGTTTAAAGGAAAATTCAGCTTTGGTAAAATTGTTATTTTTAACTGACTATATGGTATTTTGGCCATTGTTCTGTAACCAGACTAGGAAAGTTACAGTTATTTCTGCTGACCATTTAAGTGCAGTAAATTGTTCAGAGAATTTGTTTAATTGGAAACATTTAGAGAAGCTGTTTACACATGTATAACTTGAGCCTCCAGTTTTTACTGAAGCAAAACACAAGTTGCAGGTAGTCCAGTAGGAAATTCCACTGTGAATTTCCATGAAGCAAAGATCAGAAAAAAATGTAAAATGCCAGGACTGAGTGCCCACAATCAGTCCCAATATGTGGCTGTCAGCATATTTGGCTTCCTACATTGGCAGGGCTTGGAGATCCTGACTTTTCCTCCATAGTGGCTCCTTAACAAAACCTCACACAGGATATAGTTTCTGTGTGATGTTCTCCTTTGATTGCAATGGTTACACAATTTTCTTTTCCCCTCCACATTTGTTTACTCGTTACTGTTCCATTTTATACATGGATACTTGAATGTTTTATTGTGTGGCATTTCTAAATGTTTCTCCTTTCCCCAATGGCACACATTTCTGAATGGTTGCACGCACAGGAGAGATCTTGCTGGATGCTCTGGAGTCAGGTTTACTTGTGGCTCATACATTCCAGTGCCTGGGTTTGAATTGTTGGCAGGACTAGACTGAAATTAAGCTTCTACACTTGTATTAGGGTTGACACTGAGCTCAAACCTTTCCCTACGGTGGCCTTAAACAAAACAAAACACTTTGTGGAGGTTGGATTTGGAAATCAGTGTAGGAGTGCTTGGATCTCACTACTGAGGAATGCATGTGAGGAGAATTTCAGAGAAATTCAACCCTCAGTGGATTTCAAGGAAAGACCTGTAGTTTGGGTCTGATCTTTACATACTTGATGATGTCTCTGAGCAGGTCAAATTTTTAAAAATCACCTAAATACCATTTTCAAAATTGACACAGGCCCAATGGATGCTAATAGGAAGTCATTTAAAGCTGTAAAATAATCTAAAAAGGTAGAAACTCCTTGAGATTTTCATAAACATCTGTGCAGATTAGGTACCTAACCTCCACTTCACTTGCTAGCTGGGGTACCCTACATACTGTTTTGCAAACTTGGGCTGTTTACTGGTTTTTTGGATAGAAGGATTCTGTGCACTGAATTTATTATAATGAAGGTAGTTGTAGTTACAGTGTTAGCTTCCAGGGAGGGTGTCTCTTCAAAGCTCCTTGCAAAAGAATAAATCAGAGGTGTGTTTTAGCAATTTTCCAGATAAAGCCAAAGAGAGAAAATGCAGCAAGTGCTAAAAACAAACATGTAAATCAGATGATGCCATTCTGTCCTTAAATGTGTTGGCTGCGGACACAGTTTGTGGCCACTGTCAGCTTGGGATTGGAACCACAGAAAATGGGCTAGTGGTGAAGAATACAAAAGTCTCATCATTTGTTCAAAGTAGAAAACCCAAATAATAATTAAAGGCAGCTTTTGAAATTACAGCATCAAGCTTCTTTGGATCATTAATGTAAAACAGCTACATCCACAAAATGTTTTCAGATAAATGGTTCTTTGAAGATTCTATCTCCAAAAATCAGGAAAATTTAGTGTATTAAAAAGTGAAGATGTTTGCAGGATTGTTTTAGAGAAGAATACTTTTGAAATAAGACTGTTAAAGACAGTATTTATTTGCCCACACTTGAAGTCAAGACCCCTTATAATTCTATGTATGCAACTGTACATCTAGCCCCTTCCCTCCCCACACCCCCAGAACCATTGGATACTTCTTTCCCAGCAGGATTGACCAGACTGCAAATATTAGTGAAATTATTCTAAAATAGCAGTGTAGTCAGGCCCAGAGGGGACTGTGATCAGCTGATTTGCCTTAGTGTTAACAGTCAAAGGGTAGTGGGAATTATTGAATTTATATTAAAAATATAATCACTTAATATCACTTAATTCTTTAACTCCCTTCAAGTAGCTTGAGGGTGATTGTGCTGGCATATATTATCAGGACTTGCTTCTGTAAAACAAACAGTGGAGTTGGGCTTTTGTTTCCTGTCCTGGTGCCTGAGATCTTAGTCAGGTGTACGATCACTGTTCCTGCTCAGTGGTCAGATCAGTTTTTGTAAAATGATGTGTGGAATGATGGTGTGCTCTGTCCTCACCAGAAGTATTAAAGCCTGGCTTTTGGCAGAAGGGTATTATCTCCGGTGTGCTTGTTCTGTGCCATGCTCAATGGCAAGTACAATAATCTCAACAGCAATGTTTGTCTCTTACCCTCAGGGAGTATAAACACCTTTAGAAATGGCTGACAAAGCCCTCATCATCTCAGTTTCTGTGTCTTCTGAAAGCTGTGGGGATTTTTTTCTAATGGGAAGTTTGCACTTTCACCAATTACCAAACCATTGCCTGATGTTCCAATTACTATAGGCTTTTGTTGTGGGTTAACTCTGGTGGGCAGCTTAAGCTCCACACAGCTGCTCACTCTTTCCCCCCTGGTGGGATAAGGGAAAGAATCAGAAGGGCATGAGTGATAAAACTCAGGAGTTGAGATGAAGACAAAAGCTGTGTGTGCAAGCAAAGTAACACAAGGAATTCATTCACCACTTCCTGTGGGCAGGCAGATGTTCAGCCACCTCCTGAAAGCAGGGCTCCATCACGTGTGACGGTGACTTGGGAACACAAGTGCCATAATGCTGAATGTCCCCCTCCTCCTCTCCCCAGTTTTTATCACTGAGCAGGATGTCACAGGAGTGCGATATCCCTTTGGTCAGTTGGGGTCAGCTGTCCTGGCCCTATCCCCTCCCAGCTCCTTGTGTGCCCCTGGACTGTTCACTAATGGGATGAGGAGATGAGCAGAAAAGGCCTTGGTGCTGTGCAAACCCTGCTCAGCAACAGCAAAAGTACCAGTATGTTATTAACAGTGTTTTGGTCACAAATCCAAAACTTAGCACTATACATGCTTTTATGAAGCAAATTAATTAGCTCCATCCCAGACAAAACCAGTGTAATCCACCCT
The DNA here is from genome assembly GCA_003676055.1 of Chloebia gouldiae. Classification (NCBI taxonomy): domain Eukaryota; kingdom Metazoa; phylum Chordata; class Aves; order Passeriformes; family Passeridae; genus Chloebia; species Chloebia gouldiae. The sequence goes on along the minus strand of QUSF01000001.1, from coordinate 38,259,399 downwards.
TTATTCCATACTATTGATACTGTGCTCAGGTCCCACATTATCTGACAGATTCTCCCTCATGAAACACCTCCTCTTTCCCATCCTGGAATATACACACAGAAATCATTACCTTAGTCTGTGGATCACCCCTTTAAAAGTCAACAAAATGTCCATTGAGTCCATTTAGTCCATGTGCATTCAATCTGTTATTCCATCTGTGTTCAATCAATTCACTCAGGACAGGAGAGGTGGTGTGATGCATGGAGTTACTGGGCACCAAAGACAGCTCAGGTTGGGTCGCTGTTGCACTTCCACATCTTGTGAGGTTTGTCCTCCATTGGTTCAGATGGTTCCAGGTGTGCTAATTTCCATAGCATGCTACTCACATCCTGGCTTACAACAGTTTAAAGGTATTCCCATGACAGTCTCCACCTCTGGTTCCTTTGGGCCAGATTATAGGGTTTAACAAAAAAAACATAATAGGGTTTGCAGCAAACTCCTCCCTTTGCTCCTAGCCTGGCTAGCAACAAGGGGTTCCTGCTATAGTAATTTATGGCATGCAACTCAGAATCTGGGTTACAGCAATTTAAAAGTGTCTCCATTACAATCTTCAGGCCTCATCCCTTGGACCAGACCATAGGATTCAGCATTGCAATGAACTTCTCCCCTTGTCCCTCCTCCAGTTTAAGATTACACACAGGCCCACAGTCCATATGGGGCAGTGTGGACTTGTCTGCAGACCACCATCCTCTGGGGATGTAGCTGCTCCAGAATGGCAATATCCATAGGCCACTCTCCCTTTTCAGGGCAGTACCTGCTCTGGTATAGACTCCTCCATGGCCATGTATGTTTTTGGTTGTACCATCATGATTTTAGCCACAGTCACAGTCTTGTGAAGTTGAGTTCCAGCCTGTCCAGCACAGGAGTGGGAGCAGTGCCCTGGCTGTCAGCCCATTCCTGTTATCGGTATGTTCCCAGGCAGAACAGAATAGGATGGATAAGGAGAAAAGGAAACAGCAGAAGCAAAAAGCAGTCACTAGTGAGCACTAGTTACTAACCTACATCCAGGCAAGCAAGCCCCATGGCAAGCACAGGAGCCTGACAATTAATAGCTAAACAGATATAAATTTGGTATAGCATACTCTGATCAAATCAGTTGTTATCTCTAACCTCTCATGCCCCACACTGGCCAGAAGGGATTGTTACAGCTATACCCCGATGGGCAGCTCAGGTCCATGCAGCTGCTCTTACTCCCCTTCAGTGAGATGTGGGAGAACAACCAGAAGGGTAAAAGTGCAAAAACTCAAGGGTTGAGATATAGACTGTTTAATAAGAAAGGCAAAAGCTACACATGCAAGTAAAGCAAAACAAATCATTCCTTCATCACTTCCCCTGGGCAGACAGGTGTTCAGTCATCCCCAGGAGAGCAGGGCTCCATCACACATAACAGTGACTTGTGAAGACAAACACCATCACTCCAAACACCCCCCCACCCTCCTTGATCCCCCAGCTTTGTATGCTGAGCCTGATGCCATATGGTGTGGGATATCCCTTTGCTCAGCTGGGGTCCTGCATGTGTCCCCTCCGGGCTTCTTACGCATCCCCAGCCTTCTTGCTGGTGGGGTGGTGTGAGAGGCAGAAAAGCCCTTGTGTGAGCACAGCTCAGCAATAAGTATTGGTGTGTTACCCACACTTTTGGTCACAAAGCCAAAACATAGCACTAAGCAAGCTACTATGAAGCAAAGTAGCTCCATCCCAGTCAAAACTGGGTACAGCTTTTTATGCTTCAGTAACATCTTCACCACTGTGTGCCACCAAGCAGTCAGGAAATAGGAAAGCTCCTTTTATCCATGTGAACGTACCGTCATTGTGCTTGGAAGAGGACTTACACCTTTTATCAGGTTATTTCTTGCAAAACTTACTAATTTATTCAAGACAACTACTATTTTTTGTTGCATTTAAAGGGGAAAAAAGTTTTCTCCAAGAATGACAGCAAGTCAGGCAGGATTTTTTTGACAACTTTAGGGACATATCTGATTAGCACAAATCCAAGCTACCTGATAATTGAGAGTCTACTTGGCTCTCAGAAACTTGCAGGAGTCCTGCTACTGAATATCAACTTGGTATCAAATGGCTGTGTTATGCAGGAAAGGACTTCTAGGTCTCCAAACCTTGATTTATATATGACTAGCCAAAGGAAAGAAATATGTTGGGAATGTGAAATAGAGGGAGAGATAAACCAGAACAAGATGATAGCAAGAATTGATCTTCAGAGAGAGCCTCATGTAAAAGTCAAAGCACCTGGACTTCATTGCATTCTGGTTTATAGGTTTTCTTAATCACCTAACTTCTGAGGGAAGGTAGGCAGCACCACAGTTGATAGCAGTGACCCAAGGTAGATCTACAAGAAGTGGTTTTATAGTTTCCATTTATTTCAGAAATGATTCTGTGCACTACACACCACCTAGTTAATATGATCCTATTTTTGACCTTAAAGGAAGTCAAAATGGTGGTAGCATTCTGCAAGAAAAGAAACATAAAAATCATTCTCATGAGTTTCTACAAGGAAAGGTATGCAATATGGAAACATAGCCTATTTGTTCACAGAACATACTGCAGGAGGTAGTGTTTGCTGCAGCAAGAGTATTTCCAAATTGACTCATGAGTATGCAGAATTAGAAAAACAAATGCAAATCTAGCACTAGCTATCCAACTAGCTGGTCCAGAATTCTATCTAAACTAGTTTTCTTCTATTCCGGCCATCATTACCTTTCTCCCTGTTTCAAGCCCTTTAGTCACCACTGCTGAAGTTTTGCTCTTCTTGTCTCCAGAAACAGCCAGGTGCCTCTTTTTTGTTTCAGTTTCTGAAAGGAAAGAAGGTAAATAGAGAAGGCTGCTGGTAGTGTGTGGGTCCTCAGGTGTGGTGTGGATGTCACCTTGGTAACATTTTAGCTTGTCTTCTTGGCATCTTGCAAATAAGGGTTTGAAATCCTCCCACATATCCCTGCATGTAACATGGTCTGTGGAAAAAATGTGAGTTATATTTTGATAGCCAATTTTAGAATTTAGGGGATTTATGTATGAGAAAGTTTAAAAGCTATCAGGATCTCTCAAAATACTGCAGCCAGCACTGAACACACCGGACTGCATTCTCTGCCAACATCTTTCTCAGTAAATCCTAATGTGACTTGATAACTTAGCTACAGACCTTGGCTTGGAATAGAGCCCAAACTTTGAAAGACTGGAAGTTTCAGTTGGCAAAAATGTGAAGGTGCAGTGGTGAATTCATAGCAGACTGGGGTTTAGTTTTAATTATTGTAAGGGAATTCAGCTCTCAAGAAAAAACCCTTAAAAAGAGAAGCAACAAGAAAAGGTGAAGAAGGAGAAAGGAGACAAGTTAGAGTTTATTCTTCTCTGTAACTGAAGCTGAGGCTTTTAGAGAGCACTTATTTGGGTATCTTCTCCTTCAGTCTCATTCAAAAGTGAAAGCACAATGGAGCAGGGTAATTTTTGGAAGTGAAATGGTTGTTTCTTGTTTTAATTAAAGAAAGGTGATTCTTCATGCATACTGCCCTATTTCTGGATTAGTGCACAACATCAGTGTCTGTACCAGCATCAGATTTCTTAGCCAATTCAGGGGCTGATTTTCTATTCACAGTTTCACAGTGATCGTGTTCTCTCTTCATTAACACAGCATTTGGGGCTTTCACACATAGTTTGTAAACAGAGAATCATTAATGTTTGCTTCACTCTTCACTGCAGTGACAACCTTAAAAAGAGTGTTCCTGAGAACTTATTTCCATTCATGCTGTTGCTAGAAAGTTATTTCAAACTAAAGCAATTTTGTCTTTCCAAACCATGTTCCTCTCTCGTGTCATCAGTTGTTCAGGTTGTACCCAAGACAGAGGCTCATTCACTAATGTTCCATACCATGCTCACCTTCAGGGTATGTTATTAGCAAAACACACCCTCTCACCTTCCTCCTACTTCTTAGGCCATGTGATGAAAAACAGGAGATCTCAGGATTGCCAGTTTTCTCATGTTTCCTTTGACTGTGAATTATAAAATTAATTAAAGTTCCTCTTTCTGGAAACACCCTATTTATCTGTTATATGTATGGCAGACAAGCTGTTTCTGTAAAAACCGTATCAGCTATAGTTTACATAATTTTGTAGGGCTTTGCATTGTGCTAATTTCTGAATAATTAATTTATTAATTTTAATCACATTTATATTATTATTTGGGGAGAAGGTTGTATTGAGTGTTTAAACTCAGTGTAGTTAAGCTACTCTCTCCTATGTCAACAAAAAAGATGTATCGTATTTACAGAATAGAGGAAGTGAACAGGGTGGCCAAGTAGTTTTCAATGTGTGTGTGATTTTTTTTTTAATAGAAAGTCCCATCTCCTGATTTCAGCTTTCCTATCAGACAAACAGGTCTTTTTCCACCTCTCAGTGCCAGCCATTGTAAACATAGTTGTTCACTTTGCATGTGCTGCAAAGGAACACTACCTGTATAAATACATACCTGGGTTAAGATTTAACAGATGGAAGGTGAGCAATAAGCACCTTACTGCACTGATTATCCTCTATGCTATGATGGCAGCTGATTTTCTCTTTTGTGAAACCAAACATCACATCTAGAGGTCGGACAGAGCTGGGTCTCCCTTGCTTGACTGAGCATAATATATGGCTTGACCTCCCAGTTCTCATGAATCACTGAAACAGGAGCTCTGAATTCAGAGGATATCTAAATAGCAGGTTAAAAAAACCCTGTACAAGCTTCTTCGGCTCATAATTGCTTTGCATTTAGCAGACATTTTATATATTGTCTTTGGAAAGCATATCAAATATTTTTTTCCTTCTTATTTGTACTTTTTTAGGTTTTGTAGATGTCAAGTGTCTGCCTTACTGTAGCCAGGAGCATGAAATATTGCCGCAGTAACCTGTGACAATGCCTTTAGTCTGCTTGTTATTGCCTATTTATGGTGCAGTAATGGTTTATTTCGTAGTCTAAACCCTAGGACTGTACTTTAATGAAGATTTAAGGCTATGATACAGCTGCTATTCAAACTGTGTGAGAGAGGCATGATGGAATAGCTCAAGATTTACTGCTGAACTGTCAGTCTTTAAGCTACCAAGTGTCTTTACCCTTTGGTGCAGTAGCTACGGAGGAAGCTGTACCCTCTGCTGTGAGGCAGACACGGCGATTAATGAACCTGAGGCGTGCTAATCAAACATATGTTTTCTTGGCACAACGATTGTGTTATATATCACATCCCAATGTACAGGCCTTTATCTTTCCTTAATGATCTAGCAAGGGGGCTTTTTTAAATGTGGGTGTTTTTCATGCTCTCCTTAGATTTGTTCCACAGGGGGTGGCCGTTAAAAACATCTGACGGGCATGCAGTTAGCCAGCGCCCTGCTGAGATTAGTAAAATACTATATTTAGTAATCGCACTACATCAAGGAACTCCAGCATTGCAGGAAACAGTTTGATTCAATTCTTTTTTTTCTGATTTTTTTTTTAATTTTTTAATTGTATGTCTTATTATTTCATCTGGGATAATTTTTTTTCCAACTTGGATTTGGTTTTTGTGTCTATTATTCAACTTTTAAAAAAAATTTGTCTAGATGATAGGATTTTTTTCCCTCTTTTTTTTTGTTTGTTTTGTTTTTACTAAAAAAAAAGAAAAAAGGAATTGTTAAACAGGTAGTAAGATTGAAAAGTGGTATTTGGAATCTCTCTCATACTGCTCTGTGTCTGAAGGAGCTGATGTAATATTTGTTAGGAAACCTCTATGGATAATACATAATACAAGGATTCATGCTTTTAAGTACTACAATACAGTGAAAGTTCCTAAAATTTGCTTTGAGAAAATGGTTGAAATTAACAAGTATATTAAATTTAGTTTTGTGCCTGAAGTATTTCTTCACCAATAAATAAGCATGAAAGAGACTTGGAGCTCAGACAGGTCTGCTTCATTTTTTCTTTGATAGTTGACATGACTAACTGTAGATGAACAACATAAAGTGGAAGATAAAAGACCCATATGGAAGAGAAAGCTTTTCACCAGGATGCCAAAGGAAGTAAACTGTTTCATGAGACTCTTGTCCAAATCAAAATTACTATTTTAACATCTGATTTCTGAGACTATTCTGGTTTTCTTGTTGCTGTAAATCCAAGCCTATGTAAACTCTTAGAAATGATTCTGTAAATTCAGGACTAAATCGGGTACTCTCCCTTTAAGGGGCAGATTTAAAAGGAATACCATCCTTTGTTCTAACAAAATAGTCCAGGCTTGTCAATCCAGAAGATTTGTGCATTGCTGAACATAATGGCATTTTATTACCTAGTTTATTTCTGTCTAGCATTCTAAGACTCCTGCTGATGCTTTGACTCAGAGTAGTTTTCAGTTTGGAAACTTGAACCCCAGTGTCACAGATGTCTTCTTTCTTTTGGTAATTTGTATTTTTTTTTAACTATTAAATGTTCAAGAAAGAAAATGTTTGTCCTGACAGAAGTTGTGTTTCAAACTGTGACCATCTAAGCAGCAGGGTGTGGAAAGAGTAGCCTTGATTTGTGCTTTCTTCAGACTCTTGTTAGTTAACTTGTTCCTAAGAGTAGTTTGGGATATTATAGTGAAGCTTAATGATTAAGTGGTAGTACAACAGGTCTCTCACCCTCCTCAGCTGTGATTCAGTAAACCACAACCCTTGTCCATGCAAAAGGATAGATGTTCAAATTCAGACATGCATGTTGAAGGTCAACAGACTGTGCTGTTCTTGAAGTTAGGAACATTGTATTTGCAAAATAATTTCTGCAGTTTAACTGTGGCCATTATCTGAAATTGTGTATTGATCTAGATTTTAAAGCAGCTTATTGCAAGATAAATCCTGAAATATTTCTGCATTTTTCATTAGAACACTTGCAAGAAGGGAGGGGTATTATAGTAAAGGTAGATTGAAGAGACATCTTTATATAAATATGAGATAAATGGAAATTTTCTGCTTGTGAAGCAGCATTATGGGAGAAGTACCCTAAAATGTAACTTCCTATACAGTTTTATGCAGTGTAGTTTACTTTCTCCTGTACAAAATAACATACAAAATTAAGAATTCTGGCTATGCCATTCCCCACTCATTTGTAACATTGTAAACATTCATCTTATATCTTCCTTTATGTGTAGCTATAAATACCCATCAGAATATTTGCATCTCTTCAGTAATTTAAAATACTGAAAACAGGAGCCAAATTTCAGCATAAGTTGTCAAGTGGTTTCAGACCTTCACACAAATTTCTATATACACACTCCAGTGAATGGTACCCATCCATACATACTCATACCATGCTGCTTGTTCCTGACTGAAGCAAAATGAATATACATTTGCATGTCATGTGAATATGGAACATGAAAACATACATGTGTGAGTAAATCCATGGCATTTTGAAAAAATATACTTCTAGAATTTATTTCTGCTTTTTGGTGTCGGGAATGCCGTTTGTGTTTTATGCAGCGAGGTTTTGTGCCCTGCTGTGGAGTGCTGTGTTTGGGAATCTTGAGCTGGTATACATGATTTATCTCAGGTGTATGTAGTTACCCAGGAGAAAAGCTGGCAGTGCTGTGTGCTTTTCCCAATAAGTGAGCAGTCTCATTTAGAATTATTGCCAGGATCTTGTTGTGCTGACACCGCTTTGTGCTGTGTAGACAAGCCTTGGAGGAGAATTACACGTAAATCACTCATAATAGTCTGAGGCTGGAGTCTTGCATTTTACTCAGAAACTTGCACAACTCTTGCTAGAGATATCTGTATTCTGGCCTTGTTTTCTAGCCAGATCCTAATTATTTTCCATCAGATCTCTGCTTATATGTTATCTAAATAAAACATTCTGAATTTTAATGAGTAAAATTTCATTGCTGTTTAATCCTTAAATGCACTGAGCTAATCTGTGAGTGTGCCTTAATTATAAAAAGTGAAGCCAGGAAATTAGGTCCTGGACACAGAGAGTAATTATTTTCATAACTCTTTTGTTTTTACCTCTATAACATATGGAAAGAGAAAATGACCAATTGTGGCTAGGGCAGAGGCCTTAATGATGGGTTATAGTCCCAGCACTGCCAGTCAGTCCCATCCAGCTGGGATGAGTCATTTAAAGTCTGTCCACAAAGTGTCCTTACCTGCCTAACAGAGGTATGGTGAGATGGGCTGTAGTTAAGCACTCCTGACTCTTTAAGGCACAGAGGAACTTAGAAACTTACTATTTTTGTCGTTGTGAATCTCAATAATGGCTTCATAATGACCATCAGAGCATTTGGCCAGCCTTCAGTTATCACTCCTTGATCACAGATACTGACTAAGGTATTTTCTGTGCTCTGCTTTAAAGGATATGATATTCTTTAAGGAGTTTTATAGATGTTCAGATTCTTCCCAGACTTGGTAATAATAGCAGGGACATACAAACTGAAATATTTGCAACATGCTGTTGGCCAAAACCCAAGAAATATCTTCTGCTATTTGGACTATTTGATAATTATTTGGCTACTATTATTTCTTTCTGAGTCCCTTATTTGGACATTCTGCTCTAATAGGTAAATAAAAAAGCCCCAAATTTTGGCTCGTAGATCAAACTTGAAGGGGAAAGGAATAATGTAGTTTGAGAATGTAGCAACTGGACTGATAAATAACAAAACAGGATTACTGGGAAATTGCACATACACATGCCAAATGTAGAAGTCTGAATGTTTCTTCTGACTGCACAAATCTGTAGACTAGAGAGCTTTGATGAAAGGACAAAGTCTTATTTGTTCCTATTTAAATTCCAGTCTTTTGTGTTTTATATCACTATTCATATCATTAATATAGAAAGTGTTTCTTGTGGTTCAGCTGAAGAGCTTCATCAGAGCAAGAAATAATTAGAAAACTGTTTGAGGAATTATGAAATAATGGCCTTGATACATTGAGATGAGGCCAAAAGTGCCTAATGAAATATCTTTGGGAAAGTTAAGCCTATAGAGATACCAAAATTCTGACTTTACTGCAATTTCAATGTGGGATTCTAAAGGGGTTGTGAGTCAAACCTGCTATTGCAGATAGTAGTGTCATGAAATACTAATAGTTTTTTCCTCTGGCATGTCCTGTTCTTTCAGCTTGTTAGTCATCTTTATTCCAGTGGACACTAGTGAATTGTATCCTCATTCTGATGAAAACTTAACCAACAAACACGCTGTACAGTTCAGAAAGTGCCATTTTCCCATTTCTACATATGCGCTTTTCTTGGTCAACAGATTTTCCCCCTTCTGCAATGTCATATTTGCAGCACAGAACCATCCTCTTGATCTTTGCTGCCCCATTTCTCACATTGCATTCCCACAACGCATACTCAGCAGAAAATCTACTTTGCAACTAGTTGTGGAAGCTTGATAAGCCTTTGTCATAACAGTAGTCCCTGACATTTAAAGGACTTCAGTTTATATTTGTCAGCCAAATTTCATACCTTCATACCTCTTTCAATTAATCAAAGTTAAACCATTGTATATGTGAAGGGGCCTCTTGTGGTTTCTAAGTAAGTAGTATGGCTTTTCTGGCAGAGAGCCACAAGCAATTTAGTAGGCTCATACTGTGGGAGTTGAGAGGAAGAGAGACAGGAATACTCCAAAAAGCCTTAAGAAGGGCTGAATGAAATCAGTATTTCTATACACAGTACAAGACTTTTGCATTCTGATCTTACTTTTGGCCACAGCAAAACTGTTTTGGTGTGTTGTCAGTAAAGTAATTCTGAAACATAGCACCAACATGGTTTTCTTCTTACCCAACCAGTTTTGCACTGGTTTTACTTCTGTTTAAGTATTCTCAATTTGCACCTGTGGCAGAGAAGAGTTAGGCACAAGGGATTTAATTTGCGGTTTACAATTGTCATATTGTCACTAAACTGTTTCCACAGGAATAAACCTAATGTAGTTCCTAATTGTCTTTAGAAATAGCAAGATTTTGTAGCCTAAAAGTCAGGATGAGGCTTTACCATGCACCTTTTGCCTGAGAGCTATACAGCTGTAAATAGATACTAACATAAAAGGTCTGTCTCCAGCAGAGTTGATCTCTCTTTCCAATTCTGACAGGGGTCACATAGTCAATGTAAATTACCACCATAAACTAAATTCCACCTCTCCTGTAGAACAAAGTGCTTGATCTGCCTGTCTAGAAGTCAGGAGCTATGCAGAGAACTGTAATATTTCAACAATTCAGCATGAGTGGCAACCTGTTCTTAATAATGAAATGCTAGCTACATTTAATTTCATTTTGTTTCACCATGTTAAAATCCATCCTTTCTTTAGGGGATTTAAAAACCATCTGAAGGGAACCTGGAGACAAAGAGAATAATTCAAGTAGAAGCACTATCTTTCTTTGTATTTCATGCAAGTTCAGGTTCAACATGCACATCTTGATGCCCACAGGGAATGAGTTACATTTATAAAAGGATAGTCTAGACACCTCAAGAAGAATGGGATTTCTCCATTTTATCTGTCATTTCGATTTAATTGAAATATGTGTCATAATAGTAATGTCAAAAGTGTTAGTGGATTTTGTTAGAAATGATATTAAAATAGAAAAATATAAACTATTATTGTCAAGTTTTTTAAGGTTGTAATGATTTACTTGGGTGTTTTATAACTAAGCTACAATATGCTGTTAAGAATGGCATGTAGGTTGGAAACTTTAACTTGAAGCTAGATTCTTATATAGATACAACATCTTGAGTTCAATCTGAAAGATGTCAGGATCTGAAGAACTCAGCACTTCAAAAATTATGCAACAGGCATATCATGGAAAATTTGGCCCCAGTTCAGCATGTGACTATCTAGACTATTTTACACACTCCTTTTTTGATATTAAAGATGAATTCAATGTAAATGTCTGGAATTCTTCTTACAAGCTTGTTGAAAAGGGACAGTATTTTAGCATGACTCCCTTGTGCAAACGTGGTGTTTAGCAGATTACGTATGTTATTCTGTTATAGGTACACTACAGTGATAGACAAAATGGCAAAGAGTGTTTGACCTGTTTGACACTGTCTCCTGTGCAGATGACTTTCCAAGGTATCGGAAGCTCCATTGAAGCCAGCCATGACCAGGTATAATACCTTCACCCCACACTCTTTAATTTCATTAATATCTGGTAAGGCCAGAATGTCAGCGTTAGTAAATTTAAAATTTCGACACATCTTGTCCTTTTCATATGGCATGTTCTTGTCACAGGCATTTGCCTCTCTTGCAATACTAAAATCCTGATTAGATCTAAAGAGTGAAATGGAGACAGAACTATATTGCCTTTTACATATTTTTAAGATATATTAGGAAAGCCTGAAGAGCTTGCTTTGGTTTTAAAGTGAGATGTAAGGTTTCTGCAAAGGTTTTATTTGCTTTTATGTGTGTATCAGGTCTTGTCTATCCTATTTTTGTTAGAAGATTATGAGTAGTTGGAAACCAGAGAGATGAAGCCATCATCTCTAGCCGTCATCTGTCACAAGAAACTGGCATTTGAGAGGAGAAAGGCATTTTTAATCAGACTGTGTAAAACTCCCATTTTATTTGGCTGTTGCTAGAACATTTAATTCAAGCTTCTGGCAAAATAAAACATTTAATTCAAGCTTCTGGCAAAAGGCCAGAAGAAAAAAAGAAGTCTCAGTGTTAATCATTTATCACCCTGTTGGTTCAGATGGGAACTGGGGGGGACTTCCATTCTTGTTGTCTTCTCCTCCAACACTCATATGTATAAAAGTAAGACAAGACTTTGATACTCTGAAAGTATTAAAAGCAAAAAGGAAACAAGCAGAATAAAATATTAAACCAAGCCTTGCACCGCTCATATCTTCAGTGGATTAGAAAAATTGCCATGTTAACTTGCCTTTGCAGGTTATCTTTAAATGGTACTGTGTTCACATTTGCTGTACATTCTATCAGACTCTATGCAAGATTCTCTAAGAAAATAGAAGGAAAGCTGCCTTAAGAATTAGCAGAATTAGTTACTTTTAGGGAAAAGTTTCAGACACTCTTAGCCATGTTTTTGTTTGGTGGGTTTTTTATTGAAAGTTCCTAAATTAGTTTTTAACATAAACTAAGGCCATTAGTTATTTACATGGTAACATGAGGATACTTCCTGCCCTTAAGTGTTTGGTGTTTTACAGTAATGGAGAGCTGTGGTAAGTCAGACCATACTTTGACATTCACTTCTCATTTCATCCAGCAACTTGTTTATGCTGCTCTGAAGCTGTCCTATTTTTCTTTCAGTAAGGATAGGCTTTTAAAATATCGTTATAACACAAGTATGATATTTAGACATTTCAATGAATTTAAGGTGGTCCCTGTCAGTTTGGTAACAACTACATTCTGGGCTACCAGCCAGCTTGGCCTTTGTCTTAGCATTTATTTAGTCTAGAGTACGATATGTAAACAGAAAAAAGATTCTGTAAGCAAAAAGCACATTTAAGCCATCTGAATAATTACATATTTAAGACCTCTAAATGAAAATGTCGTATTGAGCCTGCAAGATCAAGCACTCAGAAATTAGGAAATTCCAGGCTATGTGCAAGCATTTAGTTTCATCCCAAATGTACCCTCTCCGTGCTCCAAACAGGATATTCTTCTGAGAAGAAAAATATTTAGCATAAAATCACATAGATGAAGATTGTAACATAGCACATTCACAATTAGGTAGCATTAAATTTACTTGGGCCATTATGCAGCCAGAATTTCCTCATCTTGTTTCAATTTGAAGTTTAAAAAATGTTCATAATTGGTTTTAGTTATGTAATTTTCCAAAGGATTCTTAAAATGGAAAGATAAATGTTTTGTTATTGCATGATGGGGTGGTTGGTGGTTGTTGTGTTACTGAACCCACATCACTTGTGCAAAGATTTCATCTAAGCCAAGAACAAAAGAAAATAATAATCTGAAAGCCAAATGCTAACCAGTGTCTCACAAAATAGATCCACTCACTGGACAGGATGCACAAATTTCTGCTCACACCTTTCCTAACTGTCAAAGGAATTTCATTTTCTGGGGAAGAGGGATGCTGTTGATGGGTTGTGTTTGATAAGGGGGGGATAGCAGGACTAGATTAAAGTATCATTTTACATCACCTGAATAAAAAGAGAAAAAATTAATCATTAGCAAGTCAAGACACTGGAATTAATAAATTAATGACAAAATTAGGGCTATTAATGGACTAACTAAAATAAATTTTCCCTTTTCTCTGTTCTTCCTGTGTGCTTGGTGTGTCTTTGTTTTCCTACAATTTTACTCACAGTAGGTTGATTTGATGGTTATTCTTCTTTTAAAAATAGGAGACAGAAATGTTGCACCTTTGTCAAACTGAACTTCATATTTAAGTGTCAAATCAAATAAGTGCAAGATAACTGTGTGCTATAAACCTTGAATTCTAGAAATTCTTCTTCAGCTTTTGTAATCTGTTACTTTTAAATCATGTCTGTAGTATTTTATGGCTATTAGGATGGGCTGATCATTGGAAGCCTGTGATTTCAGGGAAGGATGGTGATTTCTACCTCAGTAGTGAGGCCTGGCATAGTTTGACATAAGGAACTGTCAGCTTCTGTGCTTATGAAGATAGTTTTTCCTCACAATCATTTTAAAATATTGATTCTATAGTTTCTAAAGGTTTTTTATGGAACACTTCAGGAACTCTGGAATATTTTGGTGGAAAAGGAGTGAAAAGTATTGTGTGAGAGTATCTAATAAAAAGATACATACAGGTTTGTCATTATATTGTGGCATAAGAACCACGATACTGTGGTATGTGGCAGCTGATTTAAAAAAAATAGAAATTAAAGGGAAAAAAAAGAGAACTATGTTGCCAATGACATCTCCAGCACTATAGAATACCTTTTAGATTAGACTTGTCTTTTGTAATGTGTCTCCCTATTCATATCCATACTCATATCCAGTGGAAGATTTGTTACCCAGCAGATACCAAAGTGGTTACAATCCTACTTAAGTACATTATCTGGCTGTTTCAAATATGTCAAGACTTGACACTGCAGTTTTTCAAGTCTCTTGCTCTTTTCCTGTACTCTGTAGGGAGTTTTCATTCTTTAGATTGGTTTAGCTTGTGATTTTAATGAGTTCAAATATTTTCCCCACATACTTCATCTGAGCAATTTCAGATTAATGTAAACATACCATACTGGTACACTAATTAGTGTGTATTTCAAATGTCTGATTGACAAGCCGTATCTCATTTGGTCATGAAGCAGTATTGTGGAAGCAATTGCTGATCTTTCATTTTTCTTTTGACAAAAAGAAAAAACGGGAAACATTCCTAAAGCACCACTGCAGTCTATCCTGCCACATGTTTTGCTAGGTTTTGCATTCAGGCATGCCAACCTCTTTTATAAAAATTTAATGGAGTTCATAATTTTTTTTCCTAAACGATTTCTTTCTATTTTTTCTGTTTCTCGTTACCTGACTATAAATCTAAAATTCTCTTTCTTTAACAGTAACTATCCTCTGAAGGTATTTTTCAGTAAAATTTAGTTACAAGTAGCTATTACTTAAAATGGTCACCACGTTCTATTGATTTTCGCAATAAGTGAATGTCGGAAGGCCACAGAAGATTGATAAAGAGAAAAAGTTAGAGCTAAGCAGAAGGGGTGATCAAAAACCCCACCAAAAAAAGACATCTGCACTGCTACATCTCAAAGTACTGAAACCTGAATTTCTTGTTACTGCTACAAATAAATATCTTCCAGTTTTAGTGAACTGTGACACATGAAGAGTTCTTTGAATTCTGAGTGCAGGCATTGTAATGTGTGCAGGAAGTTGTAATGCTAGCAATTGTAGGAAATGGAGATTTGTTTTCCCTGGAGGACTCTAGTCAATACCTTAAAGTTGTAATAAATGCACTCAACAAATATCACAGGATTCACTATAATGGTAGGTAGGTTAAATTTGATGCCCTGTGTCAAACAAGACAGCCTGTGACTATTTTCAATCTTAGAAGTGATATACTTCTGCCATGCTTTGAACTAACCAATGTCAAACTCAGCTTCCATGTTTACATGTATATTTTAGAAACTTGTCATGTTATCATCTTTAGTGGCTTTATAATAATTGTTTTTCTGTATGTTACTGCTCTGAGTGATTGAGTGCTTTGGGATATCACACTCCTGTGGTTGTCATAGCTGTGAAAGAATAAACATCTTGGGTGCATTCTTAAGGCTTACTGAACAGCAGGCAAATTGAAAGTATGAACATTCATTTTAAAATAAAATTATTTAAAAGTCAGTGCTAGTGATGAGAAAGAACAGCTTGGGCCCATTTTGAGATTGAGAATGCTTGCCATGGAGTACCCTGCCTGAACAAGTGAATTTTTAACTCCAAGTAACTTAATGTTCATTGAGGAGTGACCAGTTCTCTACTTGAATTTCAGGAGGCAGATCAAAGAGCAGTCCATTGTCTTAAAGTCTCATTGCATTAATACTTTTTGGTGATTTTGGAGGTTTTAACCATATGCATGTTTGTTGGAGCTGGCAGTACTGTAGATTTGTTTATTACTGAGTTCAGCTGTTTACTTCACCTAATTGTGCTGTTGAAGTGATATCAATGAACATTTCATGCCTATATTTTTATTCATTGCTTTCTTAATGTTATTCATTATATTTATATTCTATATTAGACTGTACCTTTAGAACTCTTCTGCACTTTGCAATGCACAGAATTTATTTTTAAATACTTTTATTTTGCAGGAAGCTACCAAACTTTCCACATTATATTTAATCTACCACTAATAACACTTTTATTTTCAAGTATAAAAATAGCTGGAAAGTGAATGAGCAGGGGCAGAAATTATAGAAGTGGAAGAGCTACTGATAAGATAGACTTTATCAGAGAGCCCAACATGGAGAGGATGTACTGAAAGGAAGATGCCACACTCAGCAGTTTCAGAAATCACTGATGAAAAGCTTGGCAGACAGCAGTGGCAAGCAAACTGAAATGTGCTCTGTATCAAACCATCACTGCTGGCCTGCAAACAGGCATTTCTGGACAGGGTTAACAGAGACTGGGGATGCCCAGATGTGAGCAGCTCCTGGTTGCATTTAAATACAGGAAGGGCAGGAATAATTCTCAAGGAACAAAAGAGATGGGTGACAGGCTCAAGGGAAGGTGCTTGGAGCATTAAGTTTTGAAAAGAAGCTCCACATCTCTGTTATGGTCTCAGACTTGCTTATACCTCATGCTCAGGAAGCAGCATCTAGAGAATTTACAAAAGCCAAAATAGCTAAAGGTGTAGTCACTGAGTGTGCAGAGGATAAAAATTTGTCCAGTGCTATAACCAGAAAAGATAAATGGGCTGTGTTTTTTATTAAGATACCTTTCCAGATCAGAAAACCAAATGATTTACTGGACACTACATAAATTACCAATTAAAATTAATTTTTTTAAATGAGAAGTTAGTATTTTCTAGATGTTGAGATTTACTTCACAATGGGTTTTTGTGTCCTGGACATGGTCAAAAAAAAAAAAAAGTCAAGGTTTTCTTTAAAAAATACATGCATCCTTTTTTTTTGTCTTTTTTTTTCCCCTTAGGTGATGTTATATGCTTCATTTGTCAGCTTATTTCTACTTTACTTTTTGTAAATGCAGTTATCATTTCTTCAGAGTGGCTTCTTCAATAAAATGATAAAACTTCAGTTTTAATAAGTAAAAACTTTTTCTAGCAGTTTTCCCAAAGTTTGGCAATTCCATTACAGCCCCTTCAGCTTCAGGACTTTTACCTGATCTTATGAAAACATCTTACACAGCTAGGTCTCCTTCTCCTTCAAGAGGGGGGGGGTGTGTGAGCATGACGACAGCTGAGTGCCCAATGCTCTAAAATAACCAGTTCATGTAGGACAGAAATTTAAACTCCTTTTGATATATAGCACCCTGTTTCATTTTCTGTTCTGTCTCTTAGGTTGATGCTGCAGTAAGGAGTCATCCCATCAGGTTTTAGTTAGGCTCACTGTATTGTTGTCTGCTATTTTACATTTTTCCTCATCTGTTGTGCTCCCCACGACTGTGTGTGGAAGTACTGGTACATTCTCTCCGTATTCTTCATCTTCTGTTTCGCATTATGTCAGTCTGGATGTACGTGACAGAACATTTGCTTTTCCCTGGCAGCTGCTAAAGTTTTCCTTGATGAGCCCAAGATCAAATGCTTGTATTTGTTCAGGAAGTGTAATCTTTAATTTTCAAAAAGTGGGTTACTAATTAACTGCTGAATGGGAAAAAAATGCAAACCAAGGCAAGCCTATCTCCTTGCCAGACTCTTTCAGTCCTCTCATTCAGGGCTTCCTGAGTAGATTCCCAATGTGACTGCTTCTTGCTGAAGATGCATAATAGGATTTTTCAATGCTCTGTGTATGCATGTTTGTTTACACAGCAATGTCAGCAGGGTATAAAATGCTTCTGTTGCAGTCTCTGCCTATCTTACACGCTTGGCATGTAGCTTGTAACTAATGACAAACAAAGACCATGTATGTTTTTGGGACTGTTGGAAAAAGAGAAAAAAGGTGAAATATCCTCCTGACTGCTATTGGTGGGGTTTCACAAGAGTGGTGAGGTTCACAGGATCACACAATGGTTGAGGTGGGAAGGGACGTCTGGAAGTCTCCTGGTGCAAGGCCCCTGCTTAAGCAAGGCCATGTGGAACAGGCTGCCCAGGCCATGTCAAGGCAGCTTTTGAGTTATTTGCAAGGTGAGACACTCTGCCTTGGTTATTCTTTCCCATTTACTTCATCTCCAGTCCTGGCTGCTTCCTAAACTGCTGAGCTAGGTGTAAACAAGCTAATTGAGTTGAGCTGTTACAGTGGGGCTTAGATGAATGCCAGTGCTGAAACAAGGGCAACATTAGGACTGCCCACTGAAGAGGAGAGGAGAGGGAGCCTTCCCTTTCCACAGCAGCAAGCTGTTGGCTTAGCTTACCCACCTTGTAAAATCACTTTTAAAGGAGATGAGGCAAAAATCAACTGTACAGAGAAGTTAATTTCTTGTAGAAATGTTTGTCTTTAGTACCCATAAAGCTGTTCACTGTGGAGTAGCATGACCTGGCACAAATAGGAGATCAGGAATGGCACATGGAGGGAGGAAGAGGAAGGTTGTAGCAGCCCTGACCTGCAGAAGTTTAGCTGTTTTGGAACTGCACCCTTAGTAGTTATTTGCATTAAAATACCTTAGCAAGCTTTCAGTGCACTGTAACATGTGGAAGTGGCAAGAAAGGCATTAACAGCATACACTGAGCCAACCTTCCATGGACCACAGGCCAGCTGTTCACTATCCTAAGTTTGCAATCTGTTTCTGGTTTGGTTGTTTTGCAGTTACTTAAGGCTCAGTTGGACAATGGTGGAATGTAAAAATCTTGAATTTTCTTGCTGCTGTGTCTGTTAGGAAAGGGAAGAATCTTAAAAGGGAGAGGTATTGGAGAAGTTTGGAAAAGCTAAAAATGTCCGTTTACTGCCTTGTCACGCTTCAGCAGGAGATTCAGCCCACTTGTATTATCAAGAAATCTAACAGATTTTTCCCTGTCAGGGAAAAACACAGGAAAGACAACAGAGGTAGGTTCTTCTCCTACTCAAGAGCTAAAAATAGATAGGCATACACCTACTGGATGAAAGTTAGTAACAGAGATAGAGGCAAAAATCAAGTGGAAGGAGACCCACCCCCAAGTAGCTTGTCTTGAAGTTGGATTTGACAGAGATCTAGGTCTTTCATTTAAACTCCTGACAAGCAGCATTTTAATTTTAATATTTTTGTCCATTTTAATTTCTAGCACTGGTAAAATCTTTCAAAGTTATGAATTATAACTAACACTCAGTCAAAGCCCAGCTTTTGTAGACACCTCAATTTTAGACAAAGAAAGACATTAGCAATATATATGCTGAACTTCGTTGCCCACCTAATGCTAGCTAGAGTTATTCTGTGGCATTTTCCACACACTACTCAAAGTAATGCTATGTCTGTTTGGTGATTTGTATTTAATCACTTGTCATTCAGTGAAGTTGCTTAACACCCTAATTATATAATTGGCATTTCAAGTTACATTTCCTTAACCATTCTACAAGACAAAATAATGATTTGCACATGTGGCATCTGAAGAACTGTGCTTTTGCCAAAATTCTGTTTGCCACCTAATTTTTCCACTTGTCTTGAAATAATATCCCACGGCTGGCATTATGCATGCATCTAGCACAAATGAAATTGCATTGTTTTTGGTTTGCACAATCATCATACAACCCCTTGATCTACACAGTGCAAGCAGAAAATAAATATGACATCCGACATCTCTTTGTTTCAAGGATTCATTTCAAGAAGCCAGAATCTCATAATAAATGCTCTGACAATAGACTTGAGGGGAAATAAATGAGGTAAGGAATCATAAGTAATTAGTAACTAGTAACAGGTAATTTTGTAAGGATGAGCACAAGAAAGTTGTGGAGCAATATTGAGGAGCACTATGATTAAACTCAGTTCCTAGACATCTGTGTTTTCTTCCTTGGAAGTTTTTCTTAAATACCCCATCAAGAAAGAGCTGAAGACTTACCCTGACTTGGTGATTAATGGTTTACCCGAGAAAATTACTTCACTTCTCTTTTTTACATGCTTGTTATTGATTCCCTGATGGAAAGTGTCAGACATCTCAAGGGAAAAAAGTGTTTATACTCTTTCCTATAGGTCATTGAACATTAAATCCAAGTCCCTCTGTCTGCTTCCAAACTCATTACCTGTACAGGTTTTTTGTAGTCATGCTGGGTTTCTAAGATAATTGAGTCAGAACATCCCACTGTTTGAGACAGGAAGGAGTCACCAACCACCCTTCTCTTCCAAGCATCAAATGTGCAATGTACTTACTTGATACAGGAGTTTCTGTGTCCCCAGAAGCTCTGTATGTACTTGTGCCTTCCATTTTGTAGCCCTTGCAGACTGCCTTTGTTCCAATGCTAATGCTTCATTCCAGCAAGATCCTTCACATATGCTAAATATAAGACTGCTTCCAAGTAATTCTCTCTCTTAAGGATCCAGAACTTGAGATAATAAACACTAGAATGGAGGTATCAAGCAAAACCAAAGCAGTGAACTCTTAAGTTAAACTTTAAATTTTATCAATATTTCTTCATATTCATTCTTTCTCTTTCCCATCATTAGAGAGACTGTGAGACCTAGTTTTCCACAGATCCTTACGGCTGTACAAATAATTGATTTTACAGTCCAAAATCTCCTCTCTCATCCTTTATCCCCTGAAAAAACCCCACCAGTTCAAATTGGTCCAAAATAAAGAAAAAAATGCTTCTAGCCAAAAAAAATAATTTATTTTGTAGTTGGGCATTTGTAGTGAAGCTAAGAAAATGGCTGAGATTTACAAAACTGGTGGGAAAGATGATGAACTATTTTACCAATAAGCTCAGGGGTTCAGACTCTCACGCAAGATGCAAAAGATGTTAAGTTTTATTCTGTGCTTGTCCCCACAGGACCATGAACCCTCTTTAGGAACCCTTCTTATGCAACAGAGAGTCACAGCTGGGCAGCCCCAGGAGCACAAAGTGGTAACCACAGAGCAGTCCTGTTTTTGACTCAGTGAATAGTTTGCTCAATAGAGCTGTATGAGCAGAAAAGTTTGGTGGAATTCTCATTTGATATTAACCCCTTTGATCTGAATAATGAAAATAATGATTCTTATCCTCCTGGGAGTTAAAGAGACTTAAGCTATGATTTTTCACAGTCCAGTATTGACCATCAAGTCAATACTGGACTTGATGGTCAATACTTCTTCCCCTTCAGTTTTCACCACAAGTGGATGAAGCTATAGAAACTATAGCAGATAACTTATAATTTCTAAAGGTATTTACAGTTTAAAATGCAGAATATCCATCCTGAGTTTGGGAGCAGATTTGGCCAAAGCAAAACTGCTCTTTCCAAAGTATTTCCAATGTTTCCTGGAGGAATATGCATGCTCTGCTCTACAGCCAGCCCCATCCCTGCCTCAGGTAGGTATCCAGCTGGTGGCGGCATTGTTCAAACCTCCAGCCATGTGCTCCTCTGGGTGGAAGTTGCCACATGGACCCAGAGCTGAGACTGCCAGGTCAGGCTATGAAGGCAATTTAAGGCAGTAGGACGTGTTCAGATGCAGTCACTGTGTTCCTCAGCAGTACCTGGAAAGACTTTGTCGTCTTCCCTTGTGTATTTCTTCTAAGCATAACCTGCAGACAAAACAAGATCTTTCTTTCCTCAGCATTTGGCTCTTCAGCTCTCTGTAAAAGAGCTTTACATTTGTTTCAGGATATTTAAAACTTGGTTGCATGGCATGGATTCATAAAGGACATTTTGGCAGCTGCTGTTGCTGAATCTCTTGTATTGGCTGTAGATAAGGTAAGGCAAGTGCCAAAGTCTCAAGTCTCTTATGCTGATAGCAGTGGAGATCAGAGCAGTCCCTGTACCCACCATGTCTCAGCCACTGAGATAAAAATAACACCTTTTGCTGATACTGCTTACAAGGCTTATCCCAGAAATGGAAAGATTTTAGATGGTTTGTGAGGTCATAGAATGCCTGTTTAGACATTTTTTCGAAGCATTGGGCTGTTCAGCAAGTCAGTCTTATTTCATACTCTCTCCTGAACATTTTCTGCGTCAATGTTGTTTTGAATAATTTGGGTCTTTTTTCTAGCACAGCATGCTGAATGAAATTATGAATTGAGGAGATTTTTATGTTGTCGGGTTTGATTCAATACTCCATTGTCATGTGAAGTGGTATAATAATCCACTATCAGTCATTTAGTGGGGAGCTGGGCATACATGAACCTTTGTGCCTATGAGTGGGGCTTCCCAGGGTGCCTCAGTTCATCAGTGCAGATAATACTGCAGAATCTGAGGGCTTGATTTTGGAATGCCACAAAACAGGATCATTCTTCCAAATTAAATAAAAAGTAAAGGTTCAGTGTATAGAACTTTTTTTTTTTCATCATGTGTCTGTCCATGAGAAAAATAATAGGGAAAAAAAAGGGCAAAGGAATGTTTGCCATAATTTAATAAGCTGCAAAATAATTAAGCAAGAAGATGTGGGTTTGAGAGGGAGTTAAGGAAATTAAAAGGAGGCATCATACATCGGCTTGATCCAGAAGTGCTTAAAATCCCATTTGCCCTTACAGAATGAAAATACTAGTGAAGAAGACTGACATGCTGGCAAAGACACTATTTAGACATGTCAAACTACTTTAAGATAATTTCAAAGTTTCTTGGCCCTCATTTAAATAAACTGAATCTTGAGATTTTGGAACTCTCCTGATAACTAACACTTAAAACCTTTTTGATCAAATACCCTTTCTCAGGCAATTACATGTTCTTAATTTAGAGGCCAGTTCAAAAGATTTCTTGTTACCTTCATTTAACAAAGGTCCAAATGCTGCAGTTTTCTGATCCTTTTAAAAAAGGCAAACAAGGAGAGTTTGCACAATAAAAGTTCTTTTTTATTCTCAAATTAATTATTTTGAAATATCTCACAGATTACATCAGTTTCTTCCTTGCATTCATGTTGCAAGATGGCGAGTATTGTATATTATTAGTGATGCATTAAATTAGTTGTTTACATTATAAAATCTAAACATATTAGAATCTTTTGTGTTTGTCTTCAAAGATTCCTATTCTAATAAAGCTTTCTGAAACAAGTAAGGTTGTCTTTTTTGTTTAGTTTATGCATCAGTGGAGAACCTAAAGATTTGTAACCTCTAGCCATCCCCGTCTGTGTTTAGTAGAGTGTAAGGAAATTGTGTTTTGGACAATATATATTATCTTTTCATATAAAAGGGAAAGTTATATTTTAAATAGATTATTTTGCATTTAGAAAAGGTAACACCTGAGACAAATGTAAATTGAAAGAGTCAAAGTTTGTACTCTTCTCTCAAAGAATTTATTTTGCTGCAACTTTTAATCAGAATAAAAGAAGTATGTATATGGTCCTGAAAAATAAAGATCTTGGCTGAATCTTCCCTATTTTTGATGGCTTTGTTCACTCTTGAAGTGTTGAAGGTTGAAGTGTTCCTGAGTGTTAAGGGATACAAGACAACATTCAGTAAAGAACAGTAGTTGGGATTTTAAAGAAACGTTGCTGTTTGGACTCTCAGTTTTGCTCTATGACAAATGTTTCAACAGACTTGTAATGAAATAAAAAAAAAAAAGAAAATCAAAAGCTGATAGCTTTAATATGGCTAGAGCTGCTTGGTGAAAGCAACTTTCACTTTTGAGGAAGTTCATGACTGAAGTTTTAGAAGCAAAGCAGCTACTCAGGGAGTCAGCAGAGCAGCGTGGCAGTGGGTCCACACTTACCCCTTGACACAATCCTTTCCATTGCAATAGCTCTTAGTTCTTCATCTAGAGAAATGACTGCTCTAAGATATATATACACTTGTATATATACACTTTGACTTTTTAGGACATATTGGTCATACTGCATCTGCCTTATGAATCTGTGTTTTAATATGTTTAGACATACATCTTCCTATCCTAACAGTGTTGGCAAGTCATGAGTAAACAGCAGGATTTTATTTACCTGTCAAAGCCCCAAATAACTTGCATTAAGCCAATGGCCAAATAAAATGTCACAGTTATACTTTATATCATCTGGAAGGAAAAGTAGCAAGCTAAGTGTTAACTTCAGAATCAGATTATTTTCTGTGTACAAGATATGCCTTTTAGAATAACATGCCAAGAGCGCTGCATATCTCAATAGCCTCCAGAACATACAGCAATATAACAAGCACTGGGTTATAGTAAAACTTGGGAAATGTGACAAAATAAGCAGTGCAGTGAAGAGAACTGTACTGAAACCAGTTGAACAAACAGGAAGGATAGAACTTGATAAAATTATGGAAAATCTTAAGGAACATCTAGTTTTAGATCATGACAGTGAGAAAGTGGTAAGGAGTAAACCATTATTTTTCAATAAGCTTTCAACTTTAGACAAAAAAGTGAAGTAATTGAAAGGAACCAGAGACTTTTGATTAAATCAAAAAGTAGCTTTTTAAAGTTATGTATGGCATTATAAAAAAGATAATATATTATTTGCCTGAAAGATTTTTTTAAATGAGAGAAAGCTTGAGAAGGTATGAAACAGTCTGATGTAACAGCCTGCCAGAAATTATTTCAAAGGTTATCATCACTTGCTTAGTTATTTAAGCAAGATGTGTTCCCTAGCAAACCTAAGGACAGTGCTATGTGTAACAATATAGTAGCACTCATCTGAATAGTTTTAATAAAGTTAGAGGTTAATCACGAGGCTTTAAAATAATACAGACTGTGAAACAAAGTCTAAAGTACAAATCAAGGCCTTGTGAGAAAAATTATGTCTACGTTTCAAATACATCCTCTACTTCTGGACTTCTGATTTGAGATACATTATGCTACAGTATTTATAAGAAAGAGCACATACAGCTTTTAAAACACCAGTTCTTTAAGAAATTCTGACTAAGTGTTCTGATCCTGTAAACATTTCTGTACTCATGTAGGTCTACATGTGAGGTGTTCAACTGGTGTGAGTGGAGGTTGACCTGAGGTAAATACTAAATGCGGCTACAGCGTCTGGGGTTAGGATCCCATCTTTGTTTTAGCTGGGCTCTTTTCTAAGTGTTCAAGACTAAACCACCACATCTCTGAGCACAGTCATGTTAAAAATTGATGTTCCTGTAGTTATTTTTTTAAAGCCCAGGGTGCATGAAAGCTGCAGTTTCCAGATGCCTCATGATTTTTGTAGTAGAATGAGTAATTTGTATTTTGAACTCTCTTTTGCTCTTTCTATTTTGTTTTTACAAAACATTGTAGCTGGCACTTGCATGCCCATTGCCTCCAGCTGGACAAAAGTGACTGAAGTGGAAAATTTTGTTCACAGTTGTAGGAAAAGAAGTGACGAGAAGCATAGAAAAGTAAAGGCTTGTTGTTGAAATCTCAGGAATTCCTGCCCCTTGTCCTGAGAAGAGATATGTGGCTGGGTTGTATCCTGAAGAGCAGTGTCTTGTTTTGAATAATGCCTCTTACTTCCCTCCTAGACCTCCCTCCTAAAACCTTGTTCCAGATCACAAATCATTCACAACTGAGAGAGCAGCAGCCCAGGGAATCAAAGACTGGTATTTGACTGATGGTTTGATCATGAGTGCAGTTTTTAGGGAGATGGTCTTTATCAGATGGAAGAAGATTCTATGTTGTGAACTTCTGCATTTGTAGTCATGTTCTCCGTTTCAAGTAGAAATTAGGAGGTAAACAAGCCAAGTTGCTAACTAAAACTGGTATAACCAGGTGCCATACCTTGATTTCTGTTATCTTAAGAATTCAGAATGTCTTTTCAGGTTGTGAATTGGACAGTGTGAGTAACAGGTGTAGTGCATTGGCTCTGGAATCTTGCTAAAGACAGTGTTTCAGAGTGTGCATCTGAAGTTTCCATTCCATTCCTTGTCAGGCAGAAGAAAGAAAAATCTCAGTATCACTTCTCTTTACTTTGGGGACAAGTTGTGCACCTTTCTTCCAATCTCATCTTCCTCTACCTATTAAAGACAATGACTTTGTCTTTGATATTCTTAAGACATTTCCCAGCAAATCTCTCTTGTTGTAGGTATTGCAAGTCCACTGTCAGGTTACCCCTGCCTTGTCTCATAATCAGAATAACTTAAGTTTCTTTAGTCTTCAAATACAGGGAAGATTTTACATCTTGCATTATTTTTTTTTATCCAGAAAACATCTGATCTTTCAATATACCTTTTAAATTTTAGAAGTTAGAGCTAAATGTGATCAAGTTCTATATACTAGAACATGATCACATTTAGCTCTAACTTCTAAAATGCTATCTCCACTGCTAATAATACTTTCCTGTTTCTTTATATAATTCTGACCATGTGCCTAAGCATTTGCTGCTGTAGCCTTTGCCTTACTTTTGATATCAATTTTTTAATGTTATCTTTTTCTGGAATAAATGATTTGCATCTGAATGAGATGGAACTTGTATTATTGTGGAATACCTATTGAAAGTTCCATTTTACAATGTTTATATGTCAATGTTAGGGGTTTACTCCCTTTTTATCAATTCTTAATCTTTTCTTGTGAGAAAGCAGAGAATACAGCAAGAATGCCTTATCTGTGTTGAAAGTAGGTCTTTTTAAATGAAAAATGAGAGTGAATTTCCCCTAAATTTGATTATTTCATGAATTCCATTCCTTAAGTACTGAAAGTAAAGTTCAAAATGTTAACATGTTCGTATGATTAGGATGCTTTTGATGAATGTGGTTTCTATGAGGCTGGGCTCCCATTCAGAATCAATCAATCAGTGGCCAGTAGGTTTTCTAAGTAAATGTCATTAAAAGTTGCATTTACAGATAATGTATTTGTTCTTTAAATAATTATCTGGCATACTCTTTGCATAATATCCTTATGTAGTATCAAAAAGTATAGAGAAAAGACATCTTAAAAAATGCAGTTTTTCCTACAAATGTGCATGAAGCAGCATCCATCTGAGCAGTGATGTTGAAACCAATTTATTAATCCAATCCTATGTCAAAATATTTATACAGTGTTGAATATAATAAAATTAGGACTATGATGAGGAAGAGAGTTCTTCCAAATTGCCCCAGAGCAAAAATAAACAAACAAACAAAAGAATATACTGACAGGCTGTCTACATAGGAAGTAGTGTATATTATTTTATATTCATTCTGACAGAAATTGCAAAAATTTTTATGTCATTACAAAGCCCCTGTGTCAGTAGTTAAAATTAATTCACAGGAGTAACTTGTATGTCAAATCACTCACATAGCATTTTCAAGACCAGGCTCAGACTATAAGTTTCTATCAACATACTTAAAATATGTTGTCACTGTGGTGTTTCCAGTATGAAGTATACATCAGATACAGAATCAAATTATATTTCACGTTTGAAATGCATTTAAAATATTTTCTTTTGCTATAAATTTCTCCAGTACAATGTTTTTTCTGCTGAAATCTGAGAAGATCTCTTTAATTGTGTAGTGTTGTGTTTCAGTAATTCAAGTCATGGTGCAGGTGGTACATGCAGTTTACTGATGTTAGAGATAGTATTTAAACAACTCCATGCTCAGAGGTAGTATATCAAAAGTTTTTAAATTGAGGGTGACAGAAGCTGGTGCTGCACTTTCATGTTATCCAACAATGTGGAAGAATTTTGACATATGGCTGGAATGATCAAACTACACCAGTTTTACTGTCTAACTTCATTTGATGTGCATTTCAGAGATATTTCAAAATTATTAACTTGTATACAGTCTTACAGTTGGAAAGTTTACCTTCCTTATGAAACATTTTAATAAAGTCTGATACAAGGGAGCTTATGATCTCAAAGCATTACATAAAGCTGATTTATTTTTTTGTAAATCTTCTTTTATGTTTAATTTTCAAGTCATGTAGAAGCTGTAGTTTCTACAAGAGCTGTTACTATAAAAGTGAAGCATGCTGCTACTAACCAGCCCACATTATTTTGCAAGCACACTTCTTCCATTGATACAGGAAGAGACTGGTCTAGAAATACAGAAAATTGCTTTAGCTCATCAGCATTTTGTAGACATATAATAGGTAAAATTAGAAATCAAAGGTAGGGCTAGGAAGCCCAGGGTAGTTTGGTGATACATTAGAAATTATATGATCTGTGCAAGCTTAAAATGAATTGTAGAATATTTACTGGTTTGTTGTTTTTTGATACAAAAGGCAACAAAAGTTTCATTAAGTCTCTGTTGTTTTGCTTAATACTGATGTAACTCAAAGAGCATAGGGGTAAGCATAGATATAAACACTTTTTAATAGGGTAAAAACTGTAGTTTAAAATTTTCTGTGAATACTTGCATTTGACTTGCATTTGTTCTGGTTTCTGACATCCGGGAACCAAAGGACTTGATTTACTTCTGTAGTTGCCTGAATGCATGTGTCCTATAAAAGAAACCAGGATTTCAAAATTTAGGGAAATTAATTTAATTACAAAAATTACTGTAAAAAGTAATGATTGAAAGTTAGTTACGTTAAAAATATCTACTTGAAAGTGGCTTCCTGGGTTTTTAATTTAAACTCTTTTTTTTTGGTGTTTAATTATTATGAAGCATTTCCCTACAATTTTAGCCAGCATAAGATATTGTATGTCAGGGATGCCTTTTTCTGTCTGAGTACCAAGTGCATTATTGCACAGGGATTCACCAAGGGTACCTCAGCATAACAGCACTTCATAATTATCTGACAGAGCAGCGAGTGATGGTTTGGTGTTTGCTGTGCTTATCTGCAGCAATAACAAAGGATTAAAAGCTTCCTCGCTCCTGTGTTACAGTCCCTGTTCTTTCCCTGCTGGCTCACACAGGCGAGAGAGACATGTTTATACCAAGCACAAAGCTCAGCAGAGGCTGGAGGAGGGAGCTGCTAAGTAAGAAGTCAATATATGTCTCATATAAGGAAAAGCAGCATCCCATGCCAGAGCCATTTCTGTTAAACAGAAGCCTATGGGGGAAGCATTATGACGTGTGATTGAGACACCTGTTGAGAAAATAGGCAACTATTGACAAGCCTGATTCATGAGTGAGTGACTGCTCTGCTAGTCTTCACATGATCCCCACCGAGAGCGAGCCTCGACCGCCTGCTAAACAAGGGCTGTTTGAAGTTTCTTTTTAACATTTCCAAGACGTTAATTCAGCAGGACATCTCCACTGGGGTTCTCCATGTCACCAAATCAGCAGCTGTTGAAATCCATTCACTTCAGCATGAAATGTTTGCATAAGTTTTTTTCTTTTTTTCTTTTATTTGTGACAACAGCAAAGTAAATAAAACCCTAAAAATCCTGCACTACTCAACTTGTAGATGTGTGAGAACTGCTTCTGGTCACAATTGTAACTGCTAAGGCAAAATATTTATTTGTAGAGAACAATGACAGTGAGAGTTTATTATGATACAGAAAAAGTACTGATTTTAATAGACATTTCTGTCACATTTTTCTATGTAAACATTCAGTTAATTTTTGTGCCAGCTGTCGAACTTGTGTGAAAAGTGTTTTGAAATGGAATTGTCTTTGTTTTTCAATTCAAAAAAATCTTAAAAGTCTAAAAGCAAATGTTTCCTATTCTTTCCAGTCAATAAATGAAACGCTGTTTTTCTTGTAGGAAAACATTTCTATCTGACTCACATTTCCCTGAGAAAACAGCTTGTATCATAGAATTAGTTTAGTTTGAAGGGGAAACAGAACAAGGCAAGACATGTAAACATATTACAAAGCTTACTTTGATATTTAAATGCTTTTTTTTTTTTTTTCATTTCCTGGCCATCTGAAAAAAGGTGTGGTGAATGTAGTCAATTGTAAATAGAAACTCTGTATTTTCAGTCATCTTCATTGTTAAACCCGAGAACTGCTGACCACATATGAAGACTCCCGGTTTGAGCCATCCTTCCTCTGTTTATTAAATCTGTTAAGACTTAAGTGTATTTTTACAAGTTCATTAATGTATTCCATTCTCTCTGATGTATTTTTTCCCACTATTATCAGATTTCATTATATGGGAGGAATTATCTGATCAACCCATTATAAAGCCGAGCAGCGTTAAGTCTGATTGGAATTTGGGCTTCCCTCCGTTTACAGGGGGAATATTGTGTAAATCAGACTCTCGGGTTTCAGTGGGAGGCACAGGGCTGCACAGCATCCATTTGTCAAGTTGATTGCACCTCAGCAAGGCTGCATTAGCTTGTCTTTGAACAGAAGTGAAATCCTATGCGAAGCTCCCCTTTCTGTCATTTACACTAACATCCATCCTCTTAAACCAAGGCCTCAGAGAAAAAACAAAGTGATGGCACAATATAATCAGTCACTCAGGTTGTCTGTCATCTGTTTTCTTAAGGAAATGACTTTTAAGTTAGTGGAGCAGAAAATTGAACAAAATTAGCAGAAGGTTGTTGTAGAAGCAGGAGGAATTTTTAAAAATTACAGATGTACAGGGAGAAGCTCTATTTCATAGAGCCAAGAGAAATGCAATTGATTCTGGTTTTTGGTTTAGTGTTATTACAATGCCAGCGTACCCAATATGCAATAATTCAACTTTTAATGAGACTTTATTCATAAACTTGAATTGGGTTGTAAACGCACAATAAAAAGCTGGTATGCACATTTTCAGCTTTTATATCAGTGACTGTGTTTTATGATGCTGAATACTCCAGTAATTCGCACTCTTTTCCATGTGTCAGGAAACCTGCCTACATATCTCAGAAATGTTAAGCTGGAAAGGCTGTTGTAAATAGCTCTGGGAAGAAACTTGAAAGTTTATTGAAAGTCAGAGAACTGGCTTTTTACCTGATGAAAATGGCAGTAGTAAATAATAATTACTCCAA
>QUSF01000001.1:38050605-38229007 GCA_003676055.1 Chloebia gouldiae | reverse complement strand
TTTAATTAGGGATACTTTGGTTTCACTTCAATCACTAGAAGAGTTGGTTTTGTCATGTGTATCTTAAGGGAACATTTTTCAGTGTGGTATTTTTGAAAGGAGGATTGTGTATGGCTATTTTAAGTTAGAGCAAAATAACACATTCCTAGTCTAAAATAAAAACAGTGAGTTCTTGCAACAAACTGGTGTGAATTTTGAATTTATTTAGTTATTTTGAAATAGATACGCCTTCTAACAGCTTATCATGTAGTAAGTGACTAGCATCTGTCAAATGTGCTTCTTTCTTTTCTTTTCTCTTCTCCCTTTTTCATTCTGCCCGAGGGAAAATTGCATGTGGTCTTTATTTGTTTATATTATAGAATATAGTAGTTTAAATCCTACAGTGCAGTAATAGAAATATTACTGATCTTGGGTGAGAAACCTCTTTTCTTTTTCCCCATTTTTTTCTGCTAGAGATAGGCATACAAAACCTCACAAAATAAGTCAGGTTATTACATTGCTCCTTATTATCATTCCTTGGAAATGTAGGAAAAGGTTATTATTTTCAATACTATGCATAGCATGTTCCTATAACTTTCATAAATAACAGTAGATTGAAGCTGGTTAATTCTTCAGTCACTAAGTAGTAGGATTCATCATGTGTTCCTTGAAGAAAACTTAAATTAGCTTGACAATCATGAAAACACTTAAATTTGAATAATTTTACTCAAAGACAGTCAGATATATAAGCATCTGCAGGATCAGAGCATAAATGAATCAATTTTCCCCCTAAAAAATAAATCTTAAACCATTTCAGAAGGAAAATATTTTTAAACAGAGCATGTGAAATTATATAAAAAGTTACAGAAATATCAAATGCACTGCTCATGCAACTCACATTTCATTAAGAGATATATTACTTGAGGATATGTTATGAAGATTATAATGGCTACATTTTCCAGTACTTCTCCCTTTTATAATTTAATGTTAACATTTAGGAATTCAGGAACTTGAGAGCACCAGAGATCAATCTTGATTTGTTTATTTTCTTTTGTTAAGATTTTGATAGCCTGGTAATGCTTTTGTTTGAAAGAGTATTCTTTACATCCTCTTGTGGGGCATGAAATATTGTTACCCCCAGCTCTTCCTCTGAAATAGTGGAAAACAATTTAGGTAACTGAATCTTTGATGAGAAGACCTGAGATTGAAAGTTCTGGCATTTAATTGCCCTTTTACACATAATTCTTCTATGTTTAACCTCAAAGGTGATTAAAAAACTTACATCTTAATTGCATAGCCTCATTCAATCATTAGTACTTTGCCTTGAGGCAATTTATTACAACTTTATTTCCCTGAACCATCAATGAAGATGATGCTGAATTTTATATTAGCCAAATGTCCTTTTGAGATTAATGTGGTAATATAGATTTTATGCAAGCTTTTTCCGCTTTAATATTTGTGTTATTAGATTGGGGTTATAGGTATAGCACAACTGTTTGGGCAGTTCAGAGAATGCTGCGTGCATTGCCTCAGAACTGATGCTGGAGTTTTATTTGAAAATGTGCATCTGCAAGAGGAAACAATAGCAGGGCATTCTCTTCTCTATAACTATTTTTCAGCTTACTCACACAAGGTTTTCCCCAAGGTAATAGTTGGACTTCCATTGTGAGAAAGCTCTAGGACCAGAAGGGTGAGGAGGTGAGGATGTGGGTGCTGTGCCACAAATGCCATTTTTAGTGTTGGGCAAGTCACTGTAAATTTCACTTATCTTTCACAGTGGTCTTTTGGATGTTCCTATATTAAAATTTTGATGGGTTAGAGCTGTTAGGGCTATGAAATACCAAAACCCCCTTCTGTTAGTTGGAACTCATCATGAGCATGTTTTCTTTTATGTTCTTTAATTCATTTTGGATAGATATTTAAATATGGCAGGTAGAAAGCATTGAGAAACTTACGCTACTCCACATAACTGCCATAATTTAAAAATTCCCTGCTTTTCCATACCATTCTCAGATTAGTACTGGCAGCTACTGGCATCCATTTCTGCTTGCTCAGAGCACAGGGAGATTTCAATGGATGAGGCTGGTTTGATGAATGCTGCAAGAGAGGTGTGCTGACACCAGTGCCAAAAGCACCGTCCTGCCTTTCCCCCACTCCTGACTTCTCATTCCTGACCCTCTACCACGCTGTCCTTTGAGCTATCACAGCTGTTTATGCTACAAGCAGCGAGGGAGAGGAGGCTGGGGGAGGACAGGACTGCTGCCATCACTCACTGCTCTGGTACAACCAGCAGAAGTGTTGGTTTGGCTGCAGACTCTGGAGCCAGATGAGTGGGCTATGTAGACACCAGAAGGGTCTCCCAGCATTCCAGAAATGTGAACTTGTAAAATAATGGAATTTGGTAAATGTTACATCCTCCCTCTAAGGAACAGGTAAATTCATTTTAGCAGCAGCTGAAACAGTAGCAGCCTCCACCTTCAACTCTAGCACATTTCACCTCTGGAAACAAAAGCATAAGCAAGGGTGCTCAGACACTTGAATTAAGTGGAAGAAGAGTATGAATGGATATTAAATTAATCTCAGTGGAAATTAGATATGTCTGGACAAGTAGGGCAAAAGCAAAAGAAAGAAAAGAGCAGGAGAAAAATCATACCAGAAGACTCAAAGGAGGAGGAGAATGTGAAAATAAGAAAGAATTAGATATTCACTGTGGCAGTCCTACAGAGGTCTCAGTGATGGTTGGAAAGGCTCCAGGATGGGAAGGCAAGGATTTTTTGTTGTTGTATGTCTCCTGCATTGAAGGAAACAGGAGTAAAATTGGGTGATTTTTGGAGGTGTTTTTTTTACTAGATATGCCTAAAAGATGCTTGACTTCACAATTTTCTCCTCCTAATAGAAACAGCCCTCAGGGCCTCAAACTTTGGCTAATCATTTAGGTCAAAAGGGTAATAATAATGTAGAAGACCATGAATTAGAAGTGTACCCTGGGGAAGGTTTGACCCAATGCAGAAGTAGAAAATAACCATACAAAACTCTGTAATGGGATCCTCTGAAGCTGAATGGGAAAATGAGGGCTCATACAAATATGCTCACCATCTAATATGAAACATAACTCCAGAAGTATGTATTTTTATTCCCTGTTACAAGTGAAACCACAGTGGAGTTACTGTAACACTGAGGCTGAACTAATCCCATCACAGGATCAGATCTTAGTAATAAATAGTTCCAGGTGTGATCCAAGGATTAGGAATGTTTAGACTTTTTTACACTGAAAGGTGTAGAGTTTTTTTCAGTCTTTCCACTGAGAAAGGAGGATGTGTGTGGGGTGTCCTGTCTCTCAAAACACAGACCTGACTATTGCATATCCTTTTTTACTGGTATAACTATCTCATATATTTTACCAAGAAAGCTGATATTATTCTGCATATGTTATGAATGGGGAAATGAGGGATGAGGACACTCAGCATCTTCCTGGAATGGTGCTAGCAAACCTGGAAGTACAAACACACAAACACTGTCTCAGTGCTCTATTTCATGGGTTCTTCTTCCTTCCAGGTCATCCTTACAATCTGCCATTTTATTTATTGTGAAACTTTGGGTTTCACAAAGACATGGGACATGTTTGGAAAAGAGTGACTCTTGAATATGCCCATCTTGTGTGTGGCATTACTGAGGGATGGAATGAGCACGTATGTAAAGATTGTGCCATACTACATGCACACGAAGGACTATGCTAAGGCTACATAGGCAATCTCATAGCCAGTGTCTTCACACTTCTCAGTCTTCAGAGGCTATGTCTAAGTGCTTGGAGGTCTATGAAATAGGCTAAACTTGTGTGTGAGGTTGTTAGTCTTAGCTCCTTTCCACAGGCTGTGGCTGTATTTTTACCATATAGATGGCATAGCAGCAGGTAGTGCTGATTATCTCAGGCACATAATTTGCATAAGTTTGTAGCTGAAAGAGTAGATGTCAGGAGTTGTCTCTGTGGTCACGCTAAGCATTTGTATCTGTTTCTGTACCATCGTCCCTCCCCAGAATTTATACAGTGGTATATAACCATTTATACAGCGCCATGCAGCACTACAGGCTTGGGGAGGAGTGATTTGAGAGCTGCTCAGCAGGAAGGGACCTGGGAGTGCTGGTTGCAGACAGCTGAATGTAAGTCAGCAGTGTGCCCAGGTGGCCAAGAAAACCAATGGCATCCTGGCCTGTATCAGCAATAGTGTGGCCAGCAGGACCAGGACAGTGATTGTCCACCTGTACTCAGCACTGGTGAGGCTGACCTTGAATACTGTCTTTAGTTTGGAGCCCCTCATTTCAAAAAGGACATTGAGGTCCTGGAGCAAGTCCAGAGAAGGGCAGTGAAGCTGGTGAAGGGTCAGGAGCACAAGTCCTGTGAGGAACAGCTGAGAGAACTGGGGGTTCTTTAGTATGAAGGAGGTTGGAAAGAGGTTGTTGTGAGGCTGGAGTTGGTCTCTTTTACCATGTCTCAAATAAAAGGATGAGAGGAAAGGACCTTAAGTTGCAGCAGGGGAGGGTTAGATTTGATATTAGGGAAAAATTCTTACTGAAACAGTGGTTAGGCACTGGAATATTCTGCCCAGGGAGGTGGTGGAGTCATCAGCTCTGGAAATGTTCAAGTGGCATCTGGATGTGGCACTTGGGGATATGGTTTAGGGGTGATTATAGTGGTGGTAGAATGATGGCTGGATTAGGTAAACCCTGGCAATCCTGTGATTCTGTATCAGACCATCAGGTAAGTGATTCCTCTTCCACTCATTATTTTCCATGTGTGCATTTCACTTACAGGCAGGATTAAAACAGTTTGGGACCTGAAGCCCAAATCCTTAGCCCCCTAATCCAGAGAGATCAGGATGCAAAGAAAGCATGGTGAAATAAAAAGAGTGTAGAGATGACTGCATGTCTGCATCCACACAGGCACTTATGGGGAGAAAGCAAGCAGGTGCTGAAGATCTGTGCAAAGAAAAGAATCACCAGTAGGCATCAATTATAGGGCCTCAGACTATGCTTTCCTTCAGTGTGTGCTGCTGAGCAGAGGCCCTGAGCCAGGGACAAAGTGTTCTGGGACATGTCCTCTGTAATACTTTTAGATTTCTTGAATAATTCACAAAGCTTTTGGACACCTTTTCCCCAAACACACACAAAGCCAATTGTGCTATAGAAGAGAGTTTGAGCAATGCTGTAAGGAAAGCAGCTTACTTCTTCAGCCTTTATATAGGCATTTTAAAGCAGATTGCATTATTCCCTATTTTGAGAGAATGACAGCTGAACACATAATGTTTGCAGAGTTAATATGCTTTAGTAATTTATTTTGTATTTCTTTATGAGAGTTACTGCCTTATTTACAGTGTAATAGTAATAGTCATGTTCTGCACATAGGTATATTGCCTTTGATTGGGAACAATACCAATTCCTCTACCAAATGAAGAAAACTGAGTACTTCATGATTTAATTACTTGTGTTCTTTGCAAGAATAATTAAAGGGTCATGCCAAAATCTTATCAGAGCATGACTATTTAGCATGCCAAGACTGAAGCTATTTAGGTGGCATACTAATGACTTATTTGCTGACAAGATTCACTTTTAGAAACTCTCTCTTCACTCTTTCACTACTGATAGTTAGAAGTGTAAAAAGTGTAGTTATCAAAATGCATTAGTGGGAAGAAAGAATAAATTTTCAACTGACTTGTGATTAGAGATGCTTCACTTTAGAAAAAAATTGTCAGAGAAATGGATTTTTAAGAGCCGAGCAAATATTTTCTGAAAAATTAAGGTATGGGTAGGTATTTGAAAGTCAACCAGCACTGGCACAGCTACTTAGGTTAATCCTTCTCTAAATCTTCATCATAAAATTTTTGGACTCCAGTTACTTATCTAGAACACCACTTTAATCTGTAAGTATTAGCTTGTTTCAGAAGTGTTGCAGCTGAATAGGAAAAACTGATGGTTAAATTTTTTTGAATAGTTGAACGATCCAAGACACTGTAAAATTACTGTAGCCCATATATGCTTTAAAAAATAGATCCTCTATTTGCCATTAGATCTTTTTAAGCCACAAATATCTACCTGGTTATTTTTTCATAAATGTTTTCTCTATAGAAGTAATTAATCCATCCCCAAGCAATATATTTAACCATTTCCAGTAAAACATAGTTTTGAATGTTGCATATACCTTGACCTACAGAGTTAATCCACAGCTTTCCTTGAAATATATACACACAAACATCGGTCTTTTGCAGAAGAGACTTTAAAGGATTTATCTGTAGATGCTTGAAGAAAAAACCATTTGCTAAAGTAGTATTAAGACTTACAGATTATGTTTAACATTTGAAATACATCAGTAGCACTAAGTTAGTTTGAGTGTCTCAGCAACTAACTAGTCCCAGAAAGAATTGGTGGTATCCCACAAGGTGCTGATCTTCAGCATTTTTAGTGCTTTGTGGAATTGATTTCTCAGTCCCAAGGCAATTGTCCATATCATGCAAGTGCTGCATACTATTTTAGCCAGAAGCCTCCGTTTGAGAGTAATCCAAGAAAAAGTGCCAGTCTATTGTTTTCAAGTTATTTTTGTGAAATATTTGGCTCCAATGCATAGCTAATTTTCAAAAGGCTCTTTGAAAGTCTCTTGTTAGAAAAATAGATATTTTTAATGTGTGCATAGTTCATTTTTAAACCAAATCTAGCTAAAAATTGCCACATAAGCTGTTTTTCAAGAGAGGGCCAATAGCCATATTTTTGTGTCTCTACAGGAGGAATATATTTATATTTTTAAAATATAAGTATTTGAGTAGCCATATAAAATAAGCAACATGAAGGTGCCATATTGAATTCATTAAGATTTCTCTCTCATATGTAACCCCAAGTATCTAGATCCTTATAATCTTATTGGCAGAGGGAACAAGTACATGCCTTGCCAGATCAGCTGGACTATGAATAGCTAAACATTAACACACTTCCAAGCTCATGTTTTGGTCTGGGTTTCTGCCTTCGGTGTAGGTTAGGAAGTCCCCACCGATGATACCATCTCCAGACCATGTTTAGCAGACGTATTTTCCTCCTGTTATCACCCCACTGAAGCCAGGAGATGGAGTATCCTTTGATCCCTGGTCCCTTTGGCTGGTCACTGCTCAGCTTTCTTGCTGCTCTTTGTTCACTAGGGCATAACTTCAAGCTCAGTACCACAACATACTTGCTAGACTGTGGAGCTGACAGGCCATAGGAAGCTGTGATTCCTATGGCTGTTGCTGTCCCAAGGATCAGTGGGCTCAAAGAAAACCAAGAGCAAAGAACAGGTCACTGATTCAGTCTTCTTCTCCTTTGATATAAGTAATTACTAGGAACCAAAACTTAACTTTCACTTCATAACCAGAAATTAGTACCATTTTTGTTTGACATAGTGACATCTTAAGTTGTTAAAGGGAGCCCTTGGTGGCTCTCAGGGATTATTAGGGGCAAATATTTCACTTGCAGGTCAGCTGCAGGGATCTGTCCCGGGGCACGGGTGATTGACAGCTGTTGCAATGTGATGTCTGCAGGAGGGCCTGCGAAGGAAGCTGCAGGTCTGGGGCTGGGTGGGCAGGTGTCAGCACTGCAGTCCCACGCTGCCAGAATTAGCAATCCCTGCGGCAGTGCCGTGACGGTGCAGGCACCGCGTGGAAGCCCAGGCTCAGGCTGAGACCCGGGGGCTTTCTGCTGCCAGGGCTGTGCCTGCAGGGGAAACAGCGTGAAACCAGCACCTCGTACAAGCTCTCGCTGGGATGAGGCTGCTCAAGTGAAGCAGGAACCTGTCCCGAGTTG
This sequence comes from Chloebia gouldiae, assembly GCA_003676055.1. Taxonomy (NCBI): domain Eukaryota; kingdom Metazoa; phylum Chordata; class Aves; order Passeriformes; family Passeridae; genus Chloebia; species Chloebia gouldiae. Next base: position 38,221,210 of record QUSF01000001.1, on the reverse strand, counting down.
CTTTGTGCAGGTAGTTCTCTTTAAGCCCGAGTGTTGCGGCGTGGGGCAGCTCTGGAGAAAGCAAATGCCAAAGGAAAGGCTTTAATGCCCTTCCCTATTTCTGTCCCAGATTCCTTCCCACAAACCTGTATTTCACCAGGCTCTTTCCCTTACTACTTCAGCTCCTTGCTACACTTTCCCATGCAAGCTTTTTTTCCTTCTAAATGATGTGAAGCAAATACCTAATGTTATCTTTAGTGCTGACACAAGAAAATTAGAGGAGGTATATTACAGTGCTGTTCAGTATTCTTTCCAGAGAAAACTGCTGGTTAGGTCAATTTACTTGGCACTGTTCACTGCTTTAATCTTAACTCGAGGCCTGCTATAGATGTACAGCAGCTGGGTCTAATGTCTTCATGCATGGTTGCAAGCAAGTCAGTTAATTTCTGTTTGTTGAGAGGTAGGAATCAAGCAAATTTTTCTCTGCTGAATGGAAACATTGTGGGGTTGGTAACAGGTGAATAAGCAATACTGGATAACAAAACAACCTGGAATTTCTGTCTGAACTTTGAAGGGCTGGATTCCATAACAGAGAAGTCACAGTTTCACCTCCTTTAAAATGGCACTAGTTTGTCCCCAAACCTTCAGTTGAAAGAATTAAAAGGAAAACTGGCTTGACAGACTTTGTTTGTGAGAAAGCATGTCACCAATGAAGAAGCATTTGAATTCAAGGCCGCTTGCAGGGCTGCAAGCTTCTAACTGGGTTGGTCAGCTTATTGCTAAACCTTTATTCAGGGTACAAAAACTAAACAAATTGCTCACCTGTCTTGCTGAGGTCTGCTTAGGCTCTCGATGACCTCTCGGGTTATATTCATCAAGATTGGTGGCGTATGTCCATAGAGGTAGCCCTGGCTGTGCAGACTGTCACCCATGGCCCAATGTGCTGTCACATTCTGTGAAGTCATCAAAGATTGGAGCTAAATTCATTGGATCTTTTGACTTTAAACAGGCATTTAGTGTTAAAACCAGTCAAAGAATTACTACTTAAAAATAGATGCTAATAAAAGTGTCCAGTGTTCTGATTAAATGCAAGATGTATGAGCTGTGGGCCTATGGCTCATCATATAACCAATAAGCTTGTATCATACTCACTAATGGTAGCTTAATTACAAATACACCCTAAAATTACCTATAACTATTCATAATTTTCTAAAATAAAACTTCAGATTTAAAAAAAAGACAACAAATCTAAAGAGTAGAAAATAAAGTCCAGCTCTTTCTTCTCACAGATGCCATTGTGCTCTGGGAAAGGGGAAAGAAGGAGAAATATAATCTTCTTAATTTACTATAATTATTTTTTATTGTTGTTGTTCCCGTGCCTATATTCATAGAACCATAACATTTTGGATGTTAAAAGGAGCCTTAAAGATCGTCTAGTTCTACTCCCCCTGCCATGGGCAGGGACACCTTCCATTAGATCCAGGTATTCAGAGTAGAAGAACATACTTCCAAGCACCATATTTTTTTCTAACAACACCTTCTTCATCTGTATAGCCTAGCTTCTCTCATTTAGTGCACAGGCATATATAAGAAGTGGGAAATCTCAGGCCAAGTGAGATGCCAAATTAACCCTTCTTACTCCACAGCTGGCATTACAATATGGAAGTCTCCATATTGTCAAATCACCAGCTGAGAGAAGCTGCATTTCAGAAACCTTTTACCAACGAATCAGTAAAAGGCTATTAAAAATGACAACCTGCATGGGATAGAAAATAAGCATAAGTAATCTTGTAATTCTCATAGAGTGTATCTCTGCTGTTAGTTGAAAGAACAGCTAAGAAGCAAGTATTAGTTTGATATTTCCTCTCAAGCGTGGCTGCTTCTGTGTTTACCTAAGCCCTTAGGGGAAAAGCCACCTTCCCCTCCCCTACCCCTAGTGGAGCTAATGAGCCATGCCTGTTATCCTCCCAAAACTCTAATTTCAGCAGAAATTAATCCACTTTCTTTGCCCGGTTCTAACACATGCCACCACGTTAAGCCAGGAAAATGAACCTTCTTGCCCTTTTATGCTCACTGGAGACTGACAGATTGGTAGTACTTCTTTGTGTTTTCTTTAGTCATTATGTACTTTGACCCCAAAGCTAAACCAGCTTAATTGCTCACTGCTACCCAAAGAGCCACTCGCATCCCTTTCCTACCATCTCATTCCCAACTGTATGACTGCCCTGTATCCTTTGCATGGCACTTTCCCCCATGGTGACTCAGTTTAGAGTTCCAGACTTAGAAAAAAAGGAACCGTATAAAATCTGTTAATAGAATTACAGCTCCTGTTGGGGGTCAATCAGGTGCCTGTGGTGGTGGAAGTCTGGGGCAGGAGCAACTTCATGGCCTGAGAGGGGTGAGACTGGACAGCCAATTTTAGCAGTGACACAGTGTTAGGTCAGCTTAGCTGTCTTGCCAAACTAGCCTTGGTATTCTGTAGAGGGTAGAATAATTGCACTATTCCACAATAAACCTGTGGTGAGTCAGCCTGTATAACTGAATTAACTTTCCCAGTGAATCATGTTTCTAATGTAGTTCACTGGGCATGGCTGCACAGACCATCTGTTAGTGGTAAAACTGATGTGTATGTCTGACATGCCACCCCTTCTCTTGGTGCCACTCTTCAGACCTGTAGGAAGAATGAAGTGGGAAAACTGACCAGTATTAAACAAGATTTAATTTTTCCTGCCAAATTATTTGTATACTGGTCATTGTTATGGCTTGAAAGACAGTTGTAGCAGCATAATTAATGGGGCAGCACAAGGGCTGGAGTGGTGATGGAGAGTAGAGAGAGAAGGAGCAAGGAACTGCTTAAGCAAATATTGGCACCAAAAAAAATCACTATAACCATGGCTGTGGTAAGGATTTAGTAAAGGTTTTCCTTTATCTAAAGTGTAAGGGACATTTACATTTGGAGCAGAACGTCTGAGTTTAGCTGTATTGTCAACATGCCAGACTGAATTGTTGTGACAATCTCAAAGATTAGCAGGGTAAGGCAACTTGCTTCTTGTCAGTCTAAGGGGGTGCGACTCTGAGCCCTGAATATAGGGGAAGATAAAGCAGCTGTCTGGCCAAAACTGGCAGTAAGTTAGTTTTAGAAGGATTAGATAGCATATTCAGCATTTGTAGGTTACACAAGATGAATGGGGAGCAAGGGGCTGAGAGGAAGAGCAGCATTTTGCAGATATCACCTGTCTGGGAACATGCACCCCTCTGAAACTTCTCAGCTGGAGCAAACATCCTGGATAGATGGGAGGACAAATCTGAACCTGCAAAAGTTTGGATTTATATATATAAACCTGCCTTAGAATCTAAAGGAGTTATGCTGGCATCAGTGTAACTACAGCTCTGTGTTTGCTGGTATCTTCAATAAATGCTACTGCATAAAGACCTACAGAGCCAGTGCACTCTCAGATTCTCAGCAGGAGCTTACTGAAGCAAAAGGAGAATAACAGAAGAATCAATCCCACAGTATGACAGTGATCTTTTACAAACAGCTTTGAAGCATTTGAATGTGTAATATTTTGTGATTGCATGTAAAGTTCTCTGATGTCTTTCAGAGAAATTTAAATCTTGCCATATGCTTCAACCTTCTTTTTTTTGTGTCCGTGGGTTATGTGCAAATCTTTAGGGTGACTGCTAGAACAGTTGTGAGCATATTGGATGCCTGCATGATTCAGGGAGCAACTTGAAATGTGCTCAGCATCCCACGCTGACTACGGCCCATTGAACCAGAGAGCTCTCAACACCTTGCCACAGCAGGCTCTTAACAAGTGGACTGCATTATGTTACTTCCTTGGAAGGAAATCAAGTACTGCTCCCTCAAAATCGCCTGTGCCTTTCTGCCCAAATTTATAGGGGCTGACAGACTTTGTCTCAAGTAATTCTTTAGTGCTACTTTGCTTCACAGTGTGTGAAGGAGGAAATTTGTCATGGAGAGTGTCCTGAGAGTCAGATGCCTAGAGTATGTCACTGCCACCTCAGGTTCTTAGAAGGCTAAAACCAGTGTGTGTCAATGCTCCCCATTAGCTGTCCTAATTTTCAGATAGAAACATGACTGTCACTTTGACTTAATTACATAATTTCCTAACAAACAATATTGTTCAGGTTTTGTTTTCTTGTCTGTGCTGTGTGTAAAACCTTTATAACAAGACCTAAAATAATGGCTTTTTAGTAAATGAAAACTGGTATTACATCTTAATTCCACTTCTTGTAGCCTTTCAAAACAGAGGCAGAACTACCTATATACAATTTTTGTACTCCCTTAGTAAAAAAAGAGATTAATTTAATGCTAATTTTGAACAACTTTTTAGTTAGAATGGGATCACCTAAAGTGTTTTTCATGTATGCCTACAGAGCATGCTACATAGCATGTTACAAATTTGAATATTTAATGTGTGTAAATATTTTTTATTACTAAAAGTTTGCTTTATGTACTGTGTGCCTTGATCTTTATTTTAGGACTTTGTTTTACTTCTAGTTGTCTCAGTTACTAAATTTGAGACATACAGCCCGAATTCACAGCTCAGTCACCTTCTATTTAAAAAATATTCACTTGTTTCCCCTGTAAAATTCTGAATCTCTAATTATCAAAGGGAGCTGTTTATCGTTGTTTGAGGTGTTTGTTTGACAAGCAGTCATGCAGAAATAGTGCAATGTGTAGGCTCCCAGTATAAATAGAAGCAATCATGATCCAAACTGCAGATAAGTAATTGGAATAATAAGTAGAAATAAAGACGCTTTGTCAGTTTGCATTCCTTTTTCTGAAGCAGCTAAGGGCAAGTGTAGAAACTGATCCTTATCTTTAGTTTTTCTCCCAAAATAAAGATAAAATTGGATTTAAGAATAAGAGCTTACCGTATGAATTTAGGTTTATGGAGGATGTATTCTAGACTGTCAAAATTAGCATGCCTAAGGCAAATTTGCTTCTAAAGAAAAGAATGCAATAAAGCTTAGGGTTATACTGAAATTGAATTGCAATATATTGTGAAATACCTTGGTTCAGTAATTCCTGGATTGTTGCATTCAGATTTTCAGCCCACTATTATTCTTTGCTGATTAAAAAAATCCTCTGATAAATGCCAAGGACTAGTGAAATTAAGGGTGTAACTTTTTCTCCTCTCTGAACTTTCAGACCAAGAAGTAGATAATAATTTTCACTTACCAAAACCAGCATGGTGACCTGAAGCTCTTTAATATATTTCAAGAAGATGATTGAGAGTAATGATGATGAAAATAGCCTCACTGAAAAGTGACCATCATGCCTATGTAAGAGACAATGTCTGACTAAGAAAGCCCTGAAAAATTGGTCCCTTTTTAGGTGCTTTTCACTCTCTGATGTAGGATCTAGAGGATGAGATCAAAGGACTTATGTATGGTCTGTGCAGTGTCTAGCATGACTTAGTCAGCCTCAATGATGCTCTAAATTGTAGCAGAGCAAGCTAGTTTTCTGATTCTTCATTGTACCATCTACTGAAATGAAAGCCTTTTTGGATCATTCTTTGCTACAGGTTTGTAAATATTCTAGAACTAAAGAATAAGCAAATGCAACCCATTTTTTCTTGTACTGAAAAAATGTTCTTGTTTGTAGACTAGTTGTAGAAATAACTCCAGGACATCTGACATCTTATTCATATGAAATGTGTTGGCAAAATTTGTCATGAATTGATTCAATGTCTTCAAGTTCCTTTTTGGTTCTCTCTCTCTCTCTCTCTCTCTCTCTTTTTTTTTTTTTCCTTTTCTGTGGGAGTATTTCTATTTTTTCAGTCATTTTGGAATTTGGAAGTTTATTCATATCTCCTTAAGCATATAATAGTTCAAGGAACACATAATCCCTTTCAGGCAGCAGCTTTTATAGCATGTGGTGGGTGCCTCTGAATCAGCATCAAATGTTGGCATCTCCACTTCCTCCTTCATCAGAAGTAGTGAAGTTTCATCAGACCTAAAGAGAAAAAAATATTTCAAAAGAAGATAGAAAAGTGGTGTTCCTTTCCTCAGGGAAAAAAAAAAAAGAAAACCAGATTTAATATTTAATGGAAGAAAACAAACCCAGTTTTCAAAATCATCCTGTGTACTTCCTTCAAGCTTTACACAGTAGAAATTAGAATGTTTTCACTGAGGATGGATGCTGTTGATAACTAATAATGAGAATTGAATATGGTTTTTCAAAAACCAGAGCTCCTTTCCCTGAATATTTTAAATGTGATTTGATGTTTCCTCCATGTGTGGAAACATTAGATTCACAATATCCTGTTTCCAGCAGGTCTAGAAAAGAACAAACTTCACAATAATGAAGTTCTTAATCCGTATAGTCAGATTAATAAAATGTCCACCAACTTACTTTGTCCAGCTTTCTGATCCATTTGATGTAACTACTGGCAAAAATATTTGAGTTCACTATTTGGAAAATCGCTTTTGAGCTCCCGAGCCTGGTACTTTGTCTGCCTCTTAGCCTCCTACAGGGACAAGAAGCAGGCGCCCAGCAACCTTCCTTCCTGCCTTCTTTGCACCCTGACTTTCCTGGGATATCATCCCTGTATGTAGGCCATGGAGGACTCACCAAGGTGAGCGAAATACGCTGGCTCTGGTCCTGAAGAGGGCTGAAAGTCTGTGGTTGTTCTCCTGGCTGATGTTCACATCTCAGATAATTCCCTTGTATCCAAATCTTCCTCCTCCAAACTTCAAATCCCATTGTTCAACAATCTGAACTCTACAAGAATAATTCAAGAAAACACTTCAGGCAATAGAACATAAAAAATTTTTGCTTGTAATGGGATCCCAGTATCACTTAAATTAATGGATAATCTGATTCTTTTTTATTCTTTAACTGGATATTTATAAGATAGAAAATCCACAGTGTTTCAGCATTCAGGAGCTTAGTGGGAAGAGCTTATAATACTATAGGCAGGTATTACCCTTATCTCACTTGCCGACCTCCCTGGTTGAAATAACAGGCTGAGAACAGGTCACTTTATATAAAATAACAACTGTGAGGGATTCATGGCTTTACTCTTCCCAGATTATGAGCCCAGACACAAAAGTCTGACCAAAGCAATGGAGCTTTTACAAAACCTTTCCAGAGGAAGGGCTGGATGTCTAAGCTGTTTTCCCATCCCAACTCAAAGAAAGATTTTTGTGAGATCGTATATCAACAAATAAACTTTTAGCTAAGCTATGGGAACAAACCCAAGTTATTTTGGCAAGTAGTAACATCAGAGTTGAGTGAGGATGATGCAGAAACCTGAATTTTCATTTCTTAATTTTGTCTCATATTTCTAATACTCTTTGAAATGAACAGATAACATTATATCTTATTTTTACTTTAACTTTATTTCAAATTTAGATTTTCCATCAAAGACACATAATTTCTCAGTGTTGAAATCAATATTCTGTGATAACTTAATTCCATTTCTGGATGCAGCAGACCTAGATTCCTTTCTACACTAAATGGAAACAGAGTGCAGGGTATTTAATATCCTGTCATTGAGACAGTGCAGGCTGCTACTATACAGTGACTATTATATAAGTATATGAGTTTTGAAAATTAAAATGAGCTGGTAACCTAACAAAAGAGTAAGATATAAGCATAGTAATTGTTTTTACATCTAAATGAGGCCACTCTAAATAATCACAAGCAATTTGAATGTTTTGAACAACGTCTCTTAGTGTAAACTGTGCAACCAACTCTTCATAACATTAATACTTTGCAATATTTGGTTTTCAAATACTGAAGCAGGCAGAGCATGAAGTTTAAGACTGCAAGGCAACAAGGAAAAATCAGGTTTGTGTAAAGATCTATATATAAAAAAAGGCAGTACAAGTTCAATGAAGCACAGCTCATCTTAAAAACAGCCTTTGTCCTGTGTGGAAAGAGCTCTATCATATAATATGTATAGCTTTTATTTTCATGGAAGAAATACAGTATTGCTTAAAGGAGGTGGGCATTCATTGTTTTGTCAGTTATAACAATCTACAGTCTCAGGCTGCTGAATTTAGGACATTAAACTGTTTTCAACTTTATATACTATATACTCAAATAACCTAAACACCTACTTGGGCTAAAGCAGAGCTGTAAACAACCTGATCACTTACTTTCATAATCTGAATTCAGCACCTGTTATCACTCCTTTGTTATCCAGTAGTATACTGGGTCTGGCTAGGATGGAGTTAATTTTCTTCCTAGCATCCTGTGGGAGGCTACAGCTATGATTTGTAACAAAACCAGTGTTGATAACACGCCACTATTTAGCCACAGCTCAGTGGTGCTTGCATAGAGTCAAGGCCTTTTCCACCACAGTCTGCCCCAGTTCAAGCAGTTTGGACTGGGCAAGAGTTTGGGAGGGGACACACTTGGGACTGCTGAGTGCTGACTTTGCCTGGCCAAGGAGATATTCCATGCTGTATAACATTTTGTTCAGCAATAAAGCAGGGGCAGAATCCTTCCAAGATAACCATCACTTGGACAGTGGCTGAGCATTGGTCTGCTGGTGTGAGGTGGTGAGGGATTGCCTTGACATCACATGGATCTACCTCCTTTTTCTTCACTTATGAAATGGTCTTTATCGGCCCATGAGTTTTTTTCACTTTTGCTGCTCCAATTCTCTCCCCATGCCACTATGGGGAGAGGGAGTGAGAAACTGGATGAGGCTTAGATACCAGTCAGATTAAATGCACCACCAGTATTGGATGCTTTCAAATATTTCCATTCAGCAGAATATGGTATTCTGGACTAACAAGGTGTATAGTACTGAAAGCTCCCATCTTCAACTTTGATATTGCTGTCAATAATCAACTTTATTCTCACAATATAACAAAGGTGTGGGCTAAATATTCCTTCCTTTTTATTTTCTCATTTTTTAACTCTGTTGACATGGGCACTTATTTCAAGGCTTTGATCTCATATGTATTTCTTAAACCTAATCTGCCAGGGAAGTATGAGAAGGCCATGGATTTTGAGCATGCCATGTACTGATGCCTTGAGAGGCTGACCTAGAACAGAGGCTAGACAGAGCTAAGAGAATAAAGTAGGTATTTATTAAAAGGTCTTAAAGGATACACCTTGGGCAGTACAAGAGCCCAGCCAGGGCTACACCGAAGATGGACCCAAAATGGTCACAAAATGGACAGCAGGTCACAGGTTTCACACTTTTGTAAGTTTGGGTGCATTTGCATATTGGGGTTAATTGTCCAATTACAGTTTCAGGTTATGAAGTCCCATCCTTCTTGCTTTTTCTCTTCAGTCCACCGTTGTTTATGCTTTTTTGGGCCTGAAATTCGTATAGGTTGTCTTGGTCTCAAGCTGGAAAAGGATGGTTTTGTCTACCTGCTCTGTGAGGAGAGCTTACTGCACTTGTGTGAAGCTCACAGCTACACACCTAGGCAGCACAGAATCTAAAAAATATGAAAGCTAAAACTTAAGGCATCATACTAGGATCAAAATGGAGAGTCCATGTACCTAATCTACACAGAAATTGGATAGTTTGGCCTGCAGTGTCTATTTATAAATGTCTTCATTTCAATGCTATCATTAAGTTACTCAAAAACTGGAGGCTAAGGCAGAAAATGTGACCTGGCGTTTTATTATATATACAGCATTTCCTGAGCTGCCTTGAGAAATCTTTTCTAGTACACAAGGCTGTATTGCTCTTTCTCTACACTATGCAGAAATAAACATTTCAACATTATAGGCAGTATTTTCATCAGTGGTCTGGAAGTAAGCATGAAATTATCTCTTGGTAATGTTTACTGATACCATGAAGGCCAGCAGAGTGTTAAATGGTGATAAGTTGTAGAATACAGTGCAGTAAGCCTTGCTGACTCCACAAAGTGCATTCAGACTCAGCTAACTGCACACTTATTCATCAAGGAACAAGGGATCCAAACCCTACTGTCAGCACAGAGAATTTTGGCTTCTAATTGGCTGATCGGGGGCGATATGGGATAGGCAATTGAGTAAGAAGTCCCACTGAGCACTTGAATATGAATTTAAAAAGTAATAGTAATTATGAGTTACAAGATCTGTCCTTGTATGTGGTATCGGTCAAGCTGATGCTGGAGGAATTCATCTAGTCCTGATGTCAGCATTTTTTAAGGGATATGGAAAGACTGAAGTAAGTTCAGAAAACAGCCACAAAAAAGTATTTGCTTGAGGAAGTGGGGAAAATGCCTTCTGGTGAGAGACTTGGAAGCTCATTTGGTGTAATGTAATGTCTAAAAGAAAAAACAGAGAGCTGGCTTGATTCTTTAAGGAAAAATACTTAGAAAAAAATTTGGTTCTTCCTAAGGGACTCTTTAATCTACATTAGAAGGACATAAATAGAACCACTAGCAAAAATCTGAAGGTATGAAAATTCAGATGACAAACAGAACATTTTTCTGTTCTGAACAGAAAAATGCTTACCTGCGAAAGCTTCTAAATGTCCCTAACAGGATAGGATTGCTTTGGTCAACACTCAAAGACAGCAGTATCATAAGAAGACAGACTAGACCAGCCCAAGTTCCCTCTTGGCTTTATGAATTAATGAACCTTTGTGCTTTATAACTACAGAAGAGCATAGAAATCTCACAAGCCTATAACTTTCATCACTAGGCCAAGTCACACTGGCCAGGAAAATCCGTGCACGTTGTGACAGAGAGCATGGAGCTAAACTGAAGGAAGCACACTGGGGTGTGATGCCAACTTGCTTTCATAGTGAGGTCTCAGGTGAAATCTGAGGAACTAATTCTACTACCTGTGAGTGCTTCTTTTTGTAATTGATGATTCAGTGTCTTTTCCACTTCTGTTTGGGGTTTTGAGTAGTGAATCCACTGTGCTTACATGGTATTTTGGGCCTGTCTCTCTATCTCCTGCAATTTCTAGCTATGATGAATTTCTCAAAGTAGACAGGAAGCCTGGCATCTGGCTCTGCTTAATGCAAACACAATTCAGAAATGCAGTTTTGCAAACGGTTTAAATCAACACAACCAGGTTAATTATTTAGCTCATTTGCTGTTTTCTGGGGCAAAGCAGGACAAGTTGCTTTTAAAACTCTTACATGTAACTTAGGTCCTATTCTTACCTCTTTTGTTCAATGCTAAATGCCACAATTCTTATGGGATTGAAGAACAGACTTCCAAAAGACAAACACTGTTGTTCACTCTGGAGTTTTTTACCCATCTAACAATTTACTTTTACATTGCTACTACTTTTTCAGCATTGGGTGATTTTTCCTGTTTTTAGTAAAAAAAAATGATTAATACTTTCCTGTGGATACTTACCACAGTATATATTTCCTTACACAATATTTCTCTGTTGGTAGAGCGAGCCTATTTTTTCCCATTTTATGACTTGATGAAAGCTTGAAAACTACAGAGAAAAAGTTACAGGAGGGCTCTCAAAAAACTTTGGTGACTTGGGCTTCAAAGCTGTGGGTTCAAAGACCATCCTGAAGCTTGAACTGGCAGACAGTAACACAGTTTAAATACTTCCTGTTGGATACATCATTCAAATGAAAACAGAGACAATGGTATGTTTTTTATCTGATGGAAGAGTTCTCTCTTTCTAAAAGTCTTCTTCCTCTCTACAAAAAGATAAATTTTTTACTGCAATCCCAAAATAAGGATTTAAGGTAGGGTGTTAGCTTGTATTGTAAGGGAATTTGTCCTTAAGCCACAGAATAGTGTAGCCTGTAGTGAAGCCTGCTCCAGTGCAGGCATTACTTTTCTTCCCCCCTTTATAATCAGAATCCATTAGCAAGGCTTAGCACATCCAGATCGATCTTGCTTTGGTTGTTATCTCTCCATTTGCACAAAACAAAAAAGGGTTCTGCAGTGCACAAGGTCTCCTGACTCTCCCCTGCCCCAGTCCTGGTTCTTTGATTCACATACACCAAGAAACTCCACAGGCTGATTTTAAGACATCTCTGGCCACTCTGCAGAAATGAGCAGGATTTTTTTCACCACATGGACGGGTAATTTAATTCCATATTTTATAACTGCTGTGATTTGCAACTACTATGATTTATAACTACTGTGCTGGAGTTATAATACTCAAAGCTTCCTCATAAACTATAGTCACTAAAGCATCTTGCATACCTGTCAGATGCCTACAATGCTTCTAGGTTGGGTTAATTTTATGAGTTTTTCTGTAGTGGAAGTACAGAGAGAAGCTTTCCAAAGGCTCATTCTTCCCATCTGTTTATATGGGAGAGTATAATTCATACTCTAGAGATACCTAGACTCTTTCTGTCTCTTTCTGCAGACAACAATGAACTTTGACTATGTGCTTGGTGAATTCAGGGTTAAGTGAGGATGGGTCCATCCATTAATTACTAGTCTGCCATTTCTTATGCAACCAACAGTTTATTGGGTTTTTTATTAAAATAAAAGATACTGCTGCTTATGAAACTTTAGCTTTATAAATAGGTATGGTTCAAAGTTTTGCAAGAGCACTGGCAGTAGTGAGTCATTCTGGCATTTGCAGACATTTTGCAAAAAGTGTTTATAGGAGACAACACCTCTGTAGATCAGATATCTCTAGACCTGGGTAGATGGTACATTGTGCAAGGATCTTGCAGGATCGATTTTAAGAGTAGAGCTGTTCTGAGCAGTCCAGTTCCCTGTAGTTATTCCTCTCCAATGAAAGTTAAGAGATTTGTTAGCTTGAGGCTGGGCACAGAAATCTAGCCATATTTAGCTCTAAGAGAATATGTGTTTCACTGGTAAAGGAGACAGTTGTGAGGATGGCCTGGAACTAAAGAAAAAAAATGTCTTGAAGTGGAGGGACAATTTAAATTCTTAAAGCTCTTGTATTAGCTACTTCTTGGCTTCTAGTGTATGAAAGCTTCTTGGCATGTGCCCTGCCTGGGGTCAAGTGGGACGTGGGAGAGATTGTGCTTGGATGTCTGGAGTACTACCACTTGGGGGGGAAAATGTGTAGCATTCCAACAGATATAATTAATGACAAGTGTTGTTGTCTTTCTCCTGTGCCATCCACCCAATGGCTGCCTGGTGCTGACCCCTTGCTGTCCCGCTGACCTCTCCAAAGTTTATTTTAAAAAGGCATCCTTGCTTTCCCAAACTTTTCAGCTAGGCTTCCCTTGGGCTTCATGTTCTGTGCATGCCCACAGAGTGTGCCTGTGTCCACTGCTCAGTGATCAGACACAAGTGTTTCCATTAGAGGGATGATTAATGGAAATTTCCTTGGGAATGGGAAAGGGAGAAGCGGGTAATACAAGTCAAGAAACGTGTTAAAGCTGAACAAAGAAACTTTGTTTCTTTGTTTCAAAAATAACTTATTTTTCAAGTGTGCTGCAAATTGTCTTTACTCACGTGTGTCCTGCCCACATCAGTAAAATGCTGCAGTTGTTTCCACAGGGGTGGGCTTTGAGAGAGGTTTGTGCTTTCAACCCACTTTGTAGTGAGTGACCACATCAAATAATTCCTTCGACTGAACTGGCTTCTTTGTTGGCAGATTTAGTAGATATGGGGTTTAATGCTGCATAGTGCAGGTGCATGGAATTTTCTACATCTAAATGTAAAGTAATAAAACAATGACTGAAGAGCATAGAGGAATCCAAACTGGCTATTATGAGAACACAGCTGTCAAGTTACTCCTTACTGGTAGCATTCTCCAAACAGAAAACTGCATGACTAAGTCCTTCATTTGCATGATGAGGATCACAGATTCTGTCTGATCTCAAGCTTCTCCTCATGCTCTGCTTACCCTTTACCAATTGTAGGATGTTAGAGGCAGAAACCTGCTTCTTCCATTCCCCTTAGACAATATATTTAGCTCTTTGAATATCCAGGGGTAGGGTCCACCCTGTCAGCCAAAGCAGCTTGCAGGTTGAAGCAGCACAGCAGTTAAATGGGCCCAAGGACTGGTATTTTGCTGTTGAGAGAATTGGTAAAAAGCATGAATTAGGGACAGAGAGACTAATAAACTTAGGAGGAGACTAGAAGCTCTGTGCTGCTGCTTCCCAGGAAAAGAAGAGGGCTGGAGTTTCTAGCAGTACCAAGTAGGACCTTCCACAATGTTTTACAAGGAAAAAGCTTTGCTTTTTCCAGGAGAAATCAGAGCTTTCGTTGCCTGCATCTTAGTCTGATGGTGTATTAGGAGCTTTGAAGAGACCACAATAGAAAATGTTACCTTTGCACAAAGCAAATAACATGGGTAGCAATTTTGCCTGCTAAACATTGCTGTTCATCAGAAACAAGCAGCTCTGACAACTCAGTAATTTGTTATTTAGCATGTGCACATTATATTCTCTACAGAGTCAATTTTTCAAGGTTAAATCTTGATTCTGTTGCCAGATCAGAAAAACTGGGCAGTTGCACTGTTGCAGAGCAGGGAAACTGATGCAGGGGGTTGGAACTACTGATTTCCAGGTCTGAAGCTCCTTTGCCATGTGTACAGAAGCAAATAAATTCATTCCATGTTTACCCCATCAGGCATGGATGTGCCTGTGCTGGCTGGGACCTCCATGTGCCTATGCAAAAGGAAGGCCTGCCCCTCCCCTGCATAGCAAAGACATTCTGCTTTTGTGACATCTGGGCCACTGCAGCTGTTATAAGGAGGGGTTTGCTCTTTTTAGAAATTATTAGCCGACTAAGCATATTGTTAATCAAAATATTCAATGTATGTTGTAAATTTGTAACTCTAGTATAGAAAATATCAGCAAATGATTCTGAAATTTTTGAAGAGTTCCTCCTGCCCCTACTCCAGTGAAGGCGAGAGTTATATTTGATTGAACATGTAACTCAAAAAATACATTTTTTTACTTTTCTATTTTGTCTTTAGAATTCATAATAACTTATATTTAGTTATAAACATTGTAAGTTAAAATTGCATGTGGAAAATCATGTAAAAATATTTGAGGAAATCATTTTACTTTAGTTCTTCATATATGATGAGCTTTGATGGAATCATTGGAGTAGTTAAATCACAAGAGAGCTAGTGATCATGAAGAACAGCTAAAATCTTTTTTCTTATGTTTCATCAAAAACACTGCTCATGTACAAGTGTGTTGATAATTCAATGTGCAGCTGTTAATAACACTGATGCCAGTAGAACAGCTTTTAGTCAGGCATGATATTGTAAACAAGACTGAAAAAGACTGAAGGTTAGCAATATATAAGAAACATATATAACTATATAAAAGAACAAACTTTGTGTAAATTCTGCAGAATATGCTTTCTTAAGAATGAGAATTTATTAATTTTAGTACAAAATATTTTGCCATCATATTAATGAAGTATCACAGTCCATTAAGTATAATAATTATTAGATATTTTTTTTCTCCAAGATTGTTGAGTTTTTGTCGGCTACCATTTTTCATTCCTTCTCTTTATACAGACTTTTTTTGCAGCATTTGAATGATTGATATTCACTGTATTGCTAATTGTTGCACCCTTACTGGAGAAGACTAACAAATGTTGTTAGTTAATTATTGCTTCTTTTGTTTACTTTTGTATGATTAATGTCCATTGGTGATACCAAGTTACAGTTCAGTCAATTGTGGCTTAGAAACAAGAATGAAATTAATGTTAGGGAAATATAAGCTAACAACCAATTTGTAGGAGTGACTGAGTCTAATGAAGTGAGTTTCTTTACTAAATATATTTGAATATTAAATTCCTCTGTGGCATAGCTAGAAAGAAAGAATGCCAGAGTATTTGAAAATGGGCTTGCATTGTATCATTAGCTCCTTACTTCAGTAAAACATTTTTTTAGCTCTGTGGAATCTAAATTGAGTAGAAACAGGGAAAAAATGGATATGTCATAGACCTCACCTTCAGGGCCCACTGCTTTAGCATCCTTAGTAGTTGTGTCCTGGGTGTCGTGAAGCCTCACTTTAGGGTGCACAGAGGTTTACACCTTCTAGGCCATACCTACAGAAAGAGAGCAGGACCCCTTCACATCTCTTCTAGACAGGCACATGTTGTTTTCTGGTCTAGAACAGTTTGCTTCCAGATGATAGGCAAGGAGCAAAACTACAGTCCTGAGGTCGAAATGCCATCTACAGGAACCCTGTATTTTACTGATCAAATGGAAAGGTTTTCAGCACTGGATCGTCTCTCTTGGTGAGTAGTCTGTAGGAAAAAAATATACTGTTTTGCACATGTATTTCTAAAAATGAAGCTGAATGTATCCACATAACAAATAAGGAGGACAAAAAGATTTTCATAGAGGAGCAGGTTGAAATACAAAAACCAGTGGGGTCCATTATGAAGTATTTTCCTTTATGGTTGGTCCCAGGCTCACTTTTGTTTAGCTGAATGTATTTTGCAGTATAGTAAAAACCCACAAGAGACTCTGGGTCTTGTATCGTTAGTGTAGGGATTAAGTTAAGTTCTTTTTCTAAGCTTTAAAAAACTTTTCCTCATTTTCAAGGAAAATGGATGATAAGTATGAAAGTATTCCTTACTGATGGCTCTTCCAGGGACTTGCTTTATTTTTTGTTAGAAGCACTGTAGTACTATCCTTTGCAGGCTGACATTGGTTTACATCACAGTTTGGATGATCTTCTCCAGTTGTATAATCACAGACCAGCATGGGGAGTCTGTGGGTGGTTTTAAGAGATTTTCTAGGTTTCTTTGTTTCAGAAGTTTGGTGTCCAAACATTATATGATTTGTTTATACTGATTTCATTGTGAAGGAAAGAATAAGTCTGATCTCCTCTTTACTGAAACTCGATAGCATGACAGTTATCTCAAGCCTGGCTTCAGTTAGGTCTTATTTGTGCTTGAGGAATATTACTGTCTAATATGCATAACATTATCTGTGTATTTTCTCTGCTTCTGGTAGCAGCCTTAGAACTATAGTGCTTCCTTCATACTCTGATTTTATTGTTTTTGTGACAGCTAAAATTATTAATTCTTAGAATTAATTGAGACTGGACATAAAGTTTTACTCTCTACTATAATTTAACTTACATTAGTATTTTTGTTTTTATTCTGAGTGTGTTGACTTTAACTAACTTAAGTGTACTCTGTGATGGTACAGTAAAATTGCTTCTATCCTGATCCTGAAAACCCTCTCAAAGGGTTTGCATACATGTGCAGGCTTATTGGATCATTTGCATGAAGAGAGCTTGAATAGTGAAGGATTATTACTATTTATCTTAATAAAATCTTTTATGAAGATAGAGCTGTATATTCATTAAAGTGCCTTATACAGAAGATTGTTAAATGAAATAGCATCCTGAGGGCTTTTCTTCTTAGCTATGGTTGTATAGTTGCTAGTGGTTTCGTGCTTTACACAGTAACATAGATTTACTCAGGAAACATGAACTCTTCCCACAGCCTTTAGGTATTAATTATTACATGTCACAGGAGACTGTCTAAATACATGTGCAGCTATTTATCTACCTTCCCAGATAACCAGAGCCTTCACATAACAAAACCTTAAAATACTCAGGATTGCACAGAGAAAGAATGAGAAGGAATATTATTGTATCCTACCTTTTAAAGCCCCCAAAAGCAGAAGTACTGGATTTCAATTCCTGCTTTTATCACTTCTGAACTTACTGCTAAAATGACAATTAGATAAAGAACAGAAATTATCTAGGGAGCATGGAGTGATCCTTAGGACAGCTTAGTAACTGCTGTGATCAGCCTGTGGAGTCAGACTCCTCCCTTTCTTTGGTCCATATATGAGACCAGGTTGATCCATGTTGACTTTTTTTTTTTTTTTTTTTGCAACAGCTGAATCTTCCCTATCACTGATCCTGGAGGTGAGATTGTCACCTAGGGGGGAGGATACGTAGTTTGTTGACCTAAAGCTAAGAAATCTGAAATCTGTATGTCTCATTCTCTGAACAATAGTGCCCACATCTGTGCCATTGAAAAAAAGACAAAAAAGACAAAAAAGGAGGATTCACTTGCACCCACTTCTCTGCTGGCCACCTTCTCAATGACAACAGCAAGCTCTGCTCAGGCCTCTCAGAGAGCTGAAGGGCCAGCTGTGTTCAGGAGAGGACTGTACATTTGTAGCCACCAGCTGACCAAGGGCACACGCCTCTGCCCGGGGTCCTGGCTTTGCAGATGAACTCCAGAGAGGACCAGGAGTTCACCCCTAGGCTTAGAGTGCCTCATTGCCTGCAGGTAGCTCCAGACTCACCATGTAGCTTTCTCAGCTCATTCTTCAGAGAAACCTGTCTCTGATCTTAATGCTGAGTAAAAAAAACTGAGTACTTTAGACCTTTGATTTTATTCCAGGGATGTGCTGTTTAAAACTTCACTCTTACAGCGCCTAATTTGTAAGCACCTGAATTTTTTATTGAATCTTATCCTGACAGGTTATTTTGTAACTAGCAAGATTTTGAGTTAGCTCTTTTTGACAGCTGTGGTTAATGAATTTTAATAATAGATGCTAGAATGAAATGATAAAATAGCCGTTAGCAGATCTTCCAGACTAAACCCCAGCTGTTCGGTAAAGTTTTTGGACATATATCTGTATTTTTGGCTGCAACTGTAAATGGAGTAAAAGCAGGTCCATAGATGCAGAGCTCAGTTAATCAGAGACAAGGAGTATCTAACCTTAATTAGTAACCTACTAGTTGGAGAGGTTCCTAAATTTACGAAGTTCTTGAGGAAATCTGGTTCCCGCTGTGTCTCTTGAAGCACTTTTTGAAATACAGAGTACCTAACATGTATCATTCTTGTCAGAAAACCACACAGGACAGCAATCATGGAGATGACTGAAGATGCCTCTTGCTACTCTTATCTTTCTACTTGTAGAAGTAGACTGAAGTAGGACTTAATGACTAAAGCAAATCCAGGTGAACAAGGCCAGTTCCTACTTAAATCAACACACAAACAGCAACAGAAGCTAAATCTGAGGGTAGGTTTGGCCTTTCCTTTAGAAAGGAGACCTGTAAGCAGTAGAAAATAGAAAATAATCCAATAAAATGTACATCTACCACTAAAAAAATGCAGAGGAAGGTAGCTGCTACTGATTTTAATTGAGGACTAATCCTTCACCTCAAGACATATTTGCTAAGAAATGCTTGAATTTGTGTGTAGAAAAGCAGCACTGGAGTAGGCAGGGGGAATATATGTATTATGAGGCTTTTCTGCAATGGTGTCATTTAACTTCATCACCAGATTGATGAGCCACTGAAGGCAGATTAGTTTATTTCACCTTAAGGAAATACCCAAATAGCCTTACAGGATTTTGACATAAAAGGAGAAGCAAAGAAGTCATATTACTTAATTATTATCTCCTGTATTGCAAAAAGGCAGGTCAAAATATTCTGATTTAAAAAATGAAGAATATAAGCTTGAAAAGGCACAGGAGGGACAAAAACAGTATAAGTTTGGTTTTGTGTGGGTTTTTTTTGGTTTTTTTTTTTTTGTTTTTGTTTTTTTTTTGGTTTTTTTTGCTAGAAACACAGGGTTTTTTCTTTCCTGTTTGTTGTATACTAAAGGCAAACTTTGGGGCACTTGAAAAGTATTCTCACACCTGAGATAGAGACCTGAGTCAGAGCATAAGGCTCAAATTCTCATTTTCTTTACTCAGAGGCTAGATAGTGTAGAGCTTTCATTTATCTACTAGATTCAGCAGCATCTTCCCATTATTCAGATACAACCAGAATTCTCACACCTAAATGGCAGGTTGGAATTTTTATACATGTAATCTAAATTTTTAAGAATCTGCAGAAGACCTCATTTTAAAAATTAGCCTTTTCATTTGCCTCCTTCTGTCAGGATATTTGATGCTTTCCATACACTAGCTCTCAAAATAACCTGGTTTTATTTTGAAGTTCACCTCTGATTCCAAGTGCTGAGAGCTGGGAATGCTGGACACTACGGGCTAGTAAGGAATGCATTGGAGCTTAACAGCAGGAGCAACAGACGCAGGTTAAAAATTCAGTGACCAGGAACAAATGTGCCTTTTATTTCATCTCCCAGCTAAAATCCTAGATACAGTTTATTGCCTTTAAACTTTTCTCATTTAGTAGAATAATCTAGGCTTAGTGTTTCTTCTTAATCACATCCACTTAAAATGGGACATATATGGCTCTATAAATTAAGCTAGCACAGAAGTATTCTTTGTTTAAAAGACCTGGAAATTGCTTGACAGTTAACTATTAAATGGTATCTAAAATACCTGGAATTTTCCCTGATGGAGGTTATGCCTCTACTGAAAATGATAAAATCAAGTTTAAACCACAACTGATGGAAATGTACCACTTGATTATCTCAAAGTCAGGAGCTAAGTGTATGTCTGAAAAATATTGAGCTGAAGTGTTTCTTCAAGGTGATACAGCAGCTTAATGGCAGAGTCACCTTCTTTTGAATAAAACAGATTTTTTTGTCCCACAACACATCAGGAGTACAAGTATTTCCATCCACTTTGAAATAAACTAGAGACCTGTTGAATTTTTCTCATAGAGACAAATCAACAAGTTTATAAATGTGGCACCCAAACAGTCATAAGTGCAGTGGTTATATTTTGCACTTGTCTGATGTTTTGACTGAAGAGTCTATCTTGGACCTAAAAACCTTTTCTCAGAAATCATACATTCTCATACAAAGTTTTTCCTATGTTTAGTATTTTTCTGAGGCAGACTTTTGACCAGCTCTCCACTAGGCTCCTAGTTGAATGTCAGATGCAGCTGCTGACGTGTCCCCCTGAAAAATATGTACAGGTCTCCTCTTTAAGGAGCAGCAAGATCTGCAGCATCCTTGTTATACTGATGTACCTCTTCTCAAATTTGGGGTCCTGACATAAAAAAGGCTGGAATGAAGGATATGGTGTTGCACATACCCAAGTGAAGGCAGGGAGCCAACAAAATGCTGTTGTAATTACAAGTGAACATTCTTGTATCATAAAACTGTAAAGAAAAAGCTATAAATCAGAGCTGGCCTGGTGGTCCCTGGCAGCAAAGTGCAAAAGATTTGAGCTCATTCCCTGAGCTAGCCAGGAGTGGGATCCTCATGGCAGCAGCAGCTCATTCCAAGGGAGGGCCATTCCTTGTGACTCCTGGGTGATGGTCATGAAGCAATGATTTTGGTGGGAGTCAGATCCAGCCTCCAGCCCTGGAGGAGGCATAGTGTGAAAAGTGCTGGCCATTGTGAAAAGTAAAGCAAGCCGTGAACCAGAGAAATTTTGTCTGAGAGAGAGAGAGAGAGAGAGAGAGAGAGAGAGAGAGAGGGAGTGTGTGTGTGTGTGTGTGTGTGTGTGTGTGTTTAGGAGCCTGCTGCTTTCAGCATTAGGTTTGCACTACTGCTTAGATCTCAATATTGGATCACTTCTTGCACTTGAAGATGCAAGATTGTCCTTTAATTCAGGTAGTTAGTTTCATATTTCTGTATACTCACTCAAAATACCAAATCATGCTAAAACTTTTGTATGGGCATTAGAAAAATGCAAAGAAATGAAGTAATGCTATACAAAATGTCTCTATTGAAGTCCCCATCATTAATGAACATGGATCCAAATTTGAGCTTCAGTTAGAAATGGGGTTTTCTTCTATCGTGGAGCATTCTTCTCTTTTCAGATGTCTCACAAGGATGTAGCTCTTTAAAAATCATTGATTTGTCTGAATAATTTACTAATGTCAAAAGTAACTAAGTAGCAGAAAGGTAGGAAATTATGAAAGCTGTTAGCACTGGGCAGTTTTCTAGAGACATTCCTTAATACAAACTGTGTGTGTTAATATTTCCTGTCCCTCTGAAAGATGTGGCTTGAGCTGAGCCTACATTTACAGTTTGTGTTTGGAAAATAAGATGATGTACTATTGTTAAAATAAAATAAAATAAAATAAAATAAATCCTAAGGGTGTGCAAGTGATTACAGCAAAACAAACCCCAAATTGACAGCTGCACAAACAACACTTGCACAGCAGTGGTAGTCAGCTACTAAGAACGCCCAGTTTCCCATCATACTGGTAAGAATTTATAATTAATATCACATTTGGGGAGTCTTCTGTAATAAAACCACAGTTTAATAAGCTAACTTGATTATGGATGAGTTAGAGGAGAGTGGACCAAAATTCAGTATTGTTTTGCAGAGTATGTTACCTCCCTGTTGATAGCAGTAAGAGAGCAAGGCAGATGGTGTTTTCCAGTAAAGCCCCTACAGTGGTTTAAGAGGTGCAATCCTGAAAGGTGAGGAACTCTTTCCCAAACAGATGTGACCCCCTGCAACTCTGATAAACTTCCCGAAAAGATGAGGGAAATTTGTACCGCACAGGATGTGCTCAGCACATTGAGGGATTGAGTTAGTAATGTCCCTGATAATTGTGGATACCTCATTGTAGGAGTCAGTTTTTATTTAAATTTTTTTATTAGGAGTATACACATCTGTCTTTATACCCAGCAGCTTTTCTGGCCCACACGAAGTCCTCTGTGAATTTCCCCAACTGAGCTCAGTGGGATCTCTGTCAGCTGCAAGATTTATGTCATCTTTTTCAGTCCTGAGAACTGTTCCTTAAGCTTTTCACATCTGGATTTAATTGGAAAGACATTAAAAGACATTAAGTGTGCTGGAAAAGCATATTTTAGAGAGGATCTTTATAGACACTTCCATTAAGGGAGCTGATGGTTGTAGGTTAAAATGGGATGAGGATGAGCCATCAACAGTTAGCAAAGACAAAATTATATTACAAACTACTTCAAATGAGAAGTTTGTCCTGTAGCTCTTGGGTCTGACTCTGCTCACACTTAAATCAACTTCAATTAGGCAAAAAATACCAGCTAATGCAGTGAAAGAATACTCTAAGATCACAATCAAAAACTTTTTCCTTTTGGAAACACTCAGATTTCTAATTACATGCCATATACGCTAAATATAATGCTTTTAGCTGTCAATCTAGATTTGGTACTTTGTTGGACATACATGCACACTTGTAAAATGACACTTGGAGAATGAAGAGGGGGATTGGTCATTAGGGCTCTGAGGGTGGAAGTATCCTTCTCTGAATGCCAGTGTGCTGGCCACAGGAGTAGAGTTTCACAGAAGCAGAGATAGGATGCAATTTAGTACGTGAGCTTCATTACAGATGTTGTAATGCAAGAATCTACAGCCCTAAACTCCCCCATTGTTCCAGCTACAATTTGCTCCTTGAAGAAACCAGTGGCCAATGCTTTGCATTAAGTGTAATCTATTGCTTTTGTCTTCAAACTGAAGTTTCCAGTCATGTTTAGATTGACAAGAGCTTAAAATTTAAGGTAATGGACTCAGTATGAGAGAACAAACATTCTTTCATTCCAAAATTGCTAAAACCAAGGAATCTGATATTTAGGAAATTGCTCCCGTGTCTAAAGCAAAGTGTATGGTCTCTAGACATAAAATATGTCAAGTTTAAAGAAAAATATAGGTATTTTTGTTAAACATTGTGGGGGGAAAAATACTCTTTAGAATATTTCAGCAAAAAAAAAAAATTGTAAGAGGCTCTCTTACAGTCATCTTCTCCTAAGAGGGTGACTTTTCCTCCTCTGTAGAAAATGTTTTGCATTGTTGGGAAGATGACAGCTTGATGAGTGATAATGAAAGGAATGAGGCATTTGAATTAAATGGCTGTAGTGCAGACTTCAAAATTTTCTATCATTAAATACCTTTATTCAGAATCTCCCTCTTTCTATCTTGGCCTATGACAAAATGCATGTAAAATAATAAAACTGATTCTTACATTTATTGCCTGACCTTGAGCCAGCTTTTTCTGTGCTCATGTTCTCTCTCTTTGGTTTCCTTCTCTTTTAAAACAGTATTAATTAAACTACCTCTGTTCTTTAGTGACATTTTGTCTTATGAAAAAGAGGATATTTGCAAGGGGAACCAAAAAGTACCTAAACACTAGTGAGAGTGTTTTACAAGTTCAGTTTACTAAGTGAAAGAGTAACCATATTGATGCAAGTATTGAATAATACTTGATAGCTTGAATATTGCTGTATACTTATTTTGGTGTGGATATTTGGGAATTAATAAAAAACTTCTAATATCTACTGTTTTGACCATTCTATATGAGCAATTACCTAAGAAAACCACTTAAATAACAGAATAAATGCTTATAGCTCATTAATTTTGTTAAAAGAATTCTAGCTATATCTACATTACTATGTGAGTCGGGGCCCATTCCCTCATGGGGAATAACAGAGTCATTTATGTATTGACACCCATGCAGTGAAGGCAGTGGCAGTGATGTCAAAACCAGGATGGAGCTGTGGAGGTCAGATGAAGGAAGAGGATTATTTAACACAGTGTATTTTAGAAGTCACTGTAAACTCTTCCACAATCAGGAATCTCAGTCAACTTACTTAAAATCAGGAGGTCAAAATCTTCTGCAATGTATATAGGGTTAATGGCAGCCGACTTGCAATGCTATTGCAGTGATGTGGAGAAATGCCTATAAATAAATAAATAAATAAACCAAATAATTCTGACAACACAGCTGACGGGGATATTTTCCAGCCATCAGTGATGAGAGAGTGATTCATGGCCTTTTTTCAATGCTGGTGCAGGGTTTTGCCTGAGGATATCCATTCTCCTGTTTTCAGCTTTACATTTGAAGCTGTCTTTCTTAAAACGTCCTATAACTTTTGTCTGCAGCTCCTCAATCATGCTTGAGTGTTGTTTTAGTTGCATAATTTAAACCTCTACCTACCAATAATTGGCCATGTAAATACTCTCATTTGGAAGTCTCTAATTACTGAAAGCCCCTATATTATTTAAATGTCTACCTCCTTCTGAAAGTTAGTGTTTAAGTAGCTTTTGTCTAAGGATATAAAATTAGAAGCAAGATTAATTTAAGATTAATTGCTGTCTAGTAAAATTCTATTGTATATATTTTGTGCAAACACTTGGAAATCTAATTTTAAAATATTTTCTTTCATGTTCATAAATAAGCTGTGATGATGCATGATTCTTTCTGTATTCGTTCTTGGAATTGCAGCAACTGAAGGAAAAATTTGAAGCCTTGAACTTAGAAATAAATTTACTTTGAAAAAACTTGCAGGATTCTAGACAAAATCTATAGCAGATACACTGAAAAGATACTGAAAATATCTGATAGAAGATTTACTTTACTCTTAATTCTGTTTTAGCTGTTTAAGATTTATTTTAAATGCTGGTACTTGGGGCCCAACTTTCACACCTCACTTCACCATTAGTGGTTGTAGACACCTCTCAGTAGATACTGGCACTGAACCTGAAAGCTCTTATGAGATGTTCATGAAGAAGCATCAATTTACTGGTTTCCTGCATAAATTGTCATGAAGGCAAATGTCATGGTAGCACTTGAGTATATTGCCCCTTTCAAGTGGGAAAATGAGTGTGGGAGGAGTCTGAGAAGAT
Organism: Chloebia gouldiae; assembly: GCA_003676055.1. Taxonomy (NCBI): domain Eukaryota; kingdom Metazoa; phylum Chordata; class Aves; order Passeriformes; family Passeridae; genus Chloebia; species Chloebia gouldiae. The sequence goes on along the minus strand of QUSF01000001.1, from coordinate 38,195,910 downwards.
GCAGATTAAAGAAGAGTCCTTTACAATCTGAGTCCCATAAAGATCCTTTAGCAATCCCTTCTTCTCTTATTCCTACCTGCAATTAAGAACACAACCTAAACTTGGCAACTAGACTAACCTCTCCATGCTAGATTAATTTCTTGTCCTGTTAAATTAGATGTGTTTAAGTATCATTTATTAAATCCTCTTCATACAAAAGCAAACCTTTTAGTAAGTTTTAAATATGTGCTTTTCAGCTTTTCTCTCTTTGTGACTGGAAAGCATTCTATCACCATTAAAACAATCTTACCCCAGATCATTATGCAGATCTTTCTGGGGCTTTAAGAGAGTGCTTCACCATTTCTTACTCCTGGAATTATTGCATGATCACAAGAATGGCAGTCAGATTTTGAGTGTGGTGGTTCACATGGAAAATAAGCCATGCCCAAGTAACTCTCTCTACTGTTAAGTGTGCTCTTCAATAGATGAAGTAGATGACTTTAGGATGAAGATCAAAACCTATGGAAAAAAAGTTCCATGTTGAATAGTGTCTTTTACTCCATGCACTTCTCAGCATATTAAGAGGCATGGAGGAATGAGTACATGTGTCCAATAAAACTAGGTGGAAGAAGGTGACATGCATGCTGTTGATAGAAGCTCTGTTTAATATGTTGGAAAAATTTTTCAAGAACAGTTAATCCTTACTTTAGGATTACCCCCAGAAAGCTGGCAAGGTCAGGCCGTACATGGATTGTGTGTCATTTAAATTCTGGCTGCATGAGTTGCCTGGGGGCAGCATTAACTACAACCTGGGACTCGTTCTAAGCTACATCTGTGAATCATCATTCTTTATTTGAAAATAGTGGACTCCTCCTATCCTCCGAGCTCCTTCTCTTGACAGGTGCAATCAGTAGCCTTAAGTGTAGTGCCTATCAAGTGACTATACCTTTGTGCAGAGATTAATCAATTTGGAAAATGCTATTTCCACGTAAACTACACGAGTTAATCAGATTATAACCCTGTGTTTTTCATGCATATCATAAACCATATGAGGAAAGAGCTTAAAGTAATTTAATTAAGTTTTACACTGTGTGCTGTGAAAAACCTTTCTGAACTTAATATTCAAACAGATTTTAACATTGGTTCACATGAAATCTAATCAGCTGGAGAGAACAGGACATTGAAAGGAAAGCAATGAAAACTCCTAGCAGGAGTTATTGCTTGCAATATAGTAAATTCATTTGCAACAGAAGCTGTGGGAAAAAGGGATTTGTTTGCAATACTTAAGTTTTTGTTTAGCTGACAAATTCAAGAAAGAGCCAACCTGACAAATTCAAGAGAATTAAATAGGGATGTTAAGGAGTCAAATTTTAGCTACTTTGTGTGCATGTATTTAACTCTCCACAAAGAAATATATCTTCTCTTTGTGAATTTCTCTATGCATGAAGTATTGAGTGTGGGCAAGTTAAAGCCAGGTGGAAGCTTAGTCAAAAATTTCTTCATCTAGAGAAATTAAAAGCAATCACCAGGAACAATAATTCGAACACATACAAATTTAAATAGTTGCTCAGTTTTGGGGCACTGAACCTTCAAACTCACCTCTATAGCTGTAATATTGTTGGGGTTTTTTAAAATAGCCTTTAAATGTGAAATTAAAATCCATATATTAAAAATTCATGAAGTGCATCTCATTACTGATGAAGACAGCTTTGCTGCAATGTTATTGCATAGCTGACATTGCCTTTTGAGGCCTCAGTAGTCAGGGAGAGGGAAAGAAACTCACTGATTAGAGGGACATTTTTCTTTTGATTTAGAAAACAAATAAACATTGATTTGTTTGCACATACTACCAGTTTTGCTCACACTCTACTGTTGTCTAGGCTTTTGGCTAGACACTAAAATCCAGGTCTAGAGTCTGTGATGGTAACCTGGTATGCAAACATGTTCTCAAGCCTAAACTTGAGCAATAGAGACTTGCTGATGCATATGGCATGTGACTACAAGAAACATGACCACAATGAATCATTTGACTCAGAAAACTTGGTCCTGAACTAAGACCCAGCTACTAAAGACAATAAAATCTTGTCCTTCACGAACTCCTCTAGACCCTGACAAGTCAGTCTTGCAGTTTCTGCCCATAATTTTTTGTCTTCAGAAAACACTGATTAAGGCCAAGCTGAATATGTTTTTTCTTGTACTTAGAAAATTGATGTTAGGAGGCATATTGCCAGTGAACTACCAGTATGAAACTGTCTTTATTAGGATTGTCTCAGACCTCCTTGGTAAAGTCAACTGGAACAGCCACAGAGAACAGACTTTTACAATTTTCAGTTTCACGTAATAAGCTGAAATGTAATATAGATTTAAGAGGAAAAACACAAACCACATACTGTGTTAAAACAAACATGAAAATTTTATCGTGAGGATGTGATCTTAAATGCATATGGGCTAGTGGAGTGCCTGTCTGCTGCTCTTGCTAGGGAATGATCTAATGTTACTAGATTGTCATTATAAGACACTTAATCCCCAGAGAGAGAAACAGGAAGAATATTTACAAGTTTCAGTGCTATTTACTAATTGCCAATTGACTTGTGGAAAGCTGAAAAATGACTGGAAACATCCATCCCCATCCTGATACACACACATACTAATAATGGAAATGGCAGCCAAGACAAACAGCTAGCAGTGCGGTGCATCCTGTTGGCATCGTATTTTTGGCACTGTTGTAGCTATACAAAAAACAAGTGATACAAGAAATGTATAAGGACATCTGTTCTGTAACCTATGGGGCTTCACTCACAAAACAGTTGTAAAATCGTCTGGGGGAGAGAAAAATTTCTCTGTATCTGTGCAGATGCTGTATTGTAAGAAAAATATCAATGGAAGGAAGTGTTGAGCCTTTGAAAGAGGAAATTGTTCACCAGATTCACTGTCAAATGTTCCATTCTTTTCTTTCCTTTTCATTTAACCTAAGTTATCTGCCATTCATAAGTTATATTTAAGCCAAGTGGTGTAAATCTATTGGGACTAATAGAATTGAATCATGGATTAAATTACCCTGGTGTCTGCTTGTAACTCTTCTTCACTGCAGATTACTTGAGCTCTGTGTTGCTCTGCTGACTATTCAGGTCACAGCCTCTAAGCTACCAGCTTCCTTCCTGAATCCAGCATCTTCATGTCTGTCTAGGGGCATGATGGGGAGAGAAGAAACATTAAAGGCATCAATTAAGATCCAAAGTATTGTTTACTCACCTGCTTCTCTTAGCTTGCTGATCCTTCCAAATACAAGCAGGCTATGGGAGAAAGAAAAGGGGGAGTTTTCGGTACGCTGTAGGGCTCTCTACCATTCCTCTACTCCCCTTCAGCCACATCCCACAAATGGACCTTTTGAAAAGGAAATAAACTTGCATAAAACTCAAATCTTGTTGCAAATGTTGGGATATAAGTAATTAGGCTTCCCCCACAGGTAGCTTATAGACAGTAAAACATGGTTCCATGAAAAAGAAATCAGACCTCATATTAACCTGGAACACATTAGGAAACTGGAAGTTAAAGAAGGACTGTGAGAAGTAGGAGATTGGAAGAACCTGGGGAAGAAAAGCTTAGCCCTGACAGCTGCTGAAGTCCTGGAGGGAGCATCTTTAGGAGCTGGAAAAATGCAGACTTCAACAGTGCTCACAAAAACACCTTGATACCTGTAGCCAGCACATCAAGGATACAGGCACAGACTGCTTCCCTGCCAATTGCTCTCTCTGATATTTGGTTTCACAAATGCAATAGGTCTGAGATTTTATCTTTTATGTCATATTTCAATATGGGAAAGGCATGGCTTGAAGAAGGGTGAGATGACGAAATGAGACTGCACCATGTTACAAGCATTAGGATTTTGAAATTGTGTTGGTATTAAACATGCTTATCATTGAACACCTTGAATCATATTTTCTTTTTATGTCTTTTTTCTAATTGTTCTGTATTTACTTTATTGACAGCCATATGTTCCCATGCTCCCATTGACACTCAATAATCCATATTTATATGAAAAATGTTCATTATTTTATATTGTAGTACTTTTCCCCTTGCTGTTAAAAGAGGAGAGGGGCTCTCTTGATCTGATTCTATTAAGCTAGTGGCTAATGTTCATCCAGAAAGTTTCAAATCAGTTTTCCTGGAAAACAACCCTGAAAGCTGTTCTGTAATTTATGTAGGATGCCTTGTAAGTAGTCAGTTCTGTGAGTAAAACAGTAGTAAGTAACAGAACTACTCAGCAATTCTAGAATTTGGATGTTTGTGTTAGTCTAATTAATCTCTGGATGATTTCAGGATTTCAGTTACCCTAATTGAGACCAGACTGTTCTGCAGATCATATGATCAATCTGTGATTTAATCTTGAATGAAACTTTACTTGGCTCTACTTACAAACTATGATCAGGGCATTTTCGTCCAAGTCACTATACAAACAAATAACCTGAACAGAAAGTTCTTCCACAATAAGTTTACAATTCACACATCAGACCAGGAAGCTAAGAGTGGGTATGAAAAAGTAAACAAGTGGGTTGAGAAACATGTGAGGTAGCAGTTTAATTGTGTGGGAGGAGCCGATGTCTCAGCTTTCTTCCCTCCTTGCAGTGCTACCTGGTAATGGGCTTTGGTTTACCATACATAAGAAGGAAGGAGATTCTGATAGTTTTGCTAATGTGCATCAGGAAAAAATGGATGTGAGAAGACAGGAGATTCTTGGGTGCTGGTCCCTACCCATTGGATTCTTTCTCACAGTTGCTAACCCATGACCAATTACAGTACAAGGAAGCATAGGAGCCCAAATCACTCCCCTTCCTCACCTGGTGAGTCATACCTGCATTGTCATGAAAAGGACCTCAGGGAGAGGAGAAGAAGAGAGAAATTGGGATGAAGAAATGTGTCGGGTTACTGGAACCAAAAAGTTAAGAGGAGCGTAGTTGAAAACCCTCATTGCTGCTGGAGGAATTATTTGCAATGAGCGGTCACTTTGCTGTGCAATCAAGATCAAGGATGGAAAGACAGATGGTGGTTAGATCTTATAAGAGTAGAGAATGCACATGTGAAACTTGTAAAGGGACACTATGAAGTGCTAGAGAAAGAATTTTTATGAAGAATGGAAATATATCAAAGCATCAAGAAAACCAGAAGAAATGAGGAAAGAGAAAATTCTCTCTGGGGAACTCAGTGAGTGATAAAAGTGAAAGATCCAGTAATGGGATCTCATACAAGGGGCTCAGAACACATGGTAAAGGTGGAGTAGATTGTAGGTAACAGTGATAATCTGAGGTTTACCAAGAGACTTTCTAAAATGTTAATTTTTTTTTTTTTTTTTTGTCAGGGTACAAACAATAACATTTCAAAGATTAGAAAGATTCTACTTTCATGTGTGATGGGTGGGAGTGCCTTGTACAGCCTTCTGAGGCTTCAGCAGCTAGTCATTACTGTAGACAAATATGGGACATATGGTCTTTTACTTTGGGGCAGCCTGGCAATTTTTGTGCTGTTACTCATCTCACCAAAGTACACATTGTCTAATAATATTTAAGTTGTATAAACATACCTTTCAAGTGAAGGAGTTGTTGAGAGAATCCAGGCAAAGAATTAGTACAAAGGCAAATCTAGTACTTCATTACAACGGCAGCTCCTGTTCCAGGCAGGGTCCCTGCTCTCTGAGGGAAAGGAAGATAGAGTCACAGATTCTTTCTGTCCCAACAAATAAGAAGAGAGCAGCAATTGCTTCACTCTAAACAGCACTTTAGGGCCTCCAGACAGTTCCACTGCTTGAGGTGTTAGCTTAGGGCAGAATGTGAAAAGTCACCTTTTCTTTCTCCTGTGATTTGTTCTGAATGCATCTCAGAAGGAAGTGATTAAAAAGCAAAATCTATTTTGTGGTTCTGCTTTACATTTCACCTTCTCAGTAGAACTGACCTCAGCTGTTTTATTGTGCTGGGTCTATCTTCAAAGTCGGCCATATGGTGTCAGAGAGTTTCATAATCAAGCTTTTCCAAATCAATTACAAAAATTAAATTTTTTTACCAAAGCAGCTAGAGGGAAGAGAAGAAGAAGGGGCTCATAGCAGATAAGGCAGAAGTTGGTCAATGAAGAATGCAATGGAAAATGTTAGATAAAAACTGTGTGTTCTTCTATTCCTGATTCTCCCTAATCACCCCGTATAGCATCCCCCCGATTAGCACATTTCACTACCTATGTGCAAGACATCAGGCTGTAACATTGTTCCAGATCTGACTTTGGAGTGCTGGTAGTGTCCTGCTGACCCTCTTCCCACTTCTCACACCTTCTGCAACCGTTTGCAGCTCAAAAGTTTGTCCACAGGATCTCTGGAAAGTGTGGGCTTTAGGAAAGCATATGGGTAAGATGGAGACCCTTTACAGACAGAAAGCCAAGAATCCTAAAAGTATGTCCTATTCTTTATATAAGTGATGAAGCTTGCATAGACACAAATGGGAGTCACTGATATGCCCAGGAAGAAGGAGATCTCCTCAATCCATGCACAAGCACAGCTATTTGTCATGGAGCTGTTGTGCACCCACTCTCTTAGCTCTGTAGGCAGATGGCTTCAATACAAAGGAAATTAATTGAATCTAGACTATCAAAACACACACCTTCCTTCCTTTGGTGCTAATATAATTGTGCCAGTGGGTTTTTTGACAACTCATTTTTTCTTTAGGCAGCGTTAAGTGCCTTGAAACAGTTTTCAGAACAAGGACTGGATCCAGTGGAAGGAGCTATGAAACTTGAGAACGGATCACATGAAAAGTAAGTACCATTAAAATCCTCTGCATTTTAATGCCTGTGTGGCATGGTAGATAAGAAATGTTAATTAAGAGCTTAGTTGCCCTTTTAAACCTATGCAAAACTATTTCCTCTGGAATTTACATACAGTTTGTGACAATTTGAGAGGATAAACATGATTTCAGGTTTAGTGTTAGTGATAATGTTTACTAATTAGCTATGAGATAGTCAGTCCTGTGGAAATGCTAAAGAAAAGGATTTTCTTTCCATTGTATGGATTTTGTGTAAGTAGCATAACATGATTTTTGTCAAATGTGTTGTAGCACGTGATATTGTCTGTAAATAAGCATAGCTATCTGCCAATAAGGCATTATGACTGCAAGCTGAATTTTACCTCAGAGAATTTAAAAGCTGAAATTTCTTTCAGGTCTTAAAAAAAACTCTGATATGGAATTTAGCTTTAAGTAGTAGACAATAGAACAGGGTTTCACACTGGATTTTCAATTATTTAAGAAAGTGGGATTGTCCATCCAGTAAAGATTTTTTTCTCCAGCTGCTAGTCTGTTTATGTAAGAAAGTAGTCTTGTGTTACTAAATAAATTAGGAAGTAATAGAATAAAAGAACTAAGACTAAAAGTGGCATTTGGAATTTTCAGTAGATATATTGTGGCTATTTATAAACTAATTTAATCAGAAACATATTTCCATATGATCTCATCAGCATAGTATTTGAACATAAATATTGTTGTTTCACTTTAAAATGTTACCTTCCACAGTGACCTTTGAATCTCAAGTGCCATCTGGTAATAAACATGTCTTAAAGATGTGCAACCCTGGACCTTACCACTCTTGTTAATGTATTAATCTTTCAGACAAGTCAAGCATCTGGGAGAGAAAGCAGACAATAAACAGACTAACTCAGGCACCATTGCTCAGGACTGCAAGGATTCAAAGGCTGTCGTCTAGGAGCTTCCCAGCACCCACGGCTGCCACTGCATCCTTATAAACCTGTCAACACGCAATAGGGTGTATGTGTACAAGGAAATGAATGACTAATACCATTATTTGAGTCTTATGTGAAGACAACACTATTCTAACACAAGAGATAGTATACATGGTACTGTTTATTCAACTGTGGAAAAAAATAAAATTGAACATTTCCCTTAGAACTCGAGATCAGAGCATAACTCAATTGCCCAGAGGCAGAAGAAGTCTGATCGTGTTACTGGAGGTTAAAATAACAATGAATTAACAAAAAGTGTTGGGGAAAAAAAAAAGAAACTTTACAATTGATTAATATTGAGGAAAACAAGTCAGCATTGGTTCAGTTATACAATTTTTTGTAGTGTAGTTTTAAGTTCAGCTTACTGTTTTTTAAATAATGCTTGAATATTTTAAAATTAACCAATGACAGTGCTGTGAGAATTGTAGTTGTTGTCTTCATATATAGTCATACAGCTTATCTTTTTATGCAGACATTATGCATTCTTCATTCTATATGAATATGTATGACTTTAAGATGCACTACTCAGAGTTGTATGCAAACAGAAGTTTAAATCTTGACAAGTATTTGCTTAACATGAACAGATGTTAGTTATGATCATTTTCGATATACTCCAGGAAAAAAGCAAATATGGTATTTGATTTTCCTTGCCATAATCAATTAAAGAGGCGTCTTGCCTCCAAGCAACATTTTCCCCTTCAATTCTGCTCTCTGTTGTGTGAAGCACATCTACACCCCATTCTGTGTGTTGTATCAAGCCACCGTTTGCATCAACTGAGTGTTTTTAATCTCTGCATTCGGACCAAGAGCAAAAGGGAGGACTGCAACGTTATCAAGCCAAGGGTGGAAACTGTTGATGTAAAGATCATTCTTTTGTGAAAGGAGTGGCAGAGGAGATAAGACCTGTGGCTGCTCTGTACCAGCATATTTCTTTTAAGTGTGTGGCCAAATGCAGTAAAACCACATCAGTTCATGTGTACAATGACAGTGTCTTCTCTTTCTTTATCACTCACAGTTAAACAACTAAGAGAAAAAAAGGAAAAGAAAACAATTAAAAACTAACAAATGACTGGCTACCACACTAGAGCCAGGTTTCAACCAAGCTGTCCCCATGCCGCCACTTTCTACAAACTTACTGTGTTAGACCAGAAATGGTGGTATTTAGGTCATTTATTTACCCAAAATGCAGATTATTTTATTTAATGCAATAGATAAAGTTTAACTGCATAACAGCCATGACAACATTGCACAAGATTGTAGAAGCACCAAAACCAGAGATCACAACTCAGTGACTCACGCAGAAAAGCAGAGGAGCAGCAATGTGAGGAATGGTGCAAGGTACAGTGGCATTGATTCACCTCTGGGACGGGCTTTCAGGGGAACACACATTTTGCTCTCCCAGAACCAGTGCTAGGAGTCCTTTTTTTCTACTTCATATTTTTCATGGGTATGATTCACTCTCAAACCCGGCAGATAAGGAGCTTTTGTTCTAAAAGTCTGAAGTTTTCTAGGGTCTGACTCCATAAAAGAGTCAGGAACAAGCTGAGCCTTTCAGTTCCCACAGATTCCAAGGGGCGTTTGGCACCTGCAGACTCAAGTTATTCAGGCAGCAGCATACAAAAATAATTAGCTCTTACACACCAACTTTTTCAGGGATATGTTACCTGCCTAATTGGCAACTGGAGCAGAAATTCTGCTCCTTCAGCTCATCAGACAGCTCAGAGAGCTCAGAAACAGCCTCAGTCTGTGCTTTAGCTGTACCTGCCAGTGTGCAGGATACAAATGGCATTACTGTCCCCTCTCATGGAGAACAAGAACAAAAGGAAGAGGCAAACCCATTCCTCTGTCCTAAGGGCGAGATGCTGTGATTACTGGGGAGAATGTGACGAGGAGACTGGCAGTATGGTCTCTCTGGCACCAACAGAACCTCTGTGGAGTGTTCCCTGTGCCAGTAAATTTTAGATTAGTTGCTTTGTTTTAGGTGGGCTCTGCATTGAGCACCAGACTTGCTCCAGTGCATGTGGAGTGCAGCAAAGTGATGCTCACCTCACTCTCAATGATCAAATTGCAACCAAATGTGTGCAACCAGCTGTCTAGGCCCAAGAGAGCTCATTCAGGCCCTCCAATCAAGGCAACAGTAGAGAAAGAGGATCTCAGTGAAACTCTTATTTCAGAGTCTCTTGCTTGTCAGAACTATGCTTGATTCTGATTCTGACATAAAACAAGGCAAGTAAATGAGTTGGGGGACTCACTCCCTTTTCCCAAAACTGTAGAAACACGGAGCAGACTGGGGGAAGAGGGTCATAAAGTAGCAGAAGTTCTAACGATTTTCCAAAAGCAGGGCTGACTAATGGTTGTTGTAATCACAAGTTAGAAAGTCTGCAGCCTTATGTCAAGTGCACACAGATGGCTGTTTCAAAGCACCTCCAAACCACAGGTTAAAAGCTGCATCACAGAGGCCCCATTGAAGCTTTTCCTGGAATAATCTGAAGAAAGAGTTCCTGCTCCCTACAGGTACCAACAGCATCACAAAGACCTCTATATGGAGCTCATCAAGATACTGCATCTGAACAGCACAGTGTTATTGTGGTGTCATTAAGGTATTCCAAGGTTCCTGTATCAGTAAAGTGATTTCAGTCTGTTCCACTTACTTTCTTAAAGAATCTGCAGCACTTATTTTCTTAAAGACTATCCTGCAGTATTCACACACACATACAGAAATGCACTTTAGTTTGGCAGTATCACTAGCAACTTGCCAAGAACTTGAGCAAAATACTTGCATCAGTGATATTGCAGCAGCCACTGCAATTGGACTTGTCTCCAATCTTTATTCTGGTTGGTTCACAGCTGTGCCACCTAGTTCCTGAGCTGTCAGTATCTGAAAGCTGCTGGGAATTAAGAATTAAGTCTAATAACCTAAAAACTACCATATTTTTGTTGACTAACCTCATTTTTTTTCTTTCTAAAATAAGTACATGTGGAAATAAACAGATTTTATATTTAGTTTTGTTTATAAAGTAAATTATGATGGACACTGAAAGAATATCAATATGTTTGAACTTATTAGTTCTAAAATGGTTGGTTTTTTTTTCTGACAGAAGCTGATATTTTTATTTTATTTTTATTTTTTAGGTTTTATGTTCTTTAAGGTATAGATTTTGTCCAACTTCTGTTTGCAAAGCACCATACAGTTTAGTTCTCTGTTGTGCAGACATACCACACATCTCATCCTGTGTCTCAGAGCACTTTCAAAGATGAGCAAATGCCATGTTTTACAGAAGTGGATCTAAGGTGCAAGCTGGTCTTTAGGAATAAGGCAGGAATAAGGAATAAAGCCTAGGATAGCCAGTTTGCCTATCTAGCAAACTACAGTGTTCTCAACACTTATTTTAAGGGCTCAGAACATAATTGTCATCAGTTTTGAACCTATAGAACTCATTAATCATCAGGAATTATGCTAAAGAGAAAACAGGTCACTTATGCATCCTCTCAAAAATCTTTTCAATGCCTTCTGGGAGTCAGGAAACTAAGAACCTTCACAGGAAAAGGCTCATCATGACAGAATGAGGTATCTGGTATGGCTCAAAGGATGGGAATACACATGGATAATCTTGTATCTGAGTTATCATCTTCAGTGGAATATTGCCCTGTCGACAGCTCAGCACGCTCTGGCAGTTTCTGTTCTCACACTGGCACATGTAGCACCTGTCCCCAAAGGGGCAGATGTTCTGCTTCTGACAAATACAAAACAGCAGCACTGGGGCTGTAGAGCTGCAGAGCAGGGTGCAGATTTCTGTTCCCTGCCATCCCAGCATTCCCCTTCCATTCACAGTGGAGCTGAATTTCCCCTTCAGCTAGAGTCCTCATTGAATTCAAGAGATAATTAAGCTGGCATTTAATTTCCTCTGATGGAAGTCATAGGATTTAAAATATTTAGTACTTATCAGCAGCATTTGTAAAGGGTCTTTGGATGAGAGTAGAGAGGAACCTTAGGAGTATGGGAGTAGCTGGGATGAATGACTGCAGGAATATGGAATCTCCTCCTCCTTGGCCTGAAGTGACAATGAAATCTAATCCTTCCTAAAGTGTATGCAAAGCCCTTGATCTCTCTGACAGTGCTTTACTACATGCATTTTATTGGTGGGTGGCTGCTTGTTATTGCTCTCCTCTTTCTGGCCTGCTCTAATTCCCCATGAAACAGCAGAAGATTTCCCATTTCCTGCAGTGAGAATTGAGCAAAAATTTTAAGTTGGATTTGTTTTCCAGTTAATAGGCAGAGGGCTGGGTTTTTGTTTGTTTGTTTTGAAATGCTAAGTAAAAAAATATGCTTGGTAAAATCTTTATATCCTTTCCCAGTCAAATCCAGCATACCCCACTCTCAGTTGCATCCTATAAACAGGTATTTATTATTTTCTTTGCTCAAATAAGAATGGCCTTTGCAACCCCTGAGAAAACTGAGCAGAGGGTGGGAGGTGATTTTTACTGATAATAAAGACAGGGACTCTGTCAGAGCCCTGAATACAACATGGAATGATGATTTTGTGAGCCTTGAGGGGACATGCTTCTGGGACCAGTGAGAATGGATAATGGCTATCTTCCATCAGCCTGCTGGCTTCAACATGGCAAGTTCCCTGCCCTGGGCAATAGTGTATTTTTGGCATAGCTCCCCAGGGACACCTCCAGAAGAGCTGCAAAGAGAGAAGCATGTCCTGAGTAACAGCTTGCTCTGCCTTTCCCTCCTCCTGGCCGATGATCCCCAAGCTGAAGGCGTGAGGAACTGTGCAGATGAGGCACAGGGAAAGGCGCTTTCCCCTCCGGGTGTTCGCCTGCTGCAGTCCCTGCTGTTTGTAGCTGCATTCCTGGGGCGTGGTATGAGCTGAGCAAGGGTGTACACCGGTGGATGAGATGTGTATGAAGTGTTTTGGTGGTATGATTTCTGTTATTCCACATGAGCAGCAATGACTTTTGTTTTCGATCATACAGCTTGTTATTTGCTTTATGCAGTTAGTCATGGTTGGCTGCGCACTTTTGTGTTTGGTTTTTTAACTCCATAGCACTTCAGGACAAAAAGAAATACAAAAAAACAACAATGAAAATGTTTCTAATATGTTCTTAATCAAGTAGACCTCAATAATTGATTTATGAGAAGGAGGAAAGCTAAACAAAGTGGTTGCTAACATAAAAATATAACTTACTTAAGGCCCAAATTTTCCTTTATTTATGATAACCTGGATCTAGGACAGCCTGAATATCCATGAAGTTTTATCCAACAACACACAATAAATGAGAAAAAAATTACCCTGATAAAACAGTTTATGCTTCTCACTACAATATATTAAATATATATTTGTGCATCAAAACAAATCATTTAAACCTGCTAATGTACTTTTTTTTTTGTGATTATATGTGCAGCATAGCTTTCCTTTTTCCTAAACCACTGGTAATTGTTAAAAATATTTAAGGACAATAATAGTAAAGTCAGTATTATCTAATTCCCTATTTTAAAATGGTCAGTTTCCACCCCCTACTCCACCCCAAATTAACTGTATTTGAACTGGCTGGAAATAGATGAGAATTTTTAAAAATTATTTAGGTTTAAAGATAGGAGGTCTTCATATATAGTTCAAAACAAAGAAGACATGTTTAAATAGGACAGAGAAAAAAAAATCCAAATGTGACATCTGTCTGGGGTAGCCCAATTACTTCAGCTGAACTTTCTTGCCTTCTATTTTTATAAAATGAAAATTTATTGCAAACCAAACTTGACCTCCTCCTATATGGAGACAAAATATAAAGTAAAAAAGGTGCAGAACTTTTTTCTTGTTAAGGAAAAAGTTCCCATCCAGTGCAGCACAGCAGCTATACTTCAACCATGTGAATGAAAGTTCAACCCCACTGATAGTTTGTAAAACTGGGAACTGTTTACAAGATGCACTAGAAATACTGTAGTTAAATATCTGGCAAGCAGAGACTACAGCTCCCATGTACAATGCACGGTAGGAGTAAACAATTAAATGAGCACAGAAATGCAGTAGTTCCTTGCAAAAGAAAAGTCACCCAACCCATGGCTGGGCAGTCAATTTATGCAGCTCACTTCAACATAAATACTCTTATTATTGTGAAATACTTGTTGCATGTGATCAACACAGCACTGAGAAATATGTTGCTACTATTTCAGTGTTTCTTCTAACTCATAGACAAAACAACCCAGGGCCAGAATGTTAATAGTACTGACTTAGTTAAAATATACCAGAAAGGATGAGGTTTTTCTGATGTCTTCTGAAAATTCCCAACTGGTCGCAATTACATCTTGAATATCACCTTTGGAGTCATTTGGAAACTGCTTTTGAGATACCAGCAGATCCATCAGTCTGTTGTGAATACTTACAAACATAAGCTGCTTGTTAAGGAGGAAGGACACTGTCAAGGCCTTCACAACCTTATGTACAAAATTTTGCAGCAGATTTTGCAGGCACTCAAAGGGTAAGTGTAAGCCTTCTGTGCCTTAAGGATTTCTTTCTTCCCTTAGCATCAGTTGTGCTCCTAACTGCCATGTTTGCACAACCGCTGAAGAAAAGGTTTCCACACATGTTTCAAAAACATTGTGAAAACATTTTTATGAACAAGAGTTTGTGAGAAATTAGAGACTTAATAGATTTCAGGAATTTTTTTTTTGCTATTTTTTTTTTAAATTTTGGTTAACCAAAACCCCCTTTGTTTCTACAAACAGAAGTCCTTCATAATTTGTTTTCAGATGAGGAATTAAGACAAAATGGTAGTTTTGCAAGATCTGTAAAAAGGGACCAGTATTGGCTTTGTAAAATAGACCTAAACTTTTCTTATTTATAAATATATATATTTATATATTCATTATATATAAACACTTTACTTAAATATTATGAGTACACTTGTGTGTTTCTGTGTGTGTGAATGGATTCAAACTACACACATTTGTGCATGTATCTATGTACATGTGAATATATGTACACAAATGATCTGTCTGCCAAACTGAAAACAGAAGCACCTATAATCTAAATATACAAATGTTTAAGTGCCAAACTAAGTCACCTAACTTGGTGACAAACTGAATATAGAAAAATCTCTGTATATCCCAGATCTAACACAAAACATCTTGAAGTGCACAGACAGACAACTGCTCAAAGCAGAGGATTGCCCATTTAAATCTCCATTTCTGGGCATGTTCAGAAGCATTTTGATCTTAGCCATATGAACTATTTCCTCTTCCAGTCACTTTGGGACTCTGCTGCTCCCTTCCTCCCAAGGCATCCCAGGGATTTTTACTGCTTTGGGCAAGATATAACATACTGGTGAAGGAGGAACTCTTGCCAACAAAAATCTGCTTTTTACTCAGTAGCTAAGACTGGAGACTAACTTCTTCCTCTGCATCTTTCTTCAGGAATGCCCTGGTATACCAGGCTGTAGTGTCTGCTGAAACAGGGTGTCATTCACCTCTCCTGCTCATCTTCCTCACTTTGAACAGATCTATTCTACATTTACTAAATTAGTGAGACAGGAATATGATTCCTATTACCTGGTGCTTAAAGTAGTTGCCAGCTAGGATATAAAAAGTCTAGAGTTCCAAGCTATTTCCTTAAAGTAGTGAAATATCAGTATCAGCTGATTTTGAGGCAGTCACTCGTGTTCACTTTTGTACTTTCTGAACCAGGGAATATGAAAGTATTCTGTAAAAAATAGAATGTTTTCCATGGAGATGAAACATAGCCCAGTGACTCCCATGTTTTGGTGGCTAAAGCATTCTTTGAAGGTGTAAAGCTATATTCTACCTGCTGTTAAGAGACATTGCCAATGCAGCAAAAGTTCATAGTAATCTTACCCTGTGCAGTTCTTGACAGTTCAGTCTGGTTTGCAAAAGCACGTGGAAAGCAGAGCAGCTGAATGTGAGGTAGGTGTATCACCCTCCCCACAAGGAAATGTCTTCTTCCTGGGGAGGAAGCTACCTTCCTTCATGACTACTGCACTTGAGTGATAAACTTCTCTCTGAGCAACAGATGATGTAAGCCTGAGAAATGTATGACCATGACATAGAGCCTTTACAAGAAAGACTCATTTCCATGGATTCAGTCAGGAGGAGACTATGTTCCAACAAAGAACTTCAGTTTGTTTCCCTTCTTAATCATATTAATAAAGGGAGTATTTATATTTTCTCCTTAATCCAGAAGTTGTATTGTAACATCACACAGAGCTTCAAACTTCTGTGGCCTCTCAGCTCTGTTTTTACTTCTATATTTGCTTTTCCTGGTTTAATCTTTTATTTTTGTTTGATAATTTGGATCTATTCAAATTCATTCCATCATATTGTGGAGAGGAAAAAGTTCAACAAAATTTGAGAACAAAAAGAGTGAGTCCATTGGAAATAAAATTAGCAGCTTCTTTTATTGCTTAAGGCCTTCACCAAGGAATAATTTGTGCAACATTGCTGAAAGCCAAAGAAATCTTAAAACAAAAAGAGTCAATAGTTTGATAAAACCCAGACCTCCTGTGTTGTGCAATTAAAGGTTAGACAGGGTGATAAGAGCTTTAATTTACCTTTGGGAGATATTAATCAGATTTTGGATTACCTTAAAATATATTTCCTGTGCATTTCTTGCCAGGTGAAGGTCCCTCAATGTTTCCTCTCATGCAGAGGAAGAGATAACACCTTCTCAAAGTGCGGGGAACACCACAAACCCAGATATGCTATCAGGAGGTTTTCTGTAAACTCCGTAATTCTGTGATTTTCCTTCTAGCAGCCAGGAAAGCCAGGGGTACAAATTCCCATATGTGCTAGTTCAGTGTGAGTTCTGTTATTATTAATTATTTATACAGCACCGTGTGTGCGCAGGCCTCTTTATAGACAGAAGGAAATATCCCCCAAGAGCTTGCAAACCGAATGGCCCAGTGGTACAAACACTTCTTTAGCTTTCCTAGGATGTACTACCTGGAATAATCCACTGATGTCAGTGGGCTACTTAGGTGCTGGTAAGTGCTCTGCTGGGTAGGAAGTGTTTGCAGGATTAGGCTGTAGTTAAACCATGAAGTGATGATGGGTGATGAGGGAAGGGAGGGCAAACATTCCAGCAACAAGATCATGCTGTTGCTTTAGTTATAATGTAAGTGTCAAGGGGCCAGGGCATTTTTAATGCTTTATGTTATTTGTGATCCTGTTGCTGAGAAGGAAAAGCTCAGCTTTATAGGCCACACGGAAGAAATGAGCTGCTCATTTCTTCCTCAGTGAGAGGAAGAAGACTGCCTTCGAGCAGAGGGAGAGACAGAGCCTGCTACATGCGGAAAAAGACTCCAGAGGTAAGGAGGGAAGCAGAAGAAGAGATGCTGACCATACCCTCAGAGAATCTCCAATCTCTGCTGCAGCTAACATGTGTCCACTACATCCCTGACAGTTTTTTTGGTTTTTTTTTTTTTTCTTTAATTGAGGGCATTTTCAGACGTTTCCCAGTGCATTTCCAGCTCTTGGCACGTTCCAGGCACATCTGTGACATTTAGCTGATAGCCTCCTTAGTGAAGGGAAGGTTGCCAATGAATCCTTGTGCAACTGTTTATGCTACAAAGCAAAGTATACAACTGCCAGTTTCACTCTTACAACACAGAGAGCATTTTTCCTCCTTAATTGAAAGTGTGGAACACAACAAAGCCTTTAAAGACTGAGAAAACAACCAGCTGAAACAAGTAGTAAGAAAGACATCAAGAAGAACAGGCAGCAGGCCCTCTGCCCAGTGAGACAGGCAGACAGAGCATGCTCTGTTATTAAAAGAAACATACAGACTTTGGGAAGAATATGGGATATAGGAGTCAGGGGAGGGGTTGCTCTAGAATTTCAAGGCATTTCAGATAAATGTTGAAGGGATGCTGAAGGGATGCTGCCTTCCAAGTGAAAGCACAGGTCGGGATGTGGCTCCAGAGGAAGCCAGCAGCAGCAGAGAAGGCTGAGTTGCTGGGCTGGTCTCAGTGGAAATCCTTCCTGGAAGGCTTTTTCAGGTAAAAACTTTTGCACAGAGATACGAGATTGTTGCTTATCAGGCAGAAACCTGCATCAGAAACAGGTTCAACATCAGAACCTCCACCCCACCAAGAGTTTTAGGGACAGACCAAGTGGCTGGGGAAAACCCCTGCATTTCTGAGACAAATGTAGGGTTTTTCTTACAGTGTAGGAACCTGTAAATTCACTGCAGGTTGGTTTTTCTGACAGCTCTACGAGTTAAAATCTGGGAGAAAAAAAATTTATTATGAAACTAACCAAATAATAGGAATTAACAGGGAAATTCAAACAGGAGATTAGCTTTCAGTCACTTTCTGTGGCATGAATATTTTGAATTTTCTGCATTTTGTGGGAACCAAATGGGTGTCACAATGGTTAAATGAACTGAGAGACACCTCGCCCCTACATTTGGAGGGTGAGGATGGCACTTTGCACAGAAACAGACGTCACCAACCCCCACTTTTCTGAATCCCCACCCCCCCACCTTAATCCCTCTGTGATTTGTGAGACTCTTCTCTTTCCTGAGTTAGTCTGTGATACGTGACTAAATTCATTTCCATACATTTTTTAAAGTTTTTAAATAATTCTGACAGATCACAAAGGGCACTTGAAGCAAACAGATATGTGTAGGCAGATCCACAGATTATGGAACTAAGATACTCTTAATTTTGTCTGCCCTTTTTAGTATTTAACCTGTTCCAGACAATCTTGCTGTTTTCTCTTACAAGTTTCAGATTTTTTAACCTAAATTTTTATACTTTCTTAGTAATATGCTTTGAATTCTACATAAAAAGAACTGGTGATATAAACAGCCAGATCGTCCTGCCTGAAAAATCTTTTACATATGACAAATACAAAACTAGCCAGGAGATGGTCTGGCTCTGAGCTCATTTTTCTTACTGTACAGACAGCTTTTGATGTAAGAACCCCATATATATTTACTCAGACCATCTGACACTTGAGATCAGGCTTTTATTGGCACAAGGTACTCCAGGCTGTCAGTCACAGTGAAGTAAGCCATTGTCCTCAGAGGTGATCAGCACACCTCTCCCCTCACAGTGGTATGTTTTCAAAGCATGAGTGGCATCACACATGCTTCAGCTGTAACACATGCAGAATAGCATGAGATGCACCACCAACAGCTCTCTCCAGCTGGTGGCTCTCTCCAGATGGGGCTGATGCTCCACAGGCTCGAGGTGGTTCCTGGCACTCGCTGCCCCTCAAGGCAGGTCTCGGTAGGTGCCTGACGTGCTGGAACCGATGGTGGCCTGGTCTAGTATTCCATGAGTTGTGACCAGTCCTCCACAGTGGAGTGGAGGTCCCAGATAGATTAAAGAAGATGCAGTAGCTCTGAGTGAGGAAGGGAATGGTCCTTCAAACTCATCAGATGGCTGTGGTGCTCCTGCCACCAGCCCTGGGAGCATCCTGGTCCCAAGAACAGCAGCAGACATGGGGGAGATTCACCAGTAACAACTGTCCTCACCTTCTTCCTTCTGACCCTTGAGAACAAATGTGACATGGGACATCACCTTAGACCAGGCAAATAAAGCCTCTGAGTTCATTTCTTCTTCTCCTGACATCACTTCCAGGCTGCAGCTATAGAATTTTATATTAGCTTTTGTACTGAATTGCCAACAGAAATCCCAGGAGATTCAGTCTCAAAAGTATGCCTAAAGAGGGAATATGGTCTGGATGTAATTTAGCTGCCATTGCCCAGCAATTCCATAGATCTCTTTGACTTGTGACATTAAATATATGGAGCAAACACATGAATGGATTAACATACACAGTCCTATAATTAGCTATGTTATTAAATTTGCTAAGTAGTTGGGGGGAAAGGGGCTTGTTTGCCATCTGTTTAAAAAGTATCTCTCTTTCCACTGAAATCTGGATATAAAAAACCCCAGACATGTGGGCATGACTGCCTTACATACATTACTGGGATTATTTCCCTTGAGTTAACCAAGACAAGCATGATTCATATAGCAGTAGAATGTTGTGCAAAAATGTGCATGGCATTTTTTCACATAATGTTCCTTTTCCTTCCCATTATAAATTATGAATCATGTAAACATCATGAATTACAGTGTTTTTTGTTGGTCTGAGGTTTTTCTTTTTTCCCTGTGACCCAAAAAACTACTTAATAGAAAAGTAATTATAACAGGCAGTATGGTAAATTCTGCCATGAAAAACATTTTTTAATTCTACTCTTGTCACTATGTAACCACACAGTCATTTGCTTTAATTTCCCTAGAAAACTTGAAATAATCAAACTATGATTTTAGAACCCAGACACACACACACACACATATTTCCACTGACTCTGAATACAGAGCATGCTTGTATTGCGAGAAAGAAAAATTGGCACTGTTACAAAAGAGATGCATATTAAATATATAATAATTAGCCTCAGATATGTAGAATTTGTCTAAAAGTACAAAAACAAGCTGAGCTCTAAATAGCTTAGAGTAAGGCCCTGGTTCACAAACTCTTCAGTAGAGCTCTGTCACTTGATCCAGAGACTCACAAAAGCTTGTACTGTAAAAGCACAAGAAAAAGACAGCATAAAAGAAAAAAAAAAAAACAACAAAAAGCACCCAAACTGAAAGATTCCAGAGTATGGGAAGCTCTCCAAAAGTGTAACTGAGCAGTACTTTAAGCCAATATTTCTGTGTAGAGCCTTACCTTTAATGCCACATTTCTTTAGATGGATGAGCAAGCATCTGTGATTTCCAGCAAACCGTTTACATCAGTGTCTGCAGCATGCAGACTGAATGTTTTGTAAGCTTTTTTTTTTCCAAAGAGTGCATATGATAGCAGTACAAAAGCACAGGTGAAAGCAAGGGAATCTGGATCTGAGCAGTTCTTCCATTTGCCTCAGGCTAGCTGAAAGGATGTTCTGTTAGCTCAGGGGCAGAGAGACCCACTGGAACATTGAGTTTGGCTTTCAGTCACACACCTGGATAATTTATCTGTGATAAATGTCAAAGTCACAATAAAGCAATGGCAAAGGCACAGCACAAACCAAGAGAGGAGCATAAAGGGAAGGGAATGGCAAGGTACCTCAACATGTACAGTCTAACCCAGCCTTCCCATACAGTCATCGGAGAGGGTTAAGCTTTCAGCGTGGGTGCTCTGAGTCACTGCCTGGAGGAGCTCAAGAGGTGATTATTTATACAGCACATTAACCACACAGGACTATATAGGAGGTCTAAAGTTCAGGATCTGAACAAGAATACTCCCCAGAAGGTATGGAGTTTGCATTTCTTTCGATCTGCCACTATCCCCATGGTGCCCGCGGGCTCCTCCAAGCCACATTATAGAAGATGAAGAAACTTTCTAATTTACACCAGACAGAAACAACTGCTATCAGGGATCAAGACTGAAGTTCCTCTTCCTATGTCTTCCTCCCTGGCAGTGGTGAAGACCAAGTTATATGTTGGATGTTTGTCCTTGCACAGAATAAAATGGTCAAGATAAACTAGCTGGGTATTATTTGCATGCAAATAAAAGAAAATTAAAACCAAAAAAAAAAGAAACTCCCTACTAAGGACCCTCATCCATCTGTTTTTCTTTAGGGATCCTTTAACATTAGCTAAATATCACTTACTTACACCTGAAGAAGTTAAATGATCTTGTTCCCATGAACTCTCTTACAAATGCTGTCCTGGCCTGTGATTTATATAAAAGTAGCTGTTCCCTTAATTTTATTCACAAAAGCTTCATTCTTACCGTATGAACCTGCTTTGTCAGTATTCGCTTTGATTTATGGAAGATTTCAAACTACCAAAATAACTATCCCTTTTCTTTTCATTAAAGCTAATCCCCACAAAGACACTTTCATCTGCTGATTAGTCATGCTTCAGCAATCCTTGCTAACCAGAGGCTAAGTTATTGATGTGTTAAAGATGTAATCGCAGAGATTCAAGACCACTGAAGAAAATTCAACGTGTTGTTAGACAGTGTCAGAATTTAGCAGTGTCTTGGCTTTTTGAACCAGCCAGGGTAGCACAGGCTCAGCAGCATGGTCAAATCTCTTCAGTTAAGCTACAGGCCAGAAAGGCTGTGTTAGGAAGTGTTTCAAGTCCACAGACATGCTGCACTGAAGATCATGAAAAGAAGGGGTAGGGATTTCCAAAATACTTCAGGGAAGTTGGAGCCCCACCTTATTCAGCATGAAGAAACTGAACTTCAGTGTTTCTCAACACTGCACCCAGCTTTTTAAGTCAAAGAGGCAACATATTTTGCATTATAAATTGTACATGTAATTCATCATCATGGCTCATGTTTCCCCAGCCTTGTATCATCTGAATGTTTATTTAAAAATTATCTAAGCAAACCCATCTTGTACCTTTTCATACTCTGACCATTGCAAAACAACAATTTCTTTCTGGCCATCAATGTCTCTTAAGTGGTTTTACATTTAGAGAATTACAAGTTCAAATACTAGAAGTAGTTTCCCATGAACTGATTATCATTGCAAATTTTTAATGTCAGAGTTTGATGTGCTGGAGACGTGCTAAGGAGAATAAGGACTCGTGGGGCTCTAGAACCTGTTTCTAAAACCCAGAGGTAATGGAGGTCTTCAAGACTAATCCACCACCCAGCGAAGAAGCTGCATTATGCTTTAGAAAAGGGGACATGACAAGCCTGAACTGCCACTTCCAGCAGTCAGGACCTCTCTGACACAGCTGTAATTGTCAGCTACATGACACATGACACATACTTAAGCAGGATACAACCTTGTCACAGCTACACAACTTCCTCAGGTATATATGTATTCATGGCTGATGCTTCAGTACCCAAACTTAATAGCTGTGTGCTCTTTAAGAAATTAAACATGAATGAGACCTGCTCTAAATCCCAACTGACTTTATATCCGGCATTTAGAGGTCTCCAAGCAATAATCAGCTTAATTCTTGTGCAATCACCTTTTGGGACACATGCATATATTCAGTTGCCATTACTCATAATCATCAAGCTGTACTAAGACTTAGGTCTTCTCCATCTTTGATGGACAATTGCAAATTTGCAACAGCAGGAGGCCACCGTGGATGTCACAGTCAGCCTGGGCTGGAAAATGGCTTAGCTGTTTTTGGGTAGTAAGGGACCTGAGCAGATATATCCTGCTGAGCCTGAGCTAGCTGCCTTCTGGGCTAGGCCAAGTGTCCCCAGGCTGAAGGAGATGACAGCATGGAGACCCCTCCACAGAGGCTCAAGTGGGGCCTGGCCCAATTGACACAACTGCACCAGCACAGGAGTTGGGCTCGCTCTGTGCGCCCACCAAAGCATCACTGCAGGAGTCCTTCTGAATCCACTTTGTGCTGCTCCTCTCCCACGGCCCTGTTACACAAATAGCCAAGCACTGAGTGCACTACGATGCCACTTTGTCCCATTTTCAAAACTGCTGCGTGGATGAGCCCACACTCCCTCATCACTCGTTCTGTTAGATGAGGCTTACAGGCTGCTCCAGGTTTGGACCTTCTGTTCCATAATCTTACCATTACTTATGTTTGACCTGGATCAGCACAGACATATGCATTTCCTGTCTTCTGTGATTCAATCTCAAATGCTTTTCACTGATAGACTTGGTCCTCATTTCCATTTTCATGTCGTATGATAGAAGACACCAATGATGCTGCTTCTGCCATATCCAGCCTTGTACTCATAGCACTCCTTTGTTTTCCCCAGGGTTGACATTTCACCCATTTTATGTCAGTCTTCCTTACTTCGCAGCATAAGCTCATTATGTGTCCTTACTGTTTACTAAATCTGTGATCCAGACCAGAATCCCCCTTTCCTCATGGATATTAGCACAGATCAGTATGTACAGGGTTCATGGAAGCCAACTTTCTTCTCCTTTCTAGCAGCTGCTTCTTCATCTGGTGTATTTGTGGACGGACAGCATCCAGTTCCAGGGCAAACACTGCTCCGCAAGGAATGTTCTTGGAATCCTCTGGCTGAGCTTGGTCTGTGAGCCCAAATCCACTGAGCGCATATAAATTGGTCCATTGTTAATTTGTGCTGGAAAGCCCTGCTGAGTACAGGAATATGCCAGGAACACAAATCTCTGAGATCCTCTTTTCAATTGAAATGGCTTCCTCTCACTCACTCCTTTCAGCTTAGTCCTGGCCAGCTAAGACTGATGACTGCTCCACACAGCATATCAAAGATTTGCTCCATCTAGGCACAAATCACCCTTGGAAGGGACATTGAGCTCTGGACTGCAATTGGACCTCATCCTGCAGATTGCCTGCTGCATGATGCCCTGTGTCAGCCACTCGTTTGGTACTGCTATTATAGAAAAATAAGCCAAATGAGCTTATGGAGACCTTACCTCTCACTTCTAGTAGAATTCTGCATTATCTGCAGCTGTGACAATCTGACCTTAGGCTGCATGGCAAATGGAAAAAAAAAAACCCACAAACTCTTTTAATGCTCAGACTAAATCAAGTCTGCTCTGATTTTTGTCAGGGTCACCACTCATATTTGTTTTGTGGTTGCACATTTAGGGCAAGAGTTCAGTTCCTATACCTTGTGCAGCCTAAAGGGAAGACTTAAGAATTTGACTTCCCTTTTGAAATACCTTCATTTCTTCAGTTTGAGGAATGATCAGTTACTGTGAGCAACTGATCAGATTAAAATGTACAAAATCACTCATAATCTGTATATGTCAAATTCCAAGGAAATTAGGCTATTACTAGTGAAGAAAGACAGCACAGAGGAAAAGCATGTTTTCACTGTGACCTGGCAGTTCACTGACTCAGAGACAGGCTATCTGTACCAGATCTGTGAAGCAATCCAGAATATTTCAACCAGCTGGGTTGGATAATGCTGACACACACGAGACAGAGCCAATAGCTGTATCTCACAGAGGCTGTAACAGTCCTCAGTGTAACTAACAGGTGGTGTGTTGTTCCAGAGGCTTTGCATGATTCCACCCTAGTTTAAGTCTAATGAAAAACAGTGTAGTTGGCATCCATATTGATTGTCCATAGACCTCTGATTTCTGTGAGTAGGTAAGTACTGATTACACGGGTAATCAGTTTGTGCATTCTTTGTGTGACTCTTCATCCTCATTGAAAAATCTGAAAAATCACAAAAGGATATGGTAAGGAGTATGTCTTGCTCCTTTATCCCAGGCAGCATTTTCACATGATCCTGAGATGAGCACCCAGTTCCTTCACCTCTGTATTGTAGATGTCATTGAGAACCAGCAATTGATTCTTTCTGAAAGGACACCCCATTTTCAGTTTGCAAATGCTGATGTTTATCCTTTTGCTAGCGGCTTATCAACCCTTTCTCATCTTGTTACCCAGAATGATTTGACAGATATCCTCATAAGATCCTGAAAAGATTTCTTGATAACAATATGACCAGAAAGGTAGCTATTAGGTGACTTTCTAAACCCTCCCTCTTCTTCTTTCAGGTGAGTTTCCTTATCCAGACTTAAATTGCAGCATGAGATGTCTTACCCTGTGGCACAGGTGTCACTAACAATAACCAAACTCAAACCTCTTCAGGTGATACACAAATACAAACTGAATGCTTCTGCTTCCACATGGTCTGGAACACAGGTAGCAGCTTCTCTGTGATGGCACCTGAAAAAGCACACCTGAGGACCTTCAGGCTCAGAGTAAAATTTACCCATGGGAGACAAGCTACTTTCTCAGTTGAGTACATGGGCACATTCTTTGACCTCCTCACTTGTTTTTTTCTCCCTGAAAAGTATGAAGTTTGTCTCCAGTAGTTTCCTAGTATATCTCCTGTAGTCTTCCAAAACATGCTGGGGGTATGACTAATGAAATAGAAGTGGATGAGCAAAAGTATTTCCACTTTTTCTGTCCTGGTAGCTGTATCTATGCTGGTATCTCAAACTCTGCCCACCCTGAGACCTAGAGGCATGTTCTAGCTACATCCATATTCCTGAGCTTTCTTGCCCACCAAAGCATGGGGACAGGTGGATTCATTCTACCTATGGATCTAACCCATGGCTTGTGCCATCTCCTGACACAGGCAGGGGAAATTTTGTGAGAATTTTACTTAGCATTAGCTAGAAATATGCCAGGAACCCTAGCAACAATTGAACAACATAAACACATTTTTGGTGCCTGGAAACATTTCTTGGTACTACTGTTTTATTTTTTCCATTATATTGCTCAAAAACAAACTTGAGCACGTTTTAACTGCTTTCCAGTTGAATATTTCCTAGATCCAAGATCTAATTACTCAAGGGTAGTAATTCCTGGCTGGTAAAAGAAATCCTTCTGGAGAGCATTTTGCACACAATCTGAGTGACAGCACAGAGATTTTTATTTGTTTTTCAGGCCATGTCCAGCACTTGGTGATATGGCTGGAACATTCTGCTCATGCTTGGAAGTCAATGGGAGAGGAATTCCTGGTCTTACCTCTTGTTCATATTCTTTGGCTATTCATGGCATAGAAATCGTCTGGCTCTTGTGCAGACTTATGGAGAAGGTAGGGTGAATCATACTTGTAGAGTAAATATGTCTTTTATTCCAGGATATTCTCTCAGTGGAGAAGTTCATAACAACTGGTTGGGTGTAGAGAACCTGAATCTGATGTCATGCCATCTGTATAATTATGGGTTAAAAATTCACTAGTAAATAAATACACTAGAGAGTTTATCTCTTTCATGTTCCTTGAAAAACAAAAGCAGCCTGAGTTATTTCAAGTGGGCATGTTGAAGCCTTGCTGCTGTAAGTGCTACAGGGTAGTATAAACCATCTTATTTTTTGACCATGGCAGAAGATCCTTAATGCTCATATGAATCCAAGAATGGATGGTAAAAAATGTTTTGTATGGTGCCTCTTCATCAAAGTTAGTAGGATAGCTACAAGCTAGGGTGTTTCTACCTCCTCCACTCCCATTATTGCTTCAAATCAAACGCCAGAATAATTAGTTCATTGCTGAAGAACTTTACAGTGCTTTTCTCAGCAGATCTCATATCCCACAACTCACAGGTCTTAGTCCAAGTACAAGAGGGTATTCCAGCTGGGACTGGGAAAGAAAAAAACCTTTATATTGTATTGAAGTCAGTTCATGTAGTCCATGTCCTCCACTAAAGTATCACCCACAAGTCCAGATGACTCTGGATTAATCTCATGCATTCCCAATCGATTATACAGCACAGACAACACTTACAGTGTACATAAGAGTGATAAAATTCAGTTTTTACATCCATGTCAAAGGGCCCCAGGCTGTGGATCACAAATGTAAATGAGAGCAGCTGAATGCTTTTCCACTTTTGATTTTGTTTTTACCATGGGGTTTGAAGTGTCACATTCTGTAATATAACTTCCCTTTTCTAGTCACAAACAAATGACATCTGGCCACTTTCAATAATAAACCTAAAGAGAGGGGACACTTCCTTTCAGCTTGTTGTGCCCCTTCTTAACCTTCAAATTCCAACGAGAGCTGAGGAGAAGGAAAACACAAAAAAAAAGTCCCCTAATGATTAAACTTACCGATGGAGAAAAACTTTGCTTCGAGCCTCTGAGTACCATTTGCTTTGCACAATCTCAAACATCCTGACACAGTTAATGCTTGAGGAGCTGTTTGCTGCTCCCACTCTCATTGTTACATCATACAGGAAACCCTTGCAGGAAATGAAAGTTCAGCCAGCCTTCTCCTCCCTCAACACCTTGAGTTTACAAGCCTAAGAAAGAAAGAATACAAGGAAGAATAAAGGTGGGGTAAGAGCACGGGAGAGGCAGGCCAGACACAGATAAATCACATACCTTGATTTTCCTGTCTGGAACAACATTCTGTTTTTTTTTCTGGAGGTGCTTCTGTGAAATAATCTGGGTTTCACTGAGGAGGACGTTTTCACTACCTATCACACATGGGGGCTTGTCATTCAGGGTTGTGTAGGCTGCGTCTGCTTTGTGCCTGTGTCACCTCAGTGGGCATTTTTAAAGGAATACCAATAAATTAAATAACTATTTAATTAAAAGGATAGGCTCCCATCTCTTGATGTACCCCCAGTCTGAATATTCTTGTCACCACAAGGATGTGGTGGAACACTTTGTGTGGAAAAAGTTGTGCTTTCAACCGGACTCGCCCAGTTCTTTCAAACTGGGAGTAGAGAGCAGCTGATGTTATCAAGATGAATAAAAATCAGGGAAGGCACTGTGAGCAGAGGAAATTAAAAGCTCTTTTCTTCTTCTGTTCTTAGTCAACAGAAATACCAGACACATAATTTTAATGGTTCAAGCCAAACAAGTACCAATGGTGCAATATGTAGTACATCAAGAAGAACAATTTAGGGACTGTGAATGGAGCTGCAGAGCCTCTTCCCGATGCTCTACAAGAGCTTCTTCCAGAGCTTATTCAGGACAAGGGAAAGATTCCCTATGGTTTTCTTATGGCCCAGATAGTGGCACCATCCCTGCCACCACAGATAGTTAAAGGTTTTCTAGATAAATGTTTTTCTCTTTCTGATGAAAACATGGTATGTGAAAACCAGTAAGTGTTGAAAATTCTGAAATGCTAAATGGAAACATATGATTTCTGCTTCCAGTTCTTCCTGCCTGCCCAGCCAGCTGCCTACTCAACTACCTTGTAGCTCCCTTGGCAGGTGCAGGACTTCTGTCTTGCAAAGTGCTTGTAAAAGCACCTTTTGGTTCCAAAACACTAGGAATTGCCACAGCAAGAGTTGTCTGTTTTTGTTAAAGCAAATGTACAGCTATTGCCAAAGCAAAGCTAATGAGGACTGCAGGAGCCAGGCAGAGGTTCAAACTTCTGGACTGACATCATCACAATCTGAAAAAAGAAAATTTATTAAAAAAAAAAAAAGGTATGACACTTTCCCATGAACTCACAGAAGAGTAGAAAGCCCTCCAGGTTTCTGTGGAATACGAGGCCTGCTTGTAAGCCTCCTACCAAAAGGCACTGGCAGGCCACCCCAGCCCAGGTGGGTTCACCAGCACATGACTGCTCCTCAGGATGCAACAGGCTGTGCCAGTGCCCTCGTGCACTGCAGATCACCCAGATCTCTTTAAATGCAGCCCTGTCCTTTGGAGGCAAGTTGCATTCCCCCAGACACTCTCTGGGAGCACATTTCCCTGCAGGAAAATGCAAGTGAACCTCTTGTGCACAAAGGAAATGCCCTGCATGGATCCTGTTACATCCAGCAGACATGGCCAGCTTTTATCATTTTGCTGCACATGGCCCCTGGGGCTGTAGAAGTCTCCAAGACTCTCCCAATTTGTGGTGTAGAACTCTCTAAAGCAGTTGGGAATTGACAGTGTTGTTGTGCAGCCTGCAAGCTTTTGGAATATTACCTGGTAACACGTGACAGGAAAAATCTACCAGGGAGGTGTGGCTCCCTGGCTGCCCTTGTTTCCAAGGTTTGTGTCCTGGCGTGTCACCCGACAGCCTGCCAAAGAGCAGCCTCTGTACCAGCCTTGCTGCGAGGGCACACACACATTTGGAAATGAGAAAATAGCTGTCATATCCATGTCCACCTAAAGAGTCCACCATGGGAGAAGGCAACAGGGCTGGTTAGCCTACTGCCATTGTGAGGCTCACAAAATCTCACTTCAAACCCCACAAACTTGAGATTTAAACCATTATCATAAGACTGGTCTCTTCCTCTGTGCCTTCAGCGGCTGTGATGCTCCATGGCTTGTGCTTCTCACAGCTTCTCTTGCTGCAAGGCTCCTAGGAAGAAGAGTATGGAATCTCCTAGGATGAGTCACAACATGTGGCCACGCTGTTCTGTGGTGATGCAAAGGAAAACAGCAGTGCTGGTTAGAGGTAGTCAGCTCTAACCCCGACTCTGCCTGAGGACACAAAAACTCAGGCCATGTCACTGAACATGGGTGGCTGACTTCAGAGCAGTTGTATACTGTTCCTGTCTCCTGTTCAGAGGGGATGCTCTGGGAGTCAGCTTAGCTTTCTGATCTATGAGAAGTTCATAGTTTACATTTTTCAATATTTTCTTGGTGATTAACAGCTTTAATGAACTCTTAGTAGAACAATCTTTCTGCTGCTGGGTGACCAGCTTGTTTTGCAGGTCCCAGCCTCATCTCTGACTCTCCCTGCTTGCAGCCTGTTGTCCAAACACTTCCTTTGTCCCTGAAACCCTGCGGTCCAGTGCTTTACAGCCTGTCCTGCATCTTCCTGACCTGCTACAAAATCTCTTTCCAAAAGCTATCTTTCATCAGTTTGTTCCTGATGAGAGTCGTTGATCAAAGCAAAAATGTGGCTCGTTGTACTTGCCACTATCAGAGAATCCCACAAGGCGTATCTGATGTGAGCACCCATTTTCCCAGCAGCCAGGCAAACTGTAATCATGATTAGATGCACACTGCCCCCAGAAGAGGGCTTGGCTGAGGCTAAATAGTTATCTGGGGCCCCTAAGGGGTGAAAACACTGGCTGTGCATGGAGAGAGAAGGAACACAGAGCTCACTGTGGCATTTCTGGACCCTCTGCAAAGGGCCCAGAGCAGAGAGCACATGTGGGCACACACTCAGAGCTCCCTCCCATCCACTTACAGTGTGCAGGAACGTGGCCTGGCTTGGAATATCACAGTGCAAGTACATTGCCTGACTGACTGTGTTTATGGAAAAATGACCAAAAACAAGGCCTGAGCAGATTCTTTCATAATCAAGATCATTTTCTCTCTCACAAGCAGGAAACCAGAGGGGCATTGCAAGAGAGGGAGATTTTGTTAAGCGGATTATCATATTAACTAAAAATAAAGATTGGACATATTTGGAATTCTAAGATAATCTTGCTTTTCTGGTGACAATAGAAAAAACTCAAGCCTTTCTCCTCTGCTTTCTGTGGTGCTCCAATTCATTCTAGTCTGTTAATTCATCAGTTTATCTATACTGTACATAAAAAAAATATGTCTATGCCTAGAGCACATGTTGACATTTGGGCACAGATGATCTAGTGATGGGCATATTTTGATTCATCAACCCAATGCTGAATACATTACCAGAAGATTTGTTTTGAAATAAAAAATTGTTCTTTTTTTTATTTAATTATTTCAAATGTTTTCCCCATATAGCATCTCCCTTTCATTTTGTCCATCCAACCTCATGAACCTGATCAGGGAGTGGATTTTTTAAAACCTTTTATAACCTCCACTTAGCCTGAGGTGCCAAACCTCTCCGCATTTCCAACAGTAGTCTTGGTGCTCTGCTTGAGTGTGTAGCAGTCTGAGACATCCCTTGGGGATAATGATGTCCCTCTTGAGGCTGTGCTGTTTTGACTTGGCCAGCTCCAGCCCTGGAGGAGATTCATTTCAGCTGCCTTGGGTACCTGCTGATGCTGTGTCCTCTGTGGTGGTCACCATACAATGTGCAGGCACACACAGTCCTTGGTCCTTCTTCACGGTCATAGCTCCTCCTTGGCTTTTTCTTGCTGCAAATATGTTTGACTAAACTCCAGTTTCTCCGTGCTCCTTAGGGTGTCCCCCTCCCTCATATCAAGGCAGAATAGTATCACAGGTGGCTTGAGGATCACCCCAGGATGCTGGCCTGGGGGATTAGCTGTGGCATCCTTTTAGGAGCATGCCCCGAAAGCCAACAGCTCCACGGGGTGGAGAAGACTCAGTGCCTCCACTGCTGGTGTTATCTCTGACTTGTGTAAATGAAGGTAACTGGTTTATTTTCCATTCTGTCAGCCCCAAGGGGAGCCTTTTGGTGCACACACCCAGCGCAGGCTTGGTGACCAATTCTACCACTGCAGTTCAAAGTTGTGGGGATTTCAGACCCTCCTCCCCCAGTCTAGTAGAAAGCACAGGATGCCTTGTAGGGAATTATTTTGGCTACCCACCAGTGGCACAGCCTGGGTGCAGTGTGTCTGCTGGCCAGCCAGCAAACACTTACCTTTCTGTAGGGCAGGTCTATCCTAAGATGCCAATCTACCCTACTCTCATAGAGCTTAAAATATTTTCTTCTTTCGATCTGCAAAGACAGCTGAAATCTCTCAAGAATTAGTGAAAAATAAATGCCATAGCAATCTTCCCTAGGAACCTTCCAATGGGTTTATATGTATATGTGTGTGTGTTTGTGTACACACACATGCACACATACAGACTTCACCATTTCAGCAGGGGACTTTCTATTTTACATTCTTCTCGGGCTAACACTTGCACTTTAATACCAGATATCACTGTGAGACATAATGAGGGTCATTAAATGTATTTATTAGCTTATTAAAGTGAACTGCCTTCACTGTTGCAGCTGGCCTGTGTTTTATAGAAACCCCAGCAAATCCCCAAAGTCACACAACAGGAGCCCAACACACTTTAGCTGATGACAGAGTAAATATCAAATTTACTAGGGCTAGCAAGTGGCAAACACAGTTCTGGTATGTTATTTGAAAACCTGCCATGAGGCATAATACGTAATTCTCAGCTCATAAGGGTAGAGTTGATTTGGAAGGAAATATGAGAAGAATTTGATAGGATTTAGTAATATTTTCAGGGATACAGTTTAATTATAAACAGTCAGGAAGCTCTTAGATACTAGCTGTGGGTCTCAAATAACCATTAAAGGCAGAGGAAAAACTTCATCTGGCTATATGAGCTATTCTAATGTGGATTTTAGTCATAAAACATGAGACAGATACATCTTAAGTGCCCATATCTTTAGCAAAGTCTATGTGGAAAATAAGTTTATATTCTGAGTTAAGTTCAGGAAGAACAGAAAGACCCAGTAGGTGCTGATTGTCTACTTGGGAGTGCCCAGGTAAATGCATTTATGTTTTTTCACTAGGCAACCTTCATTTCTCACAGGCTGTAGTCAGTGAAGCAGTTTTTTAATTATTTTTAAGACATGAATGTTTTTTCTTTTACACTGGGGTTCATCAACCCTCATTTCAAACACTCCAGGGACTGCAATAGCAGGGTATTCTCAGTGACCCAAACACAGCTGGAGGCAAGCATGATGCCAGCGCAGGATGGGGTTCTACTGCTCAGCACCTCCTCCCAGGAGCCTGTTTGGGGGAAAACACTGCTGAGGAGCCCATCTGCAGTGAAGCCCCTCACTATGGGGATGGGCAGGAAGCTCTGCCCCAGCAAAGCCCCAGGAGGGCTGGGTTTATTCTCCCAGCCCCACAGATTCAGCAAAGGTTGGGATCCTGAAATTGTACTGGGACAGTGCTGCCCTTTAACCCTCACTTTCAGGTAATCCTGCATATGTGAAAATGATGGAAAAGGCTCCTCCAACTCTCTCAGACATTTCTTGAGCTGTTCCTCCAGGGCAAAGACAAATCAGCAAATTGGATGGATGGATGGATGGATGGATGGATGGATGGATGGATGGATGGATGGATGGATCGATAGATAGATAGACAGATAGACAGACAGAGTATTGGTAGATGCAGAATCAGCCACACTTTTGGCTGGAGATGGCTCCAGAAATCAGAAATCAGAAAGGGATTAATCACAAGGAAGTAGACTTTGTTCTTAAAAGCTCCTCTCATCCAAACAGCCCTCTCAAATCTGGTTGGGAATAGTCTCCCAGGACACTGGATGAGCAATGAAGCCAGGTGAAGACAGAAGAGCTGCTCAGCCACTGTGAGATAGCTGTGACTAAGAATGATGACCACTGTCTGCCTTAATCAAAGAAAAAATAATCCTTTGTCCCTTTTCACTCCCATTACAAGGAACTCACGAATGGGTTTGCATCATTTTCCATAAAGCAGAAGGAAAACCCCTGCTGCGGTATTTTTACTCTCCCTCTATCTCACTGTCCTGCTCTAACACCCACAGTTCTCCTGAAGATACAGTCACTGCTTATTCAAAGTTCAAGTGTAGGGGGACCCTGAGCTGTTCTGCCAAAAGCTTTCCCCTTCCCCCTCCACCCCCGCCTGAATCACTGGCAGCAAACATAATGGCAAAGGGTGTCACATTCTTCTTACCGTAATTCTGTAAAGCAGACTGGGATATTTTCCGAGATTTCTTGTACAGCTGGATGCAAGCAACTCTGTGTGTGTGTACATGTGCGCACGCCCAAGTGCCAGTAAATCATCTTAAACTCACATGTTTGGAAAATTACTGGTTGATTTAGCTGTTTTCTCATAACTAAGTGTGTGTATTCAAATTATAATTGAAGATTTATGTCTTCAGGCTTTATTCTTCCAAGTTCTTTGTTAAATTTCATATATGAATAACACGAAAGTGTATCCCAGATAGCCGAAAGGCATGAATTGTAAGTGCCCACACCTCTATACACACTTTTTTATAATGGCTTAGGCTGACATGAGCCAGGAAATTCAGAGTTTGGTCTCACATGGTCTTAATTCATACCTTTGAACACACAAAATCTTCTCCCTATAGGGTTATATTTTAAAAATAGCCAGTGGGACTTAACCCCAAGTTTCTGTGCAACTCTGATTACATTGGCTCTTTCTTTTTCAGCTTTATCTTTTACAGAGTTTCTTGCTCATTTCTCAGAAAGATAAGTTAGAAAGAGGGATTGGGAAAATATTAATTAGTTTTCTATAAGACCAATGTTATTTTTGAAGTGCTGGGCTATTTTTTTTATTTTAATATATCTTAAGCATGTGTATATTTTATATGTTCTTATCAAAACAGTGAAAGATACTGCAATTAAATGGTCCAAGGATTCAACAGTTAAGAAATGCCAGAATAAATTGCTTGCACAAGTCTGTTCGCTTTTCTTTCACTTAGGTCCAAGCTGATGGCTTCCACTAAGGGTCAATGCACATTCACTCTGGCACTTGCCCTTATCAGATCTCTCTGCCCACTGTGTCCTCCTGGGTCACTGTCACCTTGGCCAGTCAAGGCCAGTCATCTAAAGTGATCATCACATCCCAGCTTCTCATCCATCTTGCCCTGTTTTTCCATGTGTCTCCTAAACTCTTGCCCCACAAAAGTCAGAGTAATCTCCCAGCTCTCTGCTGAAAATGTGGTTCTCACTGAAAGCTGGCACATCACAGTGGAGAGAAATTGGCTGGAGATCAGGTGATTATTTTTCATACACACAAATACACTGTCTATCAACAAGTCTCTCACACACTTCACCTGCCATCTGCCCAAGTCAGTAGAGGATACAGCTAATTCCAGTTTGCTGATGAAGGCAAAGGAAGGATGTAGGGGCTAAAGGCAGGAGATGAGAGTTAAAAGCCACCCCCCATTTGCTTGAGCTAAGCAGCCTGGACACAGGACAACCTATGACCGCACAGACCTGACTGTTTATCTGCTGCTGCAGTCAGCAATTTGTCAGGGAGTTGTGCACATCTGGTTGCCTGAGCTGCTCTACATTTGGAAATTGAAGATCTCTAGTCACAGAAAAGAAAGGGCTTACAGGTCTGACTTTTGCAAATAGTAAGAAATCAAAACTGCGAACTGTTTTATCCACTCATTCTTTTCCTTGGGCATAAAAATGTCCCATCTCAGCTTGCTTTGAATATTCACTTGGCCCTTAGGCCAAAAAGAGAAAGAAGAAAACCGAGTCCCTTACAAAGAGTAGGTCTTTCTTCTAGGAAACAAACCTGAAATGTTCTGACTGAAGAAGGCAGCATCACCCAAAGCTGTGCCACCCCTGTCTGCAATAGGACCTTTCCCACCACGTAGCTCCTCAGAACCTCCCTTAGCTGAAACTGAGCCAGAAGAAAATGAGGCAGCATGGACTGGACCTTGGCCCCACAGCTGAATGTTCTGGGACTTGCCTGAAAAACAGCTGAATTCTGGTAATTTATTCAATGTTTTCATTTTTAACTCAGTGACAAGACAGTTTAAAAAATGCATTTCCAAGACTCCCCAAAACCAGGCTACAGTGTCATACCACTTCCTATGTTGCCTGGGTGGTTCCTGCATTGCTAAATTCGTCCAGATATGCGATTCTCAGAAAAGCCTGGGGAGAGGCAGTATCCCAAATGGAGCACTGGCTGACAGCGATGTGAAACAGGGACCAAAAGAACTGTCACCTGCAGCTTGAGACCTCCAGAGAAAGGATAGTTTCTGAATTTTTTTGTAAGTAAACAGGATTGTCTCAGAGAGACAGCTGACTCCATCTTCTGTTCCCCATGCAACACCTGCACCACATATTAGGCTAAAGTTGGGTCAAAAAAAGGGCAACATTAATATAATCAAAGTAATGTAATGGATTTAACTCAGTAAATGATTTGTAAACAGCCCAAGGTCTTTTGGGCTGTGGACTCTTGGGATTTGGGACCTAAAACTTGTCAGACTTTTCCAAAAGTACCAGTGAGCATTTAGGATATAAAGTATACCTTCAATGGCAGCTTAATTGACACTGTGTTCCCAATGAGCTAGAAAGGTTTTCATCCACATAGAAACATCTCCAGTGCCCTCAAAAGTTGTCTTTTAGGGCTTCAGTTCTGGCTCTGTCCCTCTCCCCCGTTTCCCACTGGGGAGAACAGGACCAAGAGTGCTGAAGACCACAGTCCTGGCATTGCCCACTATACAACTGATCATAAAGAATATGTAGGATTCTCACTCTGAAAAAAAAAATCTCTGAATCATATCCTGAGTATTCCCTAAACTCTATATAATCTTACTTACTTTTTCCAGTTTCCTAAGATGTGTTTTTATTCGCAGCTTTATTCATGGCATCTTCCAGAGCTCTGCAGGTTTACCTCCATTGAGTAGCTCCTTAGTTTACATCTCTCAATACAGATCTTGTCTGTGGCTGAAAGGATGTTCCTCCACCCCCTCCCAACCCTACATATTCTCACAAATCTTTGAAAAACCCTGATGATAAAGAGCAGCTTGTTGGTTGCCCTCACTGCCTTGGCAGGTAAACCAGCCTGAAGGAACAAGTTCTCTACCCTCACGCCAGTGGAGGTACAGCCTCCCTTCCACTGCTGCCAGCAGTCTCCAAGAGTACAGAGTAACAAAAAAAACCACCCCTAAAGAGCCAAGGAAATGTGACACTGTCTAAATTCAGGTAAAAGGTTTTTTCACACTACTTGCTTTGTGTGGTGGGAACGCTGATGGGGTAGGGAAGGAGTGGAAGCTGTTTTCTTGCTGTTCAGCAGAGGCAGCATCAATTGACTGTGTTTAATATAGTGTAACTTATGAGACACGTATGGAAAACTGCTGTGAGCAGTAACAAACTGCTTTCCACTGGGCAGATTTTACACAGAACAAGCCATGGATTCTGGATGCAGACTGGGGGTGCTGAAAGACAGGAGACAAAGATGAGAGCCATGGCACAGCTCCGTGTGTGTCCATACCCAAAACTCCTCACTACAAAGCCCAAACTAGAAGCTGTACCATTTCAAACAGAGGAAACTCTAGAAAATACAGCCATAAGCAACTGCTCTGTGAGGAAATAACAGATTTAAAACCTAAAATATCTTTTTCATTCTTTACTTCTAGTCTACTCAAGTTTCAGTTGTTTCAAAGGACTTTCTTAAAAGAAGGAAAAAAAAAAGGCGTGAGCAGCAATTTGAGCTTATACTTTGTGTAACAGTCTCTAGCTCAAACTCGTGAAAGTATTTTGCTTTATCTTTGATTCAAGACACAGGCTACTCAGTTCATTAACACATATCAGAGCTTACAAGTTAACTCATGGTTTCCTCTGGCAACCCAGAGAGTTAGCATAAGGATCCATCCCACTGATCTATTTTTATTATCCAGTTTTTTTTTGTTTATTTCCCAGCAGATCTTTTCTAAACCCATTGATGGACTTTTTGGGTATTAGCTACTGAGATGCTGAATGCACAGGTGCTCTGAAAAACATGAAGTATTGGCTTACAGAATAATTAATGTGATCTTTTGGCTTTTGCATCTGATTGTTAAAAAGAAAAAAAAAGAGAAAAAGAAGAAAAAGCATCAACTGTCTATATTTCATTAGAGCTTTTCGTCCAGCAAAGACTCCAAATGAACTTCTTAATTCTACGTTTCAGTTTGGGACCTTATGTGTAATATCAAACAGAGTAAGTGAATTGCATCAGTCCCTGATTCAGCACATGTAGACCCTTGTCACTGAAGTTTCCCAGTCAATCTATCCTCTTCCCCCCACCCCTGACATAAATAAAGTCAGGAGTGGAAGATTCCCTTCAAGGAAATTTATCTCTTTGACAGTCAAACAGGTGGTGAAGTTAACGCAAACCCTCAAGAGAAATTGGTTGGTAAGAAGGGCTCTGCAATAACTAACCACAATGATTTACAAGGGACTAAATTGCCAGATTAGGCCTTGATAATTTTTCAACTCTTGACTTCATTATTACCTTGTGGATCTGGATCTTACATCACCTCTAGGAATGCCTGGGATCAAATTAAAGTGGAAACACCTGGTTGAAAGTCAGTTCAAAATACAGATTTAAGAACTAGGGAGGTATTTGTTTGCTGGATCTGCTTTTCTTGCATTGTAGACAGCTATAAACTTCTGTTTCTCTGTGCTCAAGCTTTGTTTTCAAATGCTAGTTTGCTTTGCATGTG
Source organism: Chloebia gouldiae (assembly GCA_003676055.1). Classification (NCBI taxonomy): domain Eukaryota; kingdom Metazoa; phylum Chordata; class Aves; order Passeriformes; family Passeridae; genus Chloebia; species Chloebia gouldiae. The sequence goes on along the minus strand of QUSF01000001.1, from coordinate 38,157,725 downwards.
TGCTTGCTAATAATTACTGCTCTTTGCAAGCACACTCACTGCTTAGAGATATACAGATCTGTCATGTGAAGCAGATTTAAAAGTTAAATGGAGTGTCCAAGTGAGTCAAGCTACAAACTCAAAGACAGATTGGTTTGAAAATCTGTGGTTTGACTTAACACAGCATGACTGTCTAAGAAAGAAGGCAGAGGTACTCATGCAGCAAGGATTTGCACAAAAAAAAAAAAAAAGATGATGCTGTAGTTAAGATAAAATTCAAATAATTTTTTTAAGTAATGTGTGAGAATAAATAACAATTTTTGCCAGGAATCTGTAGCTGGAACAAACCAATGGAACACTCAAAGGAACAGTAGACAATGATTTAATACCACAGTACTGCTACTACACACTACACAGTTTGAGGAGAGTCTCCTACAAGCCTTTATGCTTTTCTTCCTTCTGCATCTTAGTGGTCCTTCACCAGCTCTCCTGCTCAGGTAGGGAGCTGCAGCCAAGGAGCTGCAGCCAGTACTCATGGCTGGGTTTCCATGAGTCAGGGAATTCAGAACTGGCACAGAAGAGTCAAAGCTACATGACAGTACAGCAGTAGGAACCCTTCACAGGACACCAGGTGGAAAGTCAACAATTTATCTAGTCCAGACAGCTGCAGGGCCGCTAAATGAGAAGATGGATATTTTTAGAGCACAAAAGAAATCCTTCCAGTTAGTTCTGCTGCTGGCACACAAGCAATGGCTGCTTCATCAGAGAAAGAGTCCAGCTCCAGTGAGTCCTGCTGATTTTAATGGAACCCTGCCTGGATGGCTTTAAATGCCAGTTCTGGCCTAACCACCTTGGTGGGTGAAAGCAGTTCAGCGAAACTTCCTATGTGGAAAGACTTAATTTGACCTGGAACCATTCCTCAAGGGTACCACTTCACATGGCTGATGGCATAACTGGGCATGACATGCCCAGAGAGACATGCCCTGCTCAGAGACCAGGGTACTGGTGAAACTGGGAAGGACTTGTTACCAAGTTTTCAGCAACCAATGCATTGCTTGGTCCTCTTTAATGGATGAGATTCTCCCATGTGTGGCTCCTTTCTGTTTGATAGAGATGCTTTGCAACAAGCTCCCCCTGGGAAGATGTCAAATGAGCTTGACAGAAAATGATTACACATGGGCACTGGAGCTCCCTGCAGATATGTGCTCTTTGCCTATGTTCTTGCATTTGACTTTTCCAGGACTAAAGATGTTTTCATAGGGCTCTAGGTGTCCATTGCAACACAGAGGCTTGGGGGACAACTTCTCTAGTTTAGAAGGCTGGGCCCAAAAAATCACCTCCATGCATGGACTAGACTGCAAGTGGTAGCTCTCTCTCCTGCTTTGTTGAAGGCACTTGAAACTTCCCAGTGTAGGCTGGGAGAGAAGCAAAAGCACAAAGATGATGGTAAATAACTTCTCCTTTCTCCTTGTGAAAATCACACGACAGATGGGGAGCTCTTGCACTGCCCATGCAATTGGGTCCCTGTTCCCCCTGGGACCAGACCTGGCAGCCCCAGCAGGAAGAGGAGGCCAGGATGCAGCACCTCAGCAGGTGAGAAAGCTCAGAATCCTGACCATGACACTGGAATTGTCTTCAGGGATTGCCTTCAGGGAGTGAGACTCGAGGAAAAGCTCCAGACAGTGACAGAGCAGGAAGTTACAGCAGCTGTAGGAGCTGCGGTTAATGAATTTCCCAGTGGGGCTTTAGCTTTTGCTCTGCCTTGCTCCCTCTGGCCCAGAGTGCTGTATTAGTTTCTCTGCTTCCCAGCCATCCCAGTCCCACAAGCTGTTTCGTGTAAGAATTTTCAAGGCAGCAGATTGTGTTATGAGTCCCCATTGAGAGTATAATTTTAGGTCCGTTTCCAAATATTTAGTAACAAAGGCTTGACTTCCCAAGGTGAATCCCAGGAACACCGACAGGATCTCCACATCTGATCATTCAAGCATTGGGGAAGGAAAAAAAAATAAAATATGCAGGTTTTTTTTTAGAAAACAGAAACTTGGGTCCAACAAGCTTAAAGGTTTTGGAATTTCATGTGCAATTTTGTCCCTTAAGTAAAAAGGGGTTACCTTGGCTGACTTGACTGCTCTTATTAGGTGCTCTAGGTCTTCAGAGGACACCCTCCACAGGGGACTGCAAATATTTATAATACCAAAAAGACATAGAAAGGTAAAAGCTGCTTGTTGGAGACTCTGGGAAAAATTACCTCCAAGTCTATTGTAGCCACTAATTTCAGCTAAAAGTTAGCATCTTTTCCAGGTATGAAGAACTTGGGGACATATTATCTTTGGTCCTTGTCCCCCTCTCAGTCCAGCCCCCACTTGGCCTGGACTATGGCTTGGTGAAAGTTACTACTGTTCCCTTCAAGCAAAGGAGAAATGAATTATTTCCTTGAGAAAACACCATCTACCAACAGCTGTGGCTCAGAAGTGCTCTGCCTATAAATAAGGATTCCATATTAACATACAGTTAAAATTATTTTTTAAAACATACCCCCAAAGCTTATAAGCCTTTCATAGGCTTGTTGCTACTTAGTTTGTTATCTCATCTAGTAAAAACAATTACACATCTTCTAATAGCTTCATTTTTTTCTAGTTTGCTACACAAAATGAAGATGTAAAGGAGACTGAATGACTGCTTGAACAACCTGGATTTTCAGAACCACTCTAGTATTCCTCCAAAATTCCCAGGTTAGTCCTAGAACTAATGGAGTGCCTTATTTTGCACATGCTAACAGATGATGTATTACATGAGTCATATGTTAAGTTTTAAGTGTCAAAATTTTTAAAGAACTGAACAAGTGATCACTTCTGTAATTAAAAAATAAAATACAGAAGACAATTGTTTAAATTATCTTTGTTAAGAGTCACTGCAAGCAGAAAAAAACTGGCATTTTTTATCAGGTTTTTTGGATTGTGGATACAAGAGATGAGGAAATCCACATGCCAATACTTTTGCTAGACTGTTCTAGTTTATGATGTCTCCAATGGAAGCCTTGGTCCCCCACCTGCTTCATTTTTATTCCCCGCCACAGTGAGGACTTGCTGGACAAGAAGCTGGCAACCCTCAGCATTTCAAGCACTGCAGCTCACAGGCAAGCCCTGGGAAGACAGAGGTCTTGAGGAGACACTGGGCTCTTGGAGCTGTATCTGCATGAGGACTCCCACTGCTGCTACCATAGCAAATGAATAGGTAGGTGACCTGGTGGTGAGACCTCTGAAGACACTAATAAAATGAAGAGCACTGACACTAGCTAAATTTGGAGATATTTGGGAGACCTTAATTCCACTCTCTGCTCCAATCCTACTGTTGTCCTGTAGCTCCTTACCTTACATGCCGAAGGTTTAACTAGGCAGAAGCTCTTTTAAAACAGTGCAGAGGTCAATACTCCTGGCTCTCAGCATGGCAGGATAACCTAACATCCTTAATCACTGTGGGATGCTTTCGTTTGCTCATTAACTACAGATCTGTGTAGAGACCTAACTTGTATTAACATTTGTTCTAAACATGGATCCAAATGCACTTGCCTGTTAAGAAAAAATAGGACAAGTTTAAGCTAACTTTGCTTATCTGTATCTTAAGTGGTTGCATCTGAATGAAAGTTTGTAATTATCTTCTAAGGGCTTGTTTAGATGTGACAGTTGATGGCAATGGGAGTGTGACAGGCATTCCAAAAGCCCTGGCTAGTCCCAAGTCCCAGAGTGCAGAACTTCTTACTCCAGAGTATCCTTCTTGTTTATGTTGGGCTGAAACAGTTTATGCTTATTGCAAGATACAAAGGTAGAACACACACACACACACACACACACACACGGTGCAGCTATTTCAGAATGACCCCTGGGCAGGGCTGTGTGTAGAAGAGCCCTGGTGGATGAGCTCAGGACTGCGGCTGCCTGCAGCTGCCACGGGAAGGGAGGGCCGGATGTCAGCAGGAACAGACACTGTGCATGCACACACCCAGCTACAGGAGCTGCTACAGCAGGTACAAAGGGGAGATCCCTAGAGCCATCTTAGCACCCCATTCTTCCTCTCCCACTAAGAACCTGTCCCTGCATACAGCTACTAGCTTTCCAAATGTTTCGGCATTAGCTATTCCCCATATCTTACTGCCAACGCAGCTTTTATTGATAATTGGATTAGGAGAGAAAAATTCCAGTCATCCTAGTGCCATAGGCACTGGCCCAGGCACATTGTTTGCCAAAATGTTTTCAATCAGAATAGATAACATTTTAAAGGCAGTTTGGTCAGCTTCTATAGACAGAGATATGTTTAAAGGTTTGATTTTTTTCCAAATACATTGTGGTTCCTTTGACTAAGTGCTACAATTGCCCTGCTTAGGAAGAGAGAACCAAACATCCTGCCAATTTAACTTAGGCACAAACACACTCAAACACTTGATCCTGACTTCTGAATATTCATCATTTAGCTCAAAAGCTTTTTTTTTTAAATTTTGTGGAAGAAATGAATTGTTTGTATATTATCAGCATTAAGCAGATAGATAAGTATGTAAGCTGGAATGTTATTTCTAAAGTTATTTTAAATATTTGGGTTGTCTACTTAAGTTGTATTTAAATAAATCTACAATTAATTTCTTCATTTCACTGAAGCCATTATAAAGCCACACTTTCTGTCACTAGATACATCAGCATTTAATGGTCAGGGAAAAACCATGTCAGGCTAATTAGAATACCAGGGGGCTCAGGTTTCTTTAACTACATTTTTAACTTTGTTGTGTACTATCCCCAGACTCTCCAGCCTTTTTTTGCAAGGTGTGTGACTAAACACCTGGAAATTAGGCTTAGGAACCTCAGAAAAAGTAACACTTAAATAGGTGCCCTCATCAACTGTTCTGCCTGATCTCCTGCTTCAGGGACTCTTAGAAGACCTCATCTTGGTGACAGTTTTATTTCCTGTTTGTGGGCTATGAACTTGGCTGCAATGGAAAACTGAGCAGAGCCTCAAAGCTTCTGTACTTGGAAAACTTGGGTTTTAATGGAAAGAAAAAAACTCCTGAGGTTAAATACTTACCCAATTACCATTTGCATTATGATTATCACCTTTTGTTGAACAGAGAACTTATCTACCCAGAGACACCACAAAATTAGGAATCAAATTCAGAAGTTAGGTTAATGATTTTATATGCATCACAATCTTGAGCAGGCATGCACTTTCAGAACCACAGTGGCCCACAAATTACTCCTTTATGTGCATTCATTACACAGCCCTCAGAATTTTCCCTAAGTTGCTCCTGAAGACAAGACTCATAAGAGTTTGTCTATACAAAAAAGTTAGGACCAATTATGATGGTGTTTGAGTGTTAAGAATAATGGTTGCTGCTGAATAATTTATTCATTATGAAGTGAAAGAGTATTGTTCCCAATTAGCTCAACTCAGGGCTTCTGCACAAGTCCTTATGATGTAAGGTAAATATACATTTATTGTGTGTTACCAACTCTACATACACAGACACGCCTAACGTGGAGGAAGAACAATTTGTACTACAATGGGCTTCCAGCTTAGGTGCTCCAAGCTGCAACTACATAAAATGACCTACCTAGCACATGATACAGGAAACTCATGACACCAAAAGTAAGGACACTTGAAGTCTAAACTTGTCTATCTCATTACAATGACTGAGTGGGTACACCAAGTTTAGAGATCTGGCAATCCTAGATTCTTTTTAAAGACTAGGAAATAGAGGAGAAGCCCTAGAAGCCTCCTACAGATGAACCAGTGATGCAAATTGTTCTGCTCACTGGAAAACAGACTGCTACACAATGATCTCCAAACACCTTGTCTACATGGCTACAGGCTTAGCACTATTATGATAGGAGCTCTCTGAGAAAACTCATCAGCTGCATATCCCATCAGGTTGTTACAGCAAAACAAAAAATACCAAAAAGTGCACCCAAGTCAGCTCATCTGGGTTTAACAGTAAGCTTTCATGGCATTGTTCTACAGAATGAAGGAAAGTGTTCCTACATTAAGCTTCTACTACAAAGTATTAAACTAGAACTTTTACCTGAGCTACTTAAGCTAGGCAGGCTTTATGTGAATTAGCACAGTCTACCAGTCACAGCCATGAAGAGAGACAATTTTCATAGTTTCTGATTGTAGCATTAAAGGAAACTCTTGCTGTCACATGGTATTTGCAACAATATAGGGCAAGAGAAATAAGGGATACCCTGGTTCCCACTCCATCCGGTCACAAACCTCTTCCTGCTTCATAGGAACCACCCAGGCAACTGGGAAGTCATGCAGTCAACAGCAAACCTTCATGGAGAGGTGAGATTGACTTCTTTACATGATTTTTTTTTCAAGGTGTGACTAGAGGTGACAGGAGTTTTGGGATTGTTTCCAAAATAGCTCATATGTATCAAAAATACTAACAAGCTGAATTGTTTTGGAGGCTTGAATTGAATTGAGGCTCAGTCTCCCACTCTGTAAGACAAGCACTAGACAGCCTCAAAGATCCTTCCCCCAAGCAACTCTCATTAGATCTACAAGGCACCTGGCATTCCCTTTCTCTGTTTGTACCAGTAACTTCTGAATAGAAGATGAAATGTTAAGAGAAGAGTGCAACACCCACAAGCCCTCCCCCAACCACACAGCTGAAGAACTGAGAGAAAACGTAGTAAATTTAGAGAAATGAGGATGATCACATATCCAATAATAAAGTAAAACTCTGCAAGCCTTGGAACTTGTTTTAACTAAGCATTGTAAATTGGAAGAATGCTTTATAGAACACCTTGGTATTGGTGGTCAGCTTCTTATTCTTCCTTTTCTGACAGGCTAGTTAATGTCAAGTATCAATACATCAGACTTTAGAAGTTGCTTCTTAGTCTGACACAGCAGCAGAGATTGAGACATCTTTGAAAACAAAAGTGCAGTACAATGATGCTATGCAACAGAATAAATTTGTTGTACTTTCTTTTAGTGACTTTGCTGTAAGAACATGGGGAGGTAATTTGGCCCTGGGGAAATCTTCCAATGATTTTTTCAAAAGAGCATGGAATTTGGAGTAAGGGTTAATGCAAACAGTTTCTTCTACTTTCAATTAGTTTCTAAACAGAGTTAGTTAACAACACTGTTCTTGACACAGATACCATTTTTTAAATTTTATGTGTGTGCTATGTATATGCAGTAATAACAACTACAGCTGTAGTGAAACTACATTAACTTGTTAACTCACTGAAACTGCAACCACACCAGATCATTTTTTCAGACCTGAATGCAGCTTTATAGAACACCAGAATTATTACTCTTCATAACCTCTTTGACTACCTACATCACCAGTGAGTTTAGAAGACAAAACTGTCAGGTCCCAAAACCCAATTTCACAGTACATACTGATATCCTTCAGCAATTACACTGTAAACCATGTAGCTGACAAAGTGGACACAGGAGTTGAGTCATAAATATTTGATCTGTGTTGACACCAAAGAGTTGTGAAACAAGTAGTTTGTGTTAGTTCAGTCTTTAAAGGAAACATTCCAATCACCATTTTAAGGAAAAGGTGGCTCACTTTAATAACCACAGGCATTGGTCACTATTTAACAAGACATTCTAAAAAAGTAATCACAATTTTTCTGATAGTAGTTTACAAGTGGATGGTATACATTAAGATACAGAGGTAGAATTTCACTTTTACAATGCTTCACTAATACAGGTTACCAAATTCAAGGCACAAGATTGTTCGCTTTACAAAAAATACTGTAAAAATGTCATTTGCTGTCCTACAACGTGAATACAACTCAAAAAAAATCTTTACACCCTTTCATATTCTGAATGTAGAGTTGCATCAGGTATTATTCTATTTTTCCTTTGTTAATAATTGGCATATGACCAGCACTTACATAAACAGTTTGTATCTCAGCTGAGTAGCTTTGTCTTTTAGGCACAAATCCAGTTACAGAATTCAACACAACAGTTTCCTTGGGGGCGGGGGTGGGAGGACTCTGTCAGAAGTAAGAATGAGGAAGAAATGAAACATGTAGTCCATAATAGTAAATTGGACTCTGACATATAGAGGGAAATGGAACAGAGCATATTTCAAATCAAGTCAACTTGGAAAAAAAGTCAAATTAAATCACTGACTGCATTCCTAAAAAAAACCAGATGCCCAGTACAAGTTTGCTTTGACAGTATAGAAGACATTCGTTTGCCTTTGAATTGGCAGAGATTTACAAATTTCTTTTCATCTTTGTTTAAATAGAACACACACAGTTGCAACAAAAGAGAATTACACCACAATTTGGCCATGTGTCCTTTAGAGAACTTGGGTGAATGAGTAAAGAGATGAATTCAGAAACTGTCCTTGAATTTGCTATAAGATCATGAGAAGTAGCTTGAATTGCAAGATTTCCCTCCCTTCCTAAGTAATGTAAGGAGAGTCAAATAATTTCTGAAACATTCCATCTTCTGGTTGGAGACAGCTCTCAGAAGCCTTAGCAGACTGAGGAAGAGATCACACAGTGCATCCCTACAACAAGTAGTATGACTAGTTTACTGTACATACAGTGATATTCTAAAGGACAATGGTGGCAGCTACATTGTAAATTCATTTGCGTTACCTATCACATTTCCCAAGTACTCTAGTCAGTTTTATTTACAGTATATAAAAATCCGTTTATTTTTAGAGTTCAATACACAGGTTTAGGACCCAAGAGAATGCCACAGTAAGATGTTGATATTTGCATCTGTTAGATGCAAGTGCACTTTGCAATTCAGTCATGTAACATTATTGCATTCACCTATAAATGTTAGTCCATCCAAAACTGTTAAATTCCATTTTTTGCTTCATTGTTGTTTGTAGCCTGTTTCCGTTGAGCGATGAAAGGATACATACACTTGTCCGCTCCCAAAAATCGATACATGCATACCACTGCTTCAAATGGCAGAATACTGGGAAAAAGAGGTTATAGATTTCTTAGAATACAGCATAAAAGAAAAACTCTGCCTACATGTACTTTTAAGTACATGTACTTACAAGCACAATGTACTTCGTCTCCTTAAAAACAATATAATACCTATTGGAGAGTCTTCTTAAAAGACTTAAGGGATTTTTATTTCACAGGGCTACTTTCAGAGAATTGAAATTCTAGAGTCCTAGCCATACAGGCAAACAGAAAGGAAAAAAAAGCAGAAAGGAGAAACAAGCTGTTAATTCACATGCTTCCATCTTAGACCAGATTTTCTGTTTCTTCACAAGCAGTGTGATAGCTTGTTTTAAAGAGGGGCAGGGGGGATGAGGGGGGCAACAGCATCACAGAAGGCCTAGTAAAAGCAAAGCATCTGCTAAAAGCCACATCAGCAGAGGTCATCAGACATTTAAGATATTCTTTAATGTGGGATTAGTGTTAGTTAATGCCATTCTTTGATCACCAGATTTCTAACAACCTTGATTTATATTCTAAACTCAATCATCCATCCTCAAGAAGAAAGGTCCAAAGTAAAGACAGCAATTTCCTTCCCCCTCTCCAGATAAAATTCCAAGAGGTGATTACATGATGGATACCTGGCTACAGATCCTCCTCTTGCTCTCACATGAACAAAATATTGTTTTTATTTCAAGTGTAATACTCAGGGGCTCTAGTGAAGGAATAAAATGGGATTCCTCAGACCCTGGGAATAGCAGCAGGCACTTGCTCAGTGGCAAGCAGTACAATTCCATCCATTAGGAGTAATGACAACTGAAGCACCGAGAAGTAGATGTCACTGGTACAGGTGTCTCCTGTGCCAGCAGTACTGCTTGTGCAGTGACTGGAGGGCCTTTGATCTGAAGACTGCTGCCTGGGGCACAGATTATGCAGAAGCTTTGATCTCCCTGTTGGAAGCTGAAGTGTTGAACCAAGAAAACCCAAAGGGCTTTTGATGTGGCTGCTGCTGCTGCGTAAGGCGCCGCTTGTGCAGGAAGCACTGAAGCGCCCTCTGAGCTTCTGGGTGAAGAAGTTAGTTCTTAAATATACTAACAGTAGCCTTCATTTGGTGTCAGAATAGACACATCTCTCTTCCAGGAAAGAGGCGAGCAGAAAATATACCTCTATTTTTTGGTGAGCCTGTCCACCAAGAGACACTTGAGCCAGAGGAGAATAACCATATTGTGAGTGGAATAAAAAAACACCAAGGTGCTCAATTTCAACCATACCTTGCAGAAAGAAAATAATACAATGCTATATTTTTATAATTTCCTCCTACACACAACAGATTTAAAACAACACAGGTGCCTGTGAAGCTGTTCTCCATAAACTAGAATTCAAGTGATGTTACATCACAGGAATTAAAGCAGCTCCTGCATTATCCTGCACCACTGAGATGTCAGCCTGGTCACAGATTAAAACGACTTTCATTCTAAAACTGCAGTGTGTTAGAATGAAAGAAGTAATTCCTTTAAATAGACCTTTTGCCAATCTTAGACTGAAATTTGGTTGTGAAAGTACCAATTTTCAGTTTATCTATCATATCTGTGCAAGTTCTGAAGAATCGGCAGGTAGGAAGGGCCTTCTCACACTTGTTCTAGAAACAAGCAGCTAGAGATTCCTCTGCTGATAACTGCCTCATGCCCCATTCCTAAAGAGAACTCAAAAAGTGGAATTAAAAGTCTGTTAAAAAGAAAATAGGAATCCAAGAAGAATGGAAGATACAAGAAGGTTAAAACAAAGATGCATAGATACACAGGACCTCAGTTAAATGAAGCTTCCCAAGCAAGCAACCTACAAGCAGACAAGCCAAGAGACCTATGAATTCTAGCACACCTATGGCCTGTGTGGGTGGGAGGGTGTTTGTATCCAGAAACTGGACATGAAACTGGACATGCTCATGTGTTTTGGGGATCGCATTGCCAAATAATGGCACTTCAGTTCTTACCTTTTCATGAAGGTGACCATATACATGAGGCGAGGTGTGCAGATCATTGGCTGGTCTGTAAGGATGGCTCTCATAGCCTGTTTCACACAGTATTCAGGTTTCAAGGGTGGAAGGAAAGGCTCAATTTCTTTTCTGGAACATTTGATGAAGACAGATTAATATGACACCCAAAGGACCAGAGATCCCAGTGAACAGTTCATTAACTGAATTTCTTCAGAACTTTTCTATATTCACTGTTCAGTTACAAAGACATAGCTTAAAACTTGCATTGCTTGTGTACAAAAGGACATAAGACAGTGAATTCAGAAAGTCTCCTTTTGAGTCTAAAGCGGATATAATATTTAATATTTTTATGATAACACTTGAGTACCTTTAAATACTTTTATGACACAAGCATAGAGCAGAAGAAGAATTCTACTCACCTGATCCTGCACCCTCTAAACATTCCTGTATCTACAAGGTAAGGGCAGACTAAAGTAGTTTTGATTCCATCCTTTTCAGCAGCCTTCAATTCATGGCTCAAAGACTCATGGAAACCTACAGCTCCAAATTTGCTGGCACAATAATCCTGTGTTGGCAATGAACAAAGCAGGAAAAAAAAAACAGACAGATATGATGTTCAAAGCCAGCATACCTGAGGTGATTCTGCACAGATTTTCAAAGCAACAACAAAAGACACCCACTGAATAGAGCATCACATCAACTCATTTATCACTTCACTTTTGAGATAATTAGCACAGAATCATGAAAGCAGGAAAGCTGAATGTAGGAGGATATTACCTTGGATTCAAGTCTTTGAATCAGGCAGGCTCACATGACAAGTTACTTCAATTACCAGTTTGCTTAATAATAAATGGTGCAACAAAGGACTGAGATACCTAATACTACCTTGGGTCAGATTTGAAAAACCTTGAAGAGTTAGCAGGGCATAAGTGGAAAAATCTTAAAAGTGTTATTTTTAAGGTTAGTTTCAACAGAAGACACAACCAAGATTTGAGCTCTTCTATGAGATGTACAAATAACTCAAACACTACTGCTGTCTATGCAATTAATTTTATTGGTGCTGAATTTAGTGTGCTTTCAGTTGGATGTGTCTATCTCTCTTGGTGGTCACACCCAGTCTAGGAAATTCCTTGTAGCTTTCTCAAGACAGTAAACACCCTAAAAAGCCCTAAGTTACACCATCTTCATTCATTTATGTTATGAAACACTGCAGTTTACGGTCCTGGATTGAGCCTTACCTATACACAAAGAAGCATCTGCTTATGGGGTAATATGACCATTATTATTTTAGACACCTTAATTAATTTTCACTAACTGAATGTTTTTTTGTTCACACTTGCATTTGTATTAGTTACTCAAGAAATAACAAGCTCTAATCCTAATGTATTTCCATGTACTAGACAAGCCTCACAAACTGAAGTTCTCAAACAGCTGCTAGTGAAGCAGGCAAGCCATATATTCTAAAAGGTTCGCAGTCAGTTCCTCATATAAACAGGAAATATTACTTTTGAAAGCCCTCACTTTGGTTCCAAGCTTAGCACTGAAGATCTTGACAGGAATAGGCTGAATGGCACCTTTCAAGTTCCTACATTTAACAGGCAACTCAAAGATCACCTGGCATTCTGAAAACGCCAGCCATCCTAGGTTTTTGCTCTAATTGCCAACCTCCAAATATCTTTCAAGATTTGACCTTATTTCCTCTAGCTGATAATATTAAAAAAACTTATCTTTGGCAAAAAGTGCCAATTTTTTTGTTCATTATAGTCTAACAAACCTCCACTCCAGCAGTACTGAATAACCCCAGGGAACTTGCAACTGTCACAATGTGTCCATGGTTCATTTCCAGCATCTTGGGAAGGAATGCTTTAGTGGTCTACAAAGTATAAAAAAAAAGGAAAAAAAACACAAAAACAAAGTACATGTCAGCAACATGAACCAAAAAACCACTTCATGAACAAATTACATTAGCAATGAGTTCTCAGAACCTTTCAGTTTATCATCAAGAGTATAGAATACATGTTACAGGTTTTGAACTTGAGTTTGTCAAAAATGCTAACAGAAAATGTATAGCTTGTTTGTGAATCCAGATAGCCAAGCAGCAAGGATTATATCTGCAGAAATCCTAAGTTTAAAGGATCAATTGAGCTCAGACATGTTTATTTTCCCAGAAGAGACTAGTTATCAGAAGGAGATAATCTGACCTTAAAATGGAAGTCACTTTTTTTTAAAGATAGAAACAAAATTCAAAGTGTTTAATTTCACCATCCAGCACATCTCTGTTGAGACCAGTACCAATTAACAGTTCTAATTATTGACAGTGTTTTTTAAGTTAGATATTGCTAATTTTATCCAAGTGGCTTATTGCCTCAGGAATTTTATATTAAAAGAAATACTACAGGTGGAGTTTTTGTAGGTAAAAAGTAACAACGGCAAAGAGCCACCATCTGCTAGTTTAAATTACTTCCCATCTATCCATACCACTGCTACAGCTAAAAAGACAAGATATACATTTCTGTTACTAATTCCTTAAAAGTTTAAAAATAAAACAAAAACTCAAAGCAAGTCTCAAGACAAAACTTTAATTTTAACCTCCAATGTTTATGTTCTGATTATAACGAAGTTTGTTTCCATTTAAAAAGCTGAGTTAGAGTTAACACCTTTAAAAATATTAAGCAACACACATTGAAGGTACTTGCTGTAAGATCACCCCTACCAGAATACCTATCTTCGTCATCTCTCTCCTGAAGCTGACTCAACTCTTCCTCATTTTAAATAAATATTAAGCAGAGCACCATATTTACAACAAAAATCAATGAAGTAGTAAAATGGTATGTGTAGTTATGATGTACTTCAGCTTTTAGGTTGTCAGTGTACTATGAGATCACTTCTAAATTGCCCAAGAACTTCAGACAATGTTTTTTAATCACAAACATGCCTAGTTAATATGCTAATCTATTAGTGAAAGAGCTACTAATCTATTCCAAGTCACTCAGTACCATGAATGCTTTATCCTCCCAAAAACCTACTCTTCCCATGTAATTTATATCTGTACTCTGAGCATGCAAATGCCCCTTAAGTATTTCCTACTTGCTTAATGGTTGGTCTGAGTCTTGTCAGCTGCATTCTTAAAAAGACATGCAAACTACAGCTGAATCCATCTAATTCCATTCTTATGCTGTCTGCATTTTCCAATCACAGACGTCAGGACAGTTTTGCTCTAATGATTTTCACATGTTCTTGTACAACATTTTTGCCTGCAGGTGTTAAATGACTAATCCAGACCTCCTAACACCACACAAAAGAGTGTTTTCACTGGACAGCTGGCAGATGACAGAAGATTAACAGACCTCCTGACTCCTTGCCTTTTCTACTGTTGGTTCATACAACTCCTAGATTCTGTCATAACTACATAACAAAGCTAATTATAAAAGATAATCTGAGAGCAAGCTGCCTTGCATTTGTTTCTTTCCTCATGGCAGGGATCTCTAAACCTCTTACACAGAGCCTCTGACAAGAACTCAGTTTGCTGTTAACCTAATCTGTGCCAGGCACACAAAGTTTCAGCCTCTCTTCCCATGTTGCATGGCAACAAAGCTCAGTCATCAACTGGGCACGGCCACCCAAAAAAGAGGCTTCGCTTGCACGGCACTGAAGTTTTACAGTGTTCTTTATTTGCAGCCTGCCTTGCACACTGCAACACCAATGGTGTGTATGCTAACCCTGATCCTCAGTCCTATCCCTGTATGACATCCTTGCTCCCGGCTCAGTCCTGCTAAACAATTTACTCCAGTCCCGAACATTTGTCAGCTCCATCAGCAGTTTCCACTTATGTCTCAGCTATCTGTCCACATCACATTGGAATGACTGATTGCCACCTCACATTGCCAGAAAGCTTGATAATGCAGAATGAAGCTCTGGCTGCAAACCACAGCAACTACAGAAAAGGGGCCTTGAAGTTTGTCTTGGGGGAGAGAAAGAAGGGAAAGGAATAGTGACAGATTTTTTTCCTACCACTTTCAAGGCATGAGTCAGTATTGTCTTCCAAGAGATGAACAGGCAAATGGACCAAGCTATTATCTTTGCTATGGCACTGCTTTTTTCCTCTTTATTTTTTGTTGTTTTCAATATGGTGAACTATAACTACGTGTCCATAAATGCCTATGTTTAGCTCGGCTGAGGAAGAGAATTTTCAAAGTCCTATATGTGTGTATATATATAAATATGCAACATAACCAGACTAGCAAATTTCAGAAAACCCATTTAACTATGCTATACTATTTCAAGGCATAAAGATTTTAAAAACAGAGTTTTCAGAGCTTGTGACTAAAGTTACCCATTTTCAACCAGATGAAATTGGCACATGACAAATACAGCTTGTTGAGGACACTTTTGGGTGACGTCTTCAGCATCTCAAGTGCACACTTGAACAACTCCCAACAGCATAACTACAGTCACTTCATGTAAGTCATCTCTTAAAAGCCATTTATGGCTAAATTGGAAAAAAGCCACAACTCCGCTACTTTAAAGACAATTAGAAATTCATGGAAATCTTTGCATGAGACCTCAGTGTTCCAAGACAGCCTGTTCAGAGCAAGCCTCTATACTTTGTCATGACACGTTATCCCAAAAATCCACTTAAAATCTGAAGCTGAGGCAGTCTATAAAGATAGCATAACTATCATATGTAGAAAACTTAGCAGTCAACTATCAACATCTCCACTAAATGGATGTCAGAGAAAGTCATCTCGATTGCTGCCATCCTCCAGCCATCTGCAGCAGCTGGGAGTCAGCACTTGAAAACAAGCGCTGTCAGAGGCAGACACACCCTACCGGGGGATGCATTTCCAGGCTCAGAGTAAATGCTTGCCCACTGCTCCTCCCAGCCTCCTCTTGCTGGGGAAAACAATCCCAAAGTGAAGTTATTCTTTCGTGTTATAAGCAATCCCCAAATAAATCCATGTTCTTACTGAGCTTCTGGCACTGCACACGTCCTTGATCAAAGCAGCTTCCTCCATACTCTGGTTCCCAGTTTTTCTACCCATTACATAAACCAGATCAACCTAGTTTCTTGTTTCTAGTTTCTTTAGCTTCAACTACATCTGCCTACCAGACCTGAAGTCTTCTGTGTGCTTGTTATGCTGCTGACAAACTAGTTAAGAGTTTGACTGGTTTCAGGCAAGATGCCTCCTGGGTGGCCTTCCCATCTGGAGTTTGTCTGAACAGGTACACAGACCACATTCGTCTTCTGAGGTGATGCATGGACATACTAATCCTCCATTAAAAAAAACCAAAAAAACAGAAGACACCAAGCAAAAGATGGGTTTTGTCCATGGCATTAGAGGTCATGAACCAGGTCCCCAAAATAATTCAAATCAAGTCAAGTGGTTTAATCAAACTATCTGCCTTCTGGTTTGATCCTTGAAGCTTCAGCTTTATCTCTCACAGCTGCACAGGAAGACATTCAACCAAAACACAGAAGTATTTAAAGTCAGAGCTGGGTCATTTATTCATGACAAACACATCAGTTTTCCACGCTGAGGAGAAACCAGTAAGTAGAATATAGAGGATGAAAGGAATTGTGATGGGTCAGGGCAAACAGGGAAGTTATGCAGTGTTCAACATCAAGAAATGCAAGTTAAGCATCTTCTTCACCCAAAATAAGCTCTTTTTCTTTTTTTTAAGGGGAAAAAAACCCAACAAAAACCAAAATCAAAAAGCAAACTCCCAAAGCACAGTAAGAACATGAATTTTCTAACCTGCAGTATACTTTAGACAGATAGAAACTAGGTAGGAGAGACAGAATATATAAAGTTCTTGTGAACAGACTAGAGCTAGTTTTTCAAACTAGTTCATCCTTTAAGTTTTTTGGAACCTACAAATCAATTTTTATCTTCTGAGCATTTCCCTCTATCCTTTTGAATATACCAATATGACCAAACTATTCCCAGTAGCTGTAACCAAACTTCTATTTCATGTGAACACAGCTTAAATGACTTATTTCTCACAAGTGTGAAACTGAACAAGCATTTACATGTCACTTCATAGCTTTCGTAATCTGTTCTCAACATTTTGGTTTACGGCAAATTAACTTCTAACAGTCTAGCACTTCTTCCCTCCCCTTCCCCAAATTCTTTAGTTCCATTCTTAATGAAACAAAACTCCAAAGATTGTGCAACACAAAGAGCAGCACAGCTGCAATGTCAAGACAAATTAGTTTAAATACAGCAAATGAGAATATGAAGAAATACTGTGTTTGGGAAAGTGATTTTTTTAATTAAATTTTGGATTAATTATTTTTAAAGAAGAAAGCAAACATCCACAGAAAACAATGTTAGCTGTATGCAGCTCAAAACAATGGATACTGAATATGGAAAGCACACCAAAGTAGAAAAGTATGTGTTACCTTGTATTTAGAGAGTTGCCTTTATAGCAAAGAGATAAATAAACAGGTACTGACACATAAGGTCCTTTAAATTTCTATTTCTCAATACAATAAATTTCTTCATACTTTCTGCCTTCTGTCAACAGCCTTTTAAAACTATTCTAATGGCTTAAATAAGCTTTATCACTGTAAGGCTGAAGTACCTTTATGCCAAAGTATATACCAAAGCACATTTTTCATACAACTCCTTCAGGTAAGAAGCACGGTTATTTTTTTGAGGCTTATCAAAAGAGTTTTTACATCACTAGTTATACACAACAGTGGTGTACTAGTATAACAGAAAACACTTTCTCCCAAGCAACAGCTATTCCTGACAGCCAGAGCAACTGCCTAACAGCATAAAGAAGTGCACTTTTGGGTAAATGTACTGTTTCATCTTCATGTTAAAAACTATTCAGCCAAATCCAAGAAGCAAAGTTAGTGTGGTTAGGCAAGGACTCACATCCAGACATCTCTGGGAGCTAAGGTACCAGAGAACATAGCAGCCTGCTGCCACACATTTGCTAATTTGTTAGTTTAATAGTGACAAGAAAAGTTTTGAATCTAAAATAGATGTTATATCCCCCTTCTCCTTTAGCATGGGCATACACTCTTCTTTTCTTCCCATTCTTCTTCACAGCCTACAGCACAGCACACTGCAAGTTCTCTTAGTCCTGTGCAGAATAGCATGTGGCCACTATACCACAGAACCCAACAGAGGTCCACGTGCCCCAGTTTCTTGCTCCACTCCAGTAAATGAGAAGAAATGCACCAAGATCTGACAAAACAGCACTTCTAATTTTTCTGCAGTCTTACCTGTAGTAGGCTTGCCCAAACTATGTGGTATTGCACTAATGCAGCACTATAAATGTTGAAAGGGAAAGGAAGGTGCCTGAAAGGCAGAAAACCCCTATGGTAAGCTTATCAGTAAGCACACAAGTTATTTTCAGCTACAGCCATATAGCTCAACTTATTTCAAAAGACAGACACTTTGCATACAGTTTAAAAACACAGGTTAATACCTCACTTACAGGATTACAGGGGAAGTCATCACCAAATTATTTAAGAAAAGACCTTGAAAATATACCCTAGAACTCTTTCACAGGAGGATTTATCCAAGTTAGGTAATGTAATATCCAAAATGCCTTCTCACACAACAAAGTATGAGGCTGCAAGCCTGCATTTAACCATTTACGTTCCTTCTTGCCTTTTTTTTTTTCCCAAAGAGAACTGAGAATAATTACTTGTCACTTGAACAATCATTTCAATTACTTTCCCCATACAGCTTCCACATCCTTCCTGAACTCCCCTCTACAAGCATCTCTGAAATGTTAGCTTAAGGTGGGAACATTAACTGTACTATGACTACGTGAAAATATCAAGTACTGAGTTGAAGACTGGAGAGACTACACAATACAAAGGATGTGGCTCTGACAGTAACAGGCTGAATACAGCAGGCAGACAGAGGTCTACAACTACTGTTGACCTTGCTAACACAAGGGACCAAAGCTGTACTTTAAAGGACCTCAGATGTCTCTACTGACTGTTTTCAAGAACTGCTGGGCCCCTTCTGGATAATTAGCCACTGTCTAAGTAAATATTTGAATAGCTGTGGAAATTAGAACTATTTTTGATCTTTGGTTTCTATTCTCAAGAAATTATAATGAACTATAGCTCAGAACTACACAGTCTTTCTAGAGTAATGAATTAAAAAATAGTCACATTTCTGAGATTTTTTATAGGACTACCCAGATCCTTTTGAAGCAAAAAGGATTAAAAGTTTCATTTTAAAAGCAATATAAGAAACTAGTCATAGATCATCCTCAAGTGTGCCTTGCACAGGCCCTACATTCAGAACAAAAAAAGCCAGACCTTCCAATATTTAATCTCAAAAGGAGTCCTTTGTTATTTATCTCCTGGCAGGCAACACAACCTTTAAGTTCTCACTGAGGGTTTATTTGTCCTCCCACATGTTTTGGGTCCACAAGGATTCCTTCAATATTGACCTGCACCAGCAGTTAATGCTTAACATACATGCACAGTAATAATGCTATAATTGCCATGCAACCAGGAGCCCATGAAAGAACATGACAGACTTAAAAGTCTACAACGATGATGAGTAACACAGAAGCAAAGCCACACATACACTCCCCAATACCTTGGATAGCCTACATTAGCAGACAGAGATAAATCTACTCAGTTTAAGAAGTGAAGGTAATAAAATAAATACCCTTAAGATGTTAAGTCACAAATGAAAAGAAGCATCAATTAATTTTAAACTGTATTTAATTTACTAAGAAATAAGCATATTTTTTCTCTCCCAACTCTGCGTGAAATACTGCACTGAAGTACATGAAGCCTTAGATTAATAAAAACATAAGCTATTACATGATTCACTTGGTTTCTAATTTATCATTAATTTATGGAAGTAATTTTCTCTACCCTCATGACCAAGGTACATACATAACATCCCCCGCTTCTCAACAGACATATCAAATCAGCTGAGAAGCACCAAAGTTGTACAAAACAAGGTTAAATCCTATTTATGGAAGTTTGTAAGTGGGTTTGCTAGTAGCAATGAGCATCTGTCACACCATTTGCTGAAGAACATGTATGCTACAGCCCACATTTACATTACTACATTGTTTGGTATTTGTATTGTTTAAGGTTCAGTTCCAGAATTTCTCCAGTTTTCAAAGCCAATAGTCACCACTTTTCCTATGAAGAGTTTAGTTATATTTATAGTGGTTCCTCTTTTACATGGAGTTAAGTCATGTTGACTTTATCAGACAAAAGCTGAAACTGAATTAAATAGTTTCCTTAATCAGAACTTAGTGCCACAAAGCTGTTTACAATGGGTAGACAGTAAAGATAAGATAAGTAATGCTATTAAACAAAAAAAAAGCACACAGGAAACTAATACCACTAGCTATCTCTCTAACATTAATCATTGATTTCCACTCTTTACTACTAGAATTATGCTATGCCTAGGTAAACTGAACATTGCCTGACTAAATTGCCTTTTGTATAGTTTGTTAACAAGTCTTAGTTGAAAAAGGCTGTGTCTACAGAGAGAGGGATATGAAAAATGCTTAGGGAAGGACATTGCAACAGAATTTTTTATTACTATTGCCTTATCAAATCACTACATTGTCTCCCCCTCCTTCCTTATAAGGACTTAATTTCCTGTGATGTTAGTCTACACTGGGGCAGAAAACAGCTTTGTTCTCCCTCTCATCTAAAGTGTAGGTTAAGTAGTCAAGAACACTACCTAAATAATACAATTCTCACTTCAGAAACTTGCCTCCTGAGCATCAAGGTGGAAAAGCAGCGCTCTGCGGCTTATCAAACTTCAAGGTCTCTTCAGTAAAGCTTTTCTCTGTCCCCCACCACTGCATCAAACTAGATTTTGTGTGCACCATAACCTAGAGCAGAGGTTTAGGTACAGAGAACACAGGCAAAGGTAGCCTTGATTTCTCCTAAAGTACACTTTTTATTTCTGTTTAGGAGTCACTACTATGTATAGTTTCTATATAGTTTCTGGGCATGAAGAAATTCAAGTATTTGAGCTGAACTACCCTTGTTATCACTGTACCAGCAAATGGAGGTGGACCTGATGACCTTCAGAGGCCACTTCCCACCTCAGCTAGTCTGTGGTTCTCCACTTAAGTACACCAATTCCCTGCTCAACAGCCCATTCCCTCTTCCTCTCACAGAAGAAGTTCATAAGCCAGCTGAGACCTTGCACTCTTCATCACTATGTAAACTGCAAGTTTATCAACACAGAATCTTAACTGGAAAGGATGCCAACTCCTCTGCTACATCTCTCCTGTATCTCTGACAGGAGCTCTTGCCTGCAATAAATTATCCTGCTCTGAAACAGCGTCTGTTCCACTTCCATTTCTCCTTCTCCTTTGGCCTCAAGCCCCTTCTGCTGGAGGGAGGGCCAAATGAAGCAGTGCAGAGCAAGCAGATGAATTTCTTGTGGAATTAACATATTTTCAGCCAAGTTCAGCACATACATGTACCATACTATTTTCAAAAACTAACTATGTCCCCCTGGCTATCAGAAGACCTCCAGTAACTACAGTACTGTGCCAGCTTCTTTAGGACATTCCAAGTCCTCACAAACAATTTTTCACACTTTGAATTTTAATGGTTTTAAAGCTTGGTCAGAGCAATCTGAACATACTGGATTCTTGACAGCTAGCAATGAAAAGGGAAAAAGAGTATCTCTGCCTAAGTAATGTAAAAGTGCAATACAGATTGCCAATAATGTTTGTTGTAAATGCCAAAGTAATCTAAAAGATGAGACTGAATAATAGAGGTAAGTCTATTACATACCTCTATAATAATAGACATAAGGCGTAGTAAGAGGGCTGTTGGAGGCCCAGCTATGTGTTTAATCCACCTTACACATAAAACAAGCAAGTGTAGACCAAAGTGAAACAAAGGTATACCTGCAGACTTCTCTAGATGGCATAAATTTAGTGCATATCTAAGCAAGAGAACCAAAGGTTTCAAAGTACTTGCAAAGTACTTGCAAAAAGCTGACCTCTTCCCTCCTGGTCAAGGGTATTTTATTAGACAAGCTAATATTTATTCTCCATAAATATTAATCTCCTTCTACTCTCAGACTATCATAGCTATCCAAACACAACTACTATTCATTTAAATGAAGTATTACAGAGTGAAAAGTAAGCTGCATCTTAGAAAGTGAATCCTTCCACTGAAATCTACCAGATCAGTATTTGAGCTTTCTATAGAGCCATGACATACAAAGAGCTCCAATGTGGCTGTGACAGCACAGATACACTCCTGCAAATTCAGGAATTTATATGACATTCTTAAGTAGGTAGCAGCACCAACCTTGAATTTTTCAACAGGCAGATCTATCAGTAAAGATGACCTAAAACAGGTTTATTCAAATGTCAAATTTGAAATTACTTTAGAGTTTTCTACTTAAGTAAAACAGGAAGTTAACACTTGCCTACTCCATTCCACAAAAGGTGGTTTAAGCCCTGCTGAAGTCAAGGGACTAGAAATTCTACTTTGTTTATATACTGACAAATGGCTGTGTCAAAGGATTTGTAGCATTTCAGAGCTATGTTGACATTACTGTAACTAACACATTAGTCCCTCACCTTCATTAGCACAAGTTTGCAGCAAATGTCCAACCATTTGGAGAGCAGTTATTTATTGCCAGCTATTTGATAATCTTGACAAAAATGAAAACATGCCCCTATGAGTCTACAAAAAATCCACATAAATTCATTTTAGAAAAAACTATTAGATAAGAGCTCAGAATATTTTTTCTGTGAACAGAATCCAACTTTTAAATACGCATTTTTCTCCAGCTTGCCATAAGCTTAGTCATCTTCTGGACTATTTAGTAAAACTTGGTATTTTAGTCTACAGGTTTCCAAAACATTACTAGAGAACAGTACTGTCAGAACCACTTACGGAAAATATGAAGTCATTATTCAAGTTTTATGATTTATGTAGCAGGCTTTTTAAGAAGTGGCTAAGCATAAAGGGACTGCCATATTTTATAGATACCTTAAGGCCAGTTCCTCTGAACAATGCAATTCCTAGAGTACTTGCAGGCAGATGAAAGCTGAGTCACTTCACTCATCCTGCCCAACTCTGTCCCCAAGTCATTGTCTGGAATAATTTCCTTCATAACAAGGAAAGTGATTATGCTACAACCAAGTATCTCACAAGAGGAACAAGACTAGAAGGGAAATTTCCTTTCTACATAGCAGTCTAGAAGAGAGAAAATTAACAGCTTTCCTCCCAGCCCTGCAGACAAGTTAGTGAGCTGAACCAGCTCACCTAACATCAGCTGAATATAAAAACTAGTGCAGGGTAAGATACAAATTCAAGGGATGGTCCCACAGGACAGACTGCCACAATTAAACTGCCTTGTAGTTTCATCCTAGATCAACAGGAATTTTGGACAAGTTACTTTTAAACACATATCCATAAGCTTTTTCAAAACACCACTGAGAAGATGAGTACTCAAGAAGATGTCACACAAGTTCAAACAGATGGCAGAAGCAACCAGCACCAGGGCACATTTAGGTGCAGAATTCAACAGCCAAACAAACTTGAATTTCAAAAGGCTCACACTAAGTCAGCCACCTCAGCTCTGCAGCTGTTCCAGCATTTCTTGGCCTACCATGCCCTCCATCTCAGTTGTGATAACTCATTCATGTTAAGTGTTAATTTGACTGACATATAAATCATTTTACTAATATAATTATTTACAAGAACAGAGTGTTCATTCAAAAGTGTAAGCACAGATGTAAATCTCCCATTTGTGACATATCTGCTTTCAAACTAAACCCTCAACCCCCAAGATTCTATGAATCTCAAAGTCTGTGCCTACTCACCTATATTGTAACTAAATTTTGAAAGACTGAAAGACTAATTTTAGCAGATAAAGTCTCAGACCACATGTAAAAGCACACAGCATCACATGCAAATCAGCTTCAGTTTGCCTTTGCAGAAAGACATCTGCCATTTTTCACAAAAGACAGAGGTATCAGTAACTCAGTTTTACCATCAGTGTCAATAGCCAGAAACCTCAAAGGTCACACAGAGCAAGGCTTATCAAGTGAGTGATGCACTGGCTTTTACATACAGAGAATTGTAGAAAGATTTAGTACTAGAGTACATAAAATCCTTTCCTCCCCACAGAAAAACCCCGGAAGTGAAATCAAAGCATGAGAAACATTGGGAGAGAATAATAGTTCACAGCTGATAAGGATAAAAGTAGAAAAGATTTAAGAAGTGCAGTGCTAAAATGACAGAGCTGGTGCTAGAAAACATAACATTAATCTTTCCTCAGCCTGTCTAGTCAGAGTAATTGATGACACTGAGAGCTATGAAAAAGGATTGCTTACCCACACAGATCAGTTAAGAAAGGTCTTAGGCAGTGTTGCAAACTCTGGGTTAGCAGGACACTTGGTTGCATCATAATTAAGATTTCTTTTCTCCACCATTGAGCACACAAACACAGCTGTCTTCTCCAATACTGCTACAGTCACTTGGTTATTACAGGAAGTTAATAACAATGACATAACTTTAATTTAGCCAGCTTTTGTAAGACAAAGGTGGCTGTTACCTGTAGAGGGAAGAATCTGGAACTTTAAAATTCATTGCCCTTCTAACCTCTACAGGACAAGAAAGGCATAAACACGGTCTTTTAAATGAGTATTTCACTGAAACATTGAAGAGTTGCTCTCTCCACTTGTAGCAAGGTTAGGCACCACACTGGCAAAGACCATCACCACATTCAAGGTTTTCCTGTCTCCCCACATCCTTCACAAGTAACTGCATAATTGCAGACCAAAGCCAGGTCAGAGGTTTTTGCTTATTCAGCTGACCTACTGTGTTCCATAAGGAGGAGGAATATAACCATCACAATGATCACTCATCCAGAACCATGCCTTCAGATAACAATACAGAAAACATTCACACAGTTTGCTGACAAGTCTCCAAACCTCAGAAAAAGTCACAGGAGAATAAAGAGTGAGATTATCCCAAGTTCCTTACCTCTGTAAGCTATACTGAAACTCCAACTTCATTTTCAATTGATGTAGAATTGCAAGCTACTTAATTAATAATTCAGATATGTTTCAAGTAGTCTTGGCATGGTCTCTTCAGGACAACTATCCCCTTCCTTAAGTGAATTTTCACAATGCTTTTCTGTGAAACATTATGGTTCTCACCTAAATTGTTCAAGCTTAACATAGTTTAGTGAAGGGGAGTAAATAGGTGATCACACCTTGTGCTACCACCTTGGACACCAGTCTACAGGCAACAAACAATCCATGGGTCACAATCTGCGAATCTCTATTTTCTTTTCCTTGAGACTCTTAAGATCCATGCACCTTTCAAACGGTACAGCAAATTAAGTCCCAAAGTATGTCTGAGAGAAACTGTCACAAAGACTTAGGTGTAACTGAAGCACTCCAAAGAAAACATTATAGAAGGTCATTTTAGAGCTGTTAGCTGACTGGAATGAAAATCAAATACTTTACATCATCAGTGAGAGGGAAGGGAAATGCACAAATTCAGCTGTCATTTGAACAAAACTCAGCATTCTCCACCACAAAAGGAAGATGCTCTAGAACAGAAAGTATATGTAGGAAGGCTGGTGTTGTAACACATTCAAAGAATCTTCAATATGATTTTCCCACAGCCTTGAGTGTTGCTAACTAGTCAAGAGTGCTGTAATTTATTCTGCTCACACTCTTTGATATGTAACTACTTATTTATCATCAAGATACAGTAGACAACGAAGAACCAGGACAGAACAGACTCAACAGCCCTTAGGGACTAGAGCTGAGAAACACATGGAACAACTACAGTTTGGTGGGCAGCACTGTGGAATCCCAATTATAGATGTTCAAACTCATGATTCCCACACAAGGCAAATGAAGAGGCGTTTTGCATAAGACTAAGACCTACCTAGCACCCCATCCCTACATGCTCAGTTATGCATGTCAACACAATGAGTACATTGCCAAAAGATTCATTTTTGTCATCTTCCATTACTATTCTGAAACTGGTGTAAGATTGGTGCTATGGTCAAAGCTCAGACATACAGGCACCTAATTAAAGAGTCTGGACTGGTGTCTGCATCAAAACAGAAAAACTTAAAAAAAATTTAAAAACACAAATGTTTAAGAGATCACTATAGCTAAAACATGATTACAAAGCTAAGATACAGATATACACAAATTGCAAGATACAAGCTATAAAATGAAAGACTGCATGATAGTAACTGACAACTGAGCATGACACAATGCTAGTCCTCATAGACCATAAAGTAAACCCACGAGGAAAGCTCTGAACCAGTAGAATTGTGCCCATTTTAACTCCACAAATATATATCCACACCTTTATTTTCCAAAACTTGTGCTAAGTACACTGCTTTATAAAATGGGAAAGTGCAGTTTTCTAGGGCATGCATCTGGAGAATAGTATTTTATCATTTGATAGATTCCCTCTATTTTTTTGAGAAATGAACCCAGAAACATATGAACAGCAGAACCATAGCAAAGCACTTACAAGTTTTAAGTATGACTAATATGACTGTTTCCATAGCTAAGAGTATGATTGCTTTTTCCTTCATACTCACTACCCAGCACACTACCACAGTATATGAAACACATGTGCTGTCCAGGGTAATTTACTGGTGGCATGGAGTTGGAATAATTGAGAAAGGGAAGAGATAGTTTTGACAATACATTTTGGATCACATATAAATGTTCTGCTTGAACTTGATCTGGCTCATTTTTCAAAGAAACAAGTCAAGAACAAATATATTTAACTTTGTAAGTGAACTTGTGCATCTTGAGGTACATAACTGTGAATTTAAAAAGAAAAAAAGGAAAAAACAATTAAAGCTAACTTCACTCATCTGAAATACTAATATAGCTAGGTAGCCTGTTAGTGGAATATTGTGTCTATATTTGATCATCGATGCTAGAATCCTAAATTTGACAGAAAAATTAAAAATTATGCCAAGAGGCCAAAAGACTTAGCAGGGTATAGTTTCAAATCTCATAAACTACATTTTCTTCCACAGAAGATTCCATGTGCACACTATGTGTAATACTTCTGTATTTGAACTAAACAAACTATAGGCATAAGTGAGTATTATTTAACACCAGGGAGCTTAAAGACAATACATAAATACTGATACATTATAGGTAACTATAGCCCCTCTAAGGCTTTAGCAATCCTGTCAGTCTAATGAGACTGAATTACAGCAGCTGCATGAATGGGTATTTAATTTAGTAACTCTGTATTAACCATCTTCACAAGGTATATTTAAACTTTAGAGTTTTTCATGAATGCCCCAAGTACCTGGGTATTGTTTCGCTCTCTAATCAGTATTTATCTCCCTCCTACCAACATCAAGCCATCTAAAAATTACTTCAATTCCTACAGAGATGCCAGCATATCTTCAAAAAAATCAAGCAGCTGTAAAAAAAAGAAAACCTACCCAGGCTAAGAAAGCACTACACAAGTTTTTAAATTCTGGGTCTTAGTCTGTCTCTATATGGATTTCTTTTTAATATGACAGAGCTGGAGCAGAATGCTTTTGCTTCCCCCTTATGGTAAGTTGAAGAGAACTTTAGGAGGAAAGCTTTAAGCCAAAATATTTGGAGTGTCCACATGAGCGGGAAACACAGATCACTGATCTCTGAGCTGAGTACTGAAGACCTGTGGTACAGAAGGATCTTCATGTCACCATTTCAGAACCTGCTCATCGCCCTGCCCCCTTCCCCAGCAACCAAAACTAGAAAGATTGCCCAAGTATTATAGCAATGTCCAATATTAATATCTACTTATCCAGCAACAGACTATTCTTCAAGAAAGTGCTAGAGTAGGTACAAGACTCTGAAATTGTCCCAAAATTAAGAGTTTGTAGTTTTATTCAATATGGTGCCATTTTCTAAACCACAGTATTTTGATACTTAAGCTTTATTGTAAAACTACAAGAAAAAACCCCGATTCCTGTATTTACTAAAATCTGATTTAGCAACAGCTTTAAGTTATATTGTGACAACATTTTTGAAATTTGAGTCCTGACACATAATAGAAAATTTCCTAGTCCATAGAAATTCAGTTCTAATAATTGACAAGTGTAGCCAAGTAAGTCATTATTCTTGCAACAGGCGGGCAGGAAAGGTAATATTACACCCCTGGTACAATTTTATGCATCTGCAAATTATAGTAAACCAGAGCTGGCTTATTTCAAACCAGCAAAGGATTTTGTCCCTATGTTTTCAATATCAGAAGCATTCAAGTTATCACAGCATGAAATAACAGGTTTTTAATACTGCAGTGGATTTTATGCTGTGGAAATTGCTACATGATGCAGTGGTGACATTTTTATATAGAACACTCATAGGAAGGATTACACAAATCATGCATGTCAGCAAAATGGAAAGCATCTGTTTAGGCTGCTGCACGCTGCTAAGGCTCTCTCGACTGCCAGTTTGTGATATGGTACACAGCCCAGCTGGAGGCACAACAGCAAAACGGTGACAGATTTTCATGTCACTGCCTACTGCAGAAGTTGGGCAGCCTTCTGATGGTAGCTGATAAAAGCAAGATCAGATCACCTGCATTCT
The DNA here is from genome assembly GCA_003676055.1 of Chloebia gouldiae. Classification (NCBI taxonomy): domain Eukaryota; kingdom Metazoa; phylum Chordata; class Aves; order Passeriformes; family Passeridae; genus Chloebia; species Chloebia gouldiae. The sequence goes on along the minus strand of QUSF01000001.1, from coordinate 38,129,258 downwards.
GCATGGAGAACAGGCAATTAATCTGATGTCAAATGTTTCAAAGGACAGTACTTGAGTCCTATTTTTAATTTTTATATAGAAACACATTAAGGTTTGATTAATGATTAAGGGATAAAAAAGAATTTTCCCCAAACCACATTAAAAAAAAACCCCACACAACACACCAAAACCCCAGAAAGTACAGACACTTAACTACCGAAGGAGTATTACATGCAAGATCCATGTCTTTACAAAATCCACTTACAGTTTTTTGGACTAAACGCCCTCCAAGAATACTTAAAAGCCTACATAATGCTCCAGAGTATTAGCTTTGCTTTTGGACCACCAGTTTAGCTGACACGGAAAAGACTAGCTGTATAAGACTTCACACATCTAGACACATTGTTCTATTTAAGTCAGCATTGACTTGCATCAAAAAAGTTGGCTTCAAATCAGCTGATTCAGATGATATCTTATGAATTAAGTAGTATTACTTTCAACAGAAGTCCACCCACTATTGGTCAAGCCAATCTTTTCTGGGACCATGAAGGGAACACAAGGAAGAGCTGTGCCAACAGCAAAAAAATAAAAGGAAAAGCAAAGCAGGACACAGAATCTACAGGAAGTTTACATATGAACAGATCCTCAGTTAAATCTAAAGGGTGTTGACTACTCCTTTAAAACTTAAGCCAAAATCTCAAGTTCCGCAGTCCAGACATAGCTATACCTTCTTGAAGTAATTTTTTTTTAAAGCTACTTCACACTAATGTTTAGAGATAGATGAATGGAACTATTATGGAAACCCAATCATAGCAATACAAGACACTAAGTTTAGTTTCCTATTACTGTAAGAGACTCAGAACACACAGAGTGCTTTAAAAAGGTCTCTGAAACTGTTATAAATAAGTGTATGACTTAGGCCTGAAGGAAGAACAGCTGGAGAATTTAGGATCCTCCCATATTTTAACTCATGGTGATGTCATAATTTAGAGTTCTTGGAAACTGTCAATTCAACATTTAAGCCACATCAATAACAGTCATTAAATCTACTACACATCTCTATTGGCTTAAGCACCAATTTAACTTTTATTAAGGGGAACACACATAACTCCTAATTATAAGAAGTCACATAAGCATTCTCAGAACCTCTCAGATTATTTTAAAATATATACTGTGAGACTTTAAAAGAACTCCTAAACATACTATCTCCTGTGCACTCTCTGCAAGCTTTACAATACATTGGAAAGAGACTGCTCTGCCATTAACTGTTTCACAGTGCAGATTTAAAGGGGCTCCTTCAGGGTTATGAAACAGCATTTCATTTCCATGTTAAAAAGTTGGCTTGGGAGGGCCTTCTAAGTTTTGAAGATGAGGCACTTTATAAAACTGTGTTATGAAAAGGTAAGATCAGTCAAAGTAGGTTTAAGTTGAAGTATATTTCAGATTGCTTAATCTTCTCATTGTTATGCAAGTGTATTTCATAACCTTATTTGAGGACTCAAAGAATAGTTTTAATACTAACAATGGTCTCAGTCTGACAGCTAATGCTAACCCAAGTGTGCATCATGCCCTCCTTCAACACTCCAATTTATGTAACTCCACACCACTATAGGTCTAAAAATAAACCACATGGGAAAACAAGGTTTAGATGGACAAAAAGACTAAGACCACATACTTGTTCTCCTTAATTAGCACCTGCTAGTTGTGGAGACAATACCATCCCAGAAACCATCATTAAGATTTTCTTACTTCTACAGTCAGCGTCCAGAGAAAGCAATGAGGATAAATGCACAGCGTTCCTGAAAAAGTGTTCCTGGCTCAGTTTCTTGAGAAATCTTTTTTGCCTTTCCTCCCAGCCTTCAAAAGGAACAATTTGCCTCCAAGGCAATTTAAACAACATTTTCAGCAGGGGTTTTAAGGATTTCTTTTCCAGAAATGTGCAAGTTTGCTATTATAATCATCATTAAAACTGTATATTAAAGCTGCTAATGTGCTAGCAGAAGAGTATGTGAGAAAAGAAGCCATTCATTAACAGTAACAACCTTTAAGCAGATTCAGAGATTATTGCTTGTAAAGGATTTAATATCCAAAGCTACAGAAATGGCCTGAAGACTTAGAACTCTGGATTCTAGAAGGATACAGCTGATTAAAAACTATTTGTTAACAATCTTAATACCAGCATTCCTGTTAAACAGAACAGTCAATGCAAAACAAGAAACACCCAAAGCAGTAATCCTACAAGTAAAAAAGAACAAGTACAAACCTCAAGGAGACAGTAGTTCTGCAACAGCAGTTCATTTCCTAAAATTAATTACCAAGAAGGGCAGCAGAAAGGAGTTTATAGTTACCCAGAAGTGTGCGTGACAGTTAACCATCATGGTCCTCTCAATAAGCTCATCAGGACACTCCAGAAGATGGTGCCCGGAGACCACACCAGCATTGTTAACCAGGACAGACACCTCGCCAACCTCCTTACGGACCCTCTCAGCTGTCAAGTAGACATTCTCTCTTTTGCCCACATCACAGGTGTACGTGTAAACCTGCAAGTTGCAATGGGGCAGCACATCTTTCTCTCCATCTCCAGCCACTAAAGAACACAGATAAAAGAACAGAAGGGGTGGGGGGCAATAAGGTTCTTGCTCATATTTTGACATTCAAACAAGTAGTTCAAGCAGAAACAGCAAATACAATTTCAGGTCACCAAAACTTCTATTTACTTTGGTGTCATTGCAGTACACCAGGAGTCAGCTATTTACTATCGCCGCTACGTGTTTTAGGAAGAGCTGCAGGTTTTAAAGCCGCTGCTGGAGTCCGAGGCTCCGCGACGCAGGTCTGCGCTCACCGCTGCCGGCACAGGGCCGGCTCTGGCTCGCAAAAGCACCGTCGGGGCGTCTGGTACTCTGCGCCCGGCGGTCTCCAGCCCAGAGCCGCTCCCGGGGCCCGCCGCAGGTGAGCGCTGCCCCGGGCGGGACCGCCGGGTGTGCAGCCCCGGCTCCCCCTGCCCCGGGCCGGGCAGGTGAGCGCTGCCCCGGGCGGGACCCGCCGGGTGTGCAGCCCCGGCTCCTCCTGCCCCGGGCGGGACCCGCCGGGTGTGCAGCCCCGGCTCCCCCTGCCCCGGGCCGGGCAGGTGAGCGGCGGGGACAGCGCGGGGAGCCCCGCCGCTTACCTCCGGGGGCGGCGGCGGCCGCCTCCTCGGCCATCTCCCGGTAGATGTGCCGCACCATGCCCGCCGTCTCCTCATTGCTCTGCGTGTTGATGTCCCACAGCACCAAAAGCGCCCGGCGCCGGGCGAACTCCAGGGCGAAGAGGCGGCCCAGGCCGCTGCCCGCCCCGGTGATCAGGCACACCTGCCCCGCCACACTTTTCTCTTTGGGCCGCACCAGCCACTTGGCCGCGGCCAGCACGAACGCCCACAGCACTCGGAAAGTCACCACGAAGAACTCCAGTAGGATGTTCATGCTGCCGGACCCTCCTCGCCGCCCGGCTCCCCGAGCTGGAGCCGCCGCTGCCCCGGACCGCCCGCCGCGGGCACCGAGGGAGGCTCCGCTCACGGGGGTCCCGCCGCCGAGCTCCCCCGCCCCTGCCGCTCGCAGCCCCGCGCCCCGCCTCAGTCACACACGCCGAGGACGGAGCCGGGACACGGCGCTGCCTGCCTGCCCGCCGCCAGCCTAGCCTGCCCCGTCCCGCCCGCGGCCCCGCTACTGGCAGTGAACATCTTGCTCGCTCGGCCCCTCTATATAGGGCGGACCGGGAGGCCGAGCCCCTCCCCCGGGCCGGCCCATCCCGCCCCGCATTCCCGGGACCCCCCGCCCCTGTCCCGCTCCGCCCCGCCGCCGGGGGAGGTCCCCGACGGGAACGGGGACGGGACAGCCGGTGCTTTGCGCTGCTGGGGGCGGGCGTCCCGGCGGCTCCAGCCCGCCCCAGGACTACAAGTCCCGGGGTGCGCCGCGCCCCGCCGGAGCGCCATCTCGGGCGCGATGCCGCAGCGCGGGTTAGAGGGACGCGCACGGGCGCTGCAGGTTCGCGCTCGGGGCTAGAGACGCAGCGAAGCTGGGAGCCCACAGGAACCACTGCGTCACCGCAGGATGCACGGTGCCCGCGTGCCTGGGGATCCTCTGCTGAGCTGTGCGAAACCGCTGAGGAGAAACCCCATGACTTCTTGGTCTGTCAGCCAAGTACAGAGATCACTGATATCTCACCCGCCACTGACTGAAATAGGAGTTCACAGGTGCCAGCACACGGAAAGTATTTTCTTCTGTGCGATAACAGCGGCCGCTCCCTGTATCTGGGCACCCTGCGGCCACCCGGCGCCGGAGCATCCCGCTCCTCCATTTGCCAGTTCCAGAGGATGAGGACCGTGCCCTTGGGTGTGCAGGACTCATCCCACTCCCTCTGCTCGCCTGCACCCCTGTGCCTTAAGTGCACGACTCTGCGCTGTCTTCCCTGTGTCAGTTGTCAGAAAAGTTGTTGCAACTTTGTGAACGCTGTCTCTCGGATTGCGCAGAAATTCGAGTTCAAAAGTTTCAGAAGAAAGTGCAGACAACTTCTTTCTTCAGTAGATACTGATACGCCTGTAACTAGGATCGAAAGCACTCTCAATAACGTTCTCAGGCGTTAGTGCTGTGTGACACCTCTGCGTGCAACAAATAAAGTCAGTACATGCAGAGCTCGGCATTCCTTATCCCCCACCCTGCTGTCTACACGTTTTTTTTTTTTTTTACACCGGACAGTCCTTTGCTGCTCAGAGTTCCACTAATTTCTCTTCTTTCCGTGTGTGTGTAATGATGTGCCGGTGCCTCCCGGGGTGATTTTCGGCGCACGGGTAGGCGCGCACAGGATGAGGCTTAGGAGCCACAACCTTAAGCAGCCTTCCAAGCTGCTGTGCTGGGCGGCGCTGCTTCCCGAGCCGCCCTCCCTTCTCCACAGTGCAGTTACTGATTCTGTACGGCGAACCGAAAAGATGTCGAGCCTGATGAAAACCCATGCCGGCAGAAAGGGAGGCCGTGGTTCCCATTTGCCCGTGCGTGCCGGGGAACGATCCTGCGGGCAGCATTCCCCCGCCGCCTCCATTCCCGCCGCGGTACCGAGCGCGGGCGGAGGGTGGCGTCCCGCGGGCGTGAAGGACGGGGTTTAAGGCTGAAATAGGGGAAATCCTGACTCACACAAGACGGCTGGCAGCCCCGCCACCCACCCGGAGCTCGTTCTCAGCCTCCCGCAGGGAAGGCGGGGTCTGGTGGCGGAGCGGTTCCCGCCCGGCCCGCGATACAGCCCGTGCTGGGGACACAGCCAGTGCTCGGGACACAACCGATCCTGGGACACGGCCAGTGCTCGGGACAGAGCCGATCCCGGGACACAGCCCGATCCCGGCACACAGCCCGGTCCCGGGACACAGACAGATCCCGGGACACAGCCGGTCCCTGCACACAGCCGATCCCTGAACACAGCCGATCCCGGGACACAGACAGATCCCTGAACACAGCCGATCCCGGGACACAGCCGATCCCCGGCTCCAGCCCTGCTGGGCGGAAGCAGTTCCCAGACACTTTTACTTCAGGCACTGGCCGGACACCCCGGCGCTCGCACGGCGGTCAGGCACAACGGAGGACGTCCAAACCCGGGGTCCTGCCGGCGGGCAGAGCCCTGACTGCGCGGGCCAATGAGCTAAGAGCGCGCCGCGCAGGCGCAGGCCCCTCTCTTCCGGCGCTGACCATGGCGGACAAGGAGTGAGTTCCGTCCCGCCCGCCGCCATCCGCCGCCATCCGCCTCCATCTGCGCCGCCATCTGCGCCGCCTGAGCCCTGCCCGTGCCGCCCCCGAGGGCGCCGCGCCTCCGCAGGGGCTGGGAGCGGTGGGAGGGGAGGGAGCGGCGCGGCGGAGATGGAGCCGCCACCGGCCCGGCCCTTCCGCAGGCGGCGGCTGCGGCTGCCGGCCCTTGGCGGGGTGGGGAGGGAGAGCGGGCCCCGAGCGCCGCCGTGGCCGGGAATGTGGGGCCGGGGCTGCGAGTTCCTCCCGACTGGGCGAGCGGGCAGGGCTGTGTTGGGGCTGGAGCTGGGAGTGACTGTCCGTCGGGCCGGTGTAGGCGCTCGTCAGGGTGACTGTGGCTCTATAAACGCTGTTTTGACAAGTTTTGTCGTGTCTAAGAGTTAAAAATCCCCGGGACGAGAGGGAACGGGGCACAAAGTGATGTTTAGGAAGCTGCCTGAAGTTGAGGAGGAACTGAACTTCTTTTCCGTACCGGTGACCACGCACTGGAACAGGTTGTCCAGGGAGGCTGTGGAGTCTCCCTCGCTGGGGGTGCTCAGAACCATGCGGATGCAGCCTGTGCCGTGTGCTCTGGGACGGTTCTGCTTGAGCAGGGAGGTGGGACCGGATGACCCGCTGTGGTCCCTTCCGACATCACCCACCTGTGAAAGTCTGAGCAAGCTGACAATCCTGTCTAATAAATGCCACAGGACTTCCAAATAAGCTTTTCCTGCTCAAGCACCTGTTGAAATGTATATTGATCAGAGAGAAGTTATCATGAAACAACTTTGTTTTCTTAGCAGTCATAGCAAGGGAGAACAGTCTTTGTAGTTACGGTTATGTGCAGCTGTGGTTGGTCTGTCAGGGTTTCTTGTCTGGTACAAAATGTGAATGGTGCAGGTTCTGAAGCAGAAAATCACCCAGTTCAGTCCCAGGGAGCTGTCCTGGGATGCTCTTCCAGGCCTGGGAACATGAGAATGAGGAAGATGCAGTGAAGTGGCTCAAGGTAGCAAGGCCTGGACACATGTTATGTTTGAGATTTTTGATGTTTGTAATGCCACTGAGTTTCTTTCTACCAGCTAAAAGCTTTTATTTCTGTTTTCATTTAGAGTAAAGAAGGTGCCCTCTGTGCCCGAGAGCCTGCTGAAGAAGCGGCAGGCCTACGCGGTCATGAAAGCCAAACGTCAGAAGAAGATTTTGGCTATAAAAAAGGTGAATATCCTCTGATCCCTTGACTCAGGTTGCTTGTCTGCTGCAGTAGCAGCTGCTGCTACTCTGATGCAGTACAGAAATTCACAGTACATTGGTATTTTCTTTAAGTTTTGGACTAAAATTGGTTTTTAGTGACTGATGACAAGGTTCTTGGCAGACTTAAGAGCAAAGTGTACAGCTGTCTGTAATGTTGTCCAGGGCAAGAGGTTATAGCCTTTGTAAGGGGGAGCTTGATGTGTGGTTAGAGAATCCTAGAACTGTAGCGGGCTGGAAGGGGCTTTAAAGGTCATCTAGCTCCAACCCCTGTGCCAAAGATCCGGTCACACCTGGCTTTGAACATGGTTAGGGTTGGCCCATCCACAGCTGCCCCAGGCAACCCATTCCAGTGTCTCACCATCTTCACAATACAGCATTTCTTCCTTATGTGTAAGCTAAATTTTTCATCTTTCAATTTGTACCCATTATTCTTCATCGCCACAGTGCTGATGAGGAGTCAGGAATGGTAACGTCGGTTGCTGTGTAACAGCCTGCCAGGTTCTCTGGGGCATCACTGAGGGTTGTTCTGAGCTCTATGATACTGATCTGTGTTACTTGAGGGAAGTTCTAGAACATGGCATGTTACTCGAAGGTGATTTTCATGTGTTAAAATGCATTTTGTAACTTTAAGCAATTTCCAATTTATTGCAGTACCGCAAGGCACAAAGGAAGCTCATCTATGCAAGAGCCCAGGCTTACCACAAGGAGTACAGGCACATGTACAGGCAGGAGATCCGTATGGCCAGGATGGCCCGGAAAGCTGGCAATTACTACGTCCCAGCTGAGCCAAAACTGGCATTTGTGATCAGGATAAGAGGGTAAGGTTGTGTACAGATACAGGCAATTTTATGTTCAAAAGTACTGAAGTTGGCTTTCCTGTTACCTCTCTGTTTTGAGGGCTTAAGTACATCAACAAGATAAGCTTGAGAAGTTGTTGGTAGATCCTGTACATGTTCTTGAGGAGTGTTTAAGGGCTAAATAATTTTGCTGCCTACTGTCTTTATAGGAATACCTGATTTTTAAGACGACAAGGCTGAAAATACGTGCAGACAATTATTCTTTCTCACCTTTAACTTGATAAAATTAGATGCTCTATTCCCAAACATTCTGCTGACCTGTTCTTCAAGTGGTTGTTTTGTTCTACTCTGGTAAAGTGTTCAGAAAACTAAAAAATAGGTGTGATTGGAAGAATTAGGTTTAGGACAACGCAAGGCTAGTTCTAAATTGTTTCAGTAAAATACTTAGTTATTTTCATGAAAATGGATGTTTTAACTTTATACTGAAATGTATAGCAATAGTAAGTTAATTTACTAAGCTTGCTTTTTGTAATTCATGAAATGTGTTTTCGTACAGGAGCAGTGCTTTTGTGTTTAGGGGTTGTTTTTTAGCCTGATGCCTAGCTACCTGGGTTGTTGGTAATTCAGACTATTTTCACTTTCTTCTCCAGTACCAACGGTGTCAGCCCTAAGGTTCGCAAGGTTCTGCAGCTTCTTCGCCTGCGGCAGATTTTTAACGGCACCTTTGTAAAACTCAACAAAGCCTCTATCAACATGTTGCGGATTGTTGAACCCTACATTGCCTGGGGGTGAGTGAGAAGCCCAAGGCCCAGCTGTACCTTATCAGGGTGGAGGTGTTGAGCAGGTTTTACATTTTGCTATGCTGGATTTGTGGGGTTTTTTATATTTTGTGTGCTATCCTGCCTTTGAATTGAAAATATGGTTAAGGCAGTGCTTTAAAGGTAATGGCTGCTAGGTATGATTGCACTCTCTTACTGGTGTTCTTGGGAAGTTGGTGTGGCATTTACTTCTCTCTTGCTTTTGTGTTTACATGTGGGGCATGATGAAATGATCTTTAGTTGTTTGATGTGGAAGTCCAAATCGGGGATGTTAACGTTGACCTGAAATTTAGCTGGCAAAGACTTAAAATTCTTTTTTTGAATGTGACTGTTTTGTTTCAGTTACCCCAACCTGAAGTCTGTGCATGAGCTGATCTACAAGCGAGGTTACGGCAAGATCAACAAGCAGCGCATTGCTCTGACTGACAACCGCCTGATCCAGAAGCGCCTTGGTAAATTCTGCTGAGCAAAACGGGAAGCCAGCTGCTCACCTTGGGGTGATCAGTGCTGAGCTGGGCAACTGTCCTTAGGTGTCACTGGAGTACACTGGTATTTAGTTAGGATCTCTACTTCTGTTGTTTAATACAAAGTGAACTGGAAGCAACTTCCATCATAAAGTATTGAAAGCAGTTGTAAAAAATCAAATTTTAGCCTTTTAAATTTGTAGTGTTAAATGTAATTTCTTTGACCTTTATGGGGTCAGTAGGTCATTGAGTAAAGAAAAAGTGCTGTAGCATGAAAGAGTCATCACAGCTTTGAACTTTCAGACTTAATATTAGATATTTTGTTTTTTACTTTTGTGATCTGGTAAACAGACTTTTTAAATGTGTTGAAGGAACTAGGTAGTGATCGGTGTATTCAGTAAAAGCAAAGTGTGATCAACATTTGAGATACAGGCTGCTCTGGAAAACTCCCTTCTCTTGCAGTCATGCCAGAATGAGTGAAAATGACCACTCAAGTCTCCCTTTTTTTGGCACTTGATTTGCATTTTCCTTCAGATGAGGCTGTGTCATGTGTATTTCTTTTCCTGTGCTGTGGATAAATATCTTAAAGATACATATATTTTGTTACTCTGTTGTAATCTCTTTTAAGCACTGTGTTTTACAAGAGTTAACTTGTAACATATTGCTGAAGATTCTGGAAAAGCATTAAGGAAATATGCTGTAGCATTTATTCAGCAGCCTAATTTAATAGCTACTGAGTTTCCCACAGTTACACGTTGCTGTGGTTTAGGTGTATTTAATCTAACTTTTCTCCAAAGAACAGTGTTTTCCTAAGATTCAGTAAATGCAGGTTGTTTTTTATTGTTCCTCGCTGCTGGCAGCAAATATTTAACAGTTGGAACTGATGCCTCTTGCCAAGTATGCCATCTAAATGTTGACTTGGCTGCAGCTAATCCATTTTATTGGAAAAGTCAGTCATTCAGTTTCACAACAAAGTGAGTGGTTTCTGACTTCCTGAAGTTTATCAAAATAAGTAGGCATGACAGTAACAATGTGATAATTTTTAGTTTGTTATTGGCCAGTGCCTCTGAAGTCTTTCTGAAAACTGGGTCTGAATTTTAGGGAAGCTTGGCATCATCTGCATGGAAGATGTGATCCATGAAATTTACACTGTTGGCAAGAACTTCAAAGTAGTGAACAACTTCCTTTGGCCCTTCAAGTTATCCTCTCCTCGGGGTGGAATGAAGAAGAAAACAATCCACTTTGTGGAAGGTGGGGATGCTGGTAACAGAGAAGACCAGATCAACAGACTCATAAGGAGAATGAACTAATGGTGAGATACTGCTCAAGGCAATCAACTGTTCAGCTCTGCAGGCTGCTGGCATTTGTCAGGCATTCACATTTAATAGATGCTCACTCATTCTTGGGTGGTACCTACAGTATAAAGCTACTTGAACAATATAGTGTTCTGGTTTTATTTTGGAAGTCCTACTAAAGCTTAACCATTCGGGAAGTTAAATTGCCAGTGCCACTGATACGTTTAGAAAATAGAAACATTACCAGTAACTTGTTTTAAAGCCTTGTTTGGTTTTCTGTTGGGAAGCCTTGAGATCTTGGCTAAAACTTTCAAGCCTCATTAATAATCTGTTAATATGATTGAAGTCTTGTGATTGCAAGTACCGTGCTTTTTTTTTCAGGTTTTCTAGAAAAGCCTGATTAGCATTGGTCTAAAATTTCAGCTTGTTCAAGCTTTAGAATTATTCATTTAAGGCTTTCCTGTATCGTGACCAAGTTAGTAATTTTGAAAGACTGATTTGCCCATTTGAGTAGTCTGCCCGTTATAAGTGATAAAGTTTATTAACACTTAAAGTGATTTAACAGTGACAGCTGAGTCCTAAAGGTAAGACCTACTCCAAACAATGTCTTATCTGTTGTCACTCTGCTGTTCCTGCTTTGGTGAGAAGTCTCTGCCATTCAAAGCCAGTATGTTTTTCAGAGTTCTTGTATTTCACTTTGGTTTTTAGACACTAAACTATTAACATTAAATGTTGCCCATATCTTAGTTTCAGTCAAATATCTTTTTGGTTTGACAGGTATGCTGGAATTTAAGAAAACTTCATTGTCTTAGGATATTTGGAAGGGATAGCAAACAAAAACCTAATTTTCCCCAAACTTATTCCTCTAAAGTCAAAATGGTTATTTTGGTTGGCTTGTTGGGATTTGTTTGGCTTAGGGTTTTTGTTTGGTTGTTTTTTTGTGGGATTCTGTTTTTTCTCTTAGATCAGATATGCAGTTTACTTACAGATTTCTGGCTTCAGAGGATTGGTTCATAAAAAACGGGTAGTGTTGTAACTTTACAGTTTAAAATGGGTGTGGTTGCATTTGGATGATTCAGAAATTTTCTAAAATTTGGAAATTAAAGTTTATGAAGGGAAGGCAGTTTTGTGTTGTTTTGTTCTGCTGGTTTTTTTTTTTCCTTCAAGTCTTTTAAAAATACTTTTACAGCCAAGGCACAGCAAATGGAGCTAATTGGAGTCTGCTTTCTGTCCAGGGAGCTAAAGGAGATCTAGGAGATACTTTCCATTAGATTGACAGCATTAATTCTTTAAGCTTTTTCTGTAGGCTGCTGATTTCCTCAGTTCAAGCTCCTTGCATGTTGTGCTGTTATCTCCCATGTGTGAAGTCAGCAGAGTTTTAAAGCACCAGTGACGTGGCATGTGGAAATTGCAACTTCAGGAAAATACTTCCTTACAGGGGACAGTGTCCTTGAAAAGCCTTTTAGCTCAACTGTGGAAAGATGTTGGTTAACTGAAGAGCAGAATTGCTGTAATGTTTGGTGCTTGGGGTGATGCTAAGTTACTCCCACTACTGTTCTTGTAGAAATTCTGCTGCTGGTAGCAGAAGCTTGGAAGTTCAATACTGGCAAATGTGTCCTTGAAGTTTGGTGCATAGCCAAGGCTGAGGAGGGCTGTATGCTCCTGTCTGATTTCTGAGCATGATGCTGTTTTTAATGGAAACATTGCAGCTTTTCTGTCAGTGTAGATCCTTTTTCCTCTTATCTTCACTGGTAAAGGAAAGACAGATGTATACCAGTAGTGTTGTTTTCAGCAGCCTTCCTGGAGATGGGAAGCTTCTAGTTCACTATTGCAGTTGTTGTAAATGCCTGGGAGGGTTGGTGTATTGGCAGAGAAACAAGGTATATTCATTCAGCTAATTGCTCATGTGTTTCACTGGACTTGTAGCTCAGCATTCCACATAAGTGGCATACATTAGAGCTTTACTTCATCTTTTAATTTAGAAAATGACCTTGCAGTTTCTTATTTTATGCTTATAAGCAATTGTTATGCTTTTCCTCCAAACTAAATCTAAGATAACTGATTGTTCTTGTCTCTTCAACTTTTTGCTGTTGTGAATAGAGCGCATGTTTAAAATTCAGGTAGCCTAGATGTAAAAAATAGAAGAATGTTGTAGTTTCTACTGAGGTTGATTCTGCTGAGGGCAGACTAGAGTAGTAGGTTCAGGTGACATACTGTCAGTACTCTCTGGGTAATGTCATTATGAAGGGCTGTGTATCTGAAGAAGAGTATTCCTCTTTCCTATAAGTAGTTAGTTTCCTGCTATTTGTTTTTATTTCTTATTCTATTTGTCATTTATTTCTTAAGTTATAGTCTCAAGTGAATGAAAAAATAGACTTCCAGTACTGATTCCTTCATATAGACTGGGAGGAAAGAGCATAGTACTTGAAAGCAAATGTTGACAATCAGTATTGGCAACATACTGAATTTCATCAATTTTTCAAGCAAACTTTACAGAAACTGGACTCAAGTCAGCTTTTTTGCTTTCATTTTTGTATGTGAACAGTCTCTGAAATGTGCCAAAAATGAGAGTGCAGCAAAAGTTAGACTATGCACGATGTCTTGGCATGTCTTAAAATATCAAGTATATGTACCAGTGGTTCAAGACAGAAATTTTTATCCTGTTAGGTCTGGTACTCAGAATCTGTTTTCAGTGAAGAGATGTTAATGTAGAAATTAGTTACCGTGTGTGAGACTACTGCAGTCTTAAATAATGTATTACTTTTTCATGTGGCTAGAGTTGTTTCAGATCTACATGTGCCTAATGATACCTTTTCCTTCTTTGCCTTGCAGGTAAAGATGCCCAGCTGCAATATTTCAAAGTCTGGTCTGTTAATAAAACAGTCTTGCACAAAACAGTCTGTCTCAATTGGTCTGTTATTGTGATCCTCCTCTGAAGTGGCAGCATTTGGCAGATTCAGTTTGAAGTCACGTGTTCCAGAGCCATAGTTTGAATTAGCAGTAGATGTATGTGTGTAGATACTGCTTAACCTTCATTTGGAGGAAGAAAATTTGGAAGTATTTGTGCAGGTAACAGATGAGGTTTTGAGTTGCAACAATAGATGACAAACAGAGCTGTGTGCTGTTGTTGAGCGGGCAGGGTTCCTGTTTAGTTGTAGTGCGCCAGAAAGCTGTGTGAAAATCTTTTTATGTAAAGAAGCAGCAAGTGTAAATCTGTTCTTAACATCTTATGATCAAAGAATCATACAGTGGCCTATGTTGGAAGGGATCTTGAAGAAAAAAAATCTAATTTCAATGCCCCTACCATGAACATCTTTCACTAAACCAGGTTGTTCAGAGCTCCATCCAACCTGGTCTTGAGCACTTCCAGTAGTGGGGCATCCACAGCTTCTCTGGGCAGCCTGTTCCAGTGCCTCACCATCCTCACAGTAAAGAATTTCTTCCTAAAATCTCTCCATTTGAAGCCATTGCCCCTTGTCCTGTCCCTACATACCCTGATTAAAACATCCCTCTCCATCTTTATTGTAGGCTCCCTTCAGGTACTGAAAGGCCACAGTTAGGGCACCCTAAAGTCTTCTCTTGTCTAGGCTGAATAATTCTGATTCTTTTAGCCTTTCCTCATGGGAGAGGTGTTCCATCCCCCTAATCTTCCTGATGACCCTCTGGACTTGCTTCAGTCAGTTGATGTCCTTGCAGTGCTGGGGACCCCTGAGCTGGATAATTCCAGCTTTGATCATCTTCAGGTATTTTTTACAAAGGAAGCATAAAATACTTAACAAAATAATATTTTTTTCACATTCAACATAATCACTCAGTTTAATGGCATAATGTGTTTACAGTGTTAGACTGCAGATACTATAAAGTGGAAGAGCACAGTATTCGTGAGGATATGAACAGTTGCTGATAAATGTGTAGGTGTAGCAGAGAACAGATGAGAAATTCAGGGACTGGTAAAACATGTAACTGCATTCAGACTGATTTCTCATCTTGCAGGCACTTCACTTGGAGGAGTCTTAGCTTGCTGAGGCATTTGGTGCAACAGATCAACAAGTTGTGTCTGCTCTGACTGAAATACTTTTTTCAGGTTAGGTACAAGCAAGCTATATTAAAACTGCCAGTGAAGGAACTCCCTATAAAGTTCACCGTCATTGATTTTTGTGACAATTTCTGCAAGAGCTTACTTCTGCACTTCAGTTTAAAGTGAAGTTAACAGCAATGGTAGTTTATTAAAAATTCTCAAGAGGCTAGTTTTTAAATAGCATGGAAATTTATGATGCAGCTTAACTAAAAATAGTTGAGTGCTTTTGTTTGTGAATGTGTTTGGACACTGGCAAAAGAGCTGAGCATCAGTCACTGGGTCAGTGTTTCCAGCTACTTGTGAACAACAGAGTTCTAAAACCAGAATTAGTAATTCCCCTATTGTGAGCCAAGCTCCAAAATGTAGTAACACAGCTGCTTGTGCCTAAATACAAAAGTACCAACACCTTAGTCCATTTAAGCTAAATGCACTAAATGAGAAAAATTTAGCATTTCCTTACAGCTATTCAGTGCAAGTAATGGGACTACATGCTTGAAGAGGTTTAATGAGTCAATGAGTTGGAAACCATAAAAGTATTTCATTAGGCATTTTCATAAAGTGTGTGATAAGCTGTTTTACAAGGAAGAAAAGCATTTTTGTTAAGTTGCTGGATGAAGGGAAAAAATACTACTGTGAAAATTACAATAATTACTTTGCATAATTAATGAATTGATTTTGTAAGAGTACATTCTTTCTTCAGTTTAGAATTGCACCAACAAGCAATGAATTTTGCATGTATCCAAGAAAAGTCAGTTGACCTTGGTATCCCTGTTCATTTGTTTCATTTGGTAGTGTGTTCACTACTTCCCTACAGCATTTTCACTTACTTTCCTCTGACTCACACACATGTTCTAGTATCTTAGCTCATTTTGCACATTTTGCAAACATAAGCCATACAAATGGATCAAAGACATTGTGTGATAGGTATAGAGCATAAAATATTAGCTCATTAAATTAATCAGTTCTGTAGGACCTTGCTTGTCTGACAAGAATGCCCTATAAGTCCCAGATTTTGTTTAAAGGAGTACATTGTAAAGCATTAGTGAGGTGAAAGTTAATTTGGTTTTCACGGTACTTAAGCAACTCATTTTTCTTGCCTGCCTCTGAAATCCTCTTTCAGGTAACAGCTGCAAAACATTAGTACATAGTGTGGAAATTAATACTAAAGTGTACCTGTGTTTGAGGCAGTAATTTGGTGTAATTGGTCACCTTTTATTAGATAGCTTTTGGGATTTTTGGTGTTGCTTTTCAGGCAAGTTCAATAGTAGGTGTTTACAGAAACAGCTCACAATCTGATTGCTAAGGTCAGAATTTGCACTAGAAATGTGGCACAGTCTACTTAATGCATGCATTTAGGAGCATTTATGCAGCAATTTAAGTTTAAAATGTAACAGACAAACACAAGCCCTAAACAAAAAATAATTCAGATTCTTTGTCAACATTCTATGATAAAAGTTCAGGTTCTTGGAAACATGTTGCTACTCATTCACTGTCCATAGCTGCCAGCTGCTGACACATTCTGAAATAGAATTTCTGTGGACTTCTCTCTCCTTTCAGAATGACCAACATCTTCCTGTTAGTTCCTCAGAACTGAAGCCAGAAGCTTTACCTAATTGGAGAAGCAATAGGAGACTGAAATGCTAACAACTCACAAATTTTTCAGGCATGCTAAGGTTTATACGCTTTACAGTTAATTGATATGCCTTTCTTTGCTGGTGTCTAGCTCATACAGCCTGTTTCACTATCACCAAGTGTAAAGTCATACATCTGGAAACGGAATGGGAGCCCATCCTGAGGATCAGTGTTTCGAGAGAAAGTTTGGAGACATGATGGATAGTCAGCTGAATTAAACCCCCACTTGGCCAAATGCAATTCTTGGATGCATTAAAAAGAGAATATCAAATGGTATGGGGGAGGCAATACTACTTTTGTTCCAGTAGTGCTTACACTAGTGCCAAATGCAGTCTCCAGTTCTTGTGCCAAAAATCAAGCTCATGCCGTGTAATACTCGCAGCCCTTACTTTAAAGGCAGACATGGTTACAAAATGAATATCTACCTATAATTGCCTCCATGAAGAAAAGTATTTTGATAATAGAGAATTCTTTGATCTAACAAAGCTATAATAGGATGAAATGTCTTGAAATTGAATCCAGATAAATGTTGGGCTTTAAGCAAACAATTTTAATGGAACATAATTAGACACTGGAACACTTAACCAGTGGTGTGCCAGATTCTTTGTTAGTGGTCATTTTTAAATAGAAGCTTTGGGTCTTTCTTTCTTTAAAGCATATGCTATATTTCAAAGAGATTTGTTGAGGGCAGTCCTGATGCCTCTTGCTCAGCAGAAGTTACTAAATGCAGGCCCTTCAGGTACTTGAGAGATACAAGTTAGAGCCTTGTTTTAAGGTGTCTGGCCGCCCAGAGTGACATTCAGAATGGTGATGGTGTTACATGCTTCATAAGGGAACTTGGACTACGAAGTCCAAGTGTAGTGCACAAAGGAGTGAATCACCTAAACCTCAGCATTAAGCAGGGCTCAGGAGAGTGTTGCTAGGACTTCATATACCTCTATGGGCTTTGCTGCTTCTGTCTGTTTGGAATCCAGATCTGTCAGCTCTCTCCTAAGAACTGGAACCCATGTGTTGTTTTGAGAGTTGAGTAGTGCTTACTGTCCATGTTGAGTCCTCAGCAAGCCGAATGGTATTCGTGCTTCATCCAACAGGTTTGCTTATACTTAGGCAATGGGTTTGTTCAAACCATTCCTCCCATGTCCCACCTTCCCAATGATTGTCCTTTCCACAGAACTGTAGGTGAGAAATTCTCAGCATGTTGCACCTTGCTGAAGCTGCACCAAAAGTCTAAGGCAGGCAGAAGATCAAAATTTTAGTTTAGATTAGGAAACTGCAGAGTAGACAGTTCTGAAAACAGCCAAATTCAGAATGGAACAAAATCTTAATCTCCCAAATCCCAGGCAAAATGTTCTGCTTAACTAGTTTTGTCTGGTCTAAATTGTAGTGAGAATTTCTTTTTCTTCCTGGATCTTTTGCATGATTATGGCCAGGTCTCTTCTATAATGTTCCCATTCTTGGCATACTTGATTCTTTCTAAAAGCATTTGTACTACACCAGACTATTCCAGGCATTTTAGATCCCTAAAGCATGCAGGTTTAGATGTAAGTAAGCTTTTAAACGTTGCAGTTATTTTCATGAGTGAAAAGCTCGAAAAAGTACTGAGCTCATGAAGTGCAAGTACTAAGAACTAGGATGTTCAGAAACAATTTTCTACATGTAGTTTTTTAGATGTAGATGTTCACAGCAGCCATCTCTAGCCTAATTGATGAATACTAAGTACTTGTGATCTTGGCCATCTTGCAAATAAGAGCAAATTTTTGAAGTCCCAAGCTGTAAATATTCCTTGGTTTATTTTTCTAAAGATAAAAAAATATGCTTTTGCATGTTTTTGCAGTCTGAATACTGCTAAGCATTTCTTCATATAAAATATTAATTGCAGAAAATCTTTCACGATGAAATAAGTAGATACTTGGAGGAAAACAATGAAAAATAAGGGCATGTGCAATCATAGGGTCATGAGGTGTATATGGGGAGGAAGTCACATGCAAAGTTAAGTCTATGGTAGAGGAGGAAAAGGGAGCAGAGGGAGGTGTAAGCAGCAGTGTAACTCTTCACTTGCTTAGCACTGTTTTGGCAGTCCAGAGGGGCTGTAAATCCAGTTTAACTAGCCAACATGCCACATGCTTTACATGCTTCCTATCCTGAGTTGCTTTGGCAGTCAGAGGCGTGTTGTACAACTTAACCACTCCTTGGAGTCTGCCTGGGGTGTTGGATGTCTCCTGGTGAGTGTGTGCTGCCCAGGCCCTGCAGCGCTGCCATGGAGCTCTACCCATGGCACGTTTCCACTCTTGCTGCACTTTGTTAGGAGCTGTGCAAGGATTACCTCACTGACATATCTGATGGCAGCTGTTATCCACAATATTATGCTCTTTATTACACTATAAAGAGCAATAATCTTCCAGCTGAAGATTTCAAGTCCTGATCATTTCAAATATCCCGTGAATAGAATAACACCGTAGTACCTCATAATTTCAGCACAATGCATGTTTAATTTTTTGATACTAATACTGTATTTCACATGTCATTATAACAAGGCCTCCAAGATAAAAAGAAATAAGATACAATGAGCCAAGGCAAGTAGGAAAATGGGATTCAAGGAAGGCTCTAGGCATGCCTGGTTTAAGTTTGAAAAACATATAGACTTATCTTCTTTTGCTAAGCATTATTTAACAACTGAAATATAAGAGAACATGTTTAACTAGTAATACTGGTCTTTTTTGTGTCAATCCTAATTTTCTAATTTTAAGTACTCTTTTTTAATCTGAACTTCTTTTTTAACCTTAACTCTTTTTTCCCTCCTGGTTCTGAAATACAGTAGGTGAGGCTTTTCTTTATGCCTGTGGTCTCCTAATATACACTTGCACACATGCTTTGTCGGAGAAGCCATCAGAATTGAAAGTACATAATCACATAATCATAGAATAGTATCCTGAGTTGGAAGGGAACAGCAAGGATCACTAAGTCTGACTCCTGGCCCTGCACAGCACCATCCCCCAGAATCACTATATGCCTGAGAGCACTGCCCAAACACTTCCTGAACTCTGCCAGTCTGGTGCTGTGACCACTTCCCTGGGGAGCCTCTTCCAGTGGCCAACCATCCTCTGGATGAAGAACCTTTTCTAATATCCAACCTAAACCTCCCCGACACAGCTTCAGGCCATTCCCTCGGGTCCTGTCACTGTCACCACAGACGAGAGATCAGTGCCTGCCTCTCCTGTTCCCCTCATGAGGGAGTTGTAACTGCAGTGAGGTTGTCTGTGTATATTCAATAATTTTATGTGACTGAGATGGGTTCAAATTCACATGTATAATTCTTCATCAAAAATTACCCACACTTCTGACAAATTGAGTTTTTCTGAGTAATGGCTATGCTTTCTTTTGAAGTCAGCATTACATATGGTTTGAATTATCCTACTGGCTTGAGTATCTTTTGTCTATAGATATCTATCATGGATGTTAAATAAATTTAAACTTGATCTAAATACAGAGATTCCTTGCCCTGCCAAAATGTGCTTTACTCTGGACAGGCACAGTAACAGAATGGTAGGAGACAAATTTGGCTTCTGTAGTCCTGCAGGACTGAGCTTGTAGTAATACTTTAAGTACGAGTTTGGGTACCTATCTGCAAAGGGAGCTGTGTGCAGGTCTGAGCCAGGGGTTTTCAGCTGGAGTGAGAGTTAGTCTGGACCAGCAGAGGGGAAATATTCCTGGACTACTTCCTCTTAGCTGTTCTCTTTTTCATTTGTTCAAATGAACAAGACCCTCTCTTGATCATCACTCACTACCTGATTTTTTTAAACTTAATTTGGCTTAATTCCCTACAGGTTCTACCCTTGTGTTTTGTGAAAAGCTATGAAAAAAACAGGATATGAAGATGAAATAACACTTTAATTTCTATCTCTTCCTTTGACATATTGTTTTAAACCAAGCCCATTGATTCTTCACTATACAATTGTTTATAACAATTTGTTTTGTCAGAGTAACAAGCAAAGACCTGAGATAAATTTGCAGAGCTTTTGTTCAGGATGCTGTACTAGCACTTTCTGGAAGACTTATTGTACTGAAGAATCTATAAACTAAAATAAGCAGAACTTGTAAATCAAGTGATAGCACATACATGTGATCTTTAAAATACAATCCCAGTGAATCATGTTACATTAAAAACATTGATATGCTGTTAGATTTAAATAAATTTTTTGCTAAATGCCTTGATTACTACTGGTTTTGTTCACTCCCTTGTCACTTTCCTTTTTGCTTTCACAAAGCATGCATGACTGAGCAAAATAGGCTATTTCTGCCTCAGTTATACTTTTTCAGAATGCAAATTTTGATTCTTGTGCTTAGTTTCTTTTAATGTTTTCAATCTGTGTCTTCCTGAACCAAAATTTTACAATGGAAATTAACTCCTAACTTTTGCTCAGAAGCTGAACTTTTGAAGTGAATATAAATATTTTTTTCAATGGTAAGCTGTTACTTTTGAAATAAACAAAATAAATATATTCGGTTTTTCTTCCTTTTTTAAATGGATTTTTTTAGACAGTATAGATAAAGGTGAATGGGTAATAGTTGTCCTACATGAGAAATGGACAGAAATTTTTAGGCAAAGTCCATGTATCCTTGAAGAAAAGTAGGTAATTTCTCTGTCTGGATGATTAAATTCTCCCTCCAAGGATTATTTTTCCCAAGGACTCCTGTTACTTAGCCATCTGCAATGTCTGCTCTTGAAGTGCTGAACTTAAACCTGTGTCTTTGTCATACAGAAGTGCTATGAGTTGCTTCTGGGTCTTTAAGACCTTCAGGACCCTATCGAGATGCAAAAGTTGTTGGTGGTGACAGCTCTATCAGACAGAAAGGCTCCTGCAGTAACATGCTGTGGAAATGTTCCTCCTGGTAACACCCTTGTACAAAGTTACACATAGCTGAGGGCTATTGCTCTGGTGTGTTGAAACCATTTTGTTTTAAGCAATTGTGCTTAAACTAGAGTCCAACAATACTACTATTTGTTACATGAAATTTCATTAGAATTGCATCCAGAGCAGGCCTCAGTTGGGAAGAGAAAATTTACAGCCCCCAGTGCAAAAGCTGCCCATCATCCATCTGGAGGCTTCACAAGTGAAGTACAGATCCTGTAATCAATTTATGTTTTGGGTGCTGATGAATATGAAGTATCAGAGCACATGTCAAGCTATTATCTCTGACAAAGGTTTGGTCACTTTCTGAAACCTCACTTAGGAAAAACAAGGCTCTTTTGTGGGGTCTGCATTCTAGGAAATGGGAAAGGGCTGGGAAAGGCAGGGCACATGGTTTAGAAGAAAGTAATAACCTCAGCATTAAAGTAGTTGTAGGTACTCAACACCACGTACCTTTTGGCCGCTTACACAAAGCCTGTAAGGACATGGCAGGTGACTGTACCACAGTCAGTTTGTACATGAATCTCTAGATGGAGCCAAAACAGATCTCATGCCTGAGTGTTGCAGACAGAGAAATGATTTTTTCTACTGAAGGCTTGCAGCTATGAGAAAGCATTCAATTCCATACCAGATCTTTGTATCCACCTGTAAATTACTGAAGTTCCTTCCTGATTTTTTTTTAGAGCTTAAAGCCTAAAAAACTTGCAGTGCTAGTAGTCTAAAAAAAAGTGTGTATCAATACATTTTACTACATATTATTGTCTAATGTAATGCCAGAATCCCTTATCTCACACTCAATCTTCACCTGTGCATCCATTACATACATAAAATCAGTAGAAAAATCTTATGATGCATCCTGTAATATTTGCCTGCACATTTATGATTTTCTGAATTGTCAACTTTGATAAGCACTAGTCACACATATTCCCTTTTGGTGCTGTGTTTATGGTGTACATCTGTTTTGCCTATCATTTACTAGCCCACTCTTTAAAAAAGAATTTACCAACTTTGTTATATGTGCAGGCTCAAGAATGTCAACACTGTTCTTGTCTGTGGTATCTATTGATAGGTCAGGACGGAACACTGCTTAAAACCCTCTTTTCCTTGAGAAAAGAAATTGCAGGCTGTAAATATAACTTTGAGGGAAAATAACTCCTGACTGGTTTTGTATGTTATTCTTGATTATTTTCATAATGTAGACCATATAATAATAAAGAAACTCTACAGTTGTGTTTCCTTTCATTTTTCCCTCATACAATTTCATAAAAGTGTGTGATTTCACAGGCTCACAGTGGTAATTGATGTATATGGAAGGGTAGGAAAGCACTTCTGTTAAAACTGACCAAATTAAACCAACTTGGTAGGTCCTTTTTGGCACAGGGCCTTCTCTATCCTTCTGTCTCACTGGAACTAAAGGTAGCTGAGCTGTGGGACACTGTCAATTTGGTCCACATTGGATTAAATTAGTAGATAACTACAGCTCTCAAATATATAGCTTTTTGCAGTGTCTGTGGAAAACTGATTAGGCTGCATGAGATAATTGCAGCCTCACAGTTGCTTTCTTCCTTGGCAAAGAGATAAGATCCCAGCAGTTCCTGTGCTCACAGGTGCTCCAGAATACCCAGAGAAGCAAATTGAGAACCATGAGCTTTGCCTTGCATGGAATCCATCTCGCACTAATCCTTGGAAGATTCAAGTACCTAACACTTAGTTACTCAGTCAAAAGTCCTGCACACATCATTTTATTGCTGACTTCACTGCACAAGATAACTCCTCTATTCAGAGAGTTTTGCATGCTGAGTGACCCAAAAACTTTTTGCCCCTCATAGTGGAGGATCTTTGCTCATATAATGGGACTGACTGTTAGAAGAACTGCAAGCAGGTCCATCTCTTTGCAGACTCAGTTTCAGGGCAGTAACTGCCTTTACTCAATGTGTCGCTGATGACGAGTGTCCATTAGACACAAAATTATGGGAACTTTGTCAAAGTAATACACCCACAGTCTGTTACAGTGATTTATTCCTATCCTAGTGACATGCAAAGTGAGAATGAGGTAGATCTGGTTAATGTATGCAGAGAGTGACTTTGCCATTATCTGCTGTTGAATATGGATAACTATACGAGGTGATATGGCAACTCTATTTCTACCATGACATTCCTTTAGGATCCCTGGCAAAGCACTAAGAGCCGATTAAACATTTACAGTGAAACGTCAAAGAGTAGAACTTTCATCTCAGAGCAACAATGAAATGTGATTTATGTAAACAGAAGAGTGTGCTCTGTAGTGACAAGGAGCTAACTTTAAAGTAAATGAGAACTTGGATAACTATTAGAGGTGAATAATGAAAAAAAATACTTTGGAAGAAAGCTCTTGAAGTCAATAATCTCCTTAAAGTACATAACTTTGAAGTTACATCAAGCTGTTCAGAGCACTGAGTTTTGAAATTCTCCTGGGATGGAAATGATACAACCCTTCTACATGATACCCAATTATTCTCACATAACTAATTTTCCCTCTTGCAATATGGCAGTTACCTCTTCCTTCTTTGCTGTTCTATAATGATGGAGTCTGTGTCCATTCTCTAAGCTCTTTTTAAGTACCTTGAGTGTGCAATTCTCTTTCTTTTCCTTTAGGGTTTTCCATGAGCTAAACAGACCTGGTTCCTTCAGTCTCTGGTAATATATGCCCATGGCATGTGGGTTGGAGCTAGATGATCTTCAAGGTTCTTTCGAGTCCAAACCATTCTGTGATTCTAGGATTCTATGATACTATGTTCCAGCTTCCTGAATTACCTCAGTAGTCCTCTAGATTTCCTTTTGTGTTGGCATATCTGCTAAAAGGTCCAAAACCGGGCGCAGTACTCCAGATGTAGCTTCATAGTGCTAGGTAAAGATAAAGAATCTTTTTCTTCAGCCTATTTGCCATGCTCTGGCTAATACTGGCCAGTGTGCAGTCAGCCTTCACCGTTGCAGGGGCTGATGTCTGCCAGGAATCACATCTTATAGACACACAACATTCATCCTTTTCCATGCCCACTAAGTGGGTCACCTGGTCACAGCAGGAGGTCAAGCAGGACCTGCCTTTCATACACGGATCCCATTCAGCCCCATAGACCTTTGTGTGTGATTTGGCAGGTTGCTGATCATTTTCCCTTGGATTATGGAGACATCTTTCTGCTCCCTATTCCTGTCTTCCAGCTTAGAGGGCTGAGTATCCCAAGGACAACTGGTCCTATTATTCCTCCATCCACAATGTGGGGCTTGGAATCTTTTCTCTCTTTACAAAGCTCCTCTCTTCTGTTCATCCTCTCTGATGCTACTGTACGCTCAGCTCCTCTGTTGTTCCTTCAACTTCTTGCTCACCTCCTGACTTCCAGCAGCTGACAGTGCTGGAATGCGTGAAGCACACAACTGCAGACAGTCACCTCACACCCATCACTTCATTGCCTCCTGGTTTGAATTGTGTTGGTCCTTATAACACAACTGCATGCACTGGCTTGCCATTGTGTGTCAAACGGACCTCAGAATTCTGCGCTGTGACATTCCTGCTCCTTTTCCACATGTCTTTTCAGCCCTCTAATCTGTTTGCAGCTCTTGTCTCTAGGCACAGAGTTTGTGGAGGCAAGGCCACTGCTTTCAGAATTCTTCTGTTTTACTGCGGATATCTAAAGACGGTGTGTAACAGACAGAGATTCTGGGAGTAAAAAATGCCTCAGTTCATACTACCATGAGGAATTGAATTTCACTGCATTTAATGATTGCAACTGTGTGTTTCCTAATTTTCTATGTACCTGCCTGGACATCTCAGGCTATTACTTACAAAAGCCTTGAGAACTCACAGTAAGAGTAATGGAATCTACATTTTTGCATATTAAGAGGTACTCATTGCAAGTGCCTTGAACAAACCAGATCCAGCATGCCTCAGATTAAGCAACCAAAATCAACAGGTATTTTGAAATTTGCCCTTCGTGTGGAACAGCCGCCCTTTTACAACAACGGTGAAATAATTCACTTTGTGGAACACATGCATGCACTGTAGTGAGAAAAACTCCTAAGAGAATTCATAGCTCTGTCTTCAAAACAATATGTATTAAATCATTTGGAGGGCCACACACTGAGTATCAAAGGGAAACCAGTACTGGATTATTGTTCATTAAGTGAGCATCGTTCATCTGATGCAGCAAAGGAACCAGGAGTGCTGCCGAATAAAAAGCCTGTGGCTACATAATGACACTACTGCTTAGTCTAAGGGTCAATGAAGGAAGAACATGACTTCCATGATGTAAATTCTAGTATTAGTACACTATGGAGAGTTTATGCTAGATGTAGGCTTCCCACAGTTAATCATAGGAAAGATTTTGCCTTTCTTGCTGAGTGCAAACCAAACCCAGGATGTTTTATACCACTTCCTCAATATACAGCACAACACTGCACTGTTGCTTTTTTAGAGTTACACCACTAATCGTTTAACAGCCTTCCCTCTCCACCACCATTTACCCACTCATTTTTTCATCCTTCATGCTTTAATTGATCTCATATCTTAATTGATCTCAGGAAGATGATGACAGTGACAAGAGCGTAACTATTGAAAAGAAGCCAGTAAGGTCATCAGGCTTGTCAGATGGAGGAGGTCCTGGCTTTCTGGGGGCTGGAATTTGTGATTTTGTGTCTGTGAAACTCGGTTACTTTTGTGAAGCTGAAAGCCTAAATGAGTATTTTCTGCCTTGCTGCCTATTTCTGAATGGTTACATTTTCATCATAGTCATCAGCTTTTTCTAACTTGAGTGAATTTGAGCTATCTATCCAGGATGAAAGATGGAAAAAGGAGGGAATGATGACAGTTAGTAAGCTATGACATATCCACTGAAACATCTTGACTACTAAAAAGCCAGCTTCTCCTCCAGCAGATGATCCTGCTTCTGAGCCTTCAAATTCCACACCATATACACTGTTCTTAAAACACTGTGTATTTAAATTGTACATAAGTCACTGTATGTATTTTCATTCTATTACCTTCATTCTTATGGTGAAACCTGCTTTGATCTCTGTTGACTTACTAAGAGCAATGATCCATTGAAGTCAGCCTTTTCTACTAGGAGGAAGCAGAATAAAATGTATCTGCAATAGAAGCCTGTTTAGATTGTATGTTTTTATTTAATTCATAACAGGCTCAAGACAGGAACTGAGTGAATTTACATGCTCATATCAGGTATCCAGCTATTATAAGGAGTGCTACAAAGATGCATGAATACAGGTTTCCTTTAGCAGTCAAAATCACGGTGTCAGCTCCCTGTCATATGGGATAAGATATTCACATAAATTTGCATATCTCTTTCAGAAATAGAGAAATACTTTATTTTGGGACATACATGTACAAGTAGGAGAAATCACTTCCCATCATCTTCATACCACATGTTCCTGGAGAACTCAATAGTTGTAATAATTTTTTTTTCTCCTATCCGTGTTTACACAGGGGAAACATAATTAGAGGTTAGGATAAAAAAAGGCTGTAAGAAAACAAACCAATCCAGCAAAGAATTAGTAATTCTGCTGTATTTCTTGTTCCAAAAAACAAATAACTATTCTTTACTGATGTTGCACCACAGGAAGGGTGCAAGAGCAACAACACAGATCTTGGTCTGATGTAATTGTTTTCCATGACAATAGCTTCTTGAGGTAGCAGTCAGGTCTTATTGCAAGATCTCATCTATGACTGGTGAGAAAGAAAAGAGAACACCCACAGACACTCTCTTCTGGGAAGTGGGCAAAATGATGGTCTGGTTTTCTTCCAACAAATAAACTAACAGCAGCTAGATTTCAGTCTGCTGTAGAGATTTCTCACAGGCGGATTCTCCCTCAGTGGAATCAGGTTAACTCTTTTTGCTTGTTCAGTGTTTTCTTTTAAAAACTGCATCACTTTACACAGGAAATGTTTGGTATTTATAAAATACTTCCTAAAAATGAGTGTTTTAAGGCTTTTTACCTATAGGATTCAAAAATATTTCAAGTAGTGTTTGATTCAAATGGAACAGTTCTTTAAAAGAAGGGTTCAATTAAAACCTTTTTCCAATTAAATTATTTGGATTTAAAAGAAACCTGGACAACACTAATCTTTGACAGAACACCCCTCTCAGGAATGCAAAAGCTGATGTTCTTCCCCACTGTCACAAAGACCAAACCGAAGCAGTTCAGGATGGTTTGTCATGAGATCGTCATCGAAATACACTTTCACTAAAGCCCCTCCATTTTGAGTATCCCCTCCCTCCTATTCTAAACTTGGGACTGAAATTTTTGAAGTTTCTTTTTTTTCTACCTTTCCTCCTTTCGCACATGCTTCTCTCTCTTTAATGATATAATTCACAAGCCTTAAACAGAGCTTTGAAGAACAATGTATTGGTGTCTTTCTAAAGCACTTTCACTGTTTCAGTCATCCAACTAAATCTAAATGCTGTTGCCAGTTATTTATTTGTGAATAACTCAAACCAGAATGATTCAGCTCATACAGCTGGCACAGGTTCAGGAATACCAATAGGCTGAACTTGATCCGATTTTTATCAGTTAAAATGTATTGAGCTTTTTAAACATTAAAAAAATATTGCCTAATAAAGGTCAATGCAAAAGGCCATGTAATGACAAGGAAAAGTTATTTTTGGATACTAATGTATTGTCTATCAATTCTTTATTTTCCTTGTTTAGCAAAAACCAGAAGAGGCATGCCACAGCACTTATGCACGAAACTAGAGCTAGTGCTCTTTAAACAAAAGAATCAGCATGAGAGCTCTGAGCATGTTCTAAAACTAAAATCCTTAAAAATGCTGTTGGTATCTTAAATATTTATTTTAAGGCTGAATCTAATTCTAGCCTTCAGAGACACGAGACTGTTTACCAAATAAGGCATCAGATTGCTTAGTTTCATTAAGATAAGCCATTTATTTCAATATTATTTAATGGTAATGCAATCAACCAAAACTTGACATATTTGGAACCAGCTGTTCTGAATTAGAGTCTGCAATCTTCCAGATCCCAGCAAGAAAACTAGGAACAAAATTATGTTGTTTTGTTTCTTTTTTTTCCCTGTATTGTCTATTATGATTACAGACTAGCAACTATGTAAGTTAAAAAGCCATCAGATTTTAATAATGCCAAACCACTCAATCAGCAGCATTAAAAATACCATTTTATGAATCAAACTTGATCTACCAGTTGAAACCAAACTCAACAAAGATTCATCCAAATAATTATGGAATAGGCCTTTACAAGAATTAAATAAATTGGTTCTGCTGAAATGACCAAAAAAAGATCTATGTGTTCAGGCCTTGGTAAAAGCTTTGGATATTTTAGCTATGGGACCAAGGAAAAGCTTTCCACCTTATCTCAGCTAACATGCTAAAGAGATAAGTCTTTTCCTGGGTAGTTAGGATTTTAAAGTTAGTTTAGGAATGATTATGCAATAGTGCTCAGATATTTGTATCCTAGAAATTCTAGGAAGGATTCCTAGAAAAAAGTTCTTTGTCCTAGGGAACAGCTGAAGAGCCCAGTGCAGGGCAGAATGTTAAGTGCAACCAGCTGCAATCCCTGGTTCAGAGAGCTCTGCCACAGGCATCAGAACTGCTGGACTGATATTTCAAACAAAGTGAAGAATGGAGTAGAGAAAACAGTCTAAGGGGCTGAAGGGAGTGCAGGAGAGGGGCAGCACTGACATCCTGGCTCATTGCTTCCATTCAGATTAAGCCTTAGGCACATAGGATCAGAAGCAGCATTAAGGATAAATGATTTCTGCTCTCTGTTTGATAAAAATGGTCATGTCAAATGGAAAGAAAGTTTATCAGGATGGAGAATGTCCCCAGGATCCATAAGATGACCTGATCATGGTTCAGATTTCTTAGGAGACTGCAGAATGCTGCAGTTGACCAGCAGGATGAGGGGGAGTATGACTAGATAAATATCTGAAATTTGGAAAGCCAGAGAAAAATTATAAATAATTCAGCTACAGGAAACAACAGTTCTACTTCTCTGAATAAAATATATGAGAAGG
Source organism: Chloebia gouldiae (assembly GCA_003676055.1). Taxonomy (NCBI): domain Eukaryota; kingdom Metazoa; phylum Chordata; class Aves; order Passeriformes; family Passeridae; genus Chloebia; species Chloebia gouldiae. Next base: position 38,100,261 of record QUSF01000001.1, on the reverse strand, counting down.
AACATACTTTTATTGCAGCAACAGAATGATACCATGGGCCATACATTCAAATATTTGTTACAGGTTCAAGAGCTTTCTGAACCTGTGAAGGTTCACTCTGAGAATCCCAAATCCCTCCACTCTGAGAAACTCCAAATCCCAAAAAAAAAAAATATTAGTGGAAAACATTAAACAAAATATATTTGACTAGGAATGGAACATAGACTAATGCAGCTATCTACATTTCAGTTGGTGATTTGGATTTAGCCATCAGAGAGAATTAGTTAAATTCATTTAAATGCAAGAAAGAGTGAAGAATATGTCTTTCAGTTTTAATCATCAGTTTTGAGCCCTGGTTCAGCAACCCTATCCAAGTACTTGGATCCAGACAGACACCTTCTTCAACTAAAATTGTACAAGCTAAGAAAAGTTTTGGTAAGGCCTCAGAAAACAGAGTCCTGACCAGATAAAGTTATGATGATCTGTCTCAAAACTAGTGGTTTTCTCATTTTATGTTAGCTAAACAGAAAAATTAATTTTTGAGGAAATACTCTAGGAAAACAGAATAGAGTTCATTAAGCATAAAACATATTTGCAGGATATCAAAACTGCAACATCATGAAAACTTGTAGCAATCTAGTCAAGTGGAAAAAAATCTTGTCAGAGACTTATATGAATAACCTTCAGCATGTTAGAGAATGACCATATCCACCTGGAAGATTCACCCTCTTTGAAACAGAGCCAGATGAAAGTACATGAAAACCTTGAGATACATGAGGCACTTGACAAAATATTAAAACAATACAATACAGGTTTTTCAAATTATAAAATCCAGGCCTGGTTAGCCAGTCAATTCCCTTTATTGGCAAAATGTCCTAAGGGTAGCTTTGAAAATCATCCATAAGTATTCCATTTAGCTACACTGCAAGAGGAAAGAAAAATACATGAAAAGAAAAAGAAAAAAAAATACCCCACCAAACCCCACAGCTTTAACAACTTAGTCATGAGGATACTATCTCAGAGAAGGACAGAAGGTTTATAGCCTGATTCCTGAACATATTTCTTTACAATAATGAGATACAAAGAACAGATTGTATGGATATTTATATAGCAGTTGGCAAGGTATCACAGCATAATTTATGTATGATCAGCTTAATTTACATGGGTTTACCCATTTCATTCACTTCCATGACCCATAGATGCTGACCTGAAGTGGAATAAATGTATTTTCTGACTTAGAACAACTATTAAAGAAGCAAAATGTAACTTCTGTGCTGGACAAGACCTAATGATTTAGTCATCACAATTTCCTTTCTTGATAGCTGTTGACATCTCGTATTTCGGGGGAGAAGCAAAAGTTTATCTCCCCAACAATAAATTACCTAACTGTAGGTCTTTTTAGTCTGCACATTATCTAGTAATTTTAAAAATTCAGCCTGTGCCTAAATTTGGGCTGTCCTTCAGATCTCCATTCCACAATTTGGCATTTGATTTTGTACTACTGTGTTTAAAAAATTCTAGGTATTTTGTGGACTCATCCCTTCTTCTAACTTTCACTGAGGTAATATTTCCATGCATGCAGATTGGACTAATTTACTATTTTTTTTTCATATTCTTTATGTATTGCACCTATGCTGCTTCCTGGGTTCTTTAATATACTAATTGTTTTCTTTCTTCAGAAATCTGACCACATTTCTAATTAATTCAGTAAAAATGCTTAACACGTTTAATGTCCCCTGATTGCTATGTAAACTTGTCTGAATTTTAAAAATGTAGAGCATCTGCAGCTTCTATAGACTTCTTCAGAAATCAGAAAAAAGCTTCATTTTTTCCTTCAAAGTGAAACTTAGCATATTTGTTTCCCCACAACATGGCACTACATGTTAAAGGAGATACTGCCATTATCTTCCTATACCTAAATTTAGGGCGAAACCTTTGACAGTTCTTAAAAGGTCTGAATGGATTTCAAGACAACGATCACATTTTGTCAAGTTTCAGAGTTGGTTTGCATATTGTGGCATTTTCCTACAAATGCTTCAGGGTCTTCTATAAATTGAAAGAGATGAAGAAGTAAGTCACTAAAGAGACTATTTCTTACAAAGTTTTCAGATTAAAGATGCCAATTTCTTGGCAATAAAATAGTTAGATGGCATTAATGTGCTTTACTTAAGGACTAGTTTAGTTTCTGAGCAGCTGTTCACAGATAGGGAACATTTAACAATGGTATTCTCTCATTGCTTTTCTACCCATGTCATCTGAAATACCACCCTGAACCACAAGCAGCTACAATTCAATGGGTGTATCAATGGCAAAGTATATATCAAATTTAAACTCAGTTTCTCCAGATTTTCAGACTGATTGGTGCTACATATGATTAACAAAATTCACAAGAGGTCTTGTCTGCTTGTTTTGTTTTAAATTTTCTGAACATTTGCATCTCTTGCTTTGGAGATCTGCACTGTTGCCCTCACAATAGATTTGGATAAAACACTGGGAATAGGGTGAAGAGGGGAAGCAGGGACAGAGCATGCCACCAGTAATCGGAAAGTATGGAGAAAGAAATTATCATCAATAATTAGAAATGAGATGCCACACAAAAACTACACACCAGAAACTGTCTTTTTGTGGGTTCAAAAAGGCTGGCAAGCCATCCAAAGGCCTGGAAGTAAACCAGGAAATAACAGATTTCTGCCTGTGCACAATGTCAAGGATCACTTCACCAGGTTTCACTGAAGAATTTAGAGGAAGATTCTACACTCAGCTTTTTAGCAATTGGTGACTTTTAAAGAGGACTAGGACAGTACATGTTTCATGCCAGGATGCTGCCCTGGCACATGCCAACGGGTCTTAAATATTTCGATTCTCTCTCATCAAGTAGGAACTTCATGTCAAAAATATTGTATAGTTACTTTATAGAAAAGTAGGCATCTACTTAGGATCAATTCTTAAAACCAAATTGTGAAAATGTGTCAGTCATTTCATCAATTAGAGTAAGCAACATTCTGTGCCTAAATCTAGTTTTTGTGAATATTCTTAACCTGAATATTAAGTTCTACAGGCAACTCAAGCAAGAAGATCCTTGTTACCTCTTAATTCAAAAGTTTTTTGGGTGAATATTCTCTTTTTTTGTGATGATTGAAGTTTTTAGTCTTCATTTGAGATTCTAAGAATTCTTCCAGCATGGCTGCAAGGATTTTATTGCATTTTGCAACCAGCTGTGATCTGTAAATCTATTAGAAAGAGTGTCAAATGCCTATTGTTCAGACCTTGAACAGCACAATTCTTACATTTTTTCTTTGTTTCCATTTTCAGTAATACTGTCATCTCCAGAGAAAACTTCATAAATACAATCTGTCCTATACAAATAAATTATGTTGAGTTGTGCTGGTTTCTCCAGATATCTTGGGTGTAAAAGGAGAAAATGATATAAACCTACCTAGCAATTCTTCACAGCAGAGTCTTAAAATACTCAAGGCAGAGACCATCTGCACACAGCCATAAATAGATGGAAGGAACATACTTCACTTGGAGCATTCTCTTACCATCTATGCCATCATTGTGTTAGCCATAGTGGTGGCAGAGACGCTCAAAGCTCCAAGTTGGCTGCAGAATCACAAGCACTGGACTTTTGTTTTTATGGGAGAAACGATGCCACCCAGTGGAAGTTTAAAATTGTAGAACAAAAAGTGCTGAGGGGGTAAAAGATTTCCTTGGTATTTCAAATGAAGAAATGAAATCAATAAACATGTAGCTAAACAATTTACCATCAAAAGATAGCAATATTATATGAGGAAACTACTATGATATTCACAGCTGTTTTAATTGACACCAGACCAAAAAACCACCCTCCCAAAAAATAAACAAACAAACAAAGAAACCCCAACAAAACAAAAGAAAAAAACAGCCAAACTCATGGTAATTGTGACTTCCTAAAGACATTTGACCAGACCTTTGACTGCAGCTCTGTCTGCCATGAGCAGACCTGCTGGAATATGGTGCAGCATCTCCACTACCCTGGAGTTTCTCTTCCAAGGAAAATAAAGTTGTGTATGTGTGTGTGTGTATGACCTGGGAGAGGGGGGAGAGAGAGAGGACTGAGCAATCCTGTTCCTTTCACAACACAGAATGAACATGTTTAGGGCAAGTCTAGACCCAGAGAGACACAGGCACATCCAGGGCCACAAGAAATACCCAATATTTGCTAAAATATTGATATAAATACTGTTATAAAATATGTTTTACATAACTATAATTATTGATGCAAATCCACACAATATACATAAATACAAAATTCCATAATATCAAATTATGGTATTTTTTAATTACTTACATTAAAAGTGTTTTAAGGAAATGTTATTAAGTACCATACAGCACAGGAAGGTAATTTTTGGATTCCAGTGGTCAGAAACTCTTAGTTCCCGGAATAATACATAAACAATGAATTATTGTTTATGTATTATTCAATGTATTATTCAATTATTCTTTCCTGCTACTTTGCCCACAAGTCTCTCTTCTTCTTTTTTATGTAATTGTTTTGTTTCTTTCCTCATGCACATTTCTACTTCCTAATAAAGCTGTTTCAGAAAGTCTTCAAAGATATTCAGGTGAAGCTTCATTTAAAGGATCTGTGTAATGGTAGTTAAGGGAAAGTCCCAAACCAGGAACTGTTTATTGCATCATACATAATTGAGTACTTTACAAAATAGTTATTTCTCCTTAGTATGATCTGGGATTTTCTTTTGTTCCTTTAGAGGATGATTAATCTAATAATTATGGTTTCAAATCAAACCTTAATATTGGAAAATGAAGTTACAGCAAAGCTGACAGATTGAAAGAGCCTACCTAACATGATGTCAACAGAGTAACTACCTAGAACCTCGAGGTAAAGACAGAGGACAAGCAAATGCTTTGAAAAAGTATGAAAATGTAGTTAAAATATTTTCTACAGATAAAATAAAGGGAATTAAGCTTGAAGCTTCTGTATTTTATTTTTTCCCTATCTCTATTGCTTTGTAGGCACTTATGATCACTTTGAGAAAGTCTATTTTGTCAAAGCACTTAAAAATCCCACCAACAGTTTCCATTTTATTTGGAGATATTTTCTTTCATTCATGACTCACTGTATTGGGGCTGGCTGAGATGTTGCTAATTTGCTCCATAGAAGCTCTCATAATGCTGTGCTAGTACTGGTAGCTGGAAGGGTCTTCATAACAAATTTGTATTAATACATTTGAATCTTCTCCATATTAAATTGCATTCAAAGTGAATTTCACATTATCAACTCTAATATATTTAAAGTTGCATAAAAATATGTATATTCATAGTACAGTAAAAATATCCATTAAATGAATATACTCTTTATTATAACCAGGGAAACTATTAGAAAAAAAGGATGAAGTTGTATAAGAGATTGTACAAATCTTTTTGACAAATGATGGTCATTGCAATGGTCATATTCATGGTCATTACAGAATTCTGCTTTTAACAGAACTAAAGTAAGAAAGATTATTGAAAACATAAGTACTAGATGCACCTTTCTTATCAAGTTTGTGGCAGGGTTCTTCTGCAAGTAGGTACAATCTAGAAATTTTGTGGATTTATTTTTCTTGCACCAAGAGCTGCATTAAAACAAAAAGTCCTGAAATGAATGTACTGTGTAATAGCATCATACTTAAACATGAAATACAAAGTTGTCTGCCTCTTTGGGTGTAGAGCTATGCTGCCTCCTCCAGTGCCCATGGCACTCCAGTTCCTGTTTTCCTTCCTGGCTAGTGAAGGGATTTCACTCCTGTACTCCTGTATCTCCCAGGTATGTGCTGAATCTGTAAACTAAAGTATGGTGCTAAATAAATTATCTTGTTTAAGAAACTTCCCCAGGATTTTTGGAGATGCTATAAACTTATATCCATTCCATAAGGGAGAAATAGTTGCTTCAACTTTCTCAGTTGCAATAAGCTAAACTTTATTTTTCTGTTGGACTATGTAGGAGCTGAAGGATTTTGCATGGTGGTCAGTATGTCTCCTTGCCTATATAAAGTTACAACCAATTTCCTAGTCAAATTCCAGGGTGGGAAATTACAGTACAGTAAAATGCAGTGATTTCTGTACTGCTAAACAGCATGTTAAAGCCAAGCCAAAGATGACAGGATTTTCTACAGTATGTTTTGTATTATCAAAGAATGCACTGCCATGGCAATAACAAAATCTATTTTTGTTAGGAACTCATCTTTCCTCACAGCTATTCTATTGTGTTTTATACAAATTCTTTTCTCACCTTATCCTTTCCAAATTTTTTTTCCAATCCTTAGGATGTAAATACATAGTACAGCAAAAGAGAGATGGACTGGCATTCTCTGACCTCAGTGAGCCTCTCTAGAGAAATAAACACAAGCTATTTGTTACTTCTCTCTGGAAGTCCTTACTTTCTTGAAGTAGCCTAATAACTAATATTCCCTTCCTATATAATAAAAGTTTATTCCCCTATATATACTACAAAATAGACACCTTTGGTTTTCCATCTTCCCTTCCATCATGCATGCCTTCAGCCCTCCTAAAACCCAGCTTCAAGGATTCTTTCACTCCCACCTGCAGATCTATCACAGACACAGCTCCCCCACAGATAATAGTCTCTCTGAAAAACTGATATGAGAAGACCAGGTTTTTAGTTTGATTGCTATTATGAAGAGAACATGTGGTCATTCTCTTTTTCACCATTATTCCCTTTCTACCAAACCAGAATGGATGACTTGCATGGGCACACACTTGTCAGTTATTACAAAGAACAGCTTTGAAGTGTAAACTGTTCTATTGTTTCAGTGGGTGGAAACAGAGACACCAAAGATGAAGTCAATATTAGATTTCCTAATGACTAAAACAAGAATGTAAAAAGAAGAGGTTTTATGAAGACCATAAGAAAGCCTAACATTTGCCCCAGACCTGACAGACACACAGAGGAAGGAATGTAAAAAGGGATAGAAAGCCAGTGTGTCCTGTTTCAAAGGAACAGGTAATAGTGAACTCGGCCTTGAAAGAAAGCTAATGAATAGACAACTGAACAGTTGTTTGCCTGTAGGTTATCTACGCCCTGAACACTCCTGGTAGAAGTAGTACAAAGGGTGAGAAGGGCTGAGCTCAACTATTTGGATTTTGTTGGGTAAATATTGTAAGCACAACGTGGCTTCTTGTTATTGTGAGCACAGAAAGGAAGGAACTGAATCTCTTTGGACAGTGAATGGTAGCACCGATGGTAGTGGAGAAGTTATTTCACTGCTACATGGAACACATGGGGTCACGTGAATATATCTGATCTGTTTTTAGAAAGCTAAGAATATTTCTGCCAAGTGACAGAAACAACAGCAAATTAAACCCCAAACCCTCTCTTTATAGTAGGTGCCAACTAGTCAAAGGAGTATATTGTATGCCATGTTGGAAATGGTTGCAGAGCACTAAATATTTTTTCATCTGAAGTACAAGAGGTGGGATGGGTTGACAGCTCTGGAGTCTCTGTGCAAAACTGGGTGTCGCAACACTTCCTTCATTCTGCCTCATGTCAAAGGCTGAAGTATACTCTGCTTAAAATGAGTGTTAACAGACACATACGGAATATTAGAATCTGATCATAACAAAGATATTTGATATAATAAAGAGTTAAACCAATTAATTTCTATTAAACTCTTGCTATACATTTAAAATCAGAAGGAGTTCTTTTTTGAGAAAAAAGCATTCATGAAATGGGATGGCAATGTTAATATAGTAATGTGGAAACTTTAAAAATAGCAGGAAATGCAAGATACATTAGTAGTATAAAATAACAATCCTCTAAATTAATTTGCTAAAGTTCTAAAATGTCCTGGGACTACAGAGCCTTCATTTCATGCCCAGCACACTATCTCTCTGACCAGAGTTACTGTGTGATCACTGTCCACCTTAATTTCATTAAATAATATACAGAGTTAATACAAACTGGCAGATTTCTGCTAAACTAACTTGTTTCTGTCCCTCAGACAGTGATCAAGGAGTGCTCAAATAAGCAATTGGGTGGCAGAATGTGGCAAGCTTTAGCAGAGGAGGCAGCAAAACTGCAATTCAAGGTGGGTAATTAGCCAGCCCACACAGACCCTGATTACTTTCTAAGGAGAAATTACTTGATGTGGAGAAATGGACTCAGAAAAACACAGCAATTGGATCTCATCTCTAAGTTCTCCAGTGGAGTCACTGGAGAATTATGCAATATAAGAAGCTGGAAGGGATCCATAAAGCCCAAATCCCTGCCCCTCAGAGAACTCCCAAAAATTAAACCATGTCACAAAAAGCATTGATCAGACACTCCTTGAACTCTAACAAGTTTGGGGCTATGACCACTTCACTGAGGAGCCTGTTCCAGTGATCAACCCCCTTCTTGGTGAAGAAATCTTCCATCTGACTTTCCCTTGATGCATCTTCATTCTAATTCCATGTGCCACCGGAGACAGATCAGCACCCCTCCTCCACTGCCTCCCTTGAGGAAGTTTTAGACTGTGAGAAGTTTCTTAAGTGACCCACACTGCAGTTCATAAAAGGACAAGTTTAGCCATTTACCTTGTTTCACCCTCTGTGGCTTTAACACAGCACTCCTCCAGCTACTTTGAAATGAAAGCACACAAATTACACTCTTGATGCAATCTTTTCAGACAAAGATCTATGACCAGAAATAAAGCCTGATTTTTGTTCCCAAGATGCCCAAGACAAAAAAAATATATATTTCAAATATGAAACTAAAAAATAGAGTAGATGTGCATAACTACTTCAATTCATTGGCTTTTTTCCCCAAAAGAATATGCAATATTTCCCCTTTATGCAGACATATTTCGGCTAGGGCTTCTCAAAAATCAGTCTTTCTCAGGTTACTTTTAAATGTGTTGAGTGTTCTTTTGTCAAACCAACATATCGGTAAATCTAAAGGTAAGGGAAAAGTGGGAAGTATACGAAGAATCAACTGTTCTTCCTCAAATTCACACCCAGAATCCTTGTTTACTTGCTTCCTGTTCTTTAGAAATAGAAGACTAGATTTGCATATCTGCTCCAAAGATGATATGTGATAGTGCCAATAAATGCAGTAGACAGACAGAAAATGCCTTGGGAAGCATGTCAGCCCCTAACAGCCATCCAAATAGGTTCTTCCAGATTCCCATGTTTGTTTACTTTGCTTGCCATCCAGCTAATATTTTTTCTTAATGTCAAATGTCATAAATTTTTTCAGTAGTCAGATGATTTGTGGTTCACAGTTACACAAGACTGACATTGATGGGTGATATAATTTTATATTTTTAAACATAGAAATTGATTTATGTGTATTGACTACTGAAGCAAAGAGGATATTTGACATATTTTAAATTAAAATAGAATTAAACCTATCAATAAGGTTTTCCCTTTACAGCTGAAACTTTTCTGCTTACCTCTGTACTCCCTGGATAAGTTGTTTATGTGCCACAAATTCACAAATGAAGCATGACTGAGTATATAATTACTGTGAATATGCCATGGGTATGAATGGCCTGTTTTGACTCAGAACCCCACAATCCTTCCCATGAAAACTTTCTGTAATGATGAAGTGTCAGTACAGACTGTCATTAAAAGCATTCAAGAAAAGATTCAGAATAGTGGTACAGCGGTGCAATAATCCAAAATAAAATGTGTGTTTGCAAAGAATGGTTTTTGTGGTCTTAGCAAGGAACATTAAAAACCTGTCAAAACTAGTTAAAATAATATAAAACTCCCCAGGTTTTCTTAAAAGGGAAAAGAAAAAATTCTTCTTACACTGCTACACATCCTGAAATCTTCTGGGTATCAGTTGTGTTTCTTTATGAGTCAGTACTTGTCTGAGGCTGACTGGGCTTTATACTGTTTCTACTATAATGACAACATACTCTTCCAGCAAGAACAGGATTCTTAAAGACAGGATTACTCAAGTTACATATTGGGGAAAGAATAGACCAGCACAGAAAATGGTGATATAGCAGCCATTAAGGTGATTTTACATCACCCTCAGACATTAAACAAATAGTTAGAACCCTGGCACGTTAATGGAAAATTGTTTAAGTTAATAAAAAGAAAAGCTATTAAAAAACTCATAATGTCAAGAAATTCTTAAAGCTCTTAGTGATGGGAAACAGAATCATCTGGTGGAATGCAAACAAATGTTTCTGTCAGCTATAAGGAGATCTGGTCTCCATTACCAAGGCTGTCATGACATCTTGTATTTGTGAGGTGGACTCTTGAAGAAGTCAGGTATCTTTGTCAATGTGTGCCTGCTTGAACTGCAGGTACCACCTGGATCAACTCTATCCCTCTGCAGTGTCCATGATGCTTTTCAGAGAAAGGAGTCTTGCATTTTCAATCATATTACAGAAACTTGCCTACATGCACAGTACCCTTGCAGCCAGATGAGCCAGATTAATTGGTTGGATGGTCTCTCATTTCACATTTCAAGTCTGTCTGCACTAATTACAACACCTAAAGCAAAGGAAAGCTGTGAAGAGTGCAGATTTTGAGAGTTCTCAATTCTTTTAATGAGAGGTGTATTTCATCACATTCTTTGAAAAATTCTGTCACTATTTTCTTGAGGCTTTAAAACTTTACAGAGGAGACAAGAAGTGGTGACAGCAACGCAGGCAGCACCTTCCTCAAGGTTTCAATATGAATTGTGCTCTTCACTTGTTTAGTTTTGAAATATGTCTCTACAGAACAAATATTATTTGTGATTTACTGTAGCACTTGAGAATGTCACTGAAAATGGGTAACTACACACATGGTATGTGTGCAAAAAACAAAGGTTCTGCCTCTTACCAATTCAACTCTAACTGTATTTAAGAGAAAGAAAAAAAAATAAGAGAAAAAGAACAAAAATAACCCCCTCAGCGTTACAATCTTTTAAATCTAGAAAAGGTGCAACCATGTATGAACCGATCCAAGAGAAACCCTGGCTTGGGAGAAAAGAAACAGAATAATTCCCTATGTCATGGGCCACATAAACAGGCTGATCCTAGAACCACAGAGTCATTCTGCTGGGTGGAAATGAAGTCGGGGGGACGGGCTGCTGCGGCCAGAGCAAGGCTCTGCTGAGGCTCTGCTGTGGCCAGAGCGGGCGGCAGCAGCTCCCTGCTGCATCGTGCCACTCTAACAGCACGCTCCTCCTTGGGGACACACTGCACAAAAACTGCAGTAGTGCAGTGAAAGCCTCTTTACATTTCTAGAAGTGTATCACAGCTTTTTGAAAAGGAGATGGTGCGGAGAAGTGAGAACTTGGAGGGTGTAATAAGCAAATAACCCACTTCTGTATTGCCCTGGGCAGGAACGCTGAACCACAGCACAGGACAGCGACGGTGCCCACCCAGCCCTCCCCTCACCCCTGAGCTGCCTCCCCCCCTGCAGTGCTGTGCAGCCTGATAAACTCAGAAAACAGTGAAATCTGGCTGTAGCACAACAGAGCCTTCATCCCTGTGTGCACTCAAACCAGCAGGACTGCAGAGAGGGCCAGACTGACACAACTGGAGACTAATCACAAGAGAAGACGCTCTCTGGCTTTTTAAAAATCCACTTATTTTGTGGGGAAGTATCAAGATGTTTACACTACTCACCATAATAAAAAAACCCCTTACCTTTCAGAAGGAAATTAGAGCATTTTGGATGCTAATTTGTTTTGTATATAATTCTGAGATGCAAAGGGCTATAAAGAAAAAATCTAGAAAACTACCTTTAAGTAGAAGAAGAAAGCATCATCCTTAATAATATTTCAATCAATTTAAATGCTAGTTAGCTTTTAAAGTGAACACATCACTTGTGCTCAGTCAACAGTTTTATGGTTCATTTTCCTGAAGATCCTGCTTCCTATGAATACACACTGATTTCTTTCCCAAATGCCCTGTGTTCCAATTGCACAGATGATATTCCTTGCTTGATGTGGCCTTTGTTGTACAATGTGCTCCATGCCACTTCACAGCCCTGTAATAGGCTGGATTTCCAGTCACTCTTACTTTGCCTTCTCATTACAGTGTCCAGGGCCTCCTTCTCAGTGGTGAGATGCTGCCAGGCAGCTCTAGTACCTCTCACATGAAGAAAGGCCATCACTGAATTTCCAAACCTTGTTTTGCCTATTTGTTTTGAGCTATCTGCTTAACCTTCAAGCTTAACCCATAATTCTTTCTGCATCTATCATTCTTCCTCATGCCACCCCTAAGCTGGATCTTTTATGATCCATTAAACTGACCTGATGGCCCTCATGAATTATCACTTTGGGTCTGAGCATGCCTTGGGGACAGTCCATGAAGGGTTTGATCTTGATGGAACTTTCTTATTCTTCATTTTCAAAAGCTGCAAGCCAAGATCAAGAACTGTTGTGGGATGCTGGGATGAAACTGGGTCTGAAGTAAAGGAATCTAAGTGAAGATTGAATCTTGTCAGGCTGAGAGCTGTTGATCTGAGAAAAAATAGTAGAGAACAGTTTATACAATTTTTAACAGGCCCATACATAATCAGATTTTTTTTTCACTGTTTTCCCCATGTTCAAATATAAAAGAGATTTATAACATCTTATAGATGAAGTGATGCTCCCACTGTCACAAAGCATTGCAGAAGGAGATCTGAAATTTCTGCTATGATCTCTTAATTCATAACCTAGTAAAACCTGTAGGAGTTTGTGTATGGTTATCCACTATAGCATGCACAGCAAGTTTTTAACTTGCTGTGCATGCTATAGCAGCAACACTACTTGCACTTGGGACACTGAGAAGAATTTGAGAGAAATAATCAAAAACAGGTTCTTCTTATAAAATGTAATTACATCATTTCCTCAGATTGTATTTCAACAAGATATTGTAAATTCATTGTTTTCATATATTTTTTTGTATTATATCATTGTTATGCCTCTGACCCATGAAAAAATATTTTTCATTAAACAGGATGTTAATTTTTCCTGGCACCAGCAGTTCCTAGGGCCCTTTAGAAGAAGTACCAGGTTCTCCTTGTTCCTTTCTTGAGTCCTAGCCTCAGAAGTTGTCTGCTGCAAGATCTTGTCCCTGTAAAAAACTCCTATGTGACTCCAAGATTGCAAGAAAACAACAAACTCATACCTAGTTGTGTATTACTATATTTGTTTACTTCTAACACCTCCATGAAAAAAGCAATTAGTTAAAAGTTGCTTTTAACAGAATTGTCAGCTCATCTTGTTTCTTTAAAATCAAGTCAGCCACATTGGCTCTCTGCTATGCTTTTTGCCCCAGGCAGCCACACTTTACTGACTCAAGGTGGACACTTACTAAGAAAATTCCTTCCACACAATTTTGCTTGTGCCAGAGAAGCTGTTAATTCTGTTGATTGCACATTCATCAAGGATGAATTATTCAAACACTTAGCAACTGCTCTGCCAGTCTCCTTAAACAGGAAAAAGCATTAGAAATACATGAATGTGACAAAAAGGAAAAGTTATATGACTATATGACGTTGGTGCTGGTTGCAACATGGAATATTTGAGTTATCCGAAGTGGAAGTCACTGAGCCTGCAGGGTGAGCATACATTTGATACCCACAGTTAAGCAGGGTGAATACCTTCCTGTGTGGAAAGGTAGCATCAACATAATGTGACAGTGATAAAGTTCCACATGCTTTATTTTGTCTTTTTTTTTTTGGCTTTAACTGGAAAGCCCAAGAAGTGCCCTGAAGGAAACAAAGGTAAGCAGAAAGATCCCACTACAATACGAGAACTTGCTCCTTTTGCAGCTTTCCCACCCTACATTCCTTTGCACCCTTGCTCTCCCTTGAAATTTTCAGGCCCAAAGGGGTCCTGTGGTGTGGACATGAATTCTGGGGGCAGTGTGAACAGATTTTGCAGGAGAGTTTCTGGGGAGTACTGGAAGAGATGGGGAATTAGATAAATAAGCAGGAAGATGAAGGCAAACATTGTATATATAAGGGAAGAAATAAAAACATTAAATGCTTGGTAAGTTTCAAGCTTTCCCCTCTTCCTCCAGATAGTAATCAAATGTGATTTCAAACCAAAATTAATCATTGAAGTTAAAACGCCACACAACCAGGGGATCCCACCTTCACTCACCAGATTTTTATAGATGCTACATCTTCTAGTTCTCTGCATTATTAATTTTATACCACAGTCTGATTATGCACCTCCTGAAACTGAAAACCAATAAACACTATAAATGTTGGTAGAAATTTTTGTAACAGTTCAACCCAGAAAAACATCCAAACTTCAGATGAAGCTGGACAAGCAAATCTCTTAAGTTTATAAATGGGGTTCTGCAATACTGAACAACTGCATGGATGAAATTATGGAATGTAAACACAGTCCCTATGTGTTGCATCATTGTGGCAAGCAGGTAGTTTTTTTTATTTGGAAATTATTAGGAAGGCCTGCCTTCCCATGTAAATGATCCTTACAAGTTCCTTTTGAACAATAATACATTTAGTATAAGAATTCAGACTCTGGAGTTACTGAACTTTATGAGGTTGGCTTGGTTTCACAGTGGAACTTTTAGCTTAGAGCATTTCAGAGTTCTGGCTTTGTAAACACATGTGAACAAACTTGCCAAAAATAGAAGTGAGATGCCCCTCTGGTTTTTGTTTTGTTTTGTTTGTTTTTTGTTTTATTTTGTTTTTTGTTTTTAATTATTTTCTATCCTTAAGTGTTTCAAGAATCTTCCTGCCATAGCAACAAAAGAAAAAGTCTTGCTTATTAGATTTTATATGTCACAGAGGGGAAATAAAGCCAAACAAGCATTACACTGCACATCAAACCATACACATGTCCAGCACATTAAATAGGGGGGGGAGAAAAAAATCTAATAAAGCTGGATTCTGTCTCATGAAACAGAGAAGCAAAATTGTTGGAGATACTGCCCAGATATTCAGATTCAGCCATCCAAGGCTATCCCTGGGAGGCCTATGCAGTCAAAGAGAATAGCTGTCCAGAATACTAGTGAGTAAGAAAAATGCTGCATGCACAAGGAAATAGGTGTTGCATGAAAGCCTGAATAAAAGGTAGGTTTATTCTTCTCAAGAAAAGTCTTCTCTGAGTGTTTTTCCATAAATAGGAAGCTTATTCAGCAGCCTTTATGCCATTCTCACAAACTGCAATCTCACTGTGCAAACAGTACTGTGTAAGCAGTATCACTTACATTATGTACTGAAACAAATGTGGGTGGACCCCCAAGGTTTTGTCAGTAAGGCTTCACAAGAAGGCTGGGAAAAGCACTAGGCACAAAAAATTGCAGAAAAATTATTTCTTCCCAAAGATACTCTAAGAATTGCTAGGAAATCTATTTAAATTCAAGGAAATAACAGGTTTAAAGGTTTCTAATGTCAGTTTACAGTTTGCAATGTGCCTTAAAACTGCAAGAACCTTAGATTTATTTCTCCCACTGTAATTGTTGGGATTAGTTTTCACTAATTACTAGCTCCTCTAGTCAGTTCCAGCAGTCTTCTCATCAACATCACTGTAATCTTCTACTACTTCTTCAGTTAGCAACTAATTTCAGTTATAAATAATCAGTTCCAGTTTTGAGAGGAACCTTACATAGCCATCAGTAGGAAGAATGAGATTTCATGAAAAAATGTATAAGAAGGAGGAACCTTTCCCCATTTGCCCACAGGTCACAAGCTTTCTTTATTAAAGCAAGGGATAATACCTATCATTTAACTTTCAGGTGAATAGCTAATAACTAGTATCTAACTGCTGAAATAAAGAATGCCTTCAGAAGCTGTATGTTAGTAACATTCAGCTGAAGGAAAAAAAAGCCTTCAGGGTGAGACATTAAAGAGCATAAATATCTCATGGAAAGTGAACGCAGTCTGAATTATTGGGAAAATATGTAGTAGGGAACTAATGAGTGAGGACCAGATGTACTTAAAAATTAAGAGTTCTCCATGAAGTTAACATAAGCCTTAGTTGCTTAATATATTTTTAAATCAAGTAAAATAATTTTAATTATAAGAAGCAATAGCATGTGGGAAGTGAAGAGGAACAACTTCCTTAGTAAATATAGATCTTTGTTACCAAAACTGTGGGAAAGCAGAGTTAAACCTTCAATCATGTGAAATATAACACACTGACAACTTGCTATCTCTCCCAGTGGCTTAAGGGTGGAGGTGGCATGACTTTTTCCAGCTTTCAGAAATGCGTGGAACAGCTTTTTACAAAAGATGGATGTTCAGTACTTGGCAGGATAAGACACATTTCTAGATGCTTGAGAAGTTTGAAATTTCTAGTGAACATTGATGCCTTCTGTGCCTCAAGGGTTCTAATGCTAACGTCATTCTAAGAATCTGATTCTCATATTATGTCCTGCAATCACCCACCATGGATTTAAATGCTAATAAAGCATCTGTGTCTGGGTTCACCACTTAATGTTAGCTTAATGTGGTTCATGTCAATCTTAAATTAAGATTTCAGTTCCTTTGTATTACTGAGATCAGTAGAGAGAAATAGGGTACACATGGGGACTTGACATGTAGGAGATGTTAAGTCAAACACCTAGTTCGAGAACTCACAGTAATTTTTCAGGTTCAAGAGTGATGAAAATGTAAGAAGGTGGCTACTTCGGTGTTTCTGTTCCAGTGTGCATTTTATTCTGTTTTTCCCTCATCATATATCACATGCAAGGCTCAGCTGAGTCAGAGACAATACCAGTTTTCTTACAGTGCTGTATTTCCCAGAACAGCACTGATAACTGGTTGGGTAGTGGGGTATCAATTATGAGTGAAAGACTTTCACACCTATGGCTTATGAAAAATACTCCAAAGTATATGGTATAGTATAAAAATGTGTAACCAAAGAGTGAAAACAAGAGCAATTGTCTCAGGCCAGCCCGTCTTTGCCTCGTTGCAAGTCTGGTAAGAGGGAGAGCAATCATGGTGTCTCTTCTGCTGTGACTTTCATGAGGAGATGCTCACATTCCATTACAGTTTTCTTTTAGCTCTCAGTAGTTCAGTTAATGCAAATTATCAAGTGAAGGGACTGACAGATGAAGTGAAGGAAGCTGGCTGTGGAAGAAATTCAACTTCCTATGGCAACTAAGGATGCAGCCAGCATTATTCAGTGTCAGGATATGTGTGTTGTTACACATCAGGTCGAATTTCTGACACAATTTTTGTGCACGGGTGGTTTGAGACATCAAAGGGCATTGCTGCAGATTTATTTCCACAGAAAACAGGGGGCTTTATCCTGCCAGTTCCATGCTGGTCTGACTTACTGACATATGCTGCCCAATTGCTAGCCACACATGTTGTAGACATGGGTAAGCTACTCCAAACCTTTATGACCCTTCCTAAAAACCTGCCAGGCTGCCAAAAAATATAATAATTTTATATAATAAATAAAAATAAATACATTAATAATACAACTTTTCAAAGTAACAACAGCTATATAATGGATCCAGTTTGTCCTGAATAAGTGACAGCAAGATTTTGCTTAAGACTCAGCAGTGTACACAAAGCATTGAAGACTTGCAGACTCATTTTCAAGTTTGTCAGCAGTTACACACCTTTCATTGACTGCACTGACAAGGTTTTGATAAGTAACAGCCTGACAGTGGGAGTAAAGGGTTTGCAATCTTATGAATGTTAATTATTAATTACAAATTGAGACTTAGCTTGCACATTTTAGTTAACTCCTCTGTGGCTGTCTGTCACGATGATACAGCCTCAGGCTTCATTTGTTTAGATCTAGGTAGATTTCAATAAACAGTAGATGGATGCTTCTAGGTGAAAAAGATGCCCATGAGCACCAAGCACTTAATAAACTTCAGGTGTTTTACAAACAACGTGTACAGATCACATTTCAGGGGTCAGAAGTAGCATAAATCCTGATGTTTTTTGAACTTCTTGGAAGACTGCAGTGGAATTACCCACATGAACATTTAACTGAGAACCAAATAACTGTGGCAGTCATGCTCCAGAGAGCATAAAGCATCAGTAATAACTCAACCAGTTTTGACATGCCAGTCTGTCAGTCTGATGGTACTTTTTAAACTCTAATACATCTTTCAAGGGACGAACAAACCACAAAGGAAGTTAAAATGTTTCACCTTGGAATGACATAGAGGAAAAACTTGGTCTTAATTTTTGTTTTTTGTTTACTAAGATACAAAATAACATTTTTCAAGTTACTTAGTGGTCTCTGATGAACATGGAAAAAAGTATTACAGATCTCAGTCCAAGCCGCACTCAACTTAATGACTTCTGTAACTGCACTGAACAAAAAAAAAAAAAAAGACAAGAGTTGTGTTGCTTAGTATTTACATTTGGTTCAGATCAACCCTTTGGAATTCTTTGGAAAATTTATCAGCCTGATAATATGCCCATCTTTCAGCATGCTGGCAGAAAACAAGGGAAAACATGGAGATTATTCTACTCCTTTATTGGGAAAAAAAGCAAGTTGAAAAAAGTTACTCATTCCTTCCTAACCAACTCTTTTTCCTAGGGCCAAGTGAGTAAATAGAACCATACAAAGATGACAAATTTTCAAGGACTGAGCAGTGCAAATGTGCAGACAATAAGCACACAGGTTGGTCACTGGCTGCATGGGTACAGGGATATGTACAACCTGCAGAACTCAATGCTCCCCTGGTACTGCCATTAAGTGGTTGGAACAATAGTTTTTGCACAGGATACATCAATTTGTTTATGTATCCCATTTGTTGCAATTCCTGCAGGATTTATCTCTGAATTTTTCTTATACTCTCACACTAGATGGGCAGTCTTACATTCATGCTGTGAGGTCCATTTAACCCTGAATTTTTTCATTGCACAGATTATGTGATGCTGTTGCAGCTCCCTCACATTTTTGGCACTTGCCTGGGCTGTTGCAGTGAATTCAGCTGTACTTTAAGGGTAGAATCACACTTCATCAATACCCATTTTTATGTCTGTTCATTTTATATACCATATGCAAAATCAGTGTGGCCCAGCTGCCAGCACACAAGACAGATCTGGGTAACCAGATGCTTCCCCCTGGTTTACTGCCACTTCTGAAGAGCAATAGAGGAGAGCTTTTTGGTTCCTTCACTCAGGCTGCCTCTTACTGTGCTTGTGAGTATGTATTGTGCTCCATGAATGAAGAAGGGGATGTGCTTTGAAGTGCATCTCCTGCTGAATGTGAATGCAGGTCTGGCATCAGAGTCAGGAGCTACTAATGGTACAGTGACTCACAAAGGGGTCCTCAAACCCAGGTTGTACCTTGTGTAGTACTTGGTGAGAGGAATTCATTGAATTCAGATCTACTCAATCTGGAAATGCTCAGCCAACTCAGGCACTGACTTGGGAAACTGCATTTTATTTCACTGAAAGAGAAAAGGTCCCCAGTCACTGCTAAAGAGACAGGCAGTCCTCTAAACTTTGACAAATCTCATCTGATACCTTTAATTCCTCTTATTCGAGATCTGGTTGCCTTCTAACTTCTTTCCCTTTACCAATGGGGTTGTTCTTACCTGTCAGTCTGCCAGTGACCTACTGGACTGCCTCCCCCAGAGGCACACAGGTGTGTGCATCTTCTCTCCTGCATAGGTGTAGATCCAGTGTAACTTATCCAAAGATCCTGCACTTCCTGCTACATTACCTCCACTCCTGCCTGCCCTGTCTTTTCTATACAGAAGAAGCAGAAGCCTCTCCCTTCCTTGCTTACAACCCTTTATTAACAATACAATTTTTTCTTTTTTCTCCTATGTCTACACCAAAGACACTCTGTGAAATCTGTCCCTTCCTTCTCCTTGAACTTCAGTATAAGGAAATTCCAGAAGGTCAGTGTGTGCATTCTGTCCATACAGCACTACCTTTTTTCATCCTTTTCTTCCCAGTCCTGCAATATCCTTTCATACCAGTTTTCTAGGCCTGTGTCTGGTGCTGGTCTTTATCAGAGACAGCAGAGTGAACTACATTAATCATGGCTGATTCCTAGATGAGGCAATTCCATGTTTCTTTTGAACATTTTTAAAATTATTATTTAGGGGAGTCTACATTTTTTTCCAGTGGAGGTGCTCCTATATGGTGAGTTCAGAGTTACCGGTAACAATTTTACTATTTATAGCTCTAGATGTGGGTCCACAATAAAAGAAGTTTGCAGAAAACTTGAAAACCAAAGCACAAAAAATTATATTTGTTTTTGGGCCCAATCCTAGAGAAAGCTCCCATTAAGTTCACCTGCACAAGGAATGGAAGATTATCCCCAATGAAATTTTATAGGAAATCTAACCCCACCCAGAAGAAGAAAGTGTTTCCAGTCTTTCTTTCATATAATTATTTCTATCTGTCCTCTAAAACATGTGTGTTTCTTATGACCACAGCATATTCCGTCTTACTTTAAACAGTGATAAGTATATTTATAGATCTGTGTAAAACAAAATATTACTAGCATGTCAGCATTTGGTTGATCTTCACATTCTTGGCTTCAGAATGATTTAAAATAAAGCATACACACAAAGCAGGGTTGTTTTTTTGGCTCTGGTTTCCTCATTTTTGCCCACAACAGACCTGGCAGATGTGGGATAGCTGGAATGTGCATATCTAACAATTCTCTTCTGTGCCATCATTTGAAGCTGTAGGAGTGCAGCTATTTGGCTGTAGCATGAGAAAGAGTGATGAATGTGATGAAATACAGATTTCATTTATAACTAGGGGATAAATACTGTTCAGGTCACGAAAACAGATTAGTGCTTGGGGACAAAAAGTTCATGAAGATCTCCTACCCTGGGGTGGAGGTAGGGGTACAGAACTACAGCAATTAAACTGAAATGACTAGGTAGTTACTGAGAGTATATAAAAATAAATACAAAACAGGAACTGCAAAAGGATGAAAGTTTGCTAATTGCTCTGGCCTTGGACAGCCTTGCTGGGGAATCACAGTCTGATTAATCATGATAACAGATAAACTGGATTGCTTCACAGGAGATTTTATATTCATAGTTTTGTGGAGAAGTTTAAATTTGTTTCAGGGGCCTCATATCCAAGATAAACCCAAAACAGAAGAGAAATCAGATAGCTGTAAAAATGAGTTATGAACTTTCTCAGATGACTATTAAGTCTTGATCAGTTTATAACAGATCAAATAAAGTAGTTCCCAGTGGAGGCAGGACTGTTAGACCAGAAATTGTGCTCTTATCAGAGCCAAATCCTTACACTGAATTCAGACGTAAATGAAAGCTTGAGAAATGAATCTCCTTTTAAAGATGACTGCTCACAAATATAAATTTCAGCAAAGGTGTTTCAAAGATGGGTTCGTGGCACATAATGTCCTGCATCTGTGTGCTGGATCAACTTTAAAAAAAATAAGGGTTAAATGGTACAGTCTAGATAAGGTTCAAAAACTCAGGAAAACTCCCAATTATTTTAGGAATAGGGGGCATTCTGCATTTTTCATGAAAGTGAGTTCATGGGAATTTTTATTTGGGAAGACTATCAGTATTGAATAGAGATATATGACAGGTCAGAGAGAAAGAGACATTACTGCTGAGATCAAAATCACTAAGGTTAAAAAGAAACCTGGTTTTCAGTTTGAGTCTTGCTGAGGTTTTTAAACAGCTCAGTTATTTCTTCCAACAATAGATGTCTGTACAGTATTTTCCTTAGAACAGGGCTCAGTGGCTGGCAAGTCAGTGAAATTATACCTATCCAAGTTCAGAAGCAGGGAAAGAGGAAATGTTTTCTGAAGAACTTTTACTGTATCCCATGTATTTCAAAAAGGGTGTGCCTGACTGGAAAATCTTTCATATGAGAGAACAACTGGATTGTGTGAGGTCCTTCTCACAGATGTCCAGGTGGGGAATAGGCTTGGTAGTTAATACTGGAATGATATGACCCAGTAAAACTGGGAGACAGAGATTTTCCTTCCATGCTGGAAAGTTTAAATATTGTTTTAGCTCTGGTCAAAAAATTTAGTTGATCTGGGCGGGAAAGAGAACAAGCCTTCACTGACTGTGGGTGTGTGAGGACAAGAAGTGGAGGATTCAGCCTTTTCTGAATTTTCCTGCAGCTTTGGGCTGTATGTGTCTCTAGGGAGGGGTATTGCTTATCCCAATCATAGTCAGAGCAGTGTAAGAGCCTCAGCAGTCTCACTGGTCCTGTTGCCTGAGACAGCTCTTGTATCAGGGACAGGAGCCACAGGCTCTCACCACTCTGAGAGCTGCTCCCTGTGTGCAGGGAATATTCTCAAAGGTCATGTTCCATTGGTATTATGGTCCATTTTCACATCTCCAGAGACCATCAGAATGTACAGAAATTATGTGACTTATAAAAATAAAGTTGTCCAAAGCAGGAAGACATGGAATCTTGATCTTTGAATATACCATAAAGTACAAGAAGGACATGACTCTGGGCTGAAGGAAATCTGTTTGCTCATAATTTCTCTACTGGCTTTGGTGGAGTTAGTCCAGGTTTTAATTGGGCAGTTCAGCATCTGGCAATGTTTGCAGGTCTAATCAGATCCATTTGGATTTGCTGTTTTCAGCAATTGAGACCTTAAACCATTTCACCACAGTCACCATATTCAGGTTCCATAAGCAGAAAGTGAAGATATAATTTGTTCTACAATGTCACACATTCCCATAGGGAAATACATGTCTTTCTGGTTTTTTTTTTTTTTTCTAATTCCTTAAGCTATCCTATGACCTGTGCTCCATAGTCAAAGAGTTTGACATGCATTAGTTGGATGACTCCTGAGCCTGAGATTTTTTAATCACCTAACGATGACGACTGTCCTCCTCCAAAACCACTTAAATGCAATCTGGTCCAATTGGTCGGCTTTGTTGGAGTGCTGAGCCAGCACGTTGTTTGAGTGCCAGGAGTCAACAAAGCCAAAAACCAGGGTCAAAAGTTGCTGTTAGTTGGCACATACCTCCAGCAGGCTTTATAGAACACCCTGATTAAAGCATTTGATTTTTTTTGCCCTTTATAGAGTTTCGTCAGATTTCATTTTTTACTCTCTGACTTTGTGAAGAGGTCTGTGATCAGAATGATGGAATAACGACCTCAAGCACAAAGCAGGATTTCTGCCATACCGAGGGGATTTGTGTTATTTTACATTATTAACTAGTCTGGTGACAGGTGCTATCTCCTGCATTAGCCCAAGATTTTTTGCAAGGTCAGCTGCGAGTGCTGCAGCCGCCGCTGGAACAGCGGGAACTGCTGTTGCACGGACTGCAAAGAGCCACCAGATGGTGCACGGAAATAATTAATAGGCTCGTAGCTTTGTAGCATAGTTTGAGTTGGAAGGTGCCTTAAAGATTGTCTGTTTCCAAACTCTCCCCCATCACTAGACAAAGTTGCTCAAAGCCCCATCCAACCTGGACTTGAATCATCATCAGAGGAAAAGTTTCCAGCTGGCCTTTTCCAGCCTTGGACATGGCTCAGCCACTACTTGGTGAAGTTTCATCTCAGTTTCAGTGGAGATAGAAGTGAGCCCTGACTGAGGGAAAACTAGATGTGACTTTGTGGTTTTATATCAACCCAGCAGATTTCTAGTTAAGCTCGATTTTCCTTCAGATGAAGAATTTAGATACTGACATACGGAAGTTTGACTTAAATTTTTTGAGATTTAAATGGAGTTCATTACCTGTTGAAGTGTGGAAAGTGGTGCAACAGAAGTACAGTCCAGCTGTGTTTGGTCATCTTTCAGAGCTCAAATACAGACTGAATCCAGGGTTAATTGATGAATGAACTTTTGGCATCCAAATGGTCAAAAAACTTGCTGATTTTTCAGGTCTTGTGCAATTTCTACTTCCTTGGGCTTGATCTGGAAAAAAATCTGGCAAACGCATTTTTTGTAGTTTCTGCTTGGCCCAAACTCAAAAGTTTGGAGTGAAGTTTCAATCCTTAAGTGTGAGTCCAACCTCTCATCTAGGCATTTGGCATTTGGCTTTTAGGTGCTATTTGGACCTATAACTGATCCAAATATGATACAACACAGCTGAGCATGTGCCATTCTGTCACAAGAGGAGGTAATCCAATGGTATGTGTCTTCAGAGCCTTCCTGGTGAACCAGAACACCATTAAAAGTATCCCTGATAATGCCTAACTCTTCAGAATAAATCTTAAATACCTTATTATTTACCTCGTGTGTTTTGCATTTGGAGGTTTTACCTGTGTGACTAACAAGGACTGCACTTCATTATGCAACTTTGGCTGGGGAATGTTTTCCTTGTGCACAGGGGACTCTGAAGTACAGTATTATGAGGACTTATTATTTTAGGAGAGATAAGCAACTGGAGTCCACTTGTTGCCTGTGATCAAATCCTAACTTTCTAAATTTGTTGAATATAATTTAAAGTCTTATAATTTTTGAAATTTGTAAGTTGCAGAGACCTTTCTGTATATACAAAGAAGATGAATCCTTGTACAGATTATGGTCATTATCTTTTCCAATTTGTGCAATATTTGGCCTATTGTGAATGCTCCTTTATAATGAAATGAAAGCAGCATTTACAGCCATAATGTTTCTCTATCCCAGAATGCAGAAATGAGAGATGTAGCCTGAAAAAACCCACCCAGGATTGTCCACTCAGCCAAAACAGACATCTCTGATATGGAGCAGCAACATGAACTGTAGTGAGGATTAGACTAGTGAGGATTAGACTAGCTATGGAAATCTTGTGTAATACAGGCTTTTACAGACAAAGGGTCAGAAAAAAAGACCAAATGAACAAGAAACCTAGGGAGCATATGACTACCAAAACTTTAGGTGGGCAATTTCATTGAACTCTTTCTTTGCCCAATGGAGAAAGACAGAACCTGCATGGCTTTGGATTGCTCCCCACAGGGTCTGTGCCTCTTCCTGAATCAGGTGCAACAATTTAAGTTTTGACTAATTTTTGGCACCCTAGTAAGGGTCCTTGGCTGCCATGGATACCTCCAGTGATGAACACTTCTGTGTTTGGTGTGATATAACAATAGGGAGAACAAGCTATTTTCTTATGGAAATAGTCTTCCTTCCTTTTCTTTAGAAAGAAAAAGTGTCAAATTACATTTAATTAAGATTTTTTTTCCCTGGATTTTGCAGGACAAACATTCATGAAGAAACCAACTAAAAATCCCTCTCCTAGGAGAGTTTACTCCAAGCAAAAATATGTTTTTCCATCTTTACTGGTTTATTCGGATAAAAATTTAGTGATATTTCCTTACTGGTTTATTCAGATACTTGATTCCTTTGGAAAGAACTGTAGGGCAATCAGAAGCCCTAACAGCATAGCCTGGTCTTTTCCTGTACTGACAGCATTTTACTGATTTATAGTCTTCCAATAACTAAACCTACTTTCCATGAACATTGAATGCAGTAGTATTAAAAACTCACATGTTGAGAAATGTGAGCATTATTTGAACATGTATCCAACTTTTGATGTCTAAAGGATAAAGTTCAGTTGTCATAATTTCTATAGCAAATATATAAAATTAATTACCCACTTCGGTAATTAAAAGAATAAGAAAACAAGGCAGCTGCTTGTAAGATTGCACATTTAAAAAGAAGAGATGAGATTTGTGGAATAAATGATTCCCTCAAAATAACATCTTTAGCCCTAGTCTTTAGAAAGTTTCTACCCACTTAGATCTTTGATTTGGCTCAGTCCTGGGTAGAAACTCCAAAAATCCTGGATGTAAAACTTCTCTTTGCATTATTATTAGTGTCTGGCTTGTGTCCCATATTACAAAACGCTCAGAATGAAAGGCTTAGTTTTGCACCAGAACTATATTTAAAAGGGTGAGATGAAAGGCACTTGAAAAATTACTTTTAGCTACATTACTTACTTGTGTCTTTAAGGAGAACCAGAAAGACAGAATCGTGACAGACTAAGGTTCCAAAGGTCCTTACTAAGTTAAGAACTAATAGATATTTTATCATGAACATCCTTGTTTTCTTACTTCTCTGGAAGTCAAGTTTCCAAGGAGTGGCTTGGATCAAGATCAGTTTCATAGAAAAATTAAGTCACTGCAGCAATACAGCCAGAGGATTTTAGAATTGGCTCAAGCTGTGCAAATTGTTAAACGTTAAGGTGTCTGGGAGGTTAGCAGTTTATAGTATCTGTCCCTGAATCTGCATGGGGAGCTTAGTCTCCCAAGGACTGCCTCTGCTCTACCTTTCAGTGGGGACCTGCCTAAATTCCTCAGCCCTTCTTGCCAGTTGACTCCAAAGTGTGATGGATGCATATCCATCTGGTGCCTGCTACAAAACTCTAGCTGTCAGAAGCATCACAGCTTCTTCTACGCCCAAACTGCATGTCTGAACAGAGGGAGCCTTCTGAGGGACTGGAATAGATATTAAGCTCTTGAGTGCTATCTTGAACGGGTATTAAGAATACTGTATGAAATGCTGACTCCAAACAAAGGATTAACCACTTTAAACCACTCTAAAATGTCAACACCATTATTTATTTTTCACTATCAAAGTGCAAATGGTCTCCCTGTAAAAGAAAGACTGACCTTACCATTATCATAAGGTAATCACTCTCACAGGGACCAGAGCCCTTTGGCTGCAGCTGCTGCCTCCCAGAGCCCAAGGACTGTGGTGATCTCAGTCTGTATCTGTACTTTTATGTTTGCTGCTTCTTCTGCATTGCTTAATAAGCAGCAGAGATACATTCCAAGACTTTTTTCTATACCACAAAATGCACGTAAAGACTACAAGACATATCCGCAGCTGCTATGTTACCTTACAGCATATTGCAGTACCATGTTGTCACATTTCCTGAGGATACAGAGGGCTTACTGGAAATACTTTGCAGAAGAAAGGATTGTTTCCCTACGCTTTTCTGTTTAAATCACTCAGCCACAAGAATCCTTTGACTGGGCTATATTATCTTATAAAAATATATTCAGGTAAAAAAAATGCTATGTAATCCTATTAAAAGTTATCCTCTGTAGCTCCACCCAGCTGGGATACACAACCTCAGAGGAACTCGGGAACTGCTGTCAGTATGTACCAAACCCACAAATAAAGTAACTTAAAAAAGAGAACTAATGAAAATACATAAAGAAATGACCTAAGGTCACCTGCTTGTAGAGAAATATCAAAACCTGCAAATTATTCTATGTCTTAAGAACCAGCTCACCTCCTGTTCTGGAATGAAGCAAAGCTGCAAAAGCATCAGGATTGTGTTCATGTATTTTTGGCTTTAAAGAAGCAATTCCCATTCCCCAGTTTATCTAATATGGAATCAGACAATTTCAAATAGGATATAATGATTTATAAACTTGTGATTACTCGTGGTTATAAAGGAAAAATTCTGAAGAGCTTCTAAACAGAGAAGTACTGTGCTAGCAAAGAAACTTCCCTGTCTATTCATTCATTATTTCTTGCTCAAGAAATACTGTGGCTCCCTATAAATTGTTTGTCCTGTTAGAACCACTGTAAGGTAATAAGAATGTATGAGCACTGTGCCTGCAGAATGGAGGGAGAACGTTTGTGCATGGTGTTAAAAAAACACGATCTGTATGATCTGGCTGAAGAGCAATGGCTTTGTGAAGATAGATGGTCCAACTCTCAGCACAGTGTGGGAGAAAGAGCTGCAGGAGACATCTGGTTCACATGGGAATGATCTTATTAACAGAATGAAGAAAACGTGATGCTATTCACAAAACCAAGAAATAGCAATGCCACTGAAGTAAAAGATGGGTATTCCTTTAAAGACCAGCGACAGCAATCTGAAAGATAAAGGACACTTGTGGGTGTTCTCCACACAAAAAACGAAAGGAGCATCCAAGTGCTCAGTCTGCCTCCACTCCCCAGTGACTTGGTTAGCCACCAGACAGCATGGGGGGCTGCTGAGGCCAGTGACTTGTAGAGATTAACTGAGCATACATTTGTTCCTGCAAGTAGTTTTAGCTACATGGCTCTTTCCCATGTAATGATCTTGCTTATTTAGGATACGATATCTGCTAATGTTAAGAACTGTTGGCACACATAATTGCATTCAAAGCTAATATTGTTACTTTCCATTATGCATGCATCTCTCTTCTTCATGGTCAAACATCTTTTATTGCAGTTACTTTCAGAACTTTTGCCTATGCAACTGCAAAAATTACAACCTGAGTGTTTCATTTTTGCTAAATGCTAACCACAATCATTTCAGTAATAGACATGCACATTTTGTGATCTGACTGAGATATTACCATAAAAGGTTATATTCATTGAATCATAGACTATCCTGAGTTGGAAGGGACCAAGGATCATCAAAGTCCAACTCCTGGCCCTGCCCAGAGTCACAAGGATCACACAATATGTGTGAGATTATTGTCCAAACTCTTGAACTCTATCAGTGTTGGTGCTGTGACTACATGTCTGAGGGCCTCCTTCCAGCACCCTGGTAAAGAAACAGCCTCCTGGTAAAGAACCTTTTTCTAACATCCAACCTAAACCTTCCCTGACACAACTTCAGGACATTCCCTTGTGTTCTGTCACTGGTTGCCAGAGAGAAGAGATCAGTGTCTGGCCAATACCCTCCTCCTCCCCCTGTAAGGAAATGTACAGAAAGGATGTCAAAACTAATAGTTTGTGTTTCTTACTGTGACAATATCTACCTGTAGCTACCACTGTTTTAAAAGTCTTTTGGAGATAAACATGAGCTCTTTCTGCCTGTCCTCTCACCTGGCATAAATCCCATGGCTAGGAAAGCTGACAGACAGTATTTTAGTGATGGTTTAGGGATGTATTTAGCATAGCCACATAATTCTTGTTCAGTAGGTAGTGTGAGCTCATGCCCATCCTCAAAGCTTTGTGCAGATATTCTTTCTGTTATATTTTTCTAAGCCCAAGAAAAAGGTAGAATTATGTACCTTGTTTACCACAGGAACAAATTTGTAGATCCTAAGGGTTAATCGTATCTCCCCCGTGTCTCCAGATCGGAACCGGGTCCCTTTTAAGGTAACATTTCTCACAAAGTATGCTATTCTGATATCTTGCTTATCTCACGTGACTTTGTCAAATCACTTTGCCATCCTTTGAGATCAGATCAGTTGGTCACAGCCTGGTACTAAAAATACCAGGGTTGTGGGTTGAATCCCCATATGGGCCATTCACTAAGGAGCTGGATTTTATCCTTGTGGGCCCCTTCCAAATCAGAATATTCTGTGAATATGTGATTCATGTAATGGGAACCAAATGGTTGCCTGTTGAACAACAAGGAACTCCCATTTAACACAAATTAGACGCAGCAGAATAAAGGTGCCCCAGTTCAGCAGCATTTAACCTCCTCTGAACACACCACTGTAGCCTCCTACTCCTTCCTGCAGAAAGGATATTTCACTGCTTGCAGTGTTCCACACCCAGAAGTGTAAGTTTGTCAGTGAACTAGACCAAGTCTTGCTCTATCTGAAATCAGTTTGACTTTTCCTTTATTGTAGGCAATTTAAAATGAAAGACATAAAATTGTTTCAATGCATTCAAAAAGGTTTATTTGAGCAGTAACAACATAATTGAAAATTCAAACACATTTCAATATTGCATTTCAGGAAAACTCTCAAACATACTTTACTGAGTAATAGCTAAATCTTTATCTTTGCTGACACATATTCTACCTGAAAGCAACTGGATGGTCCTTTTCAGATAAGTATTTTGGCAGATAATGCTGTATTGCAGTATTCTTATTAGCATTGAATCAACCCCTCAACACACCTCAACAAATAAATTAGAAAGGAATCATTAAACCTATTTGTGCAAGTAATAGCCCTAACATATGGAAAACAAAAATTATTTTATGTGTAGCTGAACAAATAAAGCTTCATTTCCTATAGATTTGTATATTACATGTCTTCATTCTTTCAGCCCCCTCTCCTCACTGCAGTATAATCAGCTTCTTTGTTATCCTCTTTCTCTTTAGCTAAACAAGAAGTAGCAGGATGCATTGATCAAATGGATGCTGCACCAGAGTAGAAACAACTATGTTAAAAACTGCCTTTCCTTATTAGGTGGATTATTTTTGTCTTTCTATTCAGCTTCTGATTTTCTCAGATCTTACAGGTACTAAATGTATTGAAGGTGTCTCTCTCTCTTTAAGCCTACTTTCAGTTTTTCAAATATACGAAAAATCTTCATCTCTTTGTCAAACTGTCTTACCAAAATATACCTGAAGTTGTCAGAAATGTTCTCCTCAGTTATTTGTGTTACTGCGTAAAGCTGCAAAAACACATTCAACATTTAACACCTCTATCTGAAACATTTGGAAAATTTCTCCCCACTTTTTATTTTCAAATCAAAATTGGCAGAAGAATATTGTTCACTGTTCAATGAAAATGTAATTAAAATTAAATTCAGTGTCAACTCAAGATGTTCAAGAATTTATGGCAACAAAATTGCTAATTCTTTGGACATAGTTTTGTGATTTGGCCATCAGCTTCAGCCAAAGTCCAGTAGGACTGTCCCATGAAAGTGAGTTTAGAACTGCAGCTGGGAAACCCTCAGTGTTTCCTTGTCATTTTCAAGCATTAAGAAGTGAGTTTTGCCACTTTTCTTTTAAGCTTTCCAAACTGATTTTCAAGATATTGTGGAAGCCTTCTGCTGCTGGCAGAGCAGTACAGAAATTGGTATTTTGAGGAGGAAGGAGACATTGGTTCCCTGTGGTACTCTAGGGAGGACTAGGGCTATGGGAAACATGCCAGAAACCTGCTGGGAAGAAAGTGGGCTATTGTGAAGTCCACTCTTAGCTGGACTGAGCACTTCTTGCCAAAGGTCTGCTGCACTAGAATCAAACACAGTGGGAATGTTTTGCCCATTTCTAATCTTTGCAGGAACAATTCACCATCGCTGGAATGTATTTGCCTCTGGACTAAGAGGATTCATGCGTATCAACTGGGTCCAGGACACTTTGGCACAAAAGAAAACAATGCCAGAATAAGGTTGGAAAAAAGATGTTAATTACTATTCAGCAAAGAAATAGCAATAGTATTGGCACACAAAAATGTATTTCAAGAAGTGGTCTGGAATCTTATTTGCAGTCTTTTTGGGTAGGGATCATGCTGGACTTTTTTCTTCAAATGAAGGGCATATGTTACATACAACATGAACTCTCAGCTCCAAATTACTTCATACCAATGGAAGTCTAGAGTTAACTCCATAGGCTTCTGAATCTGGTTTATGGAGCTTATTCAAAAGAGCTGCATAGCTCTTCTCATGCATTTAAGGGAATAGCAACATAAATTGAGTGAATGAAAAAGTGGGTCACAACTTTGGCACCTTTTTTCCTTCCATGCATTTTTGGTCTCAGAGTTAAAGCCTTCAACATTTCCTCATATGGAAAAAACAATTAATAAAGAACGAGATCTTTTAGTGGAGGTAACCATACAAATAAAATTACTTGACTTTACCAGGGAGGAAAATACATAAAAATGGGCAACAGCCTGGAAAAGCCCCAATATCATACCACATATGGTGTGAACTAATACAATTAACATAGCTGATCTACAGATAATGTCTGTGAAATGCTAACAGTAAAACTGTATGTGCTGAAGGCCTCCAAAGTTTAAATAAATATTTTGGGTAAATGTTATGAAAACCTCACCTCTTTCATGAGCACCTGTTCCAAGAAGGTTAAACAAAATATAGTTTATTTATATGAATCCCATTCTGATCTTCAATAAAAATAAAGTACAGGCTGTGTTGGACCGAATGATATTGCACACCCAGCAGTACAGGACACAAACCCTGTTAGTCTCAAAGATATGTCCAGCCTGCAGAAATAAGAGATATTAACCTCCTGGGAAAGCAAGACATATTTTGTTCTACATGTTCTAGTTCTGCAGGCTCCAAAGTGCTTAAAAATGCAGGTTTGATTGATTCTGCTGTAGAAGGAAATCCAATTCAGTTTATTGCCTCTAATAAAGCTATAAAAAGCCAAAGGGAATGGTACATGTTTTGAAACACTGTGTTGAGGGAGGAAGGTGGAACTGAAATGCTGAAGCAGATCCATGCTTTTTCTGGGGCTGGTGGACCTAAAGCTTTAGAGGGGATAGATATAAGAAGAGGTTTCAGGCCCTGCCACTGAGAAAATATTTCTTGAGAAACTACAGGAACAAGGCTTATTCATCTCCCAGCTTCTCATGAAGTCTTTCTCTTGCACAAAATACCCTGTGACTCTCCTATACCTCTCCACTTATGTGGCATGTGTGGCCAAAGGAAAAGGGCAGAAGAGGGCAAAAGTAGGGTAGAAAGAGAGAGGGAGGGGCAGAAACCCAGCTGGGCCATCAGAAGAGCCTCAGGTGGATGTCCTCGCTGGACTCTGTGCAGCTACAGAGGACCAAAGCAGCTGGAGGAGGGAGAGGCAGAGGAGGATTTTTGGCAGCTGGGGATGGAGCAGTCCCTCTGCAATCAGGCAGCAATGGCTGGCCTTGTTGCCTGAGAGTCGTCCCAGGATTTCAGCTCGGGCCCCAAAGAGCGGGATGAAAAGAGAACTGGTGGAACCCTTCCTATCACTGCTCCTCTACACCCCTGCTGCACCAGACCTCATTTGTGACTGTTAGTCCTGCTGTCTTTTATTTATAAATTAACAAATTCCTCAAAAGTCCTGGACCAAGATTTCCATAACTCCTGACTTCCAGTGGAAATGGTCCTTTCAACATGGCAGATGTTCCAATGCATGTGGATTGTTATCAATGGGCTTGGGCAGTGGGATCAGGACTTGCTACTGTAATTTTAAGACATTTTGGGGTGGTGCAGAGGTAGGGACAATGCAGGAAGGAAAAGGAGGTGATGGGACCTTGGAGAGGGAAGAACTGCCTCCCTCAGGTGTGGCTTGTACCATTTTCTATTTGAGAGAACCAGGCCATTTTGTTCCCCCGGAAAATTTTTTTTATAGATCCAAACCATGGCACAATAAAGCAGGTGGGTTAAGCCTGAGTGATCCACATTTTCAGTTCTTAATTTTTAAAGGCTAAAAATCTGAAATCACAAAAGAATCACAATTGTCAGGTTTTCATTTAACTAGACATCTTCCATTTCATAAACCAATTTTCTTTTGGGCTGATACTGTGAGTGTTCAGTTTCATATTTATGACTAAGTTAAAGATCCTGAGTTAAACAATTAATACAGAACCATGAACATGTACTACTCTTTGTAGCAATTTTTACTTTATAGAAATTTAAAAAATAATTTGCATTTAATTAATCAGTTTTAGCTTGGTTGCATAACTGTGTTATTTACTTTTCTTTGTGGTCATTTAGTAAAAATTAAGTGGCAGGAAAACCCTATGTCTCATGACAGCCATGTAAATTACTCCAACAACAGTTTATCTATTTACTAGATAAACAAATTGCTGCTGGGATTTTTGTGCTGCATAAGTTATGGGGAGTAGTTAAAGACAGGAAACCTTTATTCTTTGCCAGGCTGTGGGTCACTATAAACAGGTGAAATTGATGGGGAAATAACAGTGGAGAATGTTCAAAATATTGTCTTTTCACTTTTGGCTTGTGCGTTTGCCTGTTTTCTGCGTGATTCAGTTGTTAAAATTAGAATGCTTAGGAGCCTCTGAACTGTGAACTGTCTTTGACAATGATAAATGTCTTTGATTATAATAAGTAAATCTAAAATAATAAAAGAATAAAATTTCTGAGGAGTTTCCCCAATATTAATATTTCAGTGACTAAGTTTCCTACAGGTAGGATAGGATTCTCTTTTATTTATATACATTGTTACATATGATATTTCCAGATTATTCACTGAATATGGACATTTTACTATCATATGAAGTATCATTGACAGAACAGCAACATTTAATTTTTGGAAAGCTAGTACTTTCAAAAAATCTCTTTGTAGTGTTTATAGATTACCAACCTTGATGACCTAGTGTTATAAAGAATATTGAACTGAAATAAACTAAAAATATCAACAACTTGGGTATTACTTAAACATCATATTTCCCTTGACAGAAAACCAATTTCATTCATCTGCACAATTTCCTTTCATTTTTACTAGCTTGGAGTCAGCACTGTAAATCCCAGTCCTACTTTTTTCAATTTGATAGGTCACAATGAAAACTGATAAAAGATGCCTATGTTTTTCCTGCTACATTTGCAGTGCTGCCAACTGCAAACTTAGAGAAAACAAGAATATAATCCCCATAGCCTTTAAATGGTGTAAAAGTCATGAAGAAGAAAAAGAAAAGTGGGTTATTCATAGCTGACTTGGGACTTTTCAGCCCTGAAACTACAATTGTCTCACATTCTTCATACTTCGTCAGCAAGTAAAAAAGACAGAAGCTTTGCTTTGAATGCAAGAGAGTCCCATGAAATAGAAAAGTTTTCATTTTCTTTCAGCCAGAATCTTGAGGCTTTAAGAAAACACATAAGTAATGAGATTTGTGATGAAATTGTGAAAGCTGGCAACACCTCAATCAAGTTTGTTCTTCATTTCCATTGAAGCTGAAAGGAAAAATGCCAAAACATACTTCTGGTGCAAAAAGTGATAAACCAGCAGGAAATAGTCTTGCCCAGTCAGCTTTTCCCCTGAAATGAAAGACAGCTATCTTGTAAAAGGTCTGCTCAGAGTTCCAGTGAAGTCAAATTGCAAAATCAGCTCTCACTGACTGCAGTGTTGAAATAGTTTGCTCACTTAAGGAGTTCTTCAAGGGAAGAGTGGGTACTCTGCTACCAAATTGAAATTCAGATATTCTTTGGCTTGATAAGCTTGTAGCCCTCTAGAAGCTGGCAGACACACACAGATATTTTTTTATTTCCTCCTTACCAATATGAATTTCTACTACTGGCTTTGTTGTGAAATACTGAAAAGTTATATTGAATACAGTGCTTCTGTTTATTTTTAACAAAAGCTGAATTTATCAAGCTATTTTATGTGCTTAATAGAAGCTGAAGTGAGTTCATTGGGTAAGGGGTATAATAGTGTAAGTCTGTTAAAATATGTCACCATGGTGAACAGCATATAAAGCTGAATAGTCATTATCTTTAAAACTTTATGGCAATGCTAGTGCCAAGTCATATTCAGCATCACAGCATACTTTTTAAAGGTGGTTCCTGCATCCAGTTCAAGGCCATATTGCTATCAAAAATGTCTGCCACGAAAATAATCTGTGCTTCAGTCCTTTGCCTACCACATCTTTCTCATTAGCACTGGCTATTATGCAATCTCAGAACTGTTGGATCTGCTTGCAGAGCTGCCTGAAAATAGCCATGAAAAAAAAAAAGTTAACATTTAGCTGAATCAGTAAGTGACTTGGTTCTCAGTTCATCCCAAAGAGCAGAGATGGGGGCAGCAGAGGCACTGGAAAGGCAGGATTACCCTTTCCACAGAAGCATGGTCTTTGAAAAATCTCATGTTATTCTTCAAATTGGACCTCTGCATTACAAGTTTGCTCAGGGTAACAAAGTCTGTCTCATTCTAATTGTGCTACCTTTTCACTACTTTGCACATTAGGAAACCTTTTCAACCTGTGCAAACTGGGCTTCAAAACCAGGGCAGGTGAACTGCTATTTCTCCATTGGTAGTGTATTCTGTCTGCTTTCTGCAGGTATAAATCACTCCACCATGTGCTAAGCAGAAAGCCCAAGGGCTGCATTAATTTTTCTTTCTTATCACTATTT
Source organism: Chloebia gouldiae (assembly GCA_003676055.1). NCBI lineage: Eukaryota > Metazoa > Chordata > Aves > Passeriformes > Passeridae > Chloebia > Chloebia gouldiae. Next base: position 38,064,734 of record QUSF01000001.1, on the reverse strand, counting down.
TGTACTACTGCAGTAAAAATTAATATAATCATAATAAAAAGTTGTTTGCATAGTACCAGAGTGCAGAACTTCAAATTTTCATTTATATCTATGAGATTTTAGGGAATCATTTACTCTTCGCTTTATTTCCACCTGCCTATATCAAATTAATTTTATGCTAAAGACATTATTTCCTATTAGGAGTCAACATAATAGTCTGAAATAGCTAGCAACTTATGGTTTTGTTACTGTAGCAGAGAGTCGAATATACTTCACTGAAAATCTTAAGCCATTAAGAGTTTCCATGTCCCAGAGAAAATTCCCCACTGTGTTGCTTAAGACCAAACAAAAAAAAACCCAAAAAACAACAACAGCAACAACAACAACAACAAACCAAAACAAAAAAAAAAACAAACCAAAACAGTGCTTAAAAATTTAAGGATGACAAAAATTCTACAATACAACAGGACACTCTTTGGTGGAAGACATGAGGGTATTGATCTACTAGTGCAAGCAAAGCCTAATGAGAAGTGCTATGTCTTTTACTTTGCCTCTTTGCCAGGAACAAAATATGTGCACTGAAGTCAAATTAACTGTATACTGTAAGTGACTTGTCAAGTCCAGATATATGGCTCTTTGATGTGAGCAACCAAAGACACAGCAGTCCTGAATTACTAGAGGGAAAACAACTAGTCTTTTTCTCATCAGAAAGAAATCATACACTTGATAACAACTGAGCGATTGAAATCCCTTCTAAGACAAACCCTTTGCTAACTTAATACTTACCTAGAGAACATGGAAAGGAAATACAGTGTATCTGTAGTTTCTGACCTTTTTCACTGGATAGCAGGCTCCTGTCTCCCTGCTTTGCCTGTTTCTCTTCACACAGTGGGCAGTCCAAAGGAGCAATGTGGGTGAAGTCCAAATATCTCCATTTTACTCTCTGTAAACCCTCAGTGTGTAGTGTGCAAGCCCAAGCAATATGTAAACACCATTCTTTTGACTCAGTTCTGATGACTCTGAAACAGAGAATATAGTCAAGGTCACTAATGCTTCACAAGCTGTGGAAGGGATACTCAATTCCTACCACTACAGACATGCATTGATTTGATTAAGGAGAGAGCTGTATTTAAAAATATAAAGTAATACTAGTCTAACAGGGCATTCAGAGATCTAGCCCAAAGCATGGCCAACTTCAAAGTTACATCAGGTTGCCTGAGGTCTTGTCCAAACTAATTTTGTGTATTTCCAAAATGGTGGTGACACCACAGACTCTCTGGACAATCACTTCCAGTGTTTTACCACTCTAACTGCGAAGAATGTGTCTGTTCTTACCCAGTTATTCAGTCCAGAAAAAGAAGGGATTGCATGAAGCCTTGGAGCCAAAGAAGAAGGGCAGCACATGTTTTGGTCTGGATGCTGGAGGGACAGATGGCACCAGAGACATGAAGACGATGGCTCCCAGGGCTGTGAGGTCACTTGGGTCATTTGTTGGGTGATAGCAGTGGGAACACCAGTGCTGTGCAGAGCTGTAGGATGATGTCTGGGTCCATGAGTAAGAGAAAAGTGCTGGTAGTTTTTTTGTATTCTTTTGAAGGTGAAGATGTGTTGGAGGTCACTTAATCTTGAGGTCAAAATGGTAAGTAGGTACTTTTGTAGCTCACACCGACATGAAGACTGTGTAAACATTTGCATAGATGGTTGCAACATTCATAAAACTCGTTGTTAACTTGGACTGACTGATAGAAAAAAGCCATTTACAGTATTCTCTCTAGCATAGAAATCATGCAGAGCCACCCAAAATGTGATGAAGCTTGACAAACCACTCCAGGGAGCCACATAGTTTCCTTGTTAGTCAGACTTCAGGCTCTTCAGACTATCCAACACTGCATCAGCAGTTGCAGAATTCTTTCCCTGACATTGTGCTGCTGCAGCACCACTATAGACCTGAGGTTCACTGCTAGTTGGCAGATTTCATTTTCCATTTTATTTTTATTTAATAATAATTCAGTCCTATTAACAACCAAGCTGTCTCCTTGCCTTAGTGCACAAGTAGAAATTGGGATTGCCTTGTGCTATGTGTTCTCTGTGTCCTCCACAGAGCCAATGTATTACTCATTCAGGGGATCCATTTAATCCCACTGCTTTAACTGAGCTGTACAGGGCAGTATTAGGCTTACACTTTTAAATCTGATGATGTATAAAGAAGTTGAACACCATTTTTATAATCTTTTTTGATTCAATGCCTCACTGAGTGCCTGCTGATTTCAATAGATTAGTACAAGTGATTCATTTGGTTTTTGTGTAGAATAAGTTCTTTTCTGTAAACAAGTAAACATCTGTTTATTGAAAGTGCTCACTACTTGTTTTATCAAGAAAGTTTCAAAGAGAATGTGAATTGATTTGTACAGAGATCAGGAAACCAAGTAACAAAGAAACAGTCTTTTTTTTTTCCTTTAAAATTTTGCAGAAATGCTTGCTGAAAATATCCACTTTAAGAAACTGGGGTTTTTTTATCTCTAGAAAAACTGCAGCAAAATTTGTTTAAGACCTTGTGCTTTGCAGCACAATCAGATGCTGCCTGTGGCATAACTTGCAAAGTTCTGAACTGATTTTCTTTACCCCATAAACAATCGAGTCCCATTTTGTTTGAAGCATTTTACATCCTGTGCTAAAGAACTCATCTCATGCACACATTTAAACATGTACACACAAGAATGTGCTGGGAGATTTTTTTTCTCTGAGGCCAAAAAAGGGCAATGGTAGAGACTAAGTCTGGAGTCTCTTGATGTCAGTTATGGAGATTCAAAAGTTACTGAATAAGCTCTGAGTCTCTGTATGAACATCTTCGATCAACAGAAAATGTGTCAAGACCTATAATGGTTCCTAGAAACTTTAAAACCTCTGTGGATTAGGAAAACCATTCCCACAACTTACTTGTCCCCATGGGCAAACACTATCATCTCAAAACTGCATAACATATGGGACATTGCAAACAGTCTAGAGGCTCTAGGCTATTTCCTTCTGACAGTGTAATTTGGACCTCATGGCTATTAGATGATTATTTTGATTTCATTCCTAGCTTTACCTTCATCATCAGTCTTTTCAGAATAAGAAAATGAGACAGATCAGTTTTGTACTTATCAGCTGATGCCCCTATAATTTTAGAAGATAGTTAATTTTGACGTATTCTATTCCAGAAATTATATCCAGTCATGAAATATGGTTTTCTGTTAAGCATGAGAAAAAATAAATAAGAGAGAAAAAAAGATATAATTCTGCTAACAGTTTTGATAATCTTTCCCAGTAGTTGGCAAGTGGGAAATAGAAATGAGAATTGGCAATCCTGATACAGTAATGATTGCAAATATAGCCCAGTGTTGAACTTCAGGTCAAGTAGGATTACAGAAATGAAGGAAAAAACAAGTAGGCTACGACACGTACAGCAAAATTTAACAACTAAAATTATACCCAAGTAGGAAAAAGCTCTTGTGTGTGATCTTGTTTGTAAAACCAATGCACTACCTTTCTCAAGCAAACAGATAATTATATTTTTCAATTCCAAATACTCTGATCACTTACCCTGGGAGAAAATGTTTGTTGGAACTTGCTGCATTTCTACCAGACTTTTAATTATCCTACTGGGATGCAATTTACAGCCCACCTTTTAGGGTGAGTCTTGGAGGTGCAGTTCCCATTAACATTAATGATGTGTGCATGCTGTGGAGATAGCTATAATCCCTTTGTAGATTAAAGACTTGGTGCTGTCAAAAATTTTACTAATGCTGCAAAACTGAAGGTATTCAAAATGGATATAGGGCCTTCTTTTTTTTCCATATGAATGATTGCAGTATTTTTGATTGTTTTAGATGAACAAAAAGATCTCTCCAAGACTGATGTTGTCTGCCAGAAAGAAGAGTTATGAATGGATAGCCTGGTTAATGTAGGTGTTCAGAATCTTCAAAAGTCACGCCAAAGAGTATCTACACTATATTCTCATTGGAGCTTATAAAGTTTATGTGCATAAAAGCGTAAAAATTTGAATTTTTCAATTTAATTTAATTTCACTACCAGATTGCTGGTGGCCTATTCTGTATTGATATACATTCAGTTGGCAGGAGGATAGTTCTCTGAGTTTCATGAGTGGTAGATAAAGCTGGAATGCGATCCCTTGAGAAAAGAAATTGCTCTGCTTTCTGAGATATAAGCCTCTCTGTGCACTAAGTGCAGTATATCTAGTTTTGCTCTAGGATATAGTTTTAACTGAACACAAAAATTATGTAAAAATTTCAACATCAAATTTGTAGACATGCTCTGCTGGTCTACAATCAAATTAATGCACAGATAATTGTACAAAGAATTGATAAACATTTTCAGACAGAGAGGCCTAACTGCATGCATCCTCTGCCCTAGAGACCTCTGCTTTGTAGCTAAGCCAATACTGGAGTCCAGAGGGAGACAGAAATACAACTGTAGTACTCACACATTCAAGCTAGATAGCAAAATCAGACATTTAAGAGAAAGATACAAACAAATCAAGATACTGTAGCTCTAAAGTTAACAACCTTTTTATATATTATTCAATTTAAGCTTTTTATATATTATTCAGTTACATGTCTGACATGTACATTTAAACTAAGAAATACTGAGATAAATTCAGGGCCATGGATAAGTGGGTTTCCCTGGTGGGAAAAGCCCTCACACTTGTTGTTCTGCTTCATCTGCTACAGGGAAAAGCTGAGCTGACTCCTCTTGAGTTGAGTGCTCTACCTGCCCTTACCATGCATTCACCCCAGCAGAATATAAAGCCTAGCCACACTGGTCAGCTCTGTCTTCTTCCAACTATGCAGTGGTAGTAACTAAGTCCAGACTCTCCTTGTAAGCAGGGAGAATCCAGGAGTCAGTTGCTACCATCTTAGAATTCATCTGGAGTATCCTTGAAGGAAATAAATTGTCACAGGTTTGCATCCAAATTGGAACCTGCTGGTATGTGATATAAAGAATAAAAGTTTCAAAAATGGCACAATAATAAATTTGTCTTGGGAAGAGTTTGGCTCAGGCTGCATAAACTATTTGTGCTCTTCAGCACTGTTCAATGTTTTATGAACCATCTGTACATTCTGGTTAGTCTCCATCTTAGGTGACAAAGATGTACCCAGGATGCATCTACACCAGACCAGGCTTGATGCTGTTATTACTGAAGTAAGAGCAAAAATACATGAACCCATCCTGAGTTCAGAGTCTGAATTGGAGCCAAATTCAACACCTCAGTAGAAAAAGATTATTTCTCACTCTTTGTCCCCAGATGGCACTTTTACTTTCTCACCTCTACCTGTTGCCATTTGGGAAGAAGGTTCCTCCAAATCACTTTAATTTGAAAAAGCCTTTTGCAAAAAAGGAGAGCACATGCAAGTATTACTCATCAGGAAGAAACCCAGATTATTTAAAAGATATTTCATGAAGTGCAGAGCACTCCAAAAATTTCTGAGCATGTGAATTAGGCAAAACATGAAAAGGCAGATCTCTGTGTAAAATAACATATTTCCATGTAAATTACATGGAGTGATGCCAGCTCAGACTTGGGATTGATATCTTGTTTAAATATTACATTATTTGTCTTTAAAGCAATGCATGGGGTTTTGTGAGTGGAGCTACAAAGCACTCAAGAATATTTACATTGCGGCAGGAGGGACTTTTGATTCTGTGATCACTGCCCCTGCCTGCACTCCAAGTTAGTGTTTCTATAAATAAGGATATAGCCCAAAAGAAAGAAGCATGGAATAGTCCTCTCGGTGAGGTAAGCCACTCTCAGGCCTTCACATGCATTCCCCTGTGAGTCCAGGAGAGGCCTCTTACCTCTGCAAGGACAGCCTTTAAAGAAGGGGATGGGAGTGAACCAGCTGAAAAGTCATTCAGTCATTCATTCCCAAGCCAGCTGGCTGCCTCCAGCTGAATTGCCCACATGTCACAAACCCACCAGGCACTGCAAGGGCAGTGAGTGCCCATGGCTGTTGAGACCGTGCCTGGACATGCCACAGACAGAAGCAGCCAAGAGGAGAAGGTGGTATGAGGCAGTTTGGTGGGCAATGCAGTCCCAAGGCATCCTGCAGGGAATTTCCTGAAGGAAGCCTTGAAATATTGATGGTAATGGAGGGATCGTCCTACACTAGATCCTCCTCTTGATGCAAACCTGCAAGGTTAACTAGTTTTTTTTATTTTTTGGCTGATGAGGCTCATTTTTTACCACATGCACATACTGTGGTTCTGTGGCAGCTTAAGTGAAAGGCTATTGCTATCAAAACAGGTTTGAACACAAGGAAAAAAGTGGTAACAATTAGACTAACTGCATTATTTCTGAGCTTCTCCCTACTACTGAGGCACCTACACATCCCTGAGGACTTCAGGTCCTGGCCCTGGTACTTTCAGGCAGAAAAGGATACTCCAATCTGGTGGTACTGAATGGCCAGAGTTGTCTGTAGCAGATCTAATGCAGTTACTCCAGCCAAGCCAAGCTCTGAGGCTCATCCCCTTGCCTTCTCTTCTCTCTCCATGCAGCCCTGTCCCATTTTGGCTGAAGGTCACCAGTGTATTACAGCAGGTTTGATAGTTATCCTGCTGGTAGGATCCAAGGATGGGAGGCTGAAAACACAGCTGGACACATGAAAACACAACTGCTGGGATTATTGTAGGATCTGGTAACTTGTCCATTATTTCTGGTCTCTAAACTAAAGCTCTTTCTGCAGAGGTCAGTGCATCTAATGGAATATTATAGGGACTCAACCTGAAAAATGTTGAAAATGCCTGCTACTTGCAAATAGAGCTACTTTAACTGCAAGGGAATTATCTGCCTCTGCAAGGGAATTATCTAGTGAAGTGTTAAAAGCCTGCATTGCACTGATGACAGATGATGCGAGAAAATATTTTGTTTTCTCTTTCTGAAATTCTTGGTTTCTTTTAATGAAAATACCATCAGGACCCATTTCATATATGCAGCTAGGACAGGTTCTAAATTTGATGTGTCTTGCTTTTCTGGTCACACTAGTGCTGGATAAACTTTCACAGGTGTGTTTAGCAACATGAGTAATAGCTATCTTTTTAAAAAAGTGCAAGTCTGTACATTGGAGTGACTTATTTTGGTAGATTTTTTTGGGTCTTTTTGGTAAATAGATATGCTTCTTTTTAATTAGGCAAAATCAAAGAATGAAGTAGTATATGGAGTATAGGAAGCACTTGGTTCTTTGGACGAACCCCTAATTTCCTGTGGATTTCTCTGATTCCCATTATGGATAATACTTCCACACAGATAAGGTCTACCCTGGTAATGGAGCCCTCATCACATTACAGGAATTTAATGGCTGACTAGTGTCAACCATTAAACTCCTGTAATGTGATGAGGAGCCCCTCATCAACCATGGACAACCATTGGGCAACCATGAAGAAAATGGTAGACTGAGCTTGATTTTAAATTCTGAATGGAACTAATATGGCTGATCTTCACATTTTGTCTCTCAGCTGAGACTGTTGCATATGAAGGAGTATTTTCTATTTCTTCCAGGCTGAATTAGTGGGTCACAAATGCTTGCTGCACCTTTACCTGCCTGGTGCATGCAGGTGTGTGGACACATAAGGGTAGATCTCAGTGCAGCTAGTCTGTCTACACTGGAAGGACTTTAGAATCTCTTACAGCTGATTAGATGAGCTACAAAGAGGTGCCTTATCAAACATCACATTTGCCAAAGTCATCATCTGACTGAAAGGTTTAATTCGTTCAACAAGATATGCATGAAATTTGTATGGAAAATAATTCAGAATGATCTAGATGCTACAGATTCTAGCTGTGTGTGGTTTAGAGTCCTCCTCTGCAGCTTGAGAGACAAAATCTGCCCTGTGCACTGACACAACTACATTCACTTACGTGAAGTGACATGGCTGTAACTAATTGGACTAAGCAGGCAAACTTTCACTGCACACAGCCAAAGATAAACTGGCTCCAAATATTTCTCCCTGAAAATATTTTCATGGTACCTAGCTTCATTTTAGTCTGAACAATACATTTCTGTCTCCAGACACTAAAAATAGTTCACGTACTAATTAAAAAAAAACAAGCTGTGACAGAAAACAATAAAGGCAAGGAAATGGAAGAGCATTTTTACATAGCCAGCAGCTTTCCTGGCACCATTTCTAGCTATGAAGAGGGTTATTAGCAAGCCCAGAATTATATAAACAGTTCCCTCTGCCAGCCAGTGTACACCAGAATCATCATTTACTTTTAAATTACTCAAGTCAGCAAAATTCATCTTTTCATCAGTCCAGTGGAAAGATTGGCAGACGTTCTCAAAAGTGGGATTATGATAAGAAAAAAATTACTCTTTCTCTCAACAGTTCAGTGCCCTAAATTCATAAACTCATAGTTATTTCTGCTTTCTTCATTGACAGAAATGTGTGTTTATTCCTGCTAGCAGAGCATGCTCATCAGCTGCAGGAGTGGGAGCTGCATTCTTCTCTGCAAAATGCACCCTCATCAACAAACTCCAAGATGAAGAATCTTGCTACTGGATGTGATAAATGAGAAAGAAAGAAAGAAAGAAAGAAAGAAACTGTCTGAGTTTTGGACCATGCTAATACTGATTATAGTTTTAAACAGCAGGGAAAATCTGATCTGAATTTAATGAGAAATAAACAGTCTTAGCTGTTTTGCATGAATTTTAGTAGTGAATTTGAGGATGAGCTATTAATTTCTTTGGCTTTATATGCTGACAAAAAAGGAGCTGACTGGGTGCAAATCAGGGCTAATGTTTGCTCTAGATCTGGCAGAATAACGTGGCTGCTCAGAGGCAGTGCACTGAGAGGCCGGTGGCTGCAGCACGCAGCTCCGAGTGAGGGAGCTGAGCCTCGGAGCCCTCCGGCACACCGGGAGGCCCCAGCTCAGTAAAGATTGCACAACCTGGAACAAGTGAACAGTCCTATGGTGGTGTTACTATGTGCCTTGGGTTATGCAAGTGCTTAAGTGTTTTGCTGGATATGTGCCTTAATCTCTCAGTATCTTTTTATCCTGTCTTTAAAATGGTAATAACTACATCAGGAAGGAAAATAATTTATTTAGTCATGATTGCAGAAAAGAGGAGGTCTGTAAATACTAAAGAAAATAACCCCGAAGCAGGGGAAACAGGAAAATGTGTGGAATAACATCCTGGGATGCTTATTTGGTAAGAGGCAGGTCTGTTTCGGAAAGTGTTAAACTGCTACCCTCTTACTCTGGCTGATCATGTGCCTTTAGAATGTAAAACTACCTGGAAAACCCTGCAGGAAGATATCTAACAAACAGGAGTCAAGTGAACAGTGTTCCTCGCACAGTATGAATAGATGCCTTCACATCTCAGCAAAGCCTTTGAAAGCATGAGTGTCTTATTTGGCCTGAAGAGCCAGAACAGATTGTCTGAATAACAGGCTGACTTTCCAGGATCAGGAGCTTAAAAACACATCACTGATTCTTCAAATAGAGCCAGGTACTCAGCATGTTCCCTTGTGAGTTACCCCTGGGGGAATATTGTTCTCAAACTTACTAAAACAAATGAAAATTGGAACATCAGTAACACTTCTAGATTATACAGCACTTAGAATTACGATGAAATAAAAACTAATATAAGAAAAAGTACTTATTAATGCAATACTACTATTCCATAAGCCAGAGGCTGTTAATTCAGACAGGAGATGTAGTTGTAAAGTGATAGAGCAAGGGGCATGTTCTACTATGTGTACCAGCTGAGCCAGTGTCGTCTTTAACTGCTGCTGGTGGAGACAGTCCTGCAGCCTTTTGCCCATTCTGCCCTGGGTTACCTCCCCTTCCTCATGCTGGCTCGGGTGCTCCATTTCCTTTTGGCTCCCTGAATTTGAAAATGAGAAATTCAGGGGAAAAGACAGAACACGGATGTCTTCCAGTCCTTACCTGCTTAGGCTGGACACACAGATTTGCCTGACTTTTTCTGCATGGAAGTTCAAGAGCAGCTCTCTGTTCACCACACTACTTGGACATTTCTTCAATAACTTACAGAGAGGATGAAGGCCTTTAAAAACCAGCTAAAAATATCCTGATAGATAGTTTTTCTATATTTCCATTAACCTCTCCAATTCAAGCAATTTTGTGCATCATTACCAACTCCAACCAAAATCAATGGTTGTAATTGAGATGCAGTAAGCCAATGCATCTCCCATGACCCATGACAGGCTTGTACCTGACAGGACTGCCAAGGCAAAGTGGATGCACAGCAAATGACCTCCCTCAAATACTCCCCTGAGCTAGGCATTCAGCCTGCTCTCTTAGGGGTGATTCAATGGAGAACAGCTCAAGCGAGTCATTGAAACAGCATCATGCTTTCTGTATAACATCATGGGCCATGGAACTATAGAAAGCCTCTTTCATGTATCCTCTACTGCATTTCTGTACTAGTTGATCATTAGCGAAGACAAAATACTCTTCATTTGTCTTACATACAAAATGTTGCTATTGCTTTAAGCTGTCAGCTACACTAATAAACACAATGATTTGGTTATCCACCTTAGCAGGGATTATTTCTTATCAGGAGAAAGTCTACTTTTCCAGAACAAGGGGAACATGGGCCTCATATGACAAATCAAGGTGTAGCTGACTGTGGGGCTCTTGGGAAGCATGGCCGTGTAGGATAGAGATAGCCTGTAGCCTTTGTATTTACATCAGTCACCATGTTGTCTCAATAAAAAACGCAAGCAGGTTGGTTTCAGAAGGGTATTTCTCTCAAATAATAAAAGCTGTGTGCAAACATGAGTCTGAAAGAAAAAGAAATGCCCTGCGGGATTTTTGAAGTCCCCTCAGTTTGATGCCATTGGATTAACCTCCTAGCAGCAAAGAAGAATTAGCTCTATTTGTGCAAGTTTGGACCTTCCAGAGAGTTTGCTCGTGAGGAGGTGTGGTTATGTGGAATGCTGCTGGCTGACAGATAATATATTTGAAAAAAGACTTTGAAGTTGAGTTGAATAGACCTTACATCAGGTACTCAGAATCACTGCAGCTGTAAGTTCAACTTGAAAAAATAAGAAAGGTATTTTAGTATCAAACATAGATTTTGTACCTAGTCTGAAGCTTTTCCCACTTGCAGGTGCTTTCAGTCTGTTCTGGGTGGATATGTGCCACAGGAATGGATGGAGAGTAAAAGCTTGGCTCTGCTTTGCATTCTTTATATAGAGAAAGCATAGACAATCATAGTAAATAATACTACTGGTAAGCATGGTAAATAACAAAGATCATTCTAATTTACTGTTGGAACACACTTGGCTCGTTTTGTATTTGTGGTATTTTAAACCAGGGAGAACTCCATGTAAGGCAATGGGAACACTTGGGTTGGAAATAAAACAATGGAATAAAACTCACTGGAGCCATATACATGTTTGAAAAATTAGTTGAAAAGAAATGTTCATAGTCTTAGTTTCTTTTCCCCTCTTGTCATATTATACTGCAGTTACATATTCTAGTTTGGGAATCTGAATTTAGAGATTCCAAAGCTAAAATAGGGCAGAAATGGAGAAAAAAATGGCTGACAACTTGAGCTCGATCATGCTTTTTAAAATCTCAGAGCCAACAACACCTGTTTTTGAGAGGACTACAATACAGTCCTCAGATTTCTGCTCACCTCTGGGATTAAGAAGTATTTTGGCATGAAGTGCACATGTGGAACAGATGCCTGATGACCTCTGCTCCATGCAAAGCTCCTCTGTGGCTTACAAGAAAGAACAAGGACTCTGCATGTTCCCTAAGCTTACCTACACGTACATTTTAAATCTCTGCTTTTCTTATAAAGTTATTTGCACGACAAAAAGATAACCAGCAACAGGTACTTTGCAACACCTACTTTCTGTGCACCATCTCATGTCACACTGGAAAGACATCTTTGCCTATTTTGATGGAATTGCCTGTGAGGGTTTCTGTGCTGAGTCATTGCCGAGAGCACATCACTGTGTTTCTTTGTCCTTCTTAGTTACCTAGTGCTTCTCGTAATAGAAAGAAATTAACTAAAAGAAAAAAACCCAAAGTATTTGCTGGAACAAACTGGGTGAACTTGTTCTCTTCATCAATTGAGACTTTTTTTTTTCCTGGTTGCTCTGAAGAATCTGCTGTACTATGTCCAGTAGAAATTATAACATTTTTCATTTGTATTCTGTTTTCTTTTACTAGACTATTGCAGACATATTTTCTTGTTTTTTTTCTGTAAACATATCCACTAAGAGAAAGCCCCTCTTTGACATGTTCTGGACTCATCCAAGTTTTATTGGCTCATCCTTTCAGCATAAGTCATCTGCACACAATTTATCCACCTAAAAAGGTAGTTTCTACTACTATTTACTAATATTTTGCCTTTCAGGTGAAGCACATGAATACAATAAAGGAAAGGAAAACATAAAGAAGCATTCCTTCTCTCACACTGCTTTTACCAAGGCAGTCTGCAAGTCTTGTTCTCCTCTCACGCCCCCTCAGGAACTCCCCCAACATTTGCTATTCAGGGGTACAAGTTTAGGCTGGCAGAATGCCAGTAAATTCATTAGTGGCACACTGGATAACAGATCAGACCCAATCCTCAGGGATTTAAACAACATTTTAACAGTAATGTTTGATGGCTAGAAGAAATTAAACTCTGTCTGGCCTGAGCTGTCTCAGGGGGTTGAAGTACCCACATGTAGTAGATAGTATAATAAACTGTTACCTCCCCTCCTAGGCAGCTTTGGGAGACCAGATGTCTCTTGCTTTAGTAGCTATCTGCAAATTGAAGTGTGCACAGCTAACATATTTTTGCAGTCACCTCACTACTTACTTTTGGGATTTGACTTTTGGCTAAAATTATCAGGTTCCATTAGTACTGAAAACCTCTTAGCACTGAAGTGAACTGAAAACCAGAATCCAAACCTCTTGTTACTAAGAAGTTACTTGGGAATCCACCTAGCTTTTCTTGTGCACCTGCAAGCATAGCTTTCTTTTGTTTGTTCTGGAAACAGATATTAAAAAAGAAAAAAAAAAGGGAGAACAAAAATGAAAAATGTAACACATGCAAACGCTGTGCAAGACATGCCCTGAGATGAGAAAGTGCCAGTACCAATAAACCATGGCTAGTGGCATCTTGTTGTTCGCAGCCACGGGGCTGTGTGGAGATGGCTGGGGATGCTCTGGGACAGCTTTGGGGGTCACTGTGACAGTCACCGCTGTACACGGTGTGGCTGGGCCGTTCACAGCTGTACAGGACACTGCTGGTTGGGACATGCAGATCAGTCCTGTGCAGGACACGGCTGTGTGACACCACTCTGGAGGACACAGCTCAGTGGCTCATCACTGCATGGGACACTGCTGCTGCGCAGGACATGGCTCTGCGGGAGCGACATCACCAGGCATTGCTGGGGGGTCACTGAGTGTGGGACACTGCTGAGGGGGACATTGCTGTAAGGGTTGTCACTTAGACGACCTGCCATGAGGATGCCATTGAAGGCCATCACTGTGTAAGTCCCTGCAGTGTGGCACATTGTTCCCGCAGTGTGGGACATGTTTCCTGGTGTGCAGGACATCCTGATACAGAACATGGCTATGTGGGACATCGCCAGCTGCCCTGCCGTGCGGATCCCGCGGGAAACACCCAGACCCCTGGCAGGACACCTCGGAGGCAGCTGTGCCGCTGCCCGACCGGGCAGGGCAGGGCAGGGCAGGGCCGGGCCGCCCCCCGCCCCCGCCGGGCGCCCGCCCAGCCCGCCCCGCTCCGCTCCGCTCCGCCGGGGGCCGGCGGCGGCCGCAGCGCGCAGCAGCGGCGGGGGCCGGTGCGGCGGTGATGGGCGGCACGGCGCTGTCGGGAGCGCTCTGGCTGGGGCTGCTGTGGGCCGGCAGCGGGGCCGGGGGCAGCTGCCAAGGAAAGTGCTGCCAGGGCCGGGATGCTGCCTGCGTCGGCGAGGGATGGAGGGAGGGAGGTGGCTACGGGACCTGCTACTGCGACGGAGGCTGCCGGCGAGCCGGGGACTGCTGCCACGACCACGGCCAGGCGTGCCCGGGTAGGTGCGTCCGCCCCGGCGCGGCGGAGGGCGGCCGGCGGCACCCCAGCCCCGGCCCTGTGCCCGGTACGGGACCCGCACCCCGGCCCTGTGCC
>QUSF01000001.1:37975173-38050595 GCA_003676055.1 Chloebia gouldiae | reverse complement strand
GCCCGGTACGGGACCCGCACCCCGGCCCTGTGCCCGGTACGGGACCCGCACCCCGGCCCTCTGCCCGGTACGGGACCCCCGCCCCGTCCCTCTGCCCGGTACGGGACCCGCACCCCGGCCCTCTGCCCGGTACGGGAGCTGCCTGCCGGGGCTTCGTGGGGTGGAGGTTTCGCCGGGTTCATGCGGGCACGGGCTCAGGGATGCGAGAGGAGCAGGTTCCTCCCTCCCCAGCCCCGAGGCGAGGGCATGAGCACAGGCTGGGGCAGCGACAGGGCAGCGACAGGCTCAGGAAGGGAGACAGAAACTTTTCTCTCACTAGAGAGAAAAGGTTCCCGGATCAGCTGTGGTACAGTGACAGTCTGAAGTTGTTTTACCTCTAAAATATTATGTTACTTACTTTTCACTAAGGCAAGTCCCAAACACGGATTGATTGCCGGGAGGATGTCCGATTGCAGAGACAGCAGGGAGATTGATTTAGCACTGTGTGCGTCTCTCAGCTGATTCTTCACATCCTGACAAACAAAATTCAATGAAATAATTGGGGAAGTCCCCACTGTGAGGTTTTGTCTAGGAGCATGAATCTGCAGGAATTTACTGTGAAGGCAAAGGCTTAAAAATAAGCGTAGGCGCATAACTGAGAGGGTCCTCTGCCAGCCCTCGGGGGATTGCAAGACTTCCCAGTGAGCAATGGCAAGGAGGGAAAAGTAGCCCAGCTCTACCAAACGGAGTATCTGCTTTGTAGGTATTCACAGTGCCTCTTTCTGTGGGATTTCTATCCTTTTCAGCCTTCACAATTTGACCGACCTCTGTGTGCCTGGGATGCAGGACACAGACCTTGCTTTGCAGGTGCAGTACTAATACTTGGTCAGCGTAATGTCTCTTCCCAGCTGGCTGGATGCACGCCAGCCTACAGTCAGAAAGTCATGAGCCTCTGCTGCACAGTCCTGCTAATTAGGGTGTATTTAGCAGGCTCAATGCCATGCTGACATAGCCACATAGCTTTGGCACCCAGTTTGGCTTACATCTGCCCGGATTGGGAAGACAGAGTTCAACTCTCAGATTGGGTAGACCCATCCTAAAGGATGTAAAACTACACAGAACTCAGCAGAGCAGAACTATGACCCCAGGCCTCTAGAAGGAACATGGACAGCTCTCCCACAGTTAAATAATCTCAGAGTAACAGAAGGGAAAAAAATGCACCACAAAGTCAGACAGAATGTAGCATTTTTAAAATAGATGGTTCTTTCATTCAGGAAAGTCAGTAGAGGAAGAACTGGCAAGGTGTTTGTCATACACCTGCAGCATATTGCATCTTTTCAGTAAATCAAATAATTTTTAATATTCAAGCATAAAAAGAGAGAGCTGATAAACATGCATAGTGCTAGCATGAAAACAGAGCTGAAATCCTTCAAAAAGAAGCTCAAGATGGTGCTTGAGAAGTTCTAGTTTAAACACTTTAATCACCATGACTTCTGGGGTCACTTCTGGCACTTGATGATGCCCTGCTGTCATCAAGATGGTATTTTTTGGCTCGGGCTCAGTGGTGATTGCCTCAAAAGGCATTGTATGTCTACACTATAAACACACCACTCTTGCACCCTGTGTGGGTGGTGGGTGCCCTAGATCCAGTCAGGAAAATGGAAGTGAAGCCTCCCTGTCTCAGTGCCTCTTCTTCACCAGAGCTGGAGTTTGGCAGTCTTTGGTGGCCCAGTTCAGGAAGATAAACACACAGGGAACTATTTCTGTTTTCTCTATTGCCTGTTTTCTTTTATTGCCTGGTTTGACTCCCTGCACTGCCTTGCTGCCCTGCTGTTGTGCGAGCACCAATGCAAACACAGAGGGAACAGCACCATTTTGCACCACTGATGGGTGTACCATGGGAGGGCAGAACTTTGGCACCCTGGCAAGGTGGTCCTAGAATTCACACATCCAAAATTCCAAATTTACAGGAAGTTGTTCTTTTAAAGGCAAATGATGATATATACTCTTCATGGCAAGTAGTCATTAACTTGTATTCTGTATAAAGAGAAATTCTAAATAATTCCACTGGAAGTTTGTTTCAATTTACACAAGTATGGCTGAAAATGTTATAGTCTTTTTTGTTCCTGTTGGATGTTGGTCTCCCCATTAAGTCTTGCTAAAATCTATCTAAGGGTTTAATGACATGGCATGGTTCACTGTATTGAATGTAGAGTTCAAAACTTTAAAATAGAAATGTGAAGAAAGGTGATCAATGGTTCTCGTGCTACTGCTTGTTTGTCACCCTGTTCACAACTCATGATTTCAGCATCTGCAGAAAGGACATTTCATCCTTTGGGGAAAGTGCAAAGTGCCTCAACTTTAAGCAATCAAGAGATGCTAGGATGCAAGAGATGTTAGGAATCACCCAAAAACAATGCTCCAAAATAAAAGAAACCACTGAAAGAATGAACATCCTAAATTTGCCAGCAGCAGGGTTAAATTCTGTTATGTCTAAAAATCATTGTAGGTTTAGTACTTTATAAATAGATGTCTCGGCAGAAGTTCATGGACTGCTGAACCCAAGTTCAAGTGTTTTTAAATAAACTTCCTTACAGTTCTAACACTGAAGAATATTTTTGAATAAATGAAGAATATTTTTGAAGAAAAAATATTGTTATACATAGTATTTTAAATAGGAACTACTGTCCAGTGAGAAAGCCTGAGAAAGGAATCAGCTCACCATTTGAATCAAAGTGGTTACTCTGAGAAAATCTATAGATCCTTACATATTACAATATATGTTGTACAATGAACATACTACAGTCCTCTGTTTTTCTTTTTCCAGAGATGGGAAAAAATTAAATGGAGTTTCACTCAAAAATAAGGATCTGTGTTTCATAGTGCTGCAGTAGAAGACAAAACCAAAGATTTAGCTACTGAGCTGTCTTTCATAAGATAGCAATGTAATTTTTCTGTGGTTTATTTTGAAACTTCAAGTGTTGCATTAGCTTCCACATTTTGGTAGTTACCCGAGAACAAATCCTTTCTTTCAGTTTCCTTTGACTTGCATCCTCCTCATTGTTTCTATGAATCAACATTTGACATCGCTGTGTTAAATAAGCTGAGCAAATAGCAGTGTAGAGAGGGATCCATAAAGATGGGTATACCATAGCTATGAGTCCTTGATACTTCTTTTTGTGTGTCAAAAGATGGCACCATTCCTTTTATGTCAGCTCATGGATACAGTCTCTGTCATGCTGAGGAATTTGACATCTTTCCAACAAGGCACAAAATTGATCTACTGTCCCTTAATAGTTTTTGGGTACTGACTGCAAGAGCGACATTATTATCTCACTGCCTAAATTCCATTCTAGCAACCCAATATTCTTATTTTTCCACATGACTAGGGCAATTCATTCTTCTTATTCTAAATCTTGATAACCATAAAATTACCATGTATTTCTGCAGATGACCAATATTTAACTGCCAGCTTGGTTTGATTCCAGTAAGACATGAAGTCGTCACTTTATTTGTTATGCACTTACTCAGTCCCTTTGTTTCTTCATGGAAAATTTGATGTTAGACTTGATGTTATCTGCATATCAAGGTGGTAATATGGGATTAAAGTTCTGTGGAAATTTTTATTTATGTAGGTCATTCATACAGCCAGCTTGGAAGAGAATCAATAGATAAGGAAATAGGCTAGATAGACACTTACTGTCCTTTGGGCACAGGGGTAGAACTAAGATTTGTGATCAGGCATTGAAGTGTGTGCTTGTACCATAAAATCTAGCGGAGTCAAGGACTGTGTTTGGACCCTGCAGCCAGGTGGCAAAGACTGTGAGGTCCATACTGCATTTAGCAGCTGGCTATCCCATGGTGGGCTCTAAGACATTTTAACTATGACTAGTTTTCTAGTTCACAGTTCTTGGAACAAACAGTCTGAGGGCTGTACTGCAGCGTGTCAGTGTGGTGCCTTCACAGCTACAGAGGTCGTGTCATGTACTTTGGGGTACCTGGATGTGTCTGAGGGCAGTGCCTGGTGGTGCAGTGTCAGGTGTCTGCATGCGGCAAAGGGGGCTTTTTCTACAATTTTCCAGCACTGTTCTACAAATCATACTCAGGAGCTGTTTGGAAAAGTGTTTTTCAGTAAGTAGAAGAAAAAAACAGAGGATACTAATTGTTGAGGAGGATGGGCAGTGGCAACATTGCCTGAGTGTTGAGCAGGTGGCCCAATACTCGGGCAACCCTGTGGTTCTGTTTCAGTGGAATTCCTTAGGGCGTGGGATGCAGCATCCTGAGCCACAATACACCTGGTGCTGTCAGGGCACTCAAAGTGAGCGAGTTTGGTCAGAACAGCTGGTGCACAGTGAGAACGGAGCAAGGGAATTTTAGTGAAGTGGTAAGGACATCTGCCAAGTAGCCTCTTTCAGAGGTTTTATCTGCTTTATTATATTGGTAGTAGTCCAAGAAATTAGAGATGTAATGACAGAGCAAACACTGCAATTTCTGTGTTTTATGAGAAGAGTCACAAACCCCAAGGAGGTTATCACATTCTGTTCTCTCTTCCCAATTTCTTGTACTGGCAGAATCCCAGAGGGCATAAAATATTTTCCTGAAAGATTAGTTTGGTCCCATCACTTTCCTTCAACACTGATACAAGGATGTAACTAGGGGTTAAGCTGTAAAGCTTCTTGGGGATTTAAATTATAATCAGGAAATGCAGAAAAAAAAATTGAAAGCATGTGATATGTTCCATTACAAGCTAATGAGAAATAGGACACCTGGGAAATGAAAAGTTTTATTTCACTAGATAATGAGAAGCATGACCCAAAACAATCCAGAACCAGTTTAAGATAGCCCACTTAAGGTCGCCCATTTAAGATGATAATGTGTATTTTGTACCATTCTCTAACCTGGAGCACCTACCGGGTGGCCTCCAGGAAAGAAGGCTACTGGGAATGCATGTAGGGCACAAATTAGGGATGACCTGTGTAGGGAAATCATTGCTTATCCTCAGAGAATTCTTCCACTTGATGGATGCCCATTTTTCTTATCTGCTCTTTCATGCTTCTCCTGCTGCGGCTGTGCAGGTTTGAAGCTCCCAGGTAGAGGGCTTGTTTGTTCCATCAGTGAGCATCCAGAGATCATCTTAATCCAACCCCTGAGGGCTCAGCCTGCAGTGAGGCTTTTCATTCTAACTGCTAAGGAAAGGGAAAATTTTTAGGTTATATAGTTTTTGAAAACAGGGACTTGGTCTTCCTGGAGATGAGGCTGAGGAAAGCAGTTTCATGGAGATGTAAAATGGCTGTGTGTTTTTTACAGCTGCATATTGCTTTAATGGAAAAATAAAGTGAAGACTTCTGTGTTATGTAGCTTCTCACTTAGGAATAATGTATCTATCACCTGTTTTTGTATTCTGGGAATGACACTGCAAAACCTTTTCTTCCCTGCCTGAGGGAAATGCAGTTTCTTATGATTCAAAGTTTATTTTAAAAATAATGGTACTTTTCCCAGAATTTTTGACTAATTCAGAGGATGTTTCTGATCCATGAGAACTGAAATTAAAATATCCAATGGAATGTTCTGTAGTTGGAAATGAGCAGGACCTGCATTAAAACAGGAGATCAAAATTGTGGCACTGAATACAGCTCAGTGTTGAAGAAAAAGGAGCTAGAAGTAGATCTGAAGGGACTCAAATGTGCTACTGGTTAATGTTCCAGCCTTTAAACAAAATCTAGTGGTGTAGGAACTGCCAAGGAAGGTCAGACCAGTCTGGTGTAGATAATTCATGAGCTGGTCTCCTTTGAGGCTAATGCTTTATGCTTCAGAAGAGGGTACAGAAGAACCCCTCAGCTGTAGAGAAAGGTTTTGATGAGGGGTTCTTTCTTTGTGGACAAGGGATGGAATAGAGACCCAAGCATTACAGGCAGGTTTGAATTTTCAATTTGAGTATGCAAAATCCTGGAAGAGCATTCAAACCGATATAAATAAAATTAGAAAAGAAAGTAAAAAAAACCAAACCAAACAAAAAGCCCCTCAATATAATCTTATTATCTCAAGCTTTTGAAAGCAATTAGGATAAAACACAATTCTTGACTACTAATAATGTTTTCATACTGCTTTGCAGCTATTCCCTGTGTTGTGGGGGAGTGGAGTCACTGGAGTGGCTGTGCAGAACAATGTCAGCCTGGGCTGCGGATCCGTAGGCGCTACGTACAACAGGAGCCTAAAAACGGTGGGGAACCATGTCCAGCTCTGGAGGAGAAGGCTGGCTGCCTGGAGTACCTGACTTACCAGGGGGAGGACTGCGGCCATGAACATGGTACTCTCCATTTCATCTCTCTGCTCTATATTGTGTCTATCACGGCCATCATCAATTTCACTGATGTCAATGAACAGCAATAAACCAAGCATCTATCTGCAGTTAGCTGGTTAAAATTTTAATTTAGAACTTTACTTTCTACTGTCATACTACTTTTTATTCAATAATTTGTTTTCCTACTCTGGCTGCTCTTAATTTTCTGGTAAGCTAACAACTAAGCTGCATGCATTCCTTCAGTTAGATGCAAGTATCAAATTATGTCTGTGCCAAGTTAGAACACAAATTCAGTATGAAACTGGAAATGATACTCCTTGTGGGATTCCAGTACATCTTATTTCCTCACTGTCTAGATGGCATGCATTATTTTTGTTCTGAATAAGGAGAGCTTAGCTGTAGGGAATGGGGTTGAGGTTCAATGTTGCCAACATTTTATCACTTTTTCAATAAAGTGAGCCAACATTGTCATCCACAAGCTCCTGATTCATTTACCCACTGTTACAGTAATTGAAATATGACTCAGCTGTGCTTTGCTGTTTTACCATAACTGTTTTTTCCCCTCAGTCCCTGCTTTCATAACTACCTCTGAATACGGTAAAGAAAGAAAAAGACGAGCAGCATCTTCTCTCTGGCCTTTAGACAAAGAAGCAGCAGGGTAATCTATTTATCATATGTATGTGGGTCATCTTGTTCAGCAGAAAACAGCTGTCTACAGAGAAAGATGTAATTAAAATTTCAATAATTAAACAGTAAGCTATAGCTTGTACTGATTTTCTCTCCTGCAGTTTATTTGCATGTTCTGGATATTGTTTATTACTTGCTAATTGTCCTGAATTAGACATTGGGATCATGGCAAATATGATGATAGCTGCTTTTGAAAGCCAGCAGTAAACAATGCTAAAACAAAGCTGAATGTAAGTGTAAGTCTGAGAAATTAGATGTAGGTCTCTGAACAATGTGGGCTGAATGGGATTGGTGTCGAGACTTTTTTTTTAAACTATTTGACACAAGCGGTAAGAAATTTTTTTTAGTTACCAGTAGAGATGGTAATGAAGTTTAAATTAGGCTATTACTGGGTCTGTAATGCTCATAATGCTTTGTCCTGTGCTATTTTACCTAGAACAATAAAACTCATTGATATTCTTAAAGTCTCTTTTCCATTTTCTTTCAGCAGCATAGAAGAAAAAATATGGGTTACTGAGAACTGGTTTTCAAAATAATTTAATACAGAACAGTATCAGAAAGTGAGATTATATATAAAACACTGGACTGGAGCATAGAATGAGAACTAGTTTACATAACGTTTTTAAGAATCCACTGATCGGGTTAGGGTCAGAAAGAGATTTGTTAGCAATGCTGATGTCTAACTTGCATTTCACAAACAGCATGCTTATGATATGTAAGTCCGTTCAAAGTGCCGACTTAGCTCGTGCTGTATCTCTCATAATTTGGTACTTTTCCTTGAGCAGATACTGTGTGGAGTTCAGGACGGAATCCCTTTCCCAGCAGTGCGCCTTGGAGACGCGGCCGTACGCGCGCTGGATGCGGTACCTGCGCGAGGGACACACCGTGTGCGTCGCCTGCCAGCCCCTGGCCATGAGCACGGCCACGCAGCGCTGCTCCGGCGACGGCCACAACGCACACGGGTAAGCCAAAACCCGGCACGGGAGTTCATACTTCTCAAAATCTCACTAAAAGCTGCATTTATTGTACCTAACAACTGGAACAGCTTAAACTGTTTGTAGAGCTCAGAAGGTTTTATCCTTTCACTTCACAAAGAAATTGCTTTTAAAACCTAGATAAAATTGGGAAGTCATTTCAATATAAGAGCTTAATGCTTTATTCACTATTGTGAAGAAGTGATGGAATTTGTGTAGTGGAAGAGGACTTTTTACAGCTATGGGCACTTGTACTTAAAAAGGGTATTTCCTGCCATAGTCCAAATCTGATTGCAGATTTAACAGTGGTGGATTGGTACTCCCCTCAAGCACATATACCTGGTTTTTAGAAAAGTAATTGTCAAAGTAGATATTTATTATTCAGAACTGATTTTTATTTGATCCATACATTTAATAATATGCATACTACTTAATACCTGTACAACTACCTACTCAAGCCACCATGCTGGATATTGCACTTAAGAATATAATGTCGGCTCCAGAAAGAATTTTAAGAGCTGGATGTGTTTAATAAAGTCCTATATGATTAAACAAATCCAATCTTCTGACATTTTATACAACACAATCCAGTAATACTAAATACGTAGCTTTTACTCTTCTAATTTCATATTTATTGTCTCATTTCAGAGATAAAATCTTACACTGGGAAGCAATTGGCAACTCTCAGTGTCAAGGAACCTGGAAGAAGATCCGGCAACTGGAACACTGTTCCTGTCCCCTGGTGCATAGTTTTATTTTTACATAAAAGTTTAAAAGACCTTTAAAATTGCAACAAAAAGACTAAGAAAATTAACACCAATGCCAAGAAACCTATATATTTCTCCTGCATTTTCTGGAGCCTTAACAAATTTTAAAGGAGTCAGGACTTCGGCAGAATCATTTCAGGAAATTCTCTCTGCCTTAATACAAAATGCGAAGACTGGATCTCTGTATTAGAACACTAGAAGCATGTTACCCTGCTTCTCTTTTGTAATTAAAATGCTAATGTTTCTAACCACAAAAGTTGCTTTCCATCTTTACTGGTCATAGCCCTGTCTACAGGCACTGCTCCTACTTAGCCAGTGAGCCAGCCAAATATTCTCAAGTCTGAAAATAGTTAGTGTCAACATTTAAGAGCAAGGGTGAATAAACATGAAGTTGTTGAAAGCTAAAACTGATTTCAGTTCAGGTACTTTGTTCCTCTCCAGTATCATCTGGACTATTTTTTTACACTTTAACTGTGTAAGTATTCTTCCTCTACACTGCAGTTTTCATGTTCAGCCACCTTCATGAAGACATATACCTAGTCAGGATTATTAAGGAATTAGTCTCCTCAGAACTTTGTAATACATAGTGTAACTTTTCTGGCAGATGAACCTAGACCAAACTTTGTGATTAAGGCCTTGGCTAAGAGTAAAAAAATTACTTATTACTAGTTAAAAATGCTCATCTACAATGATTAGCACAGGAACCTGCAACATCTGAGCACTGGCAAGACTGCTATGAAGGTTGAGAAAACTTCCTGTAAGACAGGCAGCATTTGCGTGCAACATGAAGAGTTCCTGGAAGAAGCCATAGAGTCTCTTAGCAAGAATGAGAAAGGTGATCTGTTTGAGGTTCTGTCTACAATAAGAATGTCTTGTGAAACAAACTTTGAACTGCATTTTACCATTTTATTGCAATGAAAGCAGGCCTCCAAAACAGAAAGCAGAGATTATTTTAATACTTTCTGAACATTTCAGACTTCATAACTATATGTTTTCCTTTTTAATGGGGAAAATTATCTCATAGAGCTTTGTTTTAACATGACCAATTCAGACAGGTGCTTCTTCTTAGAAGGCTCTTGGAAAATGAAAAAAAAACCTTACCCAAGAAAAAAAGGTACAGAAAATATCTGAATTGAAGGGATTTCACTTTTAAAAGAATGATGAACTATTATGTTAGTTCAAGTCACTTGATTCACACCAGTATGACAGTGGAAAGCATGAGTTTTCTGAGATTGTGGAAATCTTTCCAAATGATCTGAATCCAGATACACGCTAGTGCCATCAACCATCTGTTCCAGTCTCCCATGAGCAGGAGAGTTGCAGTGGCCAGCAGAGACTTTGACAGTGGCCCCCATTAAAGAGTATCTTTGCTGTCACTGACAGTGTAGATTCGTTATTGAGCCCCACTTTGGCCATGTGTTTTTGATCTTTCCCTTTCCTGCTGCTCTGGAACAAGTCACTTGTCAAGACAAGGTAGGTGGCACAAGCTAACCAAGAGATGCTAAGTGCTAGTATAATAGTGCTCCTTTCCATGTAAAAAATTAACCAGTCCCTTTGTTACTTACAAATACACATTATATGAATTTACACCTTTTTAACTGCAGAAAAAACCCCAGCAAACCATCATCTCATAAAATTAGCAATACTAATACATACACACTTTTCAGTATAACTTACAGAGATGACAAGTCTGACCTAAATTTCAAAGTAAAGCAAAACAAATTAGAATGGGTTTTATGGCAGGAAGTAAAAATATGAAAAGGTCAATCTAAAAAGAGTTATAGCCCTTTAAAAATACAGAATACTTGATTTTCATTAGCCTCCATCAAACTAAAGATGTTTGCCAGTCAGATCTAATACCCCTATTTACATAACAGACGTTTCTTAAATCACTGCAAACACTTTCACATTTCAGAATCTAGGTGATCTGTCACTGCATACAGCAAAAGGCCAGACTTTACATTTAAGTCATCATTACCAGAGCAAGTGAGCTTACACAAATGTTTTATACCTATTACTATTCCATTTCATGTTTTAGGACAGCAACACTGCTGGACACTCTGAGACTAAAATAAGGTGTTATTCTGAAAAGCTAGAGTAGGTTCTCATGTAGGGAAAGGTCAAGAAGAGTTGGTTCCTGCAGTCCAAAATCAGCTTGGTTTGATCTTGCTCAGAGTCCTCCACCGGTCTTTCAACATGACACTTGTTCGGTTGTTGAAGTTACCACGGGCTAAAATTTTAGCCCAGTTACCCACTCCAAACTCCCTTACTCCCAGTTTCAGCTCCACGTCTTCTTTGTGAGTCCATCGCTAGGGCAAGAAAAATACCAGAACAGAGAAAGGTATTAATCTAAGAGCTTATAGGAAATATAAAAGCAAATTTTCAAACAGCTCTCTAGTTATTAGAGTACAGATGTCAGAGGGGTTTTTTTGAGCACCTTACCTTGAAACTAGAGATAAATGATAAATTTGTAACTGAACCTGTAGAGCTTTATGGGCGCTCCCAAAGGGGACCTGTGTTAATAAAGCCTTGGGTTAATTGGAATAACTGGATTGGAAGTAAAAAATGTTTATAGAACATTACAAGAGCCGTAAGAATTGTAAATGGCTGAATCTGAAGGTCAAAAATTTATAGCTTGGTGGAAGAAAGGTTGGTTTCCCAGAGTATGTATAAAACCTCCTTGTGTAAGTAACAGATCGCTTCCAACTATCAAATGGATAAATAGTGTTGGCTATAAAGCAGAAGGGAACATTAGAGAATCATACTATGGCTCACCTCTACAAATGAACCTTCAAAATTGTAAAGAACTGGGCAGAAAGGGAAATGCAGGTGCAAAGGAATATCCTCAACTTAAACCAGACTAGTAGGTCTGATAAGTGCAAGGAAATGTGAATTACATCACTTAATTCCAAAAATAATGTACCCAATGGAAATGTAAATCTTATGGCTGCTGTCATTACACAAATGCATACCCTCCTGCTTGTGCACAAGGGAAGATGAGCAGCAGGAACACCCAGCCAATATGACTGTCACTGGCACAAGAACCCACATCCATGGAAATAGGAAGAAAAAAATAAATTTTTTTCTTAATGACCTGGAATCCTTCTGGGATCTTTAAAAGCTCTTGTAAGCATCATCAGTCTAGTCCCTGGCCAAGTGACAATTTTGTGTGTTATTCTGCATGGTTCCAACCTTCTGTTAAATTTATACTTCTAAAAATTGCAGCAGGGCTCAGACATGAAAGACAAGGGGGAGTAACATTCAACCTCAAAACTGTAGCAGATCAAAACTGTATCCTGGTTATTCTCCAAAAAGGGAAAATGTGGCATCTAAAGAAAGTGCAAGCTGAGGTGTGTGAAGACTAAACTTCACATCTCAAAGCTGTATTTATTCCAGCTTAATTCAAGTATCAGGGCCTCTTCAGTAAATTCTGATCACTGACAAACCTCACTAAGCAGTGAAAGAATTACAAGTAATAGTAATTCAACTGTATTTCTAAGCAGTAAGGAACCTAAAACTTCTCTAAAGTGGTTTACCTTTTATCAAAAATACTTCCTTTTCCTAATTCTTCCTGTTCCACAAATCTTTTGCAACATTAGCAGTGAACAGCCTTTTTCTCTACTATTATTAAAAGATCAGAGATTCCACTGGAATCATGTAGTTAATCTCATTTCAGAGCATGCCAGAAAACTTTACTAAATAAAGTCTTTATTCAAGTAACACAGTTATGCTTGACCTACACAGTATACATCAAATACTTTCATCAAAAGAGACAATCACAACATTTGTTACTTGCAATGATTAATTACATTTGTTGTTAAAGGGTTTTTTTTAGCTTGTTTTGATTTTTAATTTCTTACACTGAGCTTCTTTTAAAAAATAAATTTCTTCCACTTATTGTGTAAATGAGGGTCTGCTTCACAGGTAAATCAGGGACTGACTCATTTTCTTTTCACTGAGGAACAGAACAGAGCAATGACTTGTCCCCTGCCCCACTCAATGAAAAGCTCTCTGTCCCCTCTGGGCCAGAATTTATCTAGATTCCAGCTTTGCACTGCCACAAGACTGGTTGAAAGCCTGGACATAATGCAGCACTACGCTTGATCTCACATCAGCACAGTGCCTGGTCCACAGCAACATGACATCTGGCCAGCTCTGAGCACCAGCAGAGAAAGCTTGAGTTTGCCAGGCAGAATGTGAAGACATTCCCTCACAAATCTGAAGATCTTGTTACTCCTTTGAGTCAGTTCTGTTCTAGTAACCTGTTTTCCTTTATGCATTATGGGACTCTGCTCTGAGTTTTCTCCTTCAGCTTTAAATATACAGATTTTTTTTTTCCATATACAAGTCTGACAAAATTCTGACCACTCAGATTTTCAGACACATTGTTTAAGTTAAATCAAGTATCATCCATATTTTAGACAACTCAAAGGACTTGCCATTTAATTACTGGATATAAAATTGAGTACAAACAGTTCCCTAAATTCTGTGACACTTGGATCCCCTAATTTAGGAATGAGAAAATAAAGTATGTGTCCTTTCAATAGCACTGCAGATTGTTCTATGCAGCTAGCTGAAAACACTGAAAGGCTGAAAATGGGCACTGAACCATTGCAATGAAATGCCATTTACAAAACAAGAGCAAACAATGCCAACATTGAATGAGGGACTACATGGAAAAGGAAGTTCTAGAAGTCAACAGCTCTGACATTCATTGCATTCTTTCATGCATGTGGACAATTTTATAACCCAGATGATTAAGCAGAGGAGCAGATTTATTGTTTAAAAGGCCAATTATCAATGCTTTCTATAAAACATTTACGAGGTTTTAGTGGTAGGGAGTAAGGCATAAATATAACAGAGGGAGCAGATGCCCACAACTTTTCTAAGTGTTGAAAGAAACACAGTTCTGAATCTTAAGTTACATTTAAGTTCTTTTAAAATTTTCAGTGCCCCTGTCAGATGCAGTTCTCTACAAATTTAGTCTTTATATTGCAATTAAGGTTGAACTATAACAACATAATTAAGCAAACAATTCCTATTTTTTTCTAAGAAGATGTGTGTATAAGCCCTAGACCTAGACACATGCTTGTAGGTGACCCCATAACAGACTAGCTCAGCATAAAAATATGTGACTACAAAGCTTTCATTAGCTCTGTGTCATTGTGGTCCAAATAGTTTAATTCTTGATGTTGAAAACAAGCTTGATGGAAGTGTTCATGGTTACCAGCATCTGCCTAACAAGGTACCTATCCAAGTATATGCTGGAATAAAGTAAATTTGTCTTTAAAGGCAAAAAACAAATTCAGTAAGTGCTGTCTTTTTTTTTTTTCCTTAGGGCACTGGTTTTATCTTTAGCTTTTAAAGAGATTGTCAGTGATCTAACTATTCCTGAGATCTGTGAGAAACTGAAAAACTCTTTATAGGGGCTTAAACTTCAAGAATGAGATCTCATTAGGACTTCAAGCCATTTGAGGACAGCACCTAACTGAAGATTTAATCCGTACATCAACTTCAGTAAAAATGCTTAAAGAAATAGCTCTAGAGGAAAGAAAAAAAAGCAGATTTGGTCATCCCTGTTATGTGAAAAATGAAATATCAAAGTGAACACCAGAAAAACAAAACAGCTCACATCAAAATGGATATATGATGACAACTTGTACTATTATCTAAACTGAAAGACTCCACATTGCTTCCTAAGAGATATCATAAAGAGGAGTCCAATGATGGCAATATACGTATTTAATGTTAATTTCTTCATTTATCATGATAAAATGCCGAACACTTATGAAGGATAATTGGCTATAATAAAAAATTAGCTTGAAAGTCCCCAACATCAAATCAACTTCAAATTGCATTCTGTTAAGGCATACACTTCTGCATGTTCCACCAATGGGAATGCTAGCATTAGTGAACACAGTAGGGTTATTTTAATGTAACCCAACAATGAAGTAGGCTTACTCATGAAGAATGCACAAAGGACCATTTGAAATGTAGCATTATAAGAAGACCCTACCATTTGGTTTATAAAAACTAGAGTAGTTTCCCAAATAAATATGTTTTTATATCACGAAAGTATTGAATTATAAAATTGCTAAATCTTTAACCTTCTAAGCTGGAAAATGAGTTGCCTCTGATACTTGCCCAAAATTCTCACAGGCAAATGACATCCTGAATTCTTTAATCCAAACTGTGGAAAGAATTTTTTATTTCACAGTAAGCTTTGTTACTGGTGTATTTCAACAAATAAAAGCCTTGGAAGCATTAGCAACAACAATATTTGAGACAATAAAAATATGTTCTATTTCCTGTCTTTAAAAAGAAAGGGACTGTAACAATTTCAGGAACTGTAGCACTTTAGTAATTTACATAATCTTAAATCTGAGCACTAGATTTAAAAATTTGATTAAAGTTGAGAAAAAAATTCTGTGCATGCAGATTCATTTTATCTCCATTTAGAAGAGAGAATAGGTACAAACCTTTCTTTTTCGGCCACATGCCAAAGAATCTCCATTTGTTCCCACATTTTGCATGTTGTTAAGACCTAGAAGACAGTTAATATAAATCCAAAACAATGAGGAGTCAACGTCAAGACAGCAGTTTTGCATTTTACCATTTACACCTGACAAGAATGTACACTATTTTGAATGCACTATGTACAGTATAGGATGGGAAGTAACAACCAGAGCTATGATTCTTTGTACACAAATGCCATCATTTCCAAGTACATATATCAGGTTTAACTGTGGCAAGCATTCAAGACATCTTAAGAGTTTGTCCTTCCATGTACAACATGGCCACGTGCAGGAACTATAACACATCTCACTGTGGTAAGAGGGTGCTAATGGTCTTAAGAACTTACTTATAACTATTACATTATCTGTGTTAGGTTTTTAAGAAGTAATACCAGGAAATCACACAAACATCCTGATTTTGTACATTTTACAGTATAATCTGTTTTTCCAATCTGCTAACTTCTTTAGGTCCTTCCCAATCAAGTTTTCTAGCCCAGAATTCAGAAAGAAATTAATTTCAGTACTCCTCTGTCCACTTTCTTTTGAATGAATACTGTAAGTCCTGTAAACCAATGAAGCAAACCAGAAAATAGTGAATGACTTTGCAAAATTAATTGCTAGAGAACCTTAAGCCATTTCACTGCTTCCTAAATATGGCAATCACCAAGTTTGCATTTATGCAGAAACCATACACAACTTGGACTGTTTTTATCCACCACAACCATTTCTTCATTAATCAAATCACACTGGATAGAAGTTAGAAATAAGTGCCTGAAATTACTGTTTTGAAAGTGTAAAAATAAACTAATACTCACTCTGAAGAACTCTGCTCTCTTTGGGCTTCTGTCCTGAATGTCTCCTGCAAAGAACACAAATCTGAAGTAAAAATACAAAGAACTTGATGAAAAGTCTGTGACCAGAGCAATAATAACAAAATTTTTAACTTGCTATGGGTTTTTTTTATGCTTACAGATGACTGACTTGTGATACACTGTTTCTCTTTCATCAGTCTTAAAAAGAAAAGACAAAAAAATTATTTCCTAGGCAGCAACTTTGTCATTTGTATGATTCAATAATATTTAAATGAAAGAAAATCCTAAGACTTCTCTACAGCAGCAGTGGCATACAATCACTAGCTGCATCAATGCAATCACCCTCTTAACCTTGCCTCCCTATACCTGGAGGAGAAACATAGAATCTGCCGAGTTGGAAGGGACCCACAAGGATCACTGAGTTCATCATTTAGTCCTGCACAGACATCCCCAGGAGTCACATCATGTACTTGAGACCACCATGCAAACAGCTTCTTGAACGCTGTCAGGTTTGGTAATGTGACCACTTCCTTGGGTAGCCTGTTCCCAAGACATTTAAATTGAAGATAAGAGGCATTTTGCACTTCTATTTTTTCATTAGCAATTATTTCCATAGTTTGTTTTTTTTTTGACGGAGTCTTTCATCATATCTCTCAGATGTGTCAGAAGCTGCCCTTCTAAAAAAACAAATTTAAAAAACCTTATGACTTGTCCTCCTCTATACTGACTGCATCAGTGTTTTCTTAACTAAATGATGCCAAGTATTCCAAGTACAAAAATGAAGAAATACAGATTCTATCCCAACTAAAGCCAGCAACTTATTCTCCCTGAATAAGCGGTGATAAACCTAGAACATTAGCATTTTCCAAAATAATCACGTAATTGTTCTGAAGGCTCGCACTGTCAGAATCATGAAGCAACGTAGCTATTTCCCTTCACGCTAGTATCATTAAGGGGTCAGCTGTAAGAAAAATGTAAGACTGATTCCATTTCCTTATTATTTTTCTTCTTGAGATGACCAGTAGCCTGAAATAAGAACTAAAAAGAGTCCAATCAAGCATTATAAAAGCAAAGTCTTTTTTGTGCTTATATTATTATAGACTGACAGCTGTTTAAACTGCAAATTGTCCAACCTCACAAATAATTAAACTTAATGACAAGCTTTTTCATGTGAATGCCAAAGGTAACAACCACAGAAGAGCACAAATTTAAAGCAAATAGGGACTGTGTTTATAGCTAATTTTCTATTGGACAGCAGTTTGGAATTTAACTTCCCCCCTTTTACCTACTCTTTGATCTACAAGTTTCATGTTACTGTCCAAGCACATCCCTTAGCAGTATAACACTTAATACAAACCTTTGTTTTGTTTCCAAATCACTTTTGCTGTTTTCATTGACTTCCACAGGTCTGTTTTGCAATGTTGCCCTCAACCCTTTAGACACCGCATGTTTTGTGGCTTCCTGTGAGAAATGGAATTGATAGTTTAAAATTAAAGTCAGGCAGTACCTAGATAGGAGTTTGCACTAAGATTAATATGCATACTTTTTATTAGAAATAGCAGTGCTTATTTGATAGACATTTCAGAGGTATTAACATTAAAATAAATAGTTTCAAAACAACTTTAGCATGTTAAGTTGAAATCCATAACGATCTATATAAACTAGGAGAAATTTTAGTCATAGCTGCAATTGATTTTTATATGGACACAAAGAAATGCAACAAATAGTTGCAAAATGAGTGAACTTAAAAATAAGTTAAGTAAATTGCAGAACTTAATTAAGACTGCAAATATTACCAAAGTACTCTAAAGCCTAGATTTATAACTAGGTTAGAAACTAAAACTGACAGGTGTCAAGTTTATCTAGTTCTGTAGCACATGGCAGGACAAAGCATACATGTACATGTTCAAAAAATATTTCTAAGCAGATCTTAGGCTTGCAATATAAGCTTTTTTGCACTGGCAAAAAATATTTCTAACATTCTGCTCAAACTTTTAGCCACAAATTAAGATTATTTCTTCTCCATTGACAAGAGAAGGCAGTAGTAATTCATTACTCCTTATAGAGTACCTAAATGGGGCCTCCTACACTGAATAAAATAGAACAAATTTCTTACCAGGGTCTGTAGAGGTAGGACAAAAGTTAATGGTTTTAAACTAAAAGAGGGTAGATTTGGACTAGATATAAGGAAGAATTCTGTTTTGTTTATG
Organism: Chloebia gouldiae; assembly: GCA_003676055.1. NCBI lineage: Eukaryota > Metazoa > Chordata > Aves > Passeriformes > Passeridae > Chloebia > Chloebia gouldiae. Next base: position 38,032,350 of record QUSF01000001.1, on the reverse strand, counting down.
ATGAGAGTGGCAAAACATGGAACATGCTGCTCAGCAAGTTGCTTGATGTCTGATCAACCTTCAAGGTTCAAAACCTACAAGGCCAGGTTGAATGGGACTCTAAACAACCTGATCTAATTAAAGATGTCCCTGCTTATTGCAAGTGAGTTGGACTAAATGACCTTTCAGGATTTCTTTCAATCCAAACTATTCCATGATTATACTTTTACATCTGGCACTAGAAGAAAGAGAAATTAGCAGTTAAAGCTAGAATGTTCTTCTGCAGAGAAGACAGGGTACACTGCTGGGAAACCTGTGTGCTGCATAGAAGTGGGAATTCCTCACAAAGCTATCTCCTCCATGTGCCAGAATAACTGTTGAAAGTAAGATTTGCAATGTGGGTGCAGACAGTAGGACAAATAGGATGGACAAATGCCTGCAGTGGGGCTGCAGGGAGTGAGGGCATTAGGCATGTTAGTATGGAATTATGGGCCTTCTCTGACACCTCCAAGCCTCCACTTTCTCTTAGACTCGAAGAAAAAGCCTTGAAACATAATCTTGAAAACTGACATTCAAGTGAAACCATTAAAAGGTATTCCTTGTATTATACTTTGAGTGTATTTAATAAGTTGCTCAGTCTCTCTGATAAGAAAATGAAAAACACAGAGGAACTTCAGGATTGTTTACTTAAAATTTGCTTCTTATTACCTTTAGACGTCTGTGCTTTTGTAATTGAATAATTCAATATTCTTTTATATGAAGTAAACATAAGAGAAATTCTTTACAATCCTCCTGAAGATGAACTGAAGAAGGAATGTTGTTCTTGCCAATTTTAAATCACTTTTGAGTAAGACGGTTTATAAGAAACATTTGTATTTACAGGAAAACAGCAATAATAGTTTTTTATCTCCTAACTCCCCTGACATTCCTAAAGCTTTTATCCAAATTAACAGGTTTTGATTTTTTATTTTTAGTATGGGAAGTCATGTAATCTTAAATAAAATAATCAGTAAATATAAAGCTACATTTTTAAGGAGTCCTATATCAGAACTGCATTTCTTAAACAGATCTTGTTTTAATTACACTATTATCCTAACTATTTTTATAATCAAAATAGTTGTGGGAAAAACATTCACATATTTAGGAGCAGTCTCTATCCTATTAACTTTCTCCAAGACATATTAATTAAAATAAAAAAGTTGAAAATAAGACATTCCAAAGGAAGGTAAAGTTTCCTTTTCATCTAATACAGTAACTAAATATTACCTAAACAACTCCCTTGAAAGGATAGGTCTATTTAATTGTATCAGGTAAATTTTTTAAAATACTTTCAACATACCTGTATTAAGAAGTTAGTTTCATTTTCTTTCATGAAAAGGTCAATGTAAGACTTGACTTTACTTATCAAAAGACTGTAACTGAAGCTTTGGAGAAGAGGAACGTATGGATCCTTGGTTTTAATTATGGTTGCCAGCTTCACCCTTAAAGGCTAAAAAAAGCACAGCTTTATACAACACAAATCCTGCAGCAAACTTGGTATCTGTGCTAAACAGGAAATACAGAAAGTTAAATGTGATGATTATACAGGCTCCTGAATATCCCTATACAACTTCCTGCTGCAGTTTGCAACGATTATGGAATCAACCAGACATAATACCAGGTATTTACGTGCTCAGTAAATGGTCATGCGTAACTGAGCAGACATCTACATTTTCATTTCCTTTATGAATAACACTGAAAGCAGGGTTGTCAGTGGAGGAAATGCACCCAGAAAAAGCCACCCATTACTCGGTTCTCCCTTCTCATTTGCTGCCTCAAAAAGGCTGCCATTGAAAGAGTTGTACAGTGCTCAGGAGAAGGATAACTTAGTACAGCAGCACTAAGGATACATCAATACTGATAATTAGAAATTCACATTTTCTCTACCAATGCCTCTGAATTTTACAGAAGTCAATATAGCTGGAGAATTATCTTCCGTGTACAGGCTGCATTTTTATTTATGAATTTGAGTATTATTACCACAATCTACACTTTCCAAACATCCAAATCCTCTGAGCGGAAGTGTGTCTGAAGAGTAAGTTATACACAGGCTACTATTTACATAGAACATGTGTCCTAATATACCAGTTGAAGATACAGGAAGCATTTTTAACTTCTTTTCATCTACAGTCCTTCTGTTGCTCTTTTCTCCACTCCAGCAAATTCAAGTGTGTGCACTAACTATTATAGTAGAGAGATATTCACTCAAACTTGCAATTCTATGAGTGATGCAGTCAACTTCAAACCAGGAGATGGCCTAACACATACGTTGTCTTTTCCAGTCAGAGGCATAATAGCATTCAGTCTGTACTACAGAAGCTAATGAGTTTTCCTTTCCTGGGATGCTTTGGTACATAGAACACTAATTGGAGGTGACAGAGTCCACTACAATAGAAATCAGCAAATTGGCTGTTAGTGGTCAGCACTATCAAATTCCCAGAATTTGTAGTGCTATCTCACTCCTCATATGAAGTGGAAGAGAGGATGAAGAACAACTGCTGCTAAAAGCATTTTACTCCCACAGAAATCATCCAGTATTTCTATCAGTCTGGCCACAAATTTCCTTTTGCATTTTAAAGTGACATAGGTATGAAAGTGACTGCACAGACAATAATGAGATTGAAGTTATGCAGGTAGGATTTGCTAGCTTTGCAAATCAACTCCCCTCTTTCTCCTCTGAAAGTCAAGAGCTTTTAATGGAATTTAAACAATTTACTACCTTATCCGATTCAGAGTCTGTGAACAACCTTTCAAGAACTTCAGCAGCTTCCTTGAAATACCTGTTTTCCATATGGACTGCTACAATCTACAAGAAAGATAATTAAAAGATATGATAAATACTTTCCACCTGAGATTCAGAAAAAGCAAAAGAATTCACAATTCTACAGTTTTCTAAGACTCAAAAAAATCAGATGATTATATATTTAAGGGTTATTGATACTTTTCTGCTTCTAACAGTTCTGAAATTAGTTTTGAAATTTATTTCAATTGGTATCTTTTTTGGATTGGCAGCTTTTGAAACAAATTTGAACTGGTACAAACAGGAACCATATGAGATGGAAAAAGGTCCCCTATACAGATCTCTTTAATCTGTCTAAAACTGAAAATTCAGTTCAGTCTGAATAGTCTGCTAATAGCCCAAGATTTTTGTAAAAAGGGCTGTTTTAGTAAGGATAGAAGAGATTTTTTAAGGTTGGAAAAGACCTTTAAGGTCATCAAGTCCAACCATCAATCTAGCACACACCACCAATGTTCACCATTAATCCACATCCTCAAGTGCCATATCCACATGTTTTTTTCAAACACTTCCAAGGATAGTGCCTCCACCACTTCCCTGGGCATTCTGTTCCAACGTTGTGCAACCCTTTGTGTGAAAAAGTTTTTCCTTATACCCAATCTAAACCTCCCGTGGCACAACTTGAGCCATTTCCTCTCATCCTGTCACTAGTCACCTGGGAGAAGAGACCAATCCCTACCTGGCTACAACCTCCTTTCAGGCAGTTGTAGAGAGTGACAAGGTCCTCCCTGAGCCTCCTTTTCTTCAGGCTAAACACTCCCAGCTCTCTCAGCTGCTCCTAGTAACATTTGTGCTCCAGACCCTCACCAGTTCTGTTGCCCTTCTCTGGACACTCTTCCAGCACTTCAAAGTCTTTCTTGCCCTGAGGGGCCCAGAACTGAACACAGGATTCGAGGTGTGGCCTCACGAGTGCTGAGCATAGGGGACAATCACTGCCCTGGTCCTGATGGCCACAGTGTTCTGGATACAAGCCAGGATGCCACTGGCCTTCTTGGCCACCTGGGCACATGCTGGCTCTTGTTTAGCTGCTGTTGACCAGCACCTCTAGGTCATTTCCCACCAGGCAGATTTCCAGCTACCCATTCCCAATGAGTAGGTAGCATCCTGAAGCATTATGAGTAAGTCACACAGACCTGAATTTGAATCAAGCGACGAATTTCTTCATGAAGTTTTTCCAGTTTAATTTCTTCCCTTTCGAGTAAAGTCCAGAAAGACAGAGCAGATTCCAAAGGTGAAATTCTTTGATCATTTTCAAACTGTAATCCTTAGAGGGGAAAAAAAAACCAAAGTACTTATAAAAATTAAAGGATAAAGTTAAATAGATTACATTATTTATATGCAGTAAAATAATATGTATTATACAATTTCAGTTCCTTTTCCCTCAATTTTTAGGTGTTTAAGAAACCTAAGCATCTGTCTTCTTTCCAGAGACTGGTTCTTCCTTCCCTTGCTAGTAACATTACTGCTGCATTTTCAGGGGGTATTATGTCAGCTAATTACTGATCACTTAAAATGCTACTTGCAATTAGGTATTTGGTCTGGCATTAATAATGCATTAAACTTAGCATGAGATTTCACAACATTTGATATTGGTACTATTAATTTTGTAATATAATTATAATAATACCATGCTAAGTAGTTTGTTTTTTTTTTCTTCCTGTGTCTATCACTATTTCCATGTCTTAACTTTCCGTTGTATTTGAAGTGCTTAAACCAAGAGCAAAACTCAAACAGGTCTGCACAGGAGCGTCACTGAAAAAGCAGCAGCAACCTCCCATGCCAGTGTACTGCTGTGCCAACACCAAGGTTTGTGCAAACTCCCAGCAAAGGATCAGTGACCAGTTCTGGCAGAAATCTAGTCTAGACAAATATTCATCCCCTTAACACTCCCAAGCAGTTTCCCAGATTGGTCACTGCACAAGTGCATTTTTCCCATGGCACTGCCAGCTTAATTCAAGATGTTCACTGAACTACAGCCTCACTTGTGCCTTCATTTTATGGTATCAGCAGAATCTCTCTTAATAACTTACTCCTTTCATTAAGTATTTTTCAGACAGAAGATAAACAACTTACACAATACTGAAGAGAGAAAAAATATTTTATATCCACTACAATGTCAAACAGTGAAATTTCAAACATAATTATGTGCATATATACGCATATAACTAAAACAAAAACGTGTTTCTCTAATTATTGTCTAAATCAAGTAACATCACACTCCATATTGCTTATTTTAATAGTGTAAAACCAAAGTGTTTAGCTCCTAGAATTCTGAAACAGCCTAGTCTGTATGATCAGTGCAGATCAAATATTTTAATTACTAGCAAAATAGGAAAGCTACCATATATTAGCTTTCCATGTACATTGTGTAGCTACAGATGATGTAAGACCTACTACACACATGCAATCTTCCTCACCAGACAGATCATTGTCTACTGATAAGATAAAAACACACAAGGAAGTAATATTCTCAAGTGGTATATACAATAATATAATTTAGAGTATTAGGACAGAAATGTCATAATTTTTATACTATTTTAAATATTAGAATTTGACTCGCAAGCTAAACTAAAACAGGATGGCATAATACCCAATAAGCAACAGAGGAAATTTAATTGTATGAAAACAAGACTTTGTGGCATTGCTAAGCTAGAATACACTTTTTTCTTCCATGCTCATGCTTTCAAGACTGCTTCTGAAATCTTTAAATTCCAGAGTTTTATCAAACAGCGAGAAAAAAAGAAGTCTTCCAGAAACACAAACAAAATCATCTTGGCTAAACCAACAAGTTGCAAATGCAGCCAAACAGAAGATATGTTAGTGAATAACAGCCCCAAGGACCTGCAGCCAGCTAGACTCTTACAGTCTTCTATAGGAAACATGGACAGTCACACTTTTCATCCATCTTCTCATTCCTGCTTCTGTCCTACTTTAATCTCTAGAGTTAAATGTGCAGGAAAAAACACATATCCTGAGTTTTAAACTTGCAAGTATTGCTCAGTAAGAACTATTCAGTCCTTTCCAGTATATTTCCTTTGTTGATTCTACTCTCACAAAAAAGTATAAATTTAAGAAGTATATGGTCATTCAAACTCCACGCAGCTAAGTCAGTCAGCACAGAGTAACACCAGTCCTGCAGACAGCTCACATGTGTAATAAAGACAGTCCAAAATGTGAAATTTATTCAATTTATATATAGCTGTATCTACAGATAAAAACATATACAGATCTGCAAAGTAAAGGCTATGTGAAAGCATATCTAATACACTTCTGTAGAAGTTTATACAACTATTTTTAAACAAGTGAAAAGAAGAACCTGAGTATTTACCAAGACTTTTTCCTTGTGCAACTCTTATCAAAAGCTGGCAGAGATACACTGTTTTTTTCTGATGTGGAGGTATTTGGGAGACACCATTAATAAGAGCTGAAAAAGAAGAGCAAAGTTAAGTCAGTCTTGCTCCAGCACTGCCACAGTGTGGCTAGATATACACTTGACATTGTGTTATCAGATTTCGTTAAATTTCTAACTCCTTAAGAAACCAATGAAGCACTCTTAATTAGTATTCTTCCCTGCTAAAACAACTGAAATAATATTTAAGAGCTTGACCACAAGAAGATATCTCCTTCTGAAGAAACAGCAGAATTAACCACAGGGTTATATTCATCCAATTCAAAGATCATAGAATCAAATTTAGGGTTTTTTCTTTGTTTTTTTTTTTTTTTTTTTGGTTAAGTATGGTACTACAAAAGACAGCCGTCTGCTCCAAAGAACAATTCCAGGGAAGTGTGGGCATTCACTTCCAGGGAATGCCCACAAACCACGAGCCACAGACAGACTGGTAACACTTTCATGTTACTGTAGCAACTTAAAGAACTAAGGCTGTAAAAGCTACATGGAAAGCTTACTCAGAAATGTAAATTTACTAGGGAAATCCTCCTTGCGAGGCTGGAAGGTCACAAGGATTATCACATATTTTAAAATGGGAGCTATCATGAGTTTATTCCCATCATGCAGGTTTCTATGAATTTCTTATGCTAATGTGCTGGATATAGTAATTCATCTCCAAGCATAATACAGAACCTTTCAAAATGAAAAGTGAATCACAAAATAGTTGGGGTCCAAAGGAGCTGCTGGATATCATCTGGAACCACTGCCTTCCTACCTTTCTGCACTTGCTTCAGTTTGAATTGACTTTCCTGTTGACAGCCAATCATTATTTCTGTAGGGTCTCCCTTTGACATATGCAAGAGTAATAATTCTGTGCTTCTATGAAAAAAAAAACACACCTACTTTTTTATTTTCTATTCTTATGACTGTGCTTAGCTTTTCCCATAGGCTTTTACAATATTGACTTTATAATCTTAAAGTGCCAAACTCTTTCCTCTGTTGTTGAACAGAGTAGAAACAAGTCCAAATCTTGCTATTATTTCTTATTTCCATATGGCCTTGAATTCTGTACAATTTAATTAATAGTTTCTACTAATACACTTTGTCTTCCCAGGAGATATTTTCAATCTGCTTTTGCATTGAGTGTCTCTGCTTCCCAACTTCCTGAAACTTCAGTACAATTCTCCTACTGAGTTGCAGTACAAAGGCCACACATCGAAAGGCAATATAAATAATCTAATCTAGCAACCAAAGGACTTTATTAAATTTCTGTTAGATGTTTTACCATAGCCCGTATAAATCGACTTGGTAATCATTCTGCATGCCATTGTATTCCACTCTTTGCAGAAGTTTAAACAAGTCATACTACTACGTTCACTTGAGTCAAGAACATACACACAGAAAAAATATCCTCCAAAGCTCTAACCTGGTATCCCCAGGAAAACTGCTTATTACAGAAGAAAACATAATAAATCCATCAAATTTATTTCAGACTTAGACATTTAGTTTTAGTAGTCAACCACTCTCACTCTAAAGAGAATTTCTCATTTTAAATGCATGTTTTTCCATTCAAAATCCAGTCACCAGTCTTCATTTCATCTCACCTCTGCCAGACTATAGTTATCTGCACTATTTCTAGCACGGCTGTATTGCTGCCGTGTGCGAGCACCACCCAAGCCCTCCTGAGGCCCCCGAAAGTTGGAGCACCACCCCCGGCGCTGCTGCCCGCGGCGGTCGAAGGGCCGCGAGCGCTTTAGCGCCGCCACGCCCGGCGTGCAGCTGCCCCTCGGGACTGGCGGCCCGGGAGCGGCCGCCGAGCGCCTCACCCTGCGCAACGTCCCTCCACCGCCAGAACTGCGCCCCGCTCTGCTCCGCGAAGTGCCGGCACAGGGAGGAGCAGGCGAACTCCAGCATCCACTCCGCTGCCACGGCCTCCACGGCCTCCGGCGGGGCCGAACTCACGGAGCTGCTGACGGAGCTGGAGCTGCCGCCGCCGTCCGCCGCGCCTCGGGCCGCTGCCGCCATCTTCAAACCGCGCGCCAACGGCTGCCAGCCCCGAGCTTCGCCGCGCCGCAGCCAATCAGCGCGATCGCCCCGCTCCGCATCCAATCAGCAAAGCAGCTCCGTCCGGCCCCGCCCTGCTCCCGGGGCCGCAGCCAATCAGCGCGGCCGCTCCTCACGCCCCGGCGCGTCGCCGCCGCCGCTGGTTTTGGTGCCGTTTGCCCCGGGGCGGCGGCAGCTCGGCTGTGGGGTCGGTGCTGCTGCGAGCCGCCGCGTCCCTCCCTTCCTGCCGGAGCTAAACGGGAAACGTGGGCGTTTTTTGCATCTGTGATCCGAAGGGCTTCGCCAAGCTCATCTTCATGTGGGCTCTGAAGAGAGGAGGCTGTGGAAGGGAGGGAGGGAGGACGGACATAGCAGAGCCTGGAAAAACCGCGAAGTGGGAGTTTCGGCTTGGGAACGGAGCCCCGGACGGAATGTGAGGAGGGGCGGTGTTAGCTGGAGCGTGTCCATCTGAGAAGGCAGCTGTTCGTGCGTGTTAAAGTGTGAAACCCGGGGAGGAAGAAGGTAGTCTACGAAGGGCTGAATTTAAGTGCTGAAGGGCAGAACAGTTTTCCTTTCTGAGGTGTGATGGAGGCTCAAGTGATACTCTGGTAGATCTGGTGAAAGGCTTTAATTAGGGCTTTATTTCGCTCCAGGGAGGAACAGGGTGGTAGCGGAGGGCAGGAGGGATCAGCTGATGGGCCTTACCTCCTTTGGCTGCTGTGCTCACGCTAAATTGCACCCACAGCAATCTTGCTGTGTGCCATTAATACCTTGAGGTCAAAGAGACGAGAAGACACATAATTTAACTTAAAAGAGCCTTCTATTTAGACAGCTGTATTTATTAATACAAGTGCAAGACTTAGGTTTGCACTTTGGAAGAGATTGTGACAACTTCTCAATGCAGATAATCTCAGGAATGAAAATTCTTAGTGTTTGACATGAACCAGGTGGACATAAAAATGAGATTATTATGCATTAATGGTTAATTAAGCAGATATTTTATAAGTTTTATATTAGAAACTGACAGGAAGGTGGATCAGAGCTTGAAGTTACCATGATAAACAACAGCAGGACTAGGTTGGTGAGTGTAAGCTCTGCTCAGTACTAGCAAAATTATGTTTGTTTTTATCTGTGTGTTCAGCACAAATCCAAAACATAGCTCCTCACTGAGCCCCTGTGAAGAAAATTTACTCTGGCCCAACCAAAACCAGCAAGACTGCCAGTCCTGAGTGTCCTTGAGGAGCCCATGATATGTGGACAAATGGATTTCAGGTATTGCCTGTCTCTTCCCCTTAACAGTAGAGAGAGCCTCAAGTATTTTAGAAAAGGTATTTTTGTATCTTGTAGGTATTTTGAGGGGAGATAACTCTTGTGCTGGGTGAGCTTACAGCAGCATGAGAAATGGTACTTTAGTGTGGCAAAAAGCGTGTTTTTATTCTTATGAATGAGGTGGAAAATCACAATAGGTCAGTTTAATTCCTAAACCAGTTTTTTCTTTCTCTTGCAGATGTTTCTACCAGTTCTGTCTGTGATGGTGGCAATATTTTTCTTCCTAGTTTTAGCTCCTGTAGCCTCGTCTCCAAACCTGCAACATGTTTACACTTTCTTCTTTATGCTGAGAAGTCTTATTGTTTATCTGCCTTTTATACATTTTAAATTGCATTTTGCATTTCTTGATAAAATTACTAACTACTTAGAGCTCCTGCTAAAAATCTCTCCTGCTGGTGGATCTGCAGAGGGTAGATGTGAATAGTGTTTAATCCCAGTATAACTAAGAGCCAGCAGAGGATTTTGTTGAACTGAGAGCATAAAAGGTACAAGTTACATGTGATATCCATGTGTGCATGTATGTGTGAGTATATATATAGATGAATGTACATGTATTGCATACCTTTATATGTGTATAAATATATATTTATAAAAGTATAGGCATTAGCATAGGGAGTTAGTATGTATATATTTTTGTCTCTTTGTATACATACCTATACATAAATGTATATGCATGGCAATTTAGTAAGTGCAGAGTCTCGTCTAAACTTATAAAATCTGAAAAATGCTCTCTTGTCCTAAAGGCAGTTAAAATAACAAATAAGACTGGATTACAACACAAGTAATTATCAGTATTATCATATAATAAATGAGTAAATAAATACTTAACAGCATCATTATGTAAATATACTTTTGGTCTCCAGACTCAATCAGTGTGGAGTATTCTTGGTTTGTGCTTGCTCATTTATTAGAACTTCCAGTTTAAAAGGCTTTAGTCTTCTGTTCATCTGCTAAATTTTTTTGTTTGAATTTATTTTTAATAAGAATCTTTAAGGAGCATAATAAAATTGACAGATCTTTTTTAATCCCCCCAAAACTGTGCATTTTATCTACTTTAGAACAACACATACAAATTAATGATGAAATCTTACACTATTTTCTTCATTTTCTTTTTGGTTGCTTTATTCTTTATTTTCTTTTTGGTGTTATTGGGAAGTAGGAGGCCCCTTCCTCGCTTTTTATATTTTGTTTATGAAAGCAAAATACATTATTTTTTCTTTTGATAAATGGTCCATATTAAGTTCATACAATATATAATCTTAAAAGCAAAGAACCATTGCACAAGAAACATCACATACTTAGGTGATTAATATGTTAATATATGCTAGTATTTTTATAACTGTGATAGAATTACATATGTAAAGCAATTTTTCAAGTTTGTCAATGAAAGCTCAGCAATACAACCAGTAGATGGCCCCAGCCTAACATCTTTACACAGTTGTGCTCTGGTTTGCTGGATGGATGGAAAAGTTCTTGCTAGAATACTCAATGCACTGGTGTATAAAAAAATAGGGATCAGAATGATGGATAAAGATTTTATTCATAGCTGCCCAAATTATAGAGTACCCTTCCATACATTTAAGGAGATTTGACTTAACACAAATGAAAACAAGTGCGTGAAGAATGTGCCTTTTCTCACAAGTGGTAAGGCACACAGAATGAAAATTTGAAGTAAAATTTAGAACATTTAAAATGCTGTAGGAATAAAGTCTGTGTAAGTGAGAAGCTGAGCTGGAGATTGATTCTTGTCTTGCTTTCAGCAGGATCCAATCTGTAATTTCACTCAATATTGCTATTGGACAAAACATTTCTCTTGTTATTTAAATTTTAAAAATTTAATGAAATTTTCCAGCGGTAATATTTTAAGAATTGAATTCTACTGAATAATAAAAGGAAAGAAGGATTTTACTGTGAGCAAAGCACCAACCAGGGATTTATAAATGCAGGTGGTGCCTGGCAGTGTCACAGATTTTCAACTAATATCTTTCAAATAATTTATTAAACCTGTATTTTGATACAGAAATAAAAGTAAAATTTATAAGGAACAAAAAGTGTATGCAACAATAATATCGTGCTGTAGCCCAGATGGTTAGAAAAAGCAAGCATCAGGGGGAAGTTGCTCAATTTGATGTGTAATTTTTTTATATCTTGTTTATGTACTAATTCCATGAATTGTTGAGTACCTAGTGAACACATATGTCAGGACATGTTTGAGTAATTGGAACATGTAATACGAAATGTAATAAATACGAAATGTAATAAAAAAATGTAATACGAAATAAAGTGCATTTGTGTATCCATTCATGCCACGTGGAAACAAATGAAGCATAGCCAGAATTATTCCCTGACTTTGGATGCCTTGGACCTAGTAGGTCATAGAAATTCATAACTATAGACTGCCTATAGTCCTCTAGAATCAAGTTCCAAGAATACTAAAAGAGAAAAGAAGGACAAGTTCTCGCAGTCACTATGGTTTAGATGAAGAGCAGGTATCCTAAATCTCAACTTCTGATTGTGGATAGCTGCAATTCCTTTACAATCTAAAGTCTATGAAATGTTAAATTACAACAATGAGAGCTTAAGATTCCACAACCCAAGCTGGGAGGATTTAAAATAGAGTATAGAAAATTAGGAAAACAGAATTAATGACAATTTAAAAAAAATTATTACTTAAATTATTCCAGTATGGTCTTGGATTTTATAGAGAAAGGGAAGTTTGAATTTCTCTGGGCAGTACTTAAATTCCTTAATCTGACAACTGTTTGGCAAATGCTACGTTATTCATTATATCAAATTACTCTTCTACAGCAAATGAGGGATTGGCTACCTCACATTTAGCATCTTCAACACAAACTGTTCACTTATTGCCAGATCTAAGTGAGATGAGGATCTTCTGAAAAAAACCTTCTCGTTAAATGACCTGAAACGGTATTTATACAGCTGAGATGAATTAACATTATAAGAGCAATCTCAAATATTTTTGATCTCCTGAATGAGTCACTGATGTTCTCTTAAATGGCTTTTCTCTTGCATGAGTTTTTTTGAGTATGAAATCACAAAGAAGCAAATACAGAATTAAATTTATAAAGACTTCTTATCGTTGCTGGATCATACCAGATTTTCAAACACTAATTGTAAAGAACCAAATTCAATATTTTAACTAATGTTAATGACTGTAGCCAAGGGCAATTGAATACTTTAATAATAGAATTTGTTTCAGTGGCACTAGTGGGTCTCAGCTGCTTTCCTACTTGAACATGCCTCAAAAAATGCTATATAGAAGTGTGACTGTTTTAGTTCTAGAATACATCAGACATTAACTTAAAATTTTTTTTCATTTTTTTTACCTGTGACTTAAGAACTCTTTTAATTCATACTTGCATATTTTATAAGTTCAACCACACAATAAATAAAGATAAAATAAGGATTTTTTTTCAGTACTGGCCCAGTTTAACATGTAATGTCTCTAGCTGGTTTTTTTTGCTTCCTATCACTATATTTGTGTGTATGTCTGCATTACTTTTCTTTTGTCCTTTATCTCCTTAAAAACACAGCTTAGAAAAGGAAATCATTATCAGTCCTATTTTCAAAAACTACTTGTAGCTATACATCATGCTAACTCCATGTGTGTTGACTGCTCTACAAAAAAAAATGCAGTGGCAAAAACCCAGCCACTGTACAGAAGAAATAAAAAAAAATCCTTGGAAAAATAATGGAACAGTTAATATGAAACTAATCAATAAATAATTCAAAGTGAATAGCAGAATTAATTTGTGTTTATGGAAAGTAATCTGTATCAGGTTTGTATTGGGTCTGGCTGAGACAGAGTTCATTTTCCCACAGCAGCCCTTGCAGTGCTGTGCTCTGTATTGGTAGCTGGAAAGGTACTGATAACACACTCGTGCTTTGGCTACTGCTGAGCTGCACAAACTTCAGCTTTTCTTTCTTTGCTTGGTAAATAGCCTTGTTATATTTTCTGTAATACTGGTTGCTTAAAGGATGAAGAAAATTGGGATTTAGTGGTCTGTTGAAGCTGTAGACTTCAACAAAGTTTTACACCACCGTAAATCAGTCTATTTTGTTTTGCAATCCTAGAACAAAGTAAATTGGGGTTTTCTTCATCATACAGAGCTACTAAAATGAGCCTTACTAACAAGCTTTTGTACTAGGCATACTGTTGGCTAGGGACTTTCTTTTGATGGCAGAAGAAGATGTTTTTATTCCTGGCAGCAAGAGGTAAATGCGTGCATTGGTTGGGCTAAGACCTCCCTACGTGCCACTATGAATATTTATTGTGAGTGTGATAAAGTTGTGCAGAGAACCAGTGGAAGTGTTAAGGCCAGGCTGAATGGGGTTGAGAGCAACCTGGCCTAGTGGAAGGTGTCCCTATTCGTGGTAGGGGTGTTGAACTAGATGGTCGCTAAAGGTCCCTTCTTACCCAGGCTGTTCTATGATTCTGGGATTGCCAAGTGTTGGGCATCACGTGCCAGCCACAGTAAAGTCCCATCAGGGACTTGGGGGTTGGGCATGATCAAGATTGGAACTTTCAGGGGGCAGTGCCAAGCAGCCTGACAAACATTCCATAAATGTTCCACTGCAGTTGGTCAGGTAGTGTCTCCTGCTTGTGGCTTCTCTTAAAGTTTACAATTCACAGACTGTGCACAGGAGGATGTATTTGTCAGGTGCTTTGTGTGGAAAGATTTTGGACACAGCCAATGGTTAAATTTGCCACCAGTGTCTTCCTTTTGGGATTGCCAGTTGTAGAGAGATCTTTACACCAGAGCATCTTTGATATGTGGGCTGGTTTCTTATGAACTGAAATGGTCACTTCATGTTGTGGCTTTCAGTAGATATTACCTTGCCTTCTAAGTTGATCTTCTTGGAACCAGAATTGCCTTCATGTTTAATTAACTTTTCTTTCATGCTTGTGAATAGTTTTATAATGTCCTGTTGAGTTAAGAAATGGCAGAAAGTTCAATACTGGCAAAGTGAAGGAGTTCTAGCATTTCTGCTTGTGTGTCTGTGACTTAATTCTTTTTGCCCAAATTAAAGCCCAAACTGACATTGTTTTCTGAAAGGCTTTCAAAGTATATCAGCAGGGAGATATTATTTTTTCTAGCATATATATTAATGGAAAATCAGCATGAGACCTTAATTCCAGTTAAGAGAAGACTAAGCAACCTGTTGTCTGAGGATGACTGTGAGCTAAAAACCACTTAAAGCTATCATGCTGAGCAACTTAAGTGCTATGAAAAACTGCCATAATTTATTTTTTTTATCTTCATATGATCTTCAGAATTCTTTTATTTCCTACTAAATGAGATTTTTTTGTACTGTGTTCAGCAAGAAGGGAAAATTAACTGAAAACAATGTATATTGGCAAATCCTCAAACACTTGCTTTTAAACCTCTCTATAAAAAACGGAACATTTAATGTAATTTTTAAGTAGTGTTGAAAAACTTGGTGCAGTGTTGATGACTCTTGCCTTGTGCACACTATATTAAAATAGCGTGCTAACTACTTGTGTTGTTTTCCGTGGGGTTTTTTTGTAATCACCTGTCCTTGCTCTTACATGTCAACTTTGTATCTTAGTACTGCAGAGGCAGTCTTGCAAAAAAAAAGGGATGACACGGAAAAGATACCTAGACAGCTAAGAAAAGGAGGCTGTGGGTATTCCACTACTCAGAAGTAGATACCAAAATAATTTGCTATTTTTCTATATGAATGGCATTTCATGTAAAGAAATTATTTACTTTTAATTTAGCTGAAAACAACTTTTTGCAAAGCTTAGTGTAGTCTAAACTAATATTTTATTCATGTTCTCCAATTATAATTTAACATCTTACTATTACAATCATGCCATAGCTATGTTCTAAGATGGAGGAAATACCTTCTTCAGAAGAAATGAAAGAGCAATGATATGGTGAAACATGTAATATACTATGCTTGCTGAATTGCCTTGTGATTTTTGAATAGATAAATAAACCCCCCAGCTTTTTACAAATAGCTGTCTCAGAGCTTTGGTTTCATTCAAATCTTACTAAAAAGTGAATTTCCTGATACCTGCTTTATCTGTGTTTATTCTTGTGCCAGCCTTGCCTGTGATCTCAAGTAGTCCCCTGTCCCAGGCAGAATTCATGTTGAAATTATAGACACTAATCAATAATATTTCCTTGTCTTGGTTTTGCTCTATTAAATTAAGTTAGTCCACCATCCTCTTGAATGCCAGGAACTTTGTTTTCTAAACATATCCAGAGCTTGATTTCATAGTTGTTTTTGGTCAGATATTAATTCCTTTGTGGTTTGTTTCGACCAGAATTTACCATAGTACTTTCTAAATCATCTCTCAAATGCCAGTGTGATTTTTTTTTTTTTGCTAAGAATTGCTTTGTCCTGGGTTTTACCATACTCTTGGATAATTAACCTGTGACTAATTGATACAGTCAGTTTTGTATCTAGCCAAGTGTTTAAGTTTCACATTGACTAAACTCTATTTTAGAGTAGAAATCCTTTTATTAATCCTGGGTTCCAGAGTGGTGTTCCTATTCCCTCCTGCTTTGTGTTAATTTAATCTTTTGCATGTATGGAGTGCCTTGAAATTGATACTATAAAGGCACCAGATATGCCCACAGGTTTTCTGCATGTTTATGTGATTTTTCCTGTTTCTTTTAATTAGAAAAGTCTAGATATGAAAACAACTGGTGAAGAAACAGCTGACAATCCAGGTAGCATTGTAAGCTACTTCTGTTCCAAATTTCCTTGACTATACCCTAGCCAAAAGCTTTTTCTTAAGCAATTGAGATGGACTTAACTACTAGGTATTTTTCATCTATTAAAACAATCTGTGTTGCTCTTGACATTAGAAGCCAAGGCCACAGATTCTAGGGCTGTACTGGTAAAGAGCTTATGGATTTTCAGACAGAAAAGTCCCAAACCCCTGTGTTTTTCCAAAACAAGTCCGTGATAAAAGGCTGTGGACAGGCGGGAGTACCTGTAGTGTAGGGCATTTTGAATGTATCATTATTTGCAGCAGTACTTAAAGAGTTTAATGTTGTGTGCAGTAATTTCATCATAAGTAAGTGAAGCAAAAGGAAAAAAGCTTTGCTTTGTTGTGTGATATAAAGATACGTTAGAAAGTAGGTTTTAGGCACAGTTTTTTTTAGGAGCTAATTTCTTGCGTGGAAGCAAGATTCTTAAAATGGGAATACATGCACACACTCAACTTTAAATTTCTTACCTTCATTCTGACAGTACTTTTTCTTAAATGTCTGTATCCTGCGCACATACTATTCATTTTTACTTTTTGGGATCCTTATTGTTTTCCAGTAAAAAAATATGACCTATCTAGCTTTGAAAGAATAGTAATTAAAGAGTCTTTATATTCTTACTCAAGTGTTTTACAGTTCTCAGTAAAAATCAGATGTGTGTTTTTTCACATTTACTATGCATTGATTTAAATTTCCCCTGAACTTAGAGATGGATGATACACATCCTGTTTTCTGCCTCTTTGAGAATCCCACTTTATCTTAAACTTGTTTGTGACATTGTTCTAAATTCTTTGCTTTCAACAGAACCTACAAGATGTGAGACAGATTCTTCAGTCCAATCTTCATCTCTCTCAGAGAGAGATTCATGTAAAGGGAACAAAAGGTTTTTGTATGGTTAAGAGATAGTTTTTGCATCTCAGTAGTGCTATCACATGATGCAATAATGCTTTTGAGGAGTTTTGGACTAGTGGCAAATAAGATAATTAGTATTATTATTACTGTAGTAGTCTGAGAGTATAAAGAAAACAAACACTGGCAGTGGCAGGCTATTGTTTTTACTAGCCATCAGAATTTATTTGAGAATGCAGTATTTATGGTCATTGATAAGGTGATGATGAGGGCTGTGGCCAAGATTGTGTAACTGAAATTAATTTGTTCTGTAATTGAAGTCAGAATTTCCCTGTGAAAACCTTAGACTGTTTAATCTTGAGAGATGAAAGTTATTTCCTTAAAATCAAAGACAATTTAGTTAGCGGGAGAGCCTGCATGGAAGTTTTAATGGATTTTTTTTAAAATTGCTCAAACCCTGATTCTGATGTCTTTTGGAATCAGTTCATATTTCTGTATGAAACTATCCTTAAATCAGAAAAATATTAAATGAAAATCTAATTTATGAATTGCAATAGTAACTACAAAGGGGTGTCGGATCATTTAAACAGAGCACACAGAGTGCATTCCCTTGCTAGACTGGAAAACTTTGTTTAGTATCATTGAAAACAGACAATTATGGAAGGAAGAGGGTTTTGAAGTCAAATTTTTAAATTAGTTTAAAATGATGATGTTTCACAGAGTGGCTGCATAATGCTAAGTGAAACTCTATTTGTGTGTCTGAGAGAGAGAGACTGGACAAAAGGAGTAACTCGACTAAAGAATTTCTTTGCACACTAGTGATACATTTTACCTTCCTAAGAAAAATTAAATATTGCTGTCAGAAGGAAAATCACATAATGTTCTTTGAAATCAGATTAAATGTCCAATGATCTGAAAACTGTTGATTTCAAAGTAAACACTGAGATAGTGTTCACTTAAATTTTGGTATTAATTAGAGTGCATTTTTATTTTTTACTTGTTTGAATCTTTGCAGACAGAGATAGGGAGCCCTCAACAGTAATTCTCTTTCCTCTTCTTCTGATGATGAGAATTTTGAAATACAGAAGAAGAAGAAAAGAAATTTAAGGAGGTTAATAACATTAGAGAATAGGGAAGGGAGGAGTGTACCTGGGAGGACTTTGCACATGCCTAACTATGAAGTGTTGCCATCTTCATCTTGTATCCTTTCTAAATTGGGGCAATGTTTAATCATACCTGTTGGTATTGACAACTGTAACTGGAGTCTCTAAAAGTGGATTTTTAGAATTTACTTTTAATAAGAAATTTGATTTCTGGCTGGGAATGGGGGGAAATGTAGAGATACACACTTTGCTGTATTTTCTTGATGTAAAACTTCACTGCTTCTGTCTTTTGCCTTTGTTTTTTCAAAGTGAAAACCACTATAAGAGAAAATGTTATAAGTAGGGGAAATAGATTTTGTTACTTTAGAAATATTCTAGAAATGTTAATTTAGTAACAGTCTAACAAATGAGTTTTCAGCCTGACATATTTCTGATTTGTATCTTCTGGCACATACATTCCAAAGTTCTCAGGAAAGCCCAGGAGTCGTGGGCAACCATTATAATGTTAACACTGAAATAAGTGTTATCCTGGACTGTAACTTCTTGAAGGTAAAATCTAAAACTATTTGAAAGATGTCAAAGGGGAGGAATTTGTCCATCATACTAATCAGGGTCAGCCCATGGTGTCCACATATGGAATAATTGTTCTAAGCTTGTATTCCTATATGTGCTGTGTTGACTAGCAAAGGTATTCATAAGTGGTATTGTTAAAATAAGTAACTCAGTTTAATGTCTGGAGTGACCATTTTCCTGTATCTACTAATAGCCATTAAATATAAAACATTAGAATGAGTATTTACCTATGTAGGAAGTTCATGCTGATTTATAATGTCTTCTTCATTCTCTCGCTATCATTAGAAAACAAAAAGTCTTCTATCTGCATTGTAAGTTAGAAAGCACCTTTTTTTCCTCAATTCAAATAAGATCTCTTCTGGTCAGCTTTCAGAAGTGTGCCTCAATGGGAGTTGACAAGGATACCATGAAAATTGGAGGATGTCTGGCTGGAGTGGAGCAAATGCAAATAGATGGTTCAGTAAGTATTTTTGGTTCATTGTGGCAGTGAGACATTTGCACTGTTTATGAAATTTCTAGTAATGGGCCATCTACAACTCCCTTGGTTTACAATTTTCTCTCAAGAGCAATCCAGCTTCTCATGGAACCTTATCAAGGCTGCATCTTTCTTTAACATATAAAATATGTTCTGTTGACTTCATCTTTAGGTACAGTTTGATGGCGTGGGTGGTTTTTCTGACCACATTTCATCTTTAAAAGAGATGGTCATTTTTTCATTGCTTTATCCTGAAATCTTTGAGAGACTAAAAATTGAACCTCCAAGGTAACAGACACTGTTTAAAACTCTTAAGTTCTAATTTACCTATTTTCATGAGAATTCAACTGGGGCATCAATATGTTTTCATGCTTCCAAATTCGCAGCAGTTGATTATTTTTTTCCAACTGTATTAAAACTTTTTGTGTTTTCTCACTGGCTGTCTCTGATATTTCTTATCTCTTCTTGGAAAGAGGATAAAAAGGCTTATTGGATTGAAAGTTAGTAAAAGTGCACAGATATTTTTCTCCAGTTTTCATCTGCTCTCAGGAGATGAGGTGACATTAAAATTATCTAATACATGATTATCTACTGTGATCGAATTCTGGAAATCTGCCATAATTAATCTCTGTACTAAAAGTTTTGTGAAATTTTGCATAATTTGAGAGAATTTTCTTTGATGAAAATATCTCTATTTGCAGATAAGTATTTTACAATGATTTTTTCTTCAGAATCATTAAGTCTCACACTTGGGAAAACTCACTTTTATGGAAGATGTAAATGCCTTTTATTTGCTGCAGCCCCCAGCAAGAGTTTAATGTAACAAGTTCAGAATTATTAAATTTCCTGCTTGAAGAAGCAGTGTATTAGTAATTGACCTTTAAAATACTAAAAGGTTTAGCAGATAAGAAAAGTATTTTATTGGTATAAGGGATTTTGTGGATTTGTGTTGCCATTGTTCTTTTAAGAGAAAACTTAAGGCAAACTGAAATGCAACTGTTTCCAGGCAAGAAAAGAAATTTTCAAAATTCCCACACAAGACTGGAACCCAACGCCATTGGACAACTTACTTGAAGAGCTGGCTGAAGAATATGTTGGTGAGTTTGAAAACTTTGGGTTGCTACATGTGCTTGAGTGCTAGGGAACCTGAGCTTGTAGCAGGCAGTACTCGAGCTCTTGTACCTTGTGGCAGAGAGAGGCAGTGAGGAGGCATTTAGCATGGGAGAAAACTTAGGCACTGTTTTCAGTTTTCTTTTTGTCTCTCAGAACATTGAATGGGTTTGCAACATCTTTTCCAGGAACAAAGTTTTGAGAAGCAGGCTGCTACCTAAGTGCAGGAAATCAGGCTGGGAGCCATATAACAGAACTTTTCTGCAGTGCAGTAACTCTTTAAATTGTCTCTTAGCCTGGTAATTTTTGGCTGCACACAAAGTCTTTCACTGTTGCCATTTAGAAGTACTGGCCTTGAATTCTGTTTTGTCTGAGATTGACATAACATTTGATTCTCGTTTTGTTTATTAGGATACTGTGGTGCTGATATTAGAGCCTTATGTGCTGAAACTGGTCTCCGTGCTTTGCGGCATTGCTATCCTCAGCTGTATGAAAGCAGACAGAGACTGCAGATAAACATGGATTCAATTAAAAAAAAAGCAAATGATTTTTCCATGGCCATGCAAAAGACTGTTCCAGCTTCACAAAGAGTTGTGCCTTCCCCTGGGCGAGCACTATCAGCTATTTCAAAGCCACTGTTAGAAAACACACTGGAAAGGATTTTACAAACCTTGCAGAGAGTATTTCCCCATGCCGAGCTTGCACTAAAAAAGGACCAGAAGCAAGGTCTAACATCTACATCCATTTGTTTAAAAATCTGCCAGAGCAAAAGCTTGTGACCTGTGCAGTCAACATACACAAATGTACTCAGCTGTACTAGCAGCACAATTTTATACTTTGTGTGTGTACAGTGCAGAGTGAAGCTGTGAGTTACTTGCAAAAGCAGTCAAGAACTATGCATTCTCTACTGGAGGACCCTGTTTTTGACAGGAGCTAACATCACATTTATCACTTGGAGAGAGGAATCTAAGTTTTAAATTATTAGCACCTCTTTTCAAATAAATGCTTAACACAGGAGAAATGTCTTGCAAGTGTCTGGGAGCTGCATAAGTTGTTCCTAACCATCTTTATTCTAAGAAGAAAAACTCAGATGTTTTTGTCAACAGAGAGATACCTGATGCACATCATGGGACATAGGACAGCTTTGTAGAGACTTGTGCATTCTCTTTTGATTTGTGGTAGAATGAGCTCTTCAGGAAATAGCATTCAAATGGTGAAATACAAGAAAGTGTTTCCCAGCAGTCGTTTTGAAGGTCTATTAATGCAGGATGGAGATGGACTCTACAAGAAAGTTAACAAACCTTTCTTCTCTTTAAATCCTGTTTTAGGAAATTTTGTAATTGACAGTGATGAGGAATCATCATCTCGTCATCAATCTCTGAAGAGAAGCCAACTCTTAAAATGCCTGATCTCAAAAAGGCAGAAATCTACACTTTCAGCAGGTACATTTGTCCATGTTATGGCTCTGTTTTTAAGATGGCTGAGTGTGTGAACTGTTTTGGTGTGAGGGATGCTAGATGAAGGAGTTGAGAGTGTATATGTAGGGTGATCAATATTTGCCAGACATAAGTATGAAGGTTGAGCTGGCTACTTCTGTTCTAACTGAGTACACTGCCCTGACCAATCAAACTGAACTGTTTGTGGGTATTTGGCTGGACAGGCCTGCTGTGGGATGTAAGAGCTGTTACTTAAGCCAGCCAAAAGAGTAGCAGATGTACTGGGGACTGGCAGGATTTCTAGCAGAGGCAGAGTACCAGTTTGTGAGAAAGTAGGCTTTGGTAGTTTTCCTGTTCACGGACCAGCTTATTATATTGTGGAACAGGGAGAGTATTTACAAAACCAAGTGCATAGGAAAAAACCTTTAATATCTGTTTTCCTATTCATCACTCATTTTTAAACTTGCTTTCTACTTATTTCTGTAGAAATTCTTGTGACCAACCAACATCTTACAGGCCACAGTTCTTACTAATTGAAGAGCCAGGATCTGGGCAAGCTTCTGTTTTGGCAGCTGCAGTGATACATTCCCTGGAAAAGTTTCCAAT
Organism: Chloebia gouldiae; assembly: GCA_003676055.1. NCBI lineage: Eukaryota > Metazoa > Chordata > Aves > Passeriformes > Passeridae > Chloebia > Chloebia gouldiae. Next base: position 38,009,856 of record QUSF01000001.1, on the reverse strand, counting down.
TTATTCACTAGATACACCAGCTTTGTTTGCTAGCACATTGCCAGATGAAACATGTACAGGTAGCTTTTTTGCTCATTAGTCTCATAGGATAAATGTATAAACTAGTGAAGTTAGGAAAAGTCATTATCAATATAAGTGGCCTGATTAAATATGCTGTTTTGTTAACTTTTGTCTGAAAATCCACTTTTCTGATGGAATGATACCACCTAAGAATTTTATACATAGTCATGTTATCCATTTGAAATATAACAGGGAGAATATTACTAGCAGCTCAGGAAGATGGGAAGTGCTGCTAATAAACCCCTTTCTGTAGCAAGAAATCCTGCTGGTCTTACATATCTTTTCTGCCTAACAGGCACACTTTCAAAGCTTCAGGGCTTTTTCAGGTGTGTTGAATTACAGTCTTTTGTTGCATGACAGAGCTACTTCTTGGCTCACAAACTGTAATTCCTCCTAAGTGTGACAGCACAAGTTCTTTTTTTTTTTTTTAATCTTATTAGCAGTGCTGAGCCATCACACAGACTGAACCAGTAGACTTTAGAATGAGTTATATTAAAATTCTCACAACTATGAAACATACATTTAGTTATAATACAGGTTATATAGTATTATATACAGTTACTTTGGAACAAAGGGGAAGGCAATTGTTTAATATTCTTGATATATGTGTATAGCATCAGCTAAAATTCTGCTCTGCTGGAATTACCTTTTCATATTAGTCAATGGCAATAGTTAAGATACATGGAATGATGGAAAAATCAAAGTAACAGAACTCGAAGTTATAATATTACTGAAATTATTCATCATATATACAAATGCAGGACAGACCAGACTTCTGGTAGAATACTGAGTAAAATAACAGATTTTGGAAAATCACATCTGCCTAGAAATTACTGGCAGTAAGTTTCCATTTGGTGAAGGATTTTAGTTACAAGTGTGCCAAGATTATGCAAGGATAATACCATGTAGACATTTCACAGATTTATGGGTGTTGTTCCTGAGCCAATAATACAGAAGCAATTAGATGCAGTAAACTTCTGAGAAGGTAAAAAAAGTCGTGGGTGAGGCTGGTTGCAATAGAAACCATACTTTGTCTTTCCTTCATCCTCTGGGCATGCATCTGCTGTGGTTTCAAACAGTTTGGACTTTACAAAAGTGGCAAGGCTGAATCAGTGACCCCCTTGTTACATTTACAGGTCGTGTGAGTGCTGGGGAGTTCCCATGGTGAAGTCTAAACACAACATTTCTGTGTTTCAGTAGCCTCCTTGGGAGATCTGGAGGTTTCTGCCAAAGCTCATGGCCTGCCCCTTTGTGGATATTGTTTCTTCCAAGGGGAACAGATTTCCTTATGGAACTCTGATCAGTGGGAAGGGAAGCATTTTCTAATTAATTGACTAGAGAAAGTAAAAGAAAAATAGTCTAATTTCCTGGGACCTGATTAGGAGCAGGGTATTATCCAACATATATGTTCCCATTTTGCTTTTTCTAACTTGGATTTCTTGATTCAGTATTAAAGATTTCAACTGCCTTCTTGTAAATAAATGCATTTTATAGAATAAAATGAAAGAGCAATTTAAAATAAATGAAAGGCTAAATTTCTCCTGTTGAGAGTACTACTGGCACTTGTAAGATATTTGGATGGCTTCTGAAACTCAAACTATAGATCTTTGTGTATGCTTTAAATACTAGACACTTTAATGGCTCATTAAGCTAATATATGTAAAAAAGAATAAAGGCTGCATTATTCTCAGTTAATGTAATGCAATTTTAGAGAAAAACGTATTACAGTATTCAATATTATGAGCTCAGCAGGGTCTCCTCCCCTTTGCTGAGATTAATTCATACACGGAAAAGGAACTGATAGGTATTTTATGCTGTCCCAGCTGAAGAACTACATATGAGACTTAAGTTAAAGACAATGTAGTTGCTACATTATCACCAGCCATGTTCACTGGCACATTCACATCACTGAATGTCAAACCATTGTGTTGCCCCGGTGTCTGGGACTCCCCCTAGAAAGAGAAAGGTAAGTTGGAATGCTGTGTAGCACTGATTGTGGTCCACCTTCCTTGCTACCAGAAGCAAGTACTTCTCACATTTTGTCTTTACTCCATGTCTCTTGTTTTAACCAGTGACATGCTCTTACAGCCCTTATGCAAAATTCCTGATGAAGTTACATGAATTCTCCTTGGCTAAGATCATTGAATGCTTGGATTGGAAGGCACCTTAAAGAACATCTAATTGTAACCCTCTGTCATGTGTAGCAGCACCATCAACCAGGCCAGGTTGCTCAAGGCCCCATCCACCTTGGTCTTGAACAATTCCAGGGATGAGGAGTCCACAGCTTCTCTGGCCAACCTGTTCCAGTGCCTCATGGCACTCAGAGTAAAGAACTTCTTCCTGATGTCTAATCTAAACCTGCCCTCCTACAGCTTACCACTGTTCCCCATTGTCCTATCACTATATGCCCATGGGAAAAATTCCTCTCCAGCTCTCTGGTAGGCTCCTTTAGGTACTTGGTGTCTTCTATAAAGTGCTTTGAGCCTTCTCTTCTCCAGGCTGAAATGCCCACTATCCCAGCTTGTCTTCACAGAAGTGCTCCAGCCCTCTAATCAATCAATGCATTTAAGTAAATTGAACAAATCTGTAGTGTTTCCATTCTTTAATGAATTTAAATTATATTTACTGATTATCTCTTATGTAAATGAAGATTTCCTCATAAAAACACATGGAAAGAGTCCCTAAGTTACTGACCAAATAGTGACATCTCTGGTATACTGAGTAATGACTGACATTTGGCACCATTTTCTGTGGAATTATACCTGAGATACACAATTGCAGCTTGGGAAACTATATTTCTATGAAACGATCAGTAGGGACCTCTCAGAAACTTTGCTTGTTTGGAAGTAATAATTTATTTATGTGTTTGTTCATTTTGCTATATATGCCAGACAGTAGGAACTAGCAGCTTTGCAACTGTTCCCACTGTGAAAATAAGGTCTTGGAAATATGATTCTCTGCCTCTACTGATTAGCTGAGCATTGAATGTATTTAGCAACCTGAAAGAAAGAGAATGAACTTGGAACAATGTCAAATACTGTGAAAATATTAAAGAGAGACACACCTGATTGTATATCTGCAGAAGTATCAGAGAAGATCAGTTGTAGTGAATACCAGAAAATCTGAGATTCATTTGAGTGGGTGAAACTATCTGATGCTGTTTTCAACCCACACTTCCAAATGAAGAGGAAATAATTTACAGTTGTTTAAAAATGGGAGGTTGGTAGATTTCATTCGATTTCTAACGCTGTGTAAATAGCTATTGTGACAGACAATACCTCTGAACGCATTCACAACAGCAAAGTAGTTTGCCTTGATCACTCATCACAGTGAATGTCAAATTAATTTGCAAGATCAGTACACTCCTGGAATTACAATTTTATTCATTCTGGATACGTTGCTGACAGTCCCTGAGTTTTAATTCTGCAGAAGTCATGACTAGAAGAGGAAATGTAACATGCTGATTATACAAAAATCAATTTCATTGTTAACTGGGGAGAAACACTGAAGGGAAACTGTACTCACAGAAAGCAGAGGTAGTGGAATATTTATGCACTGGAGCCTATTTAAATCTGTTTCTTCTTTATTCATTTTATGTGGGTGAGAATGAGATCTCAGACATGAAAAACAGTGGCTACTATTTTGCTATATTTTTAACACTATAAAATTGATTTTCTTTCTGTATGTACTAAGGTCTTTATTGCTTTTGATTACTGGGAGTCTTATTTTGTCTTCCCCAAGAAATGTGAGTAGTTTTTGACTTAGTTCTGAAATATTTAATAGAAAAGTTCAGCTTTTCTCCCATCTTGCAATGTGAAACCTGCTTGAAGTAATTAAGCAGGACTTGCTTATTTGCTTCTGATGAAAAGGGTGGTCAGGCGAGCAGGAGTAGCTGATAATAAACATTCTATCGTTGCTGCTAAAAGAGACTTCTTCTTTTGGAGATGTAACTGTTCATACTAGAATGAAATTTTGGAGATGCTTAGTGTTCATACTAGAATGAAATTATTCTAGTCTATGTATGTTTTAATTTACTGCCAGGTGTATAAGCCTTGTAACAATCCCAGTGATTTGCAGGTGTTAACACTTCTATTCTTCTGTGTGAACGGAAAATGGTGTCCTGGATATGTGACTTATTTTGTTTTGAGTGTGAATTAGAGTTATGAGAACTGTGAGATCTTTCTGCTGTGCCTTGGTGAACTGAGAGATCTCTCTAGATTGAGGCTTTATCATAGCACAAAGGCAAAGTATTGTAGGGTTTTGGTTTGCAGACTCTGGTGCTAAGACAGTGCCACATTCCATATGTGCTCTGTGTGTGTGTGGGTGTTTAGTGTGTGTGTGTGTATGTATATTTATATGCAAGTGCTCAAGTGGTCAGCAGACTTGTCACTGGAAGATGAGTCACAGGTATAAGATGCTTCTGTTACCATCCTGCTAAAGGATTGAAGAACTGAAAACCCAGTTTCTTCTAAGAATGGTAAAATTATGCCAACCTCTGTATATATTAAAATAAAACTATTAAATCAAAACAAGTAAGAGATTAAACAGGAAGAAGTGGTTAATACAGACAGCTTTTTGAGTGGCTGAGGAAATGAATTCTACTTATTTATGGATCTGTGTTTTTGATCATTGAATGCCTCAGTGTTTAGTAAGTCAGGAATACTTCCTATGGTTGTGGCATTCATAATGGCTCTTTTAACTGTGGATTGTCCAGGGTCTAACTGCACTAAAGTTCACTTTAAGCTCTTTTCCATTAGGAATGCACTAAATTGCAAAAATATCTGAAGAAGCTTTTATAGCTTTCATAGCATGGATATGAATAATGTACTGATACTTGACAGCCATCAGCTTGCCTCTTGCCATTGAGTAGAAACAAACTCTTGTGGTAGATATTTTGAAGAATAATGGCAAATTGCCATTTGAAAAGTACAACATAAAATAACAAATATTAAAAAAAAATATTTATTTTGCAAAGGAAAGCAATAGTTTCATTAGTAGTTTCAATACCAGTGTATGACAACATAATTCAATCTGAATGTTTTGCAGTAGGAATACCTAAATTGTAATTTAGCAGTGGTTCATAATAAATTGTCGCTGTGCTGATTTACAGTGTGGGAAAGATGATAATCTGTAGAATGCATGAGAATGAATGGTGAGAAATAACAAATCAAAATTATTTATAATATAAAAATGTTGAATGGCACTATTCCATCTGATGCCATATGCTTGATATGTCTTTACTTTCTGCAAATTAGACATATTTTATGGTTATGGTAGCTCAACATTATTAAGTACTTTTTAAGACCAGCAGCATTGAGTAAACTCATGTTCCCTCTGGGCTTCTGTACAGTAATTTAAGGTTTAATGATATCCTGAAGATTTAGGTTGCTTACTTTCCTGATATTTATATCTAGAAATGCTAGGGATATTTTTCTCTCTGAATAGATTATGGTGGGATACTTTTTGTGCTAACCTAATGCTATCTCAATATTTTGTCAGTATAATCTCTACTGACCTGCTCTATTCCTGGTCTGCCAAGAATACTTTCTTTAGGACCTAATCCCAACCACATATACTGCAGGTTATCGTAAAATAGTTTTCCTGCTTCCTAGCTGCATTTGTGTTCAGCCGTAGGTCAAATTGCACCAATAAAATAGTGGAGATTTTCTATATTTTATTTTCTCACTAGGATCAAGTCAGTTGCTTTCTTAGACTGCTTTGGGTCTGGGATGAGATGCTGGGGTTCTTGACTTTTTTTTTTTTTGAATGTGCTCCATGAGAAAAAATAGATGGAGAGGAGAAGATGGGAAAAGATGAAATGGTTAAAAGAGAAATATTTTATAAGTTCATGGTATGATTGAAGAGATGTTGAGCTAGGAACTACAGTAGTGTACCTTGGTGCCTTGAATTTGCTTTTTGGAAAATGCTCCTACTTTTTTTCTTCTATGTGACTTAGTCTCCTTTCTGCACAATGCAGGTCTTGGTGCAGATGGAACCATGTGGCAGCTGGAATGTTCATGCAGAACAGCAGTTTTGAAAATACTCCTGGGTACCATAAGTAGGTGTGTGGGCTGCTTGGTTATTGAATAATATATAACCCCCCCAAATCCTTTCCTTAAAATGCAATTACTCACATGAATGCCAAGAAGAAGAGATCTGGACAAGCAATAACAAAAATGTGTTTTTTGGTTTTTTTTTTTTTTTTTTTTAAGGAAAACAGAAGCTGGGAATGTGTTTGAGGTAGAATAGAAAGATGGAACAAATTTAGATTTATGTACAGTGCTCCACATTCATAGAGGGAGCCCTAAGATTAAAAGCTGAAAGGCAGAAGTTCTGCAGTACAGTGAATGGTATGTTAAGAGATGTATAGCACAGAGAGGTTGTGAAAATAAAGTGTCTCTATGCTCTTACCAAATGGAAGGACTTGGACTTCCATTTTGCTTCACCGCAGTGCTGTTCAGATGTTGACATTAAAAAATAACTTTCTAATTTGAAGGGGAGGGCATTATATTCCTGATTTTCTGAATAGCAGAGTTGCTCTTTGGTGGATTTGCAGCAAAACTTTGCCTATAAAAAAGAATCTACTATTTTCATGACTCATGTTAAAGGAGTAAAATAATTTCCACTATCACCTGATTTTTCTCTTACAGTTTTATGGTGGACAAGAGATTGGTTTATCCATTATGCCTGAATATTAGACTGAGGTACCTAGGTTTGAATAGCCAAAAAAAGGATGCTAAATCTTTCCATGCTTCTCCTTTCTATCCTGCAGGCAACACTTCTTACTCATCCTTGTAAAGTCATTTGAGGTTTTGTATCTATGACAGTGTGAGTAGTAATTAGCAGTAATTCTGAACAGATAGGGAAGAAAAAGACTTAGAATCAGTACATTTTTTTTTTTACAAAAAAAAAAAAAGCATGGATTCTGTCTTTATTTGCATAGCCAAGTGATTTATTTCTGTACACATTTTCTGTCAGAGATTCCTGTATTATTTTGTTAAATAATGACACCTAAAGACACTATGGATTATTGTTTTGGTATATATGCAATGTTAAATGTAAAGCGGTTTCATGAAGAGAACTGAAATGAGACACAGATGATTCATTTACACATTTATTTACTATCCTGCTTATTCTATCAGACTGAAATGGAGAACAATGCATTTATTTTAAAGACATTTGACGTAAATTAAACAGATATTTTGATGTTGAACAATTGTACAGACTACAACATGCATATTAATATGTAGATTGGTGTAGGAATACTTAGTTGATCAGCAAAATCTAGTATGACAAAAATAATAATCACATTTCCTTTTTTATGAAGTTAAAATGCAGCTGATATGGAAACATTGATAAGAATACCACTAAATGTGAGAAGTTATTAGTCTAATGAAATCAAATGGTGAGTTGAAAAAATAAAGCTATTGTCAAAGTTTTATCTACAGAAAGAAACTAAATCAAACTGTTTCTAACAAATACAATAATAATGAAAAAAAAAGCATGTTTGATGCAATTACCATTGCAAAATGCCCTATTATTCCCCTGCCCCACCCCCAAATACAAACAATGCATGAAGCAAAAGCAGCATATTCTCCCACAAAATGTCTGGGGCATTTTGTAAAGGCAGATGAATGAGATTAGACAAGACTTATCACATATGCTTTTATCTCCTAGTGACAGTACTTTTAAAGAAAGATACGTTATTAATAGAGCAACGTATGATGAAATGTTGCTAAATCTGTAAAACTGAACAATAGTGAAGACACTGCTATTGCCCCAAGAGAACTTGAAAAAATACTGTTGTGCTTTTTTTGTTTGCAGCATTCAGAGCATTCACAGAGGAATACAAAGTAAAGTTCATTAAACTCCATAAAACTAATAATAGTCATGCTACTGTATCTATGAAACTAACACAGTAATAACATAGAAACATGAATTAGTACATATTTAATTTGATATTTACAGTGATCTTAAAGCAATAGGCTATGTATTCAATGCTCAGCTTCTTTGTACACTAATCCCTCCATGTTTCAGCTTATCAGCATGGCTCCTTTGATTTTTGAAAGAGTTGCACAAATAAAACTCTTCAGAACTCTGATAATTTAGACATATAAATCCAGAACTCTGCATCATAGCAGAAGTCCATATCCATGATTGTCCCCAACAGTTTTTTTTTTTTATTTCTTTTTTAATGTATTTAGTAATGTGTTAGAAACTGTTTCTTTTGCCTAACACTATAATATATTGCTCCATCCTTCAGTTTTATACAGGCAGAATTCACACTGGCATTCTGCTTAAGGACTTCAAGGACAGGCATAAATGTTTTGTGTTCTGAAACTTCACAGAGAGATGCTATCTGAGCAAAACTTAGAGCAAAAATATGGCTACAAGATTTATGTCCTTCACCTTGAAATGATTAAAAGAAGTAAGATAAGGAATAGGCTTTTTGTTCCTTGCATTAATGTTCAAGATACATCCCAGACATCAGAGCAACAAAGCACACAACCAAAACCCTACTAGTTCCTCAATTTAAATAAATTTCAGCTGGTGATCCAAATAGGAATATATCTAGGCATGGCAAATCAGCACAAAATAGTCAAGCTGGGCTTCTGATCCTCCATCAATACACAGCAATTTGCTTTTATTCATACTAATATAAAGTAAGGGTTACTGTTAAGTGAAATAAAGCTCCTTGCAATCAGTTTAATCATTCCACTGATTTTGGAGTAAGTCTAGTGCTGTCTGTACTGTCTTCATCATATGTAACACCAACTTTAGAGTAAATTCACTGTAGAAATATGCAGTATATAGAGTTTGATCCAAACTATGAAACACAACTATCCAACGGTTATCAAGAATTTCTTGTTTAAATGATTTTACGTGGGTTAACTTGGGGAATGCACTAGGAACAATTTAATCTTTGGCTACATATTGCTTTTTTATGCAATACCACTGCTGCAAATGGCAAAATTTGCTTGAAGAGAGTAGCCATCTTCTATGTCTACATTAGCAAGTTGTACAATACCAGGAGGTTTGTTGAGGGCAACCGTTTGTACTGACAGTATACATTATTGGGGTACAATTTTTGGACTCGCTGTCATCTGGTATCAGGGCCTGAATGCTTTGTCCTGCAGCATATCTGGTGTCATCGTGGAAGAAGTTTTCTAGTTCAACTTCACCTAAAAGTAGTCCAATTTGCACGGTGCAGGATTGCTTGCTTATTGAACCAAAGCATGAGAAGTTGGGGTAGCTGAGAGATTCACGTCAAGAGATCTCTCCTGGTTTTTTCTAAGATGCCAGTGTAAATTTAACCATAGACTTCCAGATTTAGAAGTGTACATTTTTCCTGCTGATGCTAAATATGTATTTAAATAGTTATTTGAGTTAAAAAATTACCCTAATAAAATGAATTATACAGACTGCCATTAGATTCATGGTTTATATTAATCACAGGACTACAGTCAATGTCTGAGGTAATGACAGGTCACCATTCTTTTTAGTTCATTGGTATAATTATTTTTGGATTAAACATTAGCTAATACCATATTTTTTAGTTACTTTTGAGTAAAAAGAGTAGTAATATTTGTGTGCTACTTCCTTGTTCCACAGTGGTATTCATCAGAATCTGTATTAGGTGTCATAAAAAAACCCTAAATATCAATCAATAATAATATAGGATTAGAAATTATCACTGTTGTTTTGGAAGAAATTTCCATTTTACTAATGGGTAATACTTCCTAAATATCATAAATCAGCATTTAAAAGAAATACTGTTTAAACCTGGAACAAAATAAATACAAATACATGTACCCCACTTGCAGATGTCCCATGGTGTATGATCACTGAACAAGAAACCATCACACAATGCAAACAAAATTTTTTCTTTCATTTTTGCCTACCAGTTACTTAACCTTGCTTTGGTAAGGAAACTGACAGAGGACCTGCAAAAGGTTTGACTCCCAGAACACCTGATCTGTTTTAGAAAGCATTTCAGCTGGAGTTAAAGCTGAGCACCACTAATAAAACCAGGTTGGACAAAAGACAAATATTCACACTTAGATCGATGGCTCTCTTAATAGCATTTACCAGTCAACTGCTTTTAAAAAAGTTCTTGCAAGAGCACTGAAAGCTTTTCCATGAAGGATGGGTACCCTTTGGGAACACTGGAGAATTCAGAGCACTTTACAACTAGAAAACCGGGAGAAGTGACACTCAGTTCTTGTTCCTTGGTTCAAATGCAGCATCTGGTCATTTTCACCACACTACCAAAACACTTTCCTGACAATTAATACACTCCTATCATCTTGTTGGGTGGGTTGTCTTCTGACCATTCCCAAGAGGAGAAGAATTATATTGTGAGGAAAATGGGAAGAGATCCAAAGATCAATAAAAATATCAACAAGTAATATCTTATTTTTCAGGAAAGTCTCTTGAAAAATGATTACAGATCAGATATTCTTGTGGCAGGTGAGTGGGTAATAGCATCACTGAACCTGTTAGTTCTATGTTAAAAATTACAATGGAAGAGTGGAACTAAATCTTTTGCTACTGGCATTTTTACCTTATTTAGTGTGAACAAGGATTCTTTTACATATGTTTTATTATGTCTCTTTTAATATAGTACACTAAAACATGCCTTGTTTACTTACAGTTTTCTGCCTTCTTTCCCCCTTTGTTGTGTTTGCATTTCTTGCTTGATCTGTGCTGGCTACTTAGAAAAAAAAGGCGTACTGCATTATTTTGCTTCTAATATATGTTTTTATGATCAAAATATATATTTGCTATCCACATGATTAAAAAATTATTCAAATCGAAAAGCCAATCAGTTAAACCCTGGACATTTTTACCAGTCTATGTGCAATAGAGCTTCAAGAAGACAACTGTCTTTTTTACTGGACTGTGGTTTAGAGATGAGATTGAACAAATTAATTAAATAACTTGAAGGTAAACCTTGAAAGAAACAGAAGCTCAGTCAACATGGAAGGGAAGAGGTCTGCTTTTAAAATAACTCGTTGTTTTTCAAGGAATACAAATACATTGACCAGCATTACCTGTTATGAAATGACTCATGAAGCCAATTGTCATTTAGATGTATAAATGCTATAGGCAAATATACAACTGTCTGTACACCTTTCGAATTACATAATAGTGTGCTAAAAGGCTCTTCATGTCCATTGCTCTAGTGTTAGATCAGATATCACCTCTCTAACATCACTAATGTTTGAATTTTGAGACCAATTGTGAAGTGAGGACACAGTGCACTAGACTGCTGCATTAGCACAGACGCTTCTATAGTCTATACAATGTAGCATTAAAAGGCCTTTTGTGTTTTCATTTAAAAAAGTGTATTTTATATAAATTCGGTAGTGCAAAAACTTCCTACACCTTGTTACATTCTTTACATTACATACTTCCCCTGTAAACATCTTTCCTGTAGGAACTTCCTTTGCAGTTTGTGCGAGATATTCCCCCCTACCCCCTGCTCCCCACCCGGATTTCAATTAATGTGACTATTACTCAAAAACTCTTCTAATTACTCTGTGAACATTTTTAAAATATGTGCATTTGGTTTCATCATTGAAAAGGAATTAAAACTTTGATTCACGATTCTGCAGTTAGTAAAAAATATAAAAAATAGATCAATTGCAAAGCTATCTTCCTGAACATTCTTCATTTTCCAGTAATGCGAGGAGTCAGACCCCTTTCAGGTGCACAAAAGAGTCACTTCTTTTTAAGACTCCTTAAGTTGCACATCTGGCATTAGAGACTGATCCCAGAACTCAGACACATTCTCCTCTTACTGTAGTGAATGGGTAGTAAGTCTAAAATGGCTTCAAAGTTTTAGAAAATAAAAAAAAATATACTTGTATAATTTTGCATAATTTGCTGCATATCAACCCATGATGAATGACATGATCCCAGCCTTCACTTCTTACACCTGCTGTACTGGATAGAAAGCTAGATCCAGTCCTGCAACTGCTCAAGGAGATGTTTCAATCAGGAATTATACAAGTTAGATATTCAGAGGTGGGTCCTTTATATGCAGTCAAGACTGGAAAAACCACATGTCTAAACCTATGCTTCTGGAAATAGTTTTCAACATAGTCAAAAGTAGATAGCAAAATTATACCAAAAGCATTTCTAAAGTGTAATAATTTTGCTTCCAGTATTTAAAAAAAATAAAGCATCTGTTAATAAAGTGAATTGCATTTCTTTCAAAATAAATGTGCTTCTCTGAAAACATTTAAAATACAGCAGCAAATAAGGGCCTGGTCTTTCATCTGATTCATATAGTTAAAGTTTCTGTTGATTTTCTTCAAGAGGCAAAGAGTATCATTCTTCTCATTTAGATTTCAATCAATCCCTTTTTCCACCAGACTCACACTGGTTTCAGGGGAAATTCATTTTTGCAAGAATTGAGGCCTTGACTTTACTCATTTTAAATTTGTAGTGATTTTAATAGGCCAGAATCAGGTTTGCATGAACTTTATCTCAGGAGAGCTTTAGGAATTAAACCTCTGTTCCTGCAATAGGTTCCCTATGGCTGGACTCCTCCCTTTCCATCAAGTAGCACAGGTCTAAGGGGCTTTTCCAAAGCATAAGGGTCACCTGGGAGAAAAAGCACACAGAAGGAACATGACAGAACTCAGTCTTGCCAGAACAACATCATTGTCTTGAATGGGAATTGTCTGTGGATCTAGAGCATGGAACCAGGTCCCATTTGGTCTTAATCTGGACTTCAATAGTTCACGAGGATGTAAAGGCAGATCAAACACACCCATGTGATTTCATAAAACTGCACATAGAAAATACAAACCAACACTTCAGGCATATAAAAATTGACTGGCATTTAGTTTTAGTCACTGAAAATATCTAGAAACTAAAAAAAATGGTAGAAGATTAATGACTATAAAATATTAAAGAGCTAAGTTTGGGCATAGTGAGACACAACATGATTGAAAAGTGTTATGTAGAATACAATATAAATACTGAATGCAGCAACAAGTTGAAATTAACTGCAATTAAAGACAAAAAATATTTTTTATTTTGAGAATTAATGACCAGACATTGTTTGAAAATAAAAAGACATTATATTCTCAGTAACTCAAATGACTGAAGAGATACCTCAATATTATCTTGTTACAGAAATAAGAAAACTGATGGAAATATAGAAAACTTTTTTTAAAAAACCACCTAAGTGATTGTGCTGTGCTCATTGTTTGGCCCAGCCACCAAGGTCAATATTTTGGGGCTCTTCAAACTTGCCTCTTTTCTATGTGCCATGCTTGAGTGAGGTTTGTGGCATTGGCCCAGCCATTTAAACAAAGGGCCATGTTGTAACAAAAATGGTTGTTCCTTTACATCACATGCACTAGGTGCTTGGTTGTTAAATATTCAAGTGACAGAAAAAGACACAAGTAAAAATTAACCTAGCTCCACTAGGGTGAGTAGAAGCCTGCTGTTCCAAAACATGCATTGATTGGTCTAAAGTACTTTTAAGCCTTCCTTATAAAAAAAAATAAAAAAAACAAAAATGAAGAAAAAAGAAACCCAAACAAACAAAAGGGAACATTTTTTAGGACATGTCTGTGTAACTGCATACATTTGCTTATGATTAGAATTCATGAACTGAATAAACTTTTTATGATTTAGGGAATTAAAGCACTCTAGAAGGATTTTAAAATATATTTTTTATCATAAGAAGCTATGGATTTTGGATAAAATAAAAATAGCTTTTTTGAGACAGTGGTTAGATGAGTACTTTGTAATGAAGGCTTTGGTTCAGTGTCTTTCTTTTACAAAGCTGGAGAAATCAGTGGAATGCTTTGGCAGTTATCAGTGGAATGATTGACATTTTCCTTTATTTAAGTATAGTGGAAATCCTGTACTCCATTTCAGAACAGCTATGGAAGGATGGGTTGAGGTAAAGTTGGTGAGTCAAGTGATATCTACTGTCAGTCCAAATAATTGAACTGAAAAACACAAACAAGCTTTGGGGTATGGAAGACCTGAGGCAAATCACATGCACATGAAGCCTTTTTTTCTCCAGCTACATGATTTATGATAACAAAAGGTACCACTTTCCCCTACAAACCTTATCTCTTATGTCCTTACACCTTAACGGCTTCAACAACATTGCCATTACTGAAGTATGAGCACTGCATGGAGAACAAAAGGTAAAAGATTAAAGATCAAGCAAAGAAGCAAATAGCATTAAATCAAAAGAAAAATAAAAATGTGGGAAATATTTTTTAAAATACCAAAGTATAGTCTATGAGTTTGAAAATTTTTGGATGGATCTGAATAGCCATTTGGCACTATATTGCCACAGAAATAACTATGATTTTAAATTTTAAAATTGGACTTTTTTTTTCTTAGTTATGAAATGTTGGCAATTTTAAATAAAAATATCAAATGCTTCAAGTTCTGGTCATTAAATCTTTGCTTTCCCTCACAGGATCATTAATTAAACTGACAAATGCAATAACTGAAGTTCTACAAATAAAAAAAACCCATCGTGGTTTATAACACAGATAAACTAAAATACTGTAGTCCTTAATTAACAGATATACTCATGAGCTTTTTAACAGAAAGCAAGATACATGAGATGCTTTAAGTAGAAGTTGCAATTTTGCAACATAAGTCTGTACAAAACCTCCAGGCAGCACGCTGTGAAGGAAGTACCTGTGTCCCAGGAAATGCTTTTTCCATAAATCCTTGTTAACAGTAGCTTTCCCCCCAACCCCAAACTATTTACAAGTATATGCATTTTGCAAGCTCAAAGCACCTTATTTCACATCCTTATGAATGCATGCATTGACATTTCATCCTTTCATGTGCAAATTCTAAAATTCATTGTAACTGAGGGAAAAAAAATTTAAAAGAGTTCAAAACCTGTCTACAATCATAAGTGAAAGGATCAAAAATGTCAGATGTTGCAGACCACTAACTCCTAATAAAGCTCTCTTTATTGTATTCACCATTCTTGAGTAATTTTTCCCCTGTTTTTTTTCAGTTTGTTACAAAAGCATTCTTTTTTTTTTAATTAAACAGTATTTAAACTAAACAACTCTTCATGCCATGCAAAAATAACATTTTATGCACTTTTGTTGAGGCTTTCCATGTTTTAGTTCATAGGCATTACTAAATGTGTTTTAAGAAAAGATATTTTTATTGCTTCTGTAACTAGTCACATGCTAGTTTCACGTGTAGGACAGTAACCAGTTTCTCCTGGACTTGAATGAATTTCTGGAGAAAATAAATGGTTTTCCATTTTGTGGCCTTCTTGGTTACTGTCTGGCTTTACCTCACCCACAGCATGGTAAATGTCTTGAGTACAGTTGTGGCTCATGCTTTTGGGTGAAGAGCTGACCTGTGGCTCTCCTGTTAAATTGTTGCCATCACTGTGTTTATCCCCACAGCAATTTGTCTTGATATCCTGTTTTTTCTCATGTTTCATACCATGTAACTCCATAAACTCTTCTTCTTCTCCAGTGTCTATTTCAGTGAAGCTCCTCCTCTCTTTAGAAGGGAAACTGAAAATTTTTTGTTTGGGAAAGAGAGGGGATGATTTTTTAGCAGGTCCTTGACAAAGTGCAGGTGCATCAGCACCAAGTACAGGCCGTTCACCTTGGGGGGAATTTTCTTCTAGGAGAATGGTGCTGATGTGCTGAGCAGTGGCCTGTGTGAAGTCTGCTCCTGCTGTCACTGGCAGTGGCCTTGCAGTGCTCGGTGGAGTTTGTGGAGCACCACCTCTATTGTCTTTAAAATTAACTTTAAGGGATCTAGATTTTAATGGGTTGCTACCTTTCAGGGAGCTTTTGGGGCTTTCCATGGCAGAGTCAAAAGGAAAATGACCATGTGAAACAGTTTGGGACCCACTACCATCACTGATAACAGCTCTGTTGATTGGATTATAGTCAAAGGTGACATCAGTTGGAGAAAATCCTCTGTCTTTTGCAAATGGTATAAACTGAGAACTTCTTGCTCTTTGGTTTTCTTCCAGGTTAACAGCATCAGTTGGAAATCTCATTTGCAAGTGAGAGCCAGGAAACAGAGAGAGCGGAGACCTCTCTGTTTCCGTGAAGTCAGTTGCACAACTGGCAAAACTGTCGATACTGGATGTGCTTCTCATGTCCATTATGACGTCCGCAGGCCCTGTCGGAAGCGGATCTCTCTGACCTATAACTTCTTCCATTTCTATTTCTTCTTCATAACTGGGTGGCTTTGCTGACTGGTCTTGGTAACCAGCATTAAGATTAGGTTGAGACTGGGTTTTAGTAATTTCATTATACAGCATTTCCAATTTTTGAGCACTCAGGTGCTGTGGGCTGGAGGATGCTGCAGCATTGTTCAATTGCTCATGGGAGTCTTGTTGACTAACTTCTTGGTACTTGTTTTCATAAGATTTGTTTGAGCTTGTTTCAGACATTGTCCTTCTGGCCCATTTCCACCTGCTTGGGGACAGGTGGCTGTTATCAGATGTCTCCTTTGGACTGAGTGGTTCTCCAAGCTTTCCTGAATCTACTGCTACATCGATCATTTCCATACTGCGAGCAAAGGCATCTTTCAGATTCATGGAGACAATACTGCCATTTCTTTTAGCTCTCT
This sequence comes from Chloebia gouldiae, assembly GCA_003676055.1. Taxonomy (NCBI): domain Eukaryota; kingdom Metazoa; phylum Chordata; class Aves; order Passeriformes; family Passeridae; genus Chloebia; species Chloebia gouldiae. The sequence continues at coordinate 37,993,182 of QUSF01000001.1, read as the reverse complement.
CAAGTGCTTCTCTCCTCTTAATTGCCTTCTCCTGTCTTTTCTGCTCCTTATAAAATTCTGAGAAATTGTTCACAATAATTGGTATAGGCAGGGCTATGACCAGCACTCCTGCAATACAGCAAAGTCCTCCAACTATTTTACCTAATAAGGTCTTAGGATAAATGTCACCATATCCTACGGTAGTCATAGTGATTGTTGCCCACCAGAATGATGCAGGAATACTTGTAAATTTTGTAGCATCCTCATCCTTTTCAGCAAAGAATACAAGACTTGAAAATATCATTATTCCCATGGCTAAAAATAATATCAGCAAGCCCAATTCATTGTAACTCCGCCTGAGTGTAAAGCCTAAAGACTGAAGGCCCGTTGAATGTCTGGCGAGCTTAAGAATCCTTAGGATCCTCATAATTCGAAATATCTGAACCACACGTCTGACATTTTGGAACTGCAGGACACTTTTATTGGACTCTGTGAGGAAAATGGTGACATAGTATGGCAAGATAGCCAGTAAGTCAATGACATTTAATGGGCCTTTGAAGAACTTCCACTTATTTGGTGAAGACAGAAAACGCAAAAGATACTCCATGGTAAACCAAGCAATGCACACAGCTTCAACGTGTGCTAGCTGAGGGTTGTCATTTGGCTGCCCAAATTCATCTATTTCTTGAAGTTCTGGCAGTGTGTTAAGAGACAAAGCAATAGTGGACAGGACGATGAACAGAATGGACACAATGGCCAAAATCTGTAAAACAAAATAAAAAATGTTTTGGTTAGACTGATACAAGTGTACTTGTCAAGGTTTGATTAAATCCTTTTAAATGCACGTGTGTCAAATAAACACAGATTGGTCTAAGATGTTTTCACTGCTGCATTCATTATTTTGTTTTATTGTTTTGAAATTTGCACAGACAAAACATTAGACTCATCTTAGACATGGTCAAAACCTGATTTCTTTACTGCCTACAGTAAGCCAATTCATTTCAGAAAGCTGGCCATGACTGGTCTTACCATTTTTAAAATACAATAGGATGTGGTGGTTATTAGTGCAAGTCACCAAGTGGAAGATGTATAGTTTCTGCTAATGTGCAGAACATTTTGAATTTTCTACATTAATTGTAATTATGTAAAACTTTACATAGTGTGGTGTTGTAAGAGAGAGACAGGACATGATTTATATTTAGAGTGAAGAACTGAGCTACCCTCCAACTGGGCCTCAGATAAGCAGTCTTGGTGGGGCATGGAAGCCTTTTGTGTAGTAAGAAACTAGTTGTGGTGTAGTTAGAAATTATGTTAAGGTAACCACCAAGTAATGAGCTTTCTGAGTGTGAATTAAGGTAGAGGTGCAGTGTGAAAAGCCTGACCACCTTAAGGCAAAGGTAAACAATGTTTACTGACCAATGATAGCATGTTCACAACTTGTAAACTATATTGAAGTGTATATAAACTGCCATCTTTTAGACAATAAAGCGAGAACGTAGCTTTAACCATATTGGTTCGATCTGCATCTTGTCCAGTCCAGCTCCCTTCTTATTATAAGAAGTCCCTGGCTTTTGTGTGGAGAATTGATTGGGGAATACCATGTGTAAGATGGTAATTCAGTACTACATAGTGCATACTTGCCTAGACAGGCATAAATTTATGAGCTGAAAAGTTAAGAAGAATAAACATTAAGCACTATTCAGAAGACTAGTCCTGCTGAATTTTCATGTCTGAACAAATTTCAGATGCTACAAGAATTGAAGTTATTGGTCCTGAATAAGGTTGAGAGCAAGATTTTAAAAAGTAAGTAGTATGAGGGTGAACTGAGTTTCGCATAATTATTAAAACGTGTAAGTAGACAAAGGCTTCCAAGAAATAAAGTTTTGCTTTCTGTCTAAGGAGATAGGTTTTATAATATACTTTGTCACACACTTTCACAGAATCTTAGAATCACAGAATGACAGAATCACAGAAACATTGCTGTTGAAAGAGATCTCCAAGACCCTCAATTCCAGTGTTTGACTGAACACCACCATGCCAACTAAACCATAGCAGTAAGTGCCACACCACTTTCTTGAATGCTTCAAGACCTGCTGACTCCTTAGGCAGCCGTTCAAATGCCTGACAAACTTTTGAGTGAAGAAATTCTTCCTGATGTTCAGCCTGAACCTCCCCTGGTACAGCTTGGGGCCAAATCCTTTCATCATGCCACTGGTTGCTGGGGAAAACAGGCTGACCTCCACATGGCTACAGCCTCCTTTCAGGCAGTTGTAGAGAGCTGTAAAGTCTCTCCTGAGCCTCCTTTTTTTCCAGGCTAAACAACTCCAGCTCCCTCAGCTGCTCATCATATCACTTGTGAGCTGCTCTGTGCTCCAGACCCTCCATCATCTTTGTGGCCCTTTTCTGGACACACTCCAGCACCTCAAAGTATTTCTTGCAGTGAGGGACCTAGACCTAAATGCAGGATATGAGGTGCGGCCTCACCAGTGCCAAGTACAGGGGGATGATTAATTGCTGCCCTGGTCCTGCTGGTCACACTATTCCTGAAACAAGCCAGGATGCCATTGGTGGTCTTGGTCACCAGGGCACACTACTGGCTCATGTTCAGCCAGATGCTGAGTAGCAGTCCTAGATTTTTTTCCACTAGACAACTTTCCAGCCATTCTTTCCCATGTTGTTGTGACCAAAGTGGGGTTGTTGTGACCAAAGTGCAGGATCCAGCACTTTGTCTTGTTGAACCTCATACAGCTGGTCTTGGCCCATTGATTCAGCTAGTTCACATCCCTTTGCAGAGCCTCTTTGCCCTCCAGCAGTTCAACACTCCTGCCCAACATTGTGCTGTCTGAAACTAACTGAGGCTGCACTCAATCCCCTCATACAGATCATGAACAAAATTATTAAACAGGACTGGCCTCAATACTGAGCTTTGGGAAGCCCCACTAGTAACCAGATGCCAGCTGAATGCAGCACCTATCATCACCACTCAGCCATCCAGCCAGTCTTGAACCCAGTGAAGAGTGCTCCTGTCCAAGCTGTGGGCTGCCAGTTTTCTCTTACAGGAGAATGCTGTAGGAGACAGTATCAAAGACTTTACTAAAGTCCAGGTAGACAGCATCCACAGCCTTTCCCTCATCCACTAGGCAGGTCTCCTGGTCATAAAAAAAGATCAAGTTGGTCAGACAGGACCTGCCTTTCCTAAACCCATTGTGGCTGGGCCTGATCTCCTGATTGTCCTGTTCGTGGTGTGTGATTGCACTTAAAATAATCTGTCCCACAGCCTTCCCCAGCATCGAGGTCAGGCTGAGAGGTCTGTAATTCCCTTGACCATTCTTCTGACCCTTCTTGCACATGTATGTCACACTGGCCAACCTGCAATTGTTCTTGAGCTCTACACAGTTGAAACACTCCTAACATACCCACTCCAGAACTCTCCTTCCTCATCTGCTCCTTCTGAAGAGCTTATAACCATCCATTGCCACTCTTCATTCACATCAGTGTTTCCACTATGTTTCCGTGGTGGAAACTACATCACAGCTCTCCTGCTGCACAATGGCTTCCAGCTCCTCCTGTTTGCTACCCCAACTGTGTTCAGCCATGCACAGGCACTTCAGGTGGGCTGTTGATTTCACCCCCAGCACTGGCATGCTCCCCCCAGGCTCATCTCTATTCTCTTCCCCCTTCAAACCTAGTTTCAAACCTAATTTAAAGCCCTCTCAATCAGTCCTGCTACAATCCTTTCCCCCCCTTCCCCCCTCATCTGTCTCCAGCAGGCATTCTGTATAAATTGCCCTATGATGGAAAAAAAGACATTTTGATAAAGTTCAGGCATCTCTGTACCTCACACCCTTCCATTTCACCTGGAATATCTGGTCATTGTCTTTTACAAAACTAATATTATGAGAAAAAAATGAATATCAGTGAACCTCGCAGCTTTACCAGAAAGTTTATTTATTTATACTCTAAGCAATATGACCAATTTTGAGACAGTGAGCAAAGTGTTAAAATGATAAAAAAATTATTATAACACTTGGAAAAAAATTTTTTTTTGGTTGGAAGACCCAATTAAATCCACATTTTTATTAGAAATACTAAAATAATTTGTTTTCTGCTTTAAATATCAGTTTAAGCTCATTAATAAAAGCATTTACTTTCATTTCTCAGAAATGGAACTGTTAAATCCATTTGGTGATGTTCCAAGGATGCATTAGGTCTGACAAAATTGCTGGAACACCCAAGAGTGAAGTGAAGCTAAGAAAAATGCAAGTGTGAAGAGTGTATGCAGAGAGACTGGTCACAGTGGTGATAGAGGCTCTAGAGATAGAAAGGCCACCTCACTGTAGCTTTGAGAAAAATAGCAATAAACTTGTTTCATCTATCAGTTACCAAGTGGATATTCAGCTCTATAAGCACAAAAAGAAATTGCTCATGGTATTTGTCATTTGTACTTGTATTGTGTATTTGACATTATGTTGTACTTATGTACTATCTTTGGCCTTTTTCAGCTACTAACAGTACAGAACAGGTAAACAGATATCACCTTATATTCTGAAGTATTGAAACATATGTATTTGAATTTTTCTCTACCAGTGCTGCTTCTGTCTTTTTTCTTTTTTCTTTTTTTGGAAATTCTATTTATTGGAGAAATAAGATCCATTCATTTCTCCTGCCAAATGAGTTATGGACCATCTGTCTTCATCCTTCGTATAGTCCGTTCAGAAAACATCCTTAGGTTAATCTATCCTATTTAGGTGGGCTATACATTCCTTTAAAACTTCTGTTGACAACATCAGCAAAAGAAGCCAATCTTAGTAAAGAACGAGGGCAATAACAGTGCATATGTAGGAAGGGCTGATTAATGAAATTTGTAGCTAGGACTTAGGCAGACAAAAGACAACACTATAAGAGAGCAATAATTACCTTTCAAAGTATGAAAGTTGCCTGTATCATATTTCTGTATTAAAGCTGGAAACTTAAATAAGGTGTACGGGGTTATCCACTTCACCTAAATGACTGTGAAATTGCTAATGCAGGCTTGACTTCTCTAAAATACTCAATAGCATAATTATACTTTCAGAATTTACAGAACAAATGAACAGGGCACAGGTCTGAATAGTTGAGCTTGCAGTTTCTGTCAAGCTGAGGAGCCTCATTGGGGCCAGAATCAGAATGCAAGTAACAGGATTGGAAAAAGCTGTATAATACCAGGACCCAATTACTTGACATGCATTGTTCTTAAAAAAATTTTTAAGAATGTATCTGCCCAGCTGTCATCAAACTGATTTTAATTAGGAAACACTGACATTTCAGTCTGTCATAAGGGATTTATTCTATGCCTAAATGTCTACCAATATACAAAAAATCCTAGAAAAGAGGTGAATTAGTGAATAGCACCTCTTTTGCACTATGTGACATTTCTAAAACTCCATGCACTTTGTAGGCCTTGGACACAAACTTTCCTGTTCCCAGTTGCCACCCAGGGTGTTTTATTGAAAACAAGCATCTATGTGTTTGTTCCAGCCATTCATTCATGTGCTGCTAACACACAAGCCTGAAATCTCCCAGCTCTTTTAATAAAATATGCACAACAGCAAGCCTAGAACCTTAAGTGATTTATAAAAACAATCTATAAGCATGAATCTGGTTTTTATCAAAAAAAAATGACAGCAAAGTAAAGTAGTTTAGTTTCATCTGATGTAAGAATCTCAAGCTTTTATTTGTTTGGGACTTTGTTGTGTAATTAAAGCCGTGCATCATTCCACACACAGTATGTTTTAATTATTGCAATTGATTAGATTTCACAACTCATTAGGCAAAAAAATGCTAGGGAAAAACTTGGAAGAACAAGAACAGCTATGAGAAAAAGAAGAGGAAAAAAAGAACTCCCTATTTTGAGTCTACATAAAGAATGCTTTGCAGCATATGATGGTAAATTTTCATAGAATGGACGCAGTTTGTATTAAGAGAAGCACAGAATTTATAAGGAAGTCTTGCTAGGTTGATTATGCTGATACAGAAGAGTAAAGAAACCACAACTGACTGAATATTTCCCACCAGAACTTTCTGCTTATTATGTAATATTTCTAAACCGTGTTCTGGACTGAAATGCCTGGAAAATTTGCACACTGCAAGTAATTAATATATGACCACAGTTCTTGACATAATATTTTTAAGCTGAATTTCAGAATATACGTTGTTAAATGACTGATTCTGGCAGGTTATGTCATTTAGCTATGGTACTACAAAAGCACATAAAAATCCAGATCCTCTTAATCTTTAAAAATATTTCCTTTTAAATAGCAATTTTTTCTAAAAGCATGGACAGATTTAATTTTTTTTCCTATGGGCTGGATATGAGGTATTTGAATCTGTTTATGCAATGAATAGTAAAGCATTCCTTGAGTTAATGATGCAGTCTTAACAGCCTCTGCCAGATGATGTTTCTAATTTTTGTGGTGCAAGGACTGATAGCAATCTCCTGAAAATGTAGTTGTTTCCCAGTATAAAATTGCCACTAGAAATGGCTTTTTTTTTTTTCCTGTGCTCCACCTCATTGCTTAGTACTGCCAGCGGTGTAAGGAATTCTGCATAAAATGAGCATACAACTGAGGCAGAAAATAAAGGTGTAATGGAATAGCCTTCAAATTGTTCCTTGCCATTCTGCAACAACTGATACGATAAGTGAAATGATTATGATATGATATGATATGATATGATATGATGATATGTGAAAAGGCTTCTGCTATAACTGACAAGTCAGTGTAATTTTTATGTGCAGCAGAGAAAAAGTTTGTGTCAGGTTCACATAAAAAAAGGCTGCTGAGGGGAATTTCAGTTGACCCCTACTGATCTGCCACTACAGTATATTTGATTAATATAGGTTTCAGTCCGCAATCAAGTAAGACTGTATTAGCAATACTGTCTTCTTAGTCTTTTTTTTTTTTTCCCAGGGTGGGATCTAGGGTAGGATATAGACCAGTCAAATAATAGGCAGCAGTATAGTCTCATACTTTTCAGATTTCTAGCCTCCACAGGCACTGAAAATTCTCAGGCTGTCACATATTCTTCCCTTTTTGCATTGGAATTTATGCTATTGTCTTCACATAAGACATACTCTGGCAGTATCTTTTACTCTGCCTTTAGAAAATCTCAGGAAAAATTGCTGTTGTTCACCTTTTGAAAGCTTCTGGAGAACTGTATCAACTTTCTTGGGCACTTAGCTATATATTCTCAGAAGCATCTACTCTTGAGAAAGAGGTATCTTAATCTAAATTTGAGCAGATAGGGGGTTGGTCTAGGTTCTTCAGATCAACCTGAGAGCTACCAAGTGCTGCCTGTGTGGCTACACCAAGTGAAGCCTGCAGGTCATGCTGGATCTTGCATGGAAGTGTTGGAAGTGTTGCTTAGCTTGTAGCACAGAGCTCTCAGCTCTGGCCAGACAATCCACAGACTCACAGCCACAATGGCAGGGGCAGAAGGTCGGATAATGGATGTTTTCATTTTTCTGAGGGAGTAAGCTCATGAAAGTGGTAGACACATTGGTAGGTTTGATGAGAAGTTTGTAGAAATCAGTTTATTTCAGCAGCATCCTTTACTCTCAGGTGTCTTCCGATTGTGATATTGAGTTTGCAACTGAATGGACAAAAAGTCTTACTCAGTAAAAGTGCTATCTTGTACAATCTAAATATTTGTGCATTCTGTTCTTGACATGTGGAACTATCCAAATGAGATACACACTGGAGAAGCAAAGACAACGCTACAAACTGAGTCACCTTGCAACTGTAACTATTACCACATGAGGAATTTTAAGACTAGTCAGGACATCAGTCTGTAGACATTTAGAAGAAGGGACCATTAAAATATTCTTCTGTGATGCAAAGGACAAGAAGAAGGCCATGATACAACATCTCACTCCCTGGTCACTCCATTTTCTCCCTCCACTGTGTCCCTTGGACTTCCCAGTGACAAGTGCCACCTCTTGCTTCTGACCCACAATTCTATCTCATGCTGCTTTGCAGAGGGAACTGTCCTCAGCTCACACCTGTAAGTCTGCATTCCCATCTATCAATGTGCCATAGATCACATCATGAACAGTCTGACAGATTTAAAATGATTTTGAACCTAAGGTTTCAACAGACCACGCTGAAGAAGTTCAACAAAAGGCAAGACATTTTGCTATGCTCCTTTACTGGCTAATGCCCTTTTTTAACATATGTCCTTGGCCATGGGACATAAAAAAGGAGACAAGTAGAAATGAATCCTACTTGGATTTACTCCAAACTAGGACACAATGGAGCTATGGCAAGCCTTAAGCATGCCAAATCTAACAAATCTCAATAGTCTTGCAACGCTGAGAGTTATCTAAGAATAGAATATGTTTGCAAATGCTCTTTGTTTTAAGTGATGGAAAATTTAATTTTCAGTCATTAAAAGTTTTTTTTTCTTTTTTGAGAATAAGAGAGGGGAATAGTTTAACAGAACAGCATAGATTTAGTGCACCTTACAGCTCTATCACTGTTGCCCTTTCAGGAACACATCTGATAATAACTCTTGACAGCCTGTGTGATCACTGAACAGCTTCTCTCTGCTGCTCTCAATCATGGTGACATTACTGAGAATTTTGACCTTTCATTTTCCTCTTTTTTCTAGATTAATATTATTATTAATATTTTTAAGGACTTGATTTGAATGTTCTTCATTGCTCTTTCAGGGATATTCATTATGCCTCACATTAACTACTTAGATGAAGGTTAAGCTCTTAGTGTTGTATTTATCTGGTGTCTAAGTGATGCACAGTCTTTTCTTTTGGTCTCTTTACACTTGGATGACTCTCATTTAAGAAGCTTGGTTTAGAAATACTCATTTAGGAGGTTTTCACTAAAGATTTCATTACTAGATCTATAAACGCTCGTCATTTTTTTAGATATGAGAATTATCTACTAGTTCATCGGTAGATGAAAAAGCTCTGTCTTCAGTTTGGCTTGACAGACAATTTCCTATGAAGATAGTAAACTCAAGTGCTTCTAGATGTTTATTCATGGTCCTGTGAAGTTCAGTGATGATTTTACCTAAGGAGTGGCATATGTCCAGGGATGTGCTGTCCTATCAAGCTCACCCAGAGCAAACATGTGGGACCACCTTTGTTTCTGTAATGTGGCATCCTTCAAGTCCCTGTCTGAGGAGGTGTAAGGCAGGTAAGAGTTTGCTGCCTGCAGTTCCAGTGTGCATGGCAGACCAGTGATGATAGCATCAGCAGGATCATAATAATGGTAATAATTCTAGTGGAAGGCATGATAATAGGTAGTTAAAGCTCAGATTTTGCCACTAGTTAATTCAAACTTCTCCAAGCACAGCTGTAGTCAAGCAAGGTATTTTGAAACTGGCTAAGATATGTCTACCTGACTGGAGAAACTGGTTCTGTCTTAGCAAAACCTTCACTTCAGAAGTTCAGTTCTAAAGCCATGCATAAAGCTGATGTACTTCCTGCTTGAGAGCACTGTATAAATTCCATTTTTTTCACAAAGCCTTTCCACCACTTTGTGCTGACCTTCTTGTTCCATGCATGAATATTTACCTTAGAAGACCTAGCATCTCAGAGGGAATAAACCTGCCTAGGAAAGGATATTTTGTTGTTTGAGATTAGCAAACATCCTTCTGGTTTAAAGTAATAAAATGCATCTCTCTTGCATTCTGTTGCACGTAGATCACTGGTTATTGTATTTATGCTATTAGGATAACAGCAATAGAATACACCCCTCCTGCATCCTGGGGTGAGCTAACTTCATTTACTTAATGACTTGATTATTGCTCTATGGAAGGGTGGCCTTGGGATTTGTACCATCAAGATTTTCAGCATAAAAATTTAGTTTGGGTTTGAGAATTTGATTATGGCTGGGTACTAAGGTGGTTTTGTATATGGCGACTCTGTGGGTAATAAGGCAGACGAGAGCCCTGGGAATGGACTGAGTCTCTGCAAATCTGAGCACAGGAACCACTCAAGTCTCTTAGAACACTAGGGGCATATTAGGTACACAGTAGAAAACTAAGTACAACACTGCAAACATTTGTAGGATGTATTTACTAAATATTGCAACCAAAAAGTGATGTTGGAGACCAGAGAAATAGCAATATGCACAAATAATAGGCAATGGATTGCAAATGGGATGATCAGCTTGATCTTTAGCACAGCCCTGACAAAATCTGCTGTGATTCATTATAGGGAGAAGCTGAGGTTAATACTGAGGGCATCTGCTGGACTGGCAAAGATGGGGGACCTCAGGTAGTCACAGATGAAGACAGTCTTCATAGTCTGGGAAGAGACAAATGTATTTGGTTTAGCATCAGTGGAGGCAGCCTTGAATACTGAATCAGCATAGAGCTAATAAGAATAGAGTTTTTTTTAAACATATAAAGATCCATATCAAGTCAGCTCTAATATTTTTTTGCTGTTGTTCAACAGCAAGAAGCTATTTCAGCTGGAGACATGAAATCAATTATTTCATGATAAATAGCAAATTTTCCCCTAGGAATTAATGTAGAAAAAATGGCAGATCCAGGGTAAATGTAGGTGAATTGCTTTTTTTTTTCCACTATGAAATTGGAAAAGCCCATGAATTTTACTGTCATATATCAACAGAAATAGAGCTAGTACCTGCTTGAAATTGTAGTGTGGCTAGTTTAATCAATTAAATAATTTAATGTAAGGTAGTTTATATTGAAAATAAAAAGTTTATCTAGATAATGCTTTCTTTGTACTGTAACAATGTGAGAGATTTAAGTGCCTTACAGATGATTACAAAAAATTAAAGAGTCATGTTAAAAGTTTATATATATACAGCTTTTTGGCCTCCTAAGTATTATTTCTAAATGGAGCAATTTGCTTATGTGTGCAAGAAAAGTCACTTGCATTTACAGAAATGAACAAGATGCCTTTGTTAAAGCTCCTGCTTGCCCTCCTTCAGAAGTTTTCTAAACCTTTGACATATTTCTTACATTTAGGTTGTGTTTTGTACTAGCAGTCTAATTTTTGGGTAGTGAAAGCTGAGTATTATTACTTAGATGAATGTACTAGACTCTTCAAAATTTTCATCGAAGTCATGACAAGGAGCTTGCAGTTTCCAATCCTTTTGCATGGCAAACCATATGCAAGATCTGTTCTGTGCTACTTCGCGCACAAAAACATTGGCTCCATTACAGGATTTCATTAAAAAAAACCCAAACAAACAAAATACCGAAAAAACCCCACAGCAACACAGGCCAGCCCCCAGGCAGAAGCAGAGAGGGGGTCTCCAGCAGCAGCTGGAGGCTGTGGGAGGCCGAGGGAGCGGGGCAGGGAGCGGGGCTGGATCGGGCGGTGGGACCCGGAGCTGTCCCCGGCCCGGTGCTGAACGCGGGGCCGCGGCAAAGGGGATGCTGCAGATGTGGTGCGCCCACGTTCACTCTAAACACCCTCTCTTCTGTCACGTTTCTTACATGACGGTATGCAAATTATGCATAAAAAGACAAGTCTGGGAAAATAAAGATCGCTCTGGCATAATATTTGTTTCTTGGAAAAAATACCATTGAAGGCAGCAGGAATCTCACCAGAGGTGAGGTATTTCTTTTTACAGCTTGCCATTTAGTAAGTTATTACTAACACCCAGCAAATCGCGGTGGAGATAAACAAGCAGGAGTAATGACAAATCAAACCCCAGTTGTTTAGCTCTAAGGAGTTTTATCATAGGCTGTTGAATGGATTTAATGGGGGAAATCGGCGCACCTGATACACAGATTTATTCTGACGCTACCTATTTTGATATTGACATTCAACTTAAAGCGGAAAGCTGGATGTAACTGATTTTTAAAATGTGGAAACTGGAAATTAAATTACTTGGTTCTCACTGTTTCTATTTGTCATTTAGTTTCAATAGAATTTGCTTTCACTTGGAACCTCAGGTGATTAAGCAGGACTGTACACTTGAGTCTAATTTGCTGAAGAACATATTAAGAGTTTTGTTTAAACTATTTGCATTTTATAGTCTTTTTACCATTGAATAAGACTATTTTTTAGTCATATGATACAATGAGTAGGTATCGTCTTCCTGAAGGCTGATACTATCTATCAGACTTTTTTGACGTTATGACAGGCCTAAAATCCTTTATTCACACTTTCAAAATAATTTTTCTATCTTGGCTTCATGTCAATTTCTATATAAACTTCAGAATGAAGGTTCTTTATAAAATATATATATTAATCAATCGTTTTATGTAAAGGTTATGCCAATATTTCCCAAACTTGCAGAATAAGAGAAATTGTTAGGAAAAGGAATCCAGCCTGCTGTCTTTTTTGCAATACAGTAGTTAAAAGTCTGCATATCTAAGTATCATTTCCTTGTGTTAGCTGTCACTCCAGGATTATTTTTGAAACCTCATCTGTAATGCTGCAGATTCAAACCCATATTAAGGTGTGATGTGTGCTGTAACACATACACGGAGTACCAATGCTCTTGAATAAATATGGAAATGTCCTCACATTACATTTAGGAAGGTCAAATTGTAATTAGAGACAGATCTGATTCACAAAATATATTATCCATTATTAAAATGCTATTAAAAGGAACTGCTCATGCTGCTGTGAGCTCAGATTAAAGGACAGTATATGAGAAAATGCCTGTAAATTACAGGAACATTCCAGTTTAGGACTGTAATTCAGTCTCTGCTTTTAGCAAAAATACCTCAGGCAGGTGCTGAACAGGGTGTTCAAGGAATGTCTCTTTATCCCAGACTGTGACTTGGACAGAAGAAGGACTGACTATTCCCTGCTCTACAGAAGACTGGTTTTGTTCTGTCACAAATAAATGTCTATTATGCTTATAATCTATTAAAATTAGGGTCAAGAAGTGTCACAGGGTCTGGTTTTTTCTCATGAAATCAAGGGGAGGTTTGCTGTTGCCTTTGACCAGAATGCAGTGGAGTTTGAATATTTTAGTCAGCTGTACTGGGAAGCAAAGTAAGACAGTCTGACAAGGCTTTGTCTAATGTTCTGCATAAATTTTGATATTTTTCCTATGTCATATTTTAACCAGTAGATGTCTCTGTTTTATCATGCAGCTGTAGACAAGGACACACTGTTCCTGTTGTCACAACACATATTTAATAAGAGAACCATTTGTTTCCCATGGAATGAATACACGTGAATGCAAAAATGCCAATTTAATGCTCTCAGCATACCCTAACCAACCTAAGCCCCCAGAAGCTTTGGTGAGAGCTCTGACTGCTAAGCAATTTTGAAAATCATCTTTATGGAAATGTCCCATAGGATTTTAAGAGGGCAAAAGGGGAATTGGTGAGATTCTATGGATATTCATCTAAAAAATGTAATAAATTGAGTACATTTTTTTTATGCCATGGGAAGGCTCATAGAAGCAGCTTACCGAACAGTGTTTGAGTATTTAATTACCACACAATGTTTCAGGAAATTCCATGTTGTGGTAGATGAATTATCTCCTCCACTTCTTGCAAATGTGTAAGATGAGATTATTTCAGCTATAGGCATCAAGATTAGTAATGTAGATTATTTTAAACTCTTTCACCTAACTGAAAATATAATTGTGATACAATTCAATTCAGACTTCTGTATTTTCCAAATTTGAAAAAAAATGTAGGACATATACAGTTTTTCTAAAATCTCTACAGAAGCGATCAGCAATTTAAAAGTTATATTCAAATTCTGTTATTTTAAATATATGAAAAATGAAGATATATTATTTCAAAACATACAATTTTGTACAACTTACTTTTTTATTTTTAGTAATTGTCTAAGAATGTGATAGGTTTCTATCAGTTGTTTCCTGGCCTTGTTCTTGTTCTCCTAGGGCAGTTCTCCACACAAATAAAAACTTAGGAGCTATTTTTTTTTGTCTGAGTTTTCCTGGATATCCTTATATTTGAGATCCTGGATTAGGTAATCACAGAGAAAAAATACTAGACTGGATCTATGCTGAGCCATGAACTACATCAGAATTTTTGTTTGTGGGTTGCTCCATCCTGGTAAGATGCTCCCTTTTAGAAATCCCTGCAGAAACTGTTCGGATCTGTTGTTGTGCCTCATACTTAATTAAAGTAAAAAAGCAAATAATCCTAGAGAAGAAAAAGGTCACCTCTTTTAGATGGCAACTGTTTCCACATGAGCAAGCAGAATATTGGGGCTTTTTTTTTTCCCATTAGGACTCATGTCAGTGTTGGAAACAGAACTCCAGCTGGAGGGAGCGTGCTCCTCAAGGACAAATGCATGTCACAGACTACTCCTGTATGTTCCCACTTCCACCCACTGTGGCTGTTTCTCCTACTGTCAAGTGGAACCAGAGGAGAGCTATTTTTTAGCCCACATTTATGCTCCAAATACACTGTGATGAGAGGCATAGAAGGCCAGCCTGAGTCATCAGTCCCATCTCACTGGTTCCACCAGGCTGGCCATTTCTGGGAGCCAAGCAGAACACTAAGTAGCAGAAATGATTTATTATTAAATACAGCATTTCCCCAAATGTCTGAACAATGAGGGGTTGACTCTAGAAGGGGACATGAGTGTTGCCTAGTTTCAAAAGAAGGAGCAAATTTTCTGTCAAATCATCCTAGTTGTCAAACCAATGGCCAAGCCACAGAAACCCCATAGGTTTTCATGACTGCAACTACAGCAGAGTTTCTACAGCTCAATCAGGCTTAAGACAAGAAATAAACCTGGAAATAAATTTGTGAGGTACAAACAGCTATAAAGCAACTATCTGCAGCAAGCCTTTGGACAATAAAATTCATCTTCAAAGAACCCTTGAACATGCAACAAATACATGGTACTCTGGCTATGCTTCAGGAAGTATCTTTCATAGCTGACAATTTCATAATACATATATATTTTTTCTTTTAACTGCAAATCTGGCAATTTATGATAAAGACTTGGAACAGAGTCTTTGGGGTATTTACAATTGCTTCTATCTACAAACTGATGACATATATTTGTACTTCTGAAAGCCATATAAAACTCCCACACCCACCACCAAAAACTCAATAATTTGCTGGAAGGGTGATGTGATTCTTTATTTCACATGATATTTATTACAAGGGATAGAACTGCACAAGTAACTAAAGAAGAAAAAGGTTTGTGTTATTATTCAGTCAGAAGTGCTAATCAAAACAAAGTAAATAGTTTTGAAAAATCCCTTACTGTGGTATATATATGACAAAACCATATGGCTTTTAGTAATTACAATAATGGCAATACTGGAAGAAAACAATATAATTCAGGTACCACCTGGAATAAACTGGAACCACTTTGTATAAAGAATATATATAATATTACTATATACTATTGTTTATGTTTTCTCTGAGATGTAAACATACAAGTATTACTTTCAAAAGGGTTATTAATTATTGATCTTGTAGATTTTATAACTGCTTCTGCTTTATTCTGGGTACTTTATGTCCAATTATTTTTCTACCTGCTGTATAATTAGAAACATATTTTTATGGGGAAATACCTAACTTACTATACCTAGGAGCTCACTGACAGTGAAGTATTTCACTGCTATTAATAGAAAAACTGCAACAACACCAAGGCTGAGATTTGTTTTTTTTTCAAAATGATTTCTCTTAGCAGTCATGGAAGTGCATGGTCCCATCATTGTCCTATGCTCCTTTGAAGGATAGAAGTGGGACAGAGGTGATTTGTTGCCTTCAGGACAAGACATTTGACATTATAAGAGCTAATGTTAGCCTGAAAGGAAATAACTGGCACTACTGCTTTTACTGTCATATAAGATGGAGAAATGGATATGATTAAGGAATCAAAGCATAGGAATATTTGGAATGCTTTGCAAAATTTGGGATCTTGACTTCTGAACTGATTTTTCAGCATCTAAGAAAACACTCTTCTTTGAGGTCCTGTTTATATTACAGCACGTTATCATTGTGAAATATTTCCATTAAGACAGAAAATGAGAACCTAGTTTGACACAAAAAAGGATTTAGAAATATGGGATTATATTAAAATGATTGAAGGAAATACAACATCCTCCATCAGCCCTAACATCACCACTTATGGATACTTTTCTGCTAAAACAATTAGCTCCCTGCTTTATTTCCATATCCTGGTTCACTTCTAGATTCTTTCTGGAGGCACATCATCACCTCTGTGTGAGTTGAGATCAATCTTCTTGATGATGTACTCCAGGAGAATAATATGGACAGAACAGTGAAGTCTAAAAGCAGGAACAAGGATGTTTAGACCAGATTTGCTCATGACCTCCACCTCTGCACAAGTGCCACTCCTGACACCTCTGGAATGGGAGGGACTTTTGAGTAACCTGTCTGTATGCTTGGACTGAGCCAAAAGAGACATTTTCATCACTGTCACCATCAGGCTTTCAAAGGTACCTTTTATAGCCACAATCTGACACCGAATCTGATATACACAAGAAAGCACTCATAGAGCAACTGTGCCATGTTGCTGTACATATCTAATGCTTCTCTTGGGGGAAGCCTGCTATATGTAACTCAACAAGATAAACAGTAATTTCTGTGGATTTTTATCTGCAGGAGGCTTGTTTCAGAGCAGCATGATTTGGGTAAGAGATTCCCCTAAAGGCATGTGAAATCGTAAAGGAGGAATAGTTTCCAAATCTCTCTCTGTGGAAATCAGAGAGCCAAACAGTGAAATGGTGCCAGTAAAGAAAGTGAGGAACAGATGTACTTTCATTGTGTGATCCTTCCACATTCAGTTAGTCTTTCAATATGATGAACACCATTGCTAACATCAAAACATACAAATAAAGCTGCATTGAAAATGTCAAACATCAGCAGTGTTATGTTTGTAGGGTTACTAGTTTCACACCAATTCTGGAAGCTGACATGAGAAAGGCTTATGATTTTTATCTTTACATCAGATGGATATGTGTTCTGAAACACCTTGTCAAAAGGAAAAGATGAAATTCCCTATCCATTACAAAGCATTGGATTTTTATTAAAATTCATTTAGTGTCTAACTTTGTAGCTGGAAAGAAAAGCAATATTTATTTTGGAGTTGCCAATTGCTTTTGATTTTGACAAATGACTTAAATTATTTGCTTATCAGATTTACTTTAGGAATGAATTGTATATTTTTTCCAGAGAGTATTACAATTCCTAAAGAGTTTCATCAATTTTCCATTAATGTGCCAGTCATTCTTAAGCAATAATTACAAAAGCTTTTATCATATTAACCTCTTGATACCAAAAGTTGGAATTAGCATATTAGCACTTAAGCAAAGTAAACATTGGCCTATTGGTGACAAGAGATTAAACTGCAGCATGCTGTGTCTTCTGGGAATGAATTCATTACACCTGGCTTAGCATATTTTCTGCAGTGTACAAATCCTTATCCAGATGCACAGAACTCACTTGGAATATCCTCACAACTTCAGGAGCCAAACACCCATGTAAAGCAGGAGTCAGGGATTAAAATCCTACCTGGGTCTGATGTATCTCAAAGCAGGTCAAATGAATGAGCCCTTACTTTTCTTACATTTTATTTTCCTGAACTCCGTACAGTAATTACTGGGGGCTTTTGCAGGGAACATGCTTGTGCATACTGTCAGCAAACATTTTTGATCAGTGATTTATACATCAAGATATGCTTCAAAATCTGATCACCACAGTAATCCTGGAGGTAAGAGCCCCATTGTTTCATACTAATACACTAAAAAATCGACATGGTAGAATTATAGTAGCAGCAATATAATTTTAAACAGAAATTTAGTGACTGAATGATATTTTTTCTCAGTGAGAAATCTAGCTCAGCAGTTATCATTCATTTTTTCTTCCAGTAATATTTATCATATCACAGCAAAAGAAAAGAAAAGAAAAGAAAAGAAAAGAAAAGAAAAGAAAAGAAAAGAAAAGAAAAGAAAAGAAAAGAAAAGAAAAGAAAAGAAAAGAAAAGAAAAAAGAAAAGAAAAGAAAAGAAAAGAAAAGAAAAGAAAAGAAAAGAAAAGAAAAGAAAAGAAAAGAAAAGAAAAGAAAAGAAAA
>QUSF01000001.1:37814343-37975163 GCA_003676055.1 Chloebia gouldiae | reverse complement strand
AAGAAAAGAAAAGAAAAGAAAAGAAAAGAAAAGAAAAGAAAAGAAAAAAGAGAAAAAGAAACATCAAACATATAGGCAGAATTACTTTATATAAGAATTTCTATTATTTATTAAGCATATCAGACATTTTACAAGAATTAAGTTATGAAAGGAATTTATTGTTCTGCATTATTATTGCCTTAAGCTTTGATGACCTGTGAGTTATCAAAACTTGCAGGTACATCCTGAAATTGTAAGCCAGGTGGCCTTTCTAGATATAAGCTGTTTAATTTTCAAGACAAATGGCAAAGAGCTCCTGGGGAAGACTGGAATGTCATGCTTATGGCCTCATGTTTCTTAACTATAAATTTTCTGTTGTATAAAACATAAAAACTACAGTACAATAGCTGCCAACTTTACACTGGTCTTACGAAGATCACTTAATTATGTCTGGCATTTGATAAACTTTCAGAGATCAGTTCCCATTTAAATCACAGAATCTTGCTGGCTCTTTCTTACATTGGAATGCAAAATGGGGTGGGTTATTGTTGATACAGCCACACAAGCACTCAGGGCTTGCTGGCCATAGTCGAAGGACCTGCATTGATAATATCAATTCTTAAATGATCCTGGAAATGATACCACACTGGACCAATAGTCAGCATTAACCACAGATGTGCTGCCTCTCTGAAATGCCTATTTGCATGACATGACTTTGGGGCATTGGATAACTTGTTTTCCTTATAATCAATCATTTACTACTGTTTACATTGCATTGCTGGAAGAATGCAGTTCCCTTTGAAGTGGGCTCTTTACAGACAACTGTCAGACTCTTATCTGCACCTAGATTAATCTTGATACTAGATGAACACAATAAATAAAATTGAAAGATAGGAAGACAGGGACACTCTCTTTACCATTTGAAGCTTAGTATCACGTATTATTTACTTTATGTGTTTTTTATATGAGTGTCTTTACAGGTAATGGAGATCTTTATGAGTTCAGGACATTATGTAGCAACAAGTGCTCTTTTGGTCATTAAAAGATATGATTTATTATTTTCTATGACAATTTAGTTCTGTATATGATTTATATATATAAGAATTTTTTGCAACAGTAAAGGAGACAAAAAAAAACCTCTTAGATTGAATGAGAATTGTGTTATCACATTAATAATAATTTTCATTTCCTCATAGTGAAATAAACAAAATCCTTGAAGATAAGGGCAAGATTTGAGATGAGTAAATTGGTCTAGAGGCCAAAGTTTTTATAGCTCAATTGCTATAAAATTGAGCTTACACAAATTGTAAGCTTACAATTTGTAAGTGTGGCTTACACAAATTCTGTTCACCTACTCCCACATCTCTAACAAATATCATATAGTATTTCCAACAAATCATTAACTTTCCCTTCTTTTCCATCCTGAAAGACACTTGTTTGCTGATGTTCTTCCAAAAACATGAAACCATGACTAATGTATTTATTTTATACATCTTCCATGCCAGAAAGGAGTTGAAAGGATCCCATTTGATGAAAAGCTTATTAGGAAACTTGAAATTCAAAAAAAAACCAACCTTTTTCTTTCCTCTCCACTAGTCTGTGAAGCAGGAAGACTGACATTATTAATTCTTTTCATTGGACCACCTTCTCACTATATTTTTAAAGTACATTGCAATTCCTGTTTTCCAGTTTATAAGCTTCCACTTCATCAATTTAGATAAAGAAATAACCTGTATGTGCATGTGACTGTGCTTATCTATCTTAACTACATCATCTGCAAAAGCAGAAACCTTAATTACCTTAATGCAATCAGGAAAGGAACTTCTGAGTCCTTTCAATATAAGTGCCCTATTAATGGCTTTTACAGCTGATCTTCAGAATGCTGAGTTGAAACATATGGGAACAGCTGATACTATGCTGATAGACAAGAGGTCAAATCTTTACAGGGTCACATATGTTGCTGCTGAAAGCTTAAGCAATTGCTTGCACGCAGGGTTATTTATAGTGTTGAAGAGTGAACCAATAGTATTGGTATCTGATCCATACCTCATACAGATAAACCAAACTAAACACCAAATCAGGGAACAGATGTCCGTGAAACTCGTCTGGTGGACAGAGGCCATAAAATTTAGTAAATATTAAAGGCAACTTAAGCAGATTTTCTCTGCTAGTTTCTCTCTGGAGCAGTCCCAAAATCCCAAATTATCTGGACTGCATTATAGTCCATGAAATATGCTACTTCAAGGTCTAGGGAAAGTTGCATCTCGAGGGCTTTCATCAAGAACCTTCTTCTTTCTGTATCCCCTACAGGTGTCAAAGTTATCTCTCAGTTGGAGCAGGAATTGTATTGGTTTCCCTTTAGCACATTTTTAGGTTT
Source organism: Chloebia gouldiae (assembly GCA_003676055.1). Taxonomy (NCBI): domain Eukaryota; kingdom Metazoa; phylum Chordata; class Aves; order Passeriformes; family Passeridae; genus Chloebia; species Chloebia gouldiae. The sequence continues at coordinate 37,972,807 of QUSF01000001.1, read as the reverse complement.
GATTATCCTGCTTTAAAAACAGTTCTTGGATACAAACATGCTGCTTTGTTAGGAATACAGCAATAAAACAATAGTACAATGCCACAATAAAACAACAGTACAAATGATATGTCTAGTTTATGAATAGCAATAAAATCCCCTTGCTTGGACCAGGGATTCTTAAACTGCATAACACTTAACTGCCATGAATGATGCATAAATAATTCCTAGGAAGCCAATTGCTTCCTTCTGAGTAGAAATGTGACTGGGAACTGCTGTCATTTCTCCCAGCATTACCACAGAGACAGTACAGGAGAAAAATAAAAGTTGGGCACTTCTGGAACCTTTGTGTTTTGCAACAGATAAAACTGAACTGTTCAGTTCAGAACAATGAGCAGCTTCTCTCCAGGACACATGCAGGAGGCTGTACAGCACAGAAGCAGAAACTTTATGTATAATGAGCCACTTCACATAGCAGATTATGTGGTAGCCTTTCAGAACAGAGTAAAATAATTCCTCTGGTGTGAGCCTTATTTAAAAAGACATCTGCTTACAATTGTAAGGGATAATATTTTGCAGTGATAGGGAACATTTGAATCTCGAATAAGAGACTGGAGTATTGGCTGTGACTACCTACAATTACCATTTCAACTCTCTCTTACAAAGATACACTTCCAGATCTCCACAGCTGTTCATATATTCATGTACTGTATGGATGAGGAGGACAAAGATATCTGCTCAGACTGCTTACCTTGCAGAGACTTTTAGATACTTTGGGTAATCTAAAATATACAAAGTGTATTTCTAAAACAGACAGAAGAACATTGTCTCAAGATTACAGTCTCTGAAGAAAAGGCACCAAATCTCGGATTTACTCTTACTCAAAACTGCCATTTACAAATCTCGAGATTTCATGAGAGCAGCAGATGGTGAAAATACATTTTTAACTCGTTTATGCTCCATGTGGTGGGCTGAATTCTTTTCCTTTCAAGTATCCTCCCAATACAATTCTAACATTATTTCCAAAAGCTGAAATTTGTTATGAAGTTGGGTTTTTTTTTCTCCATTTAATTTTGTATGGTTTTTGAAGTGACAAAGAAGTAAAGCCTCACTTGTATTTCAAATGCAGCACCTGTCAGCTTTCATACGTATTAGACATATACACACATATGTTCACATACACACACACATCTACATATATATGTAGATGTATAAGGATGTACACTTATGCCTAGAGAGATCCCTGTTAAATATTTACAAATCTGAAAGAAAAGACCTCAATTCAGGAGCATTTAGGGTTGCAGACTACATTGCTGGCATAGTGCTAAATTCAATTTACTAAACCCTTTATGCAATATTTTATTACACAAAAAATTGTAGATATGCCAAAAGTAACAAAGTGGATTGGTGTGGAAGAGTTAATGAATTTGTGTCACTCTGGAAGCCTGAATCAAATGTGATATTCCTGGAGCTTGATTTGGATTGCTAGTGCTTTTTAAAGTAATTTAGAACATACAGTTAGGAGACATTTGAACAAGGCTGGAAATACTCTGTGGAAAAATACAATTTGTTGCATATCTTTTCTGCATTGTGTTATTTTGGGTTCTTTTCTATTTTTAGTGAATACTGCTCTGTCCAAGACTTTGACTTTCCATGTATCAGTTCTCAGTTCCCACCAATATCTGCAAGAATTGCACCAATGGAGAGTGGCAAGAAAGGAAAATCAAAAGTAACAATGAAAGTGCTGATGTACCATGGTAAAACTCCTTGGGCTCTGAGGATTGCAGGTAGATACTTGTGTACCAAGTGTGTACGTAGTGATTTTTTGTTCATTTAATTTGATGAAATACCTGGAATACTCTTCTCCACAGGTCTTTGCATATTTTTTTAAAATCAATTAATAGTATTTCCTGATTTACTTCACCAATCTGATCTTGTTTCAACAGTTCTCTTTGTAAGATGAAATGGAGAACATCTAACAAAGTCAGTTCAGTTCAAAATTCACTTACACAGAAATGTTTTTAATGTAATTTTGTGCTATGATTTATATCCATTTAACAAAGCCAAGCATTAACTGACTCACAAGAAAGAATAAAATAATTAAAGAATTGCTGGACCTTACACTAGACCTTTTCTTCACAAAGAAAAAGCAAAATGAAACTGTCTCTAGACTGACTTGTATATTAGAAAAGTTAACCACATAACATCAATATGTCACAATTAGGAGTATCTACAGAATACTGAATGAATCCTGAAAATACTTCACCAGTAATTTAATTTTCATTATATATCATAAATATTGATCACTAGAACAGATGGGCAAGGATTTACTGAGGAAAATTTTGAGAGAAATGAAAATGAATAAATATTTCCTCCATGCCTTTTCTTCTGTTCTGTTTTCTTCTGTAAAAGTATTTTGTTTAAAATCTAAAATGTCAGATATCCATTAAAAATGTGAAGATTTTTATTTAGAGGGAAAAGCTTCTCTAAACAAAATTCAAGAAAGAAATTTCTAACTCTCTCCATTGCAAATTATGAATTGAGCCTTAAGTGCCTGGACAAAATATGAGAATATTTCTGGGGTATTGCATCACTGTCACTTGTAATCTGAGTCACCTGTTGGAATGGTCACATTCCACCTTCCCAATGTAACTACTGCTTTGTCTCAGGCAGGTGAATCCCAGAACAAGTGTTTAACAGATCCATCACAATGGTGATGTGCTCCAATGCACAGCAAATACCCAAATCCTTGAAAACAAGGCTGACTCAGGATGTGCAGAACATCACATTCTGGGGTACTTACACATGCTCAAACACAAAGAGAAGAGTGCCCATTTTTCCCCTAGTCTGATTTTAGTGAGATGACACTATGACAGCACTATTAAATGATGCCATAAAAATTTAGGGTGTGAAGTTTCGGTGGAATGAATCTGAATTCCGATATTCATGATATTCCCTGATATTTCATAAAATCAGTAATTTGTGTATGGTTATATAAAGAAATTACAATTAAATAATAGGCACAGCATATAAACCTTCTCTTAACCTGTGTATAATATAATGCAACACAATACAAAACAGACTGATATGTATGGTAATATGTCTGGGGAGAGTAAAGTTTACTTTTTTAACTGCAAGAGAACTCTCTATTATTCAGAGGAGTATTCCATACTATTCATCTTCAGGCTAGAATAGTGGATTCTACTACTACTTCCTTCCCAAAATGCTATTTATAATCTTTTGAGCCTGTCAGTTCAGACAGTTTTCAGACTACTTCACTGCCCACTTACTTAATTCGTATTTAATCAATTTGTCTGACAGTATGTTATGATGGACAGAGTCAAAAGACTTACTAACATTCACTAATCTGCTCACATCCACCAAGAGAGCCATATTATTACAGAAAGGTATCATGTTAGTTAAGCATGATTTTCCCACTTGTCAATCCATCTCTCAGTCACCTTCATGTCTTTAATACACCTGGAAGCAGCTTCCAGGATGATTTGTTCCATGGGACTGAGATGTGGCTGACCAGTCAGTATTTTCTCCTTGCTCTTTTTGAAGTTATGAGTGACATTTGCTTTCTTCCAGCTCACATGAGCCACTCCTGATCACCACAACTTTTTAAAGATACCTGAGAGTGGTCTTGTGGTGGTATCACCTGTCCCCTCACTTGTGGGTTTATCCCATCAGATCCTGTCCATTTGTGGATGCCCAGATTGTTTAAATGTTTCTTAACCTGATTCTCCTCCACAGAGGCCAAATTCTCCCTTTTCCAGAACATCCGAGCATTCTTACATATTTTGTATTACTGTATCTTATCAGTAAAGACCCTCTGTTGTGGCTCAGGCTGCAGCTTCAGCACTGATAATGTGAATTGCATGATCTTTCACTGGTAATGGATGGGTTAGAAAGAATTTTCTTTGACATTTAAGTTCTAGGCTCCTTTTTTTAACAGTCATTAGCCAGAAAAGCCTTATTTTTCCCTACTAGCAGAGATTTGCATGTAGAACTCCATTCATTGTGGTGAAGATATGGGACTAGCAACCTCAGGATATGCAGCAGCTTTGAAGGAATTTCTGGTGAATCTAATAACATACCACTACTTGATTGCTACTAGTCCTGAACTTACTGGATTAAAACCAGCAAGTTCTGTACATGCAACAATAACTCCTACTATTTTTCAGAATTTGCCCAATAAACAGAGAAAAGGCATGGGATGGCTCATAAATAAATAATATAACCCACAGAAACAGTTGCCATAATTTTTTGTTTTATTTTACTGCTGAAAAATTTCCACTCTGAAGACCAGTTTTATGTTCCATATAGAAGAACATCCTGTTACCACAAAGTACTGAAAGTCACACATTCTTACTTGTTAGAGATGGCAGAAATTGACCTTAGCCAAGAAAGTAAAAAGCCACAGCAAAATTTTTATAACTATAAATTGCCTCTGAAGAGCACCATTGCTTTTGTGTGTGTGTGTGTTAAATGGTAATACAGACAATAAATTCAAACACATGCTGGAATGAAACAATTCAGCAAATAAGTAGGAATTGAAAGAGTTTCCTGGAACTGAGGATGGCCAGAGTGAAAATAGGAATTAAACACCATAAAAAAGAATTCTTGGGAAATACTTATTGTTTGGGACTTGTTGAGACTCTTTTTTAGTTTTTTCCATGCTGTACTATCTTAATTGCAAATTTTCTCTTTTACAGACACCTTTCTCTCACTGTTGTTACCTGAAAATTGTAAGGAGAATATTATATATCAGGCAAGGAGAACTCCCTTTGCCAGAAAATACCTCCCATTTGTTTGGAGCTTTTCTAAGTTTAAACAAGAGAATTCCCATCATAACACAAAAAACTTTTGCATGCTTATTTTTGTTTTATTGACATGATAGAAATAAATCACTGATAGGGAAACCTCAAAAGAAACCCCAAACTTAGAGGCCATATCTAAAAGGATACTGAGAAAGTTACACGGAAATCAGCTGAAAGCAGACCTTTGCAGTGGCAGGGATCTGGGGGAGCTGTGGGGTTCACTCAGTGGGGTTCACTGAGCACACAGGCACAGGAGGGAGGAGGGGGTGCTGGGCTCCTGCACAGTCACAGAAGGCTTTTCCCTTTCAGCCCTGCTGTCCAGCTGTGCTTAATGCCAGCAGATAACAGCTACTAATGCAGCCTGGGATGAGCAGAGGGATTGGCTCTGTTTGCTGAAGGGCAGAGACAGACCAGTATGAGCCAGGAACAGTTGAGGCTTAAAAGAGAAAAAATAGCAGGAAATATGCTGGGGCAGAAAGATGGCACCTTTTTGAACAATATGCTGCTTTTCTTGGCAAGACAAACAGAAGACCTGTTAGGAAAACTGGGGGCTTGATTACAGTACCCTGTTTTTGAAGCAGGGCTAAAAGTTACTTCCTTACCACTGTATTCACTAAACATCTCCATTTACCAACTACATGTTAGCAAAATATATAAATAACATTTCTGAACTGTCATTGGTGCAATATGATATTTCCCTATAGCATATGGAATTAGAAATGATCTTCCTTGCCATTGGCTGGAGCAAACACTTTATTTCCTGAGCCTTTGGATATATTTACATCGTAGGACTGTCACTCTACAGCCCATACCTAAAGCCCCAAGGTCATTAATCATCATCAAAGATATAAAGCTACTGGAATAGAACACTGTCACCAGACAAATTACACTATATTTCCGACCTTGTGTCTTAAATATTTATCATTGCTGTAAGTAGATTTGTGGGGATGCTCTTTTTGAGAATCTGAAGAAAGCTGCAATGAAGGGAAGCTTGTCACTTGTTCTATGAGTAAATATGGCACTTCAAGATCCCTCAATCTGATGCCTTCCCCAAGCAAAATAAATTTAGCTTCAAAAGGGAAAAAAACTTCCACCTTCAGCTGTAGATTTAATTTATCATTATTGTACATATATGTTTCTTTTGATGGTTTAAAAGCAAATTTTTAGTGACAAAATTTGGCAAAAAAATGAAAAGATTGCCTTTACAAAACATAATGTTGTGTTTCACTTTGAAATCTATGTCATTATGCTCACATCTGTTTCCAGACTTTATTAGGGTGTGTGGTAGAAAAATCCCATCAAATCAATCAGAACCTTTGAAGAAAAGTTTTTCCAAGTTGTCATTTATCCTGTCTGGTTTTTTATTCTGTTTTGAATAGCCAGGACAATACACCCTTATCCTTCAGTGAAAACACCCTCACACTTTTCTTGGTTGCTTCTTTCAGAAACAGGCGGTATCCAACACTTTCATGCCCCATTGTACACTTCAGATATGAAATACATCTGTGTCATGAGACAATGCACTGCACACTGCAGAGGTCAGTTCCCATGGGAAGGAAGTGGTAAATTAACTAGAGACAATACAGTCAATATGGAATTTTTTCTTGGGTTTGATGGTTTGGGTTTTTTGTTTGGATTTTTTTTTATCTTCTTTCCCCCCACTCCCCCCACCAAGGAATTGTCTGAAAGAAAGCAGAGAAAAGCATTGCATGAATCCTGTGAGATGTTGTCTTCTCTGTGCTGAATAACAAACTCTTTAAATAATCAGAAAGCCTCCTCATGGGCTCTATAGCTATTTACATGGCTATTTGAAGAACATCATAAATATTTTCCACAAGAAGGGAAGGGAAGGGAAGGGAAGGGAAGGGAAGGGAAGGGAAGGGAAGGGAAGGGAAGGGAAGGGAAGGGAAGGTGATATTGTGCAGTCAGTGGCCTGGGTGTAATGGACTGCGTATGTGTGACTTTGTAAGACTGATGATGAGATCAAGAGTAAAAGAAGACCATAAATATTTGATTTTTTTTTCATAGTCTATTGTGGTAACAAGCCAAAGTGAGCAGTCATGAATGAGAATGTTTCCTCAGACTTTTGCCTGATGATCAGGGTTGTTGATGTATAATTTCAGTGCACATACACTGCTCACATCCCTGCAAGGGCAACTTTCTTTTCTGCCAGAAAACCTATGCAGAGTGGCAGGTAGTGTTTAATGCAACTAATGGTCCTGTGAAGGTCTGGAACTAAATCTTGACTGGCTACAAACGTGGGAGAGAAACTGAAATGGCACATTACTATTCACACCGAAGAGATATTTCATATGATTTACATGTAAGTGATGGAAATGTATTCTATTTTGATAGTCCATGCAAATCAAATGTGTCACATGGTTTGCTATTCAAAATCACAAATAAATAGTGTAATATCAACAGTCCTGAAACAGTATCATGGAAAGGACAGGCATGCACAGCTAACATAAGGCACTGAGTTTCACAGAGCAACTTTGCTATTTAATAGCTTGTACATTTGCTGTCTCAGACTTTGTTTCCTCCAGGCTTGCACTAAACACACCTGCAGCAAGGAGTTAGTGCCAAACTGATAAGCTATGAAAGCTATACTCACATCTTCCAGAACCAGAAGCATCATCCTCTATAGCATAATACAATGATAAATTCCCACCCTTCAGGTCTTTTGAGTATTCCCTTGGACAGCTCCCTCCACTGCTGAGAAGTATTCACAAGTACATTAGCCAATGCATTTATGTATGTGTTTGTGGGAAAAAGTAGTCTGTAAGCTGTATAATACTGTGCTCTGACACCAGGGAAACTCTTGTTATGGAAAACTCCATGCAAATTCCTGGAGCTATACAAATGATAAATAAAAATCACCTAATCCCTAGCTGCATCACCTAGTCCCTAGCTGGTGTGCACAGAAATTCTCCATACTAAATTTTCTAACATCACTCTCTGCCCCTAGGTATTCATTACTGTGAACAGCCAATGGTCAGGCTATAACCTGGGTAAGTTCAGTGAAAGAACACATTTAAAGCAGTTCAGAGTAAATACAGAAATAATTCAATTTCCAGAACTGTCCAAGAAAAACAAGAGTCTCTACAGAAATCTTGTTTTACCTCTCTCTCTCTCTACTCTATTCTTTTAGGCTCTTTTTCTTGAAGTTTTAAAGTTCAGCCTCATATACATGATCTGTTTGTTTTAGTGTCCTAGTACCTAATGCATGACATTTAATAAACTAATAACCTACTAAAGCCTAAAAATGGTTCTCTGCTAAAATACTGTTGAAGAAACATCAGATGGTTTGTCATCCTGTACCAGGAAAGAATGAGTAAGTGCTAAAAGTGGCTTCACATCCTGTCTATATATAGAAATCCTATTACAATTACCCTTAACTGTCCTTTGCCTTGCTGTAGTAGTTTCTTTTGTGTCCTCTGTACCTTCATAAGTAAATACAGTAAGATGCCAGGGTTTGTTTGTGTATATAAAAAGAAGAGGCAATCCTGATAGCTAATTTCCAAGCAAATGTGTGGTATCTTCATCCTCATCTATCTTCCCCTTTGTTTCATAGTTTGCATGTGCAGTAACAGTTCTTGATGCTGTATCTATCTATCTTCTATCTTTCACATTTTGAGAATTAAACTGTTTCTCAGCATATCTCCCTTTGCCACTTGTGTTTGGAGTACAAAGGATTCAGAAAAGAGTCAGGCAGCATTAATAGCTTCAGGAAGTAAATCTGTGCAGAATTCATGACCTGCATAAGGAATGAAGGTGGATTTTACTGAAGGACCTGTCACAGATGGATAATGATTATAATAATCACCAGTGCATCTCATCACTTTTTTAGCAGTTCTTTAAAAGGCTTCTTTGTTGACAAAGTTTTTTACTCCCAGTGCTGTCAGGGCAGAGCCTGTTTCTTTCCTTCTGAAGATTAATGGTCAGTTAACTGCTCATGGCTGAGCAAGGCTCATTAAAGGAATATTGTCTAATCATCTACAACACTGCCTGTCTCTCCTTATTCTAAGCATATCATTTTGCAGAAACAGGATCAGAGATTAATTGAATCAATTAGCAGCTAGATTTGCAGGCAGTTTGGGAGACTTAAGATTTCCCACTTACCGTATTGATTTGTGTACAAAATGGCATCTAATTTTCCACACTTCTAGGACTGGCAGGCATCCAGTCTGTTATTTTTCTATCTTAATGGCTAAGAACATGCCATGTGATCTTTACCCATAAGCTGCATTTCTTTAATCTTCCTTTTAAATGCAATCATTCTATTTAGGTACTTTGGGGGTTGTTTAATGTATTTTTCAAAAATCAAGAAATGTTCATAAAATACAGGCCCAGCCAAACTTAAATCTAAGACATTAGCTCTAAATCAGGAGTCTCAGTGCTTACCTGACTGAAAATGGGCTAACTTTTGTACTAATTGATAACCTGTAGATTTATGGTGAATCACTGCTTTTCACAGAAGAGGACAAACTAACATTAAATTCCTCAGTATGCACATATAGTTTGAAAGTTTAGGCTTCTCTCTCTTCCCACTTCTGGTCTTTACCATTCCTTATCTTAAGGCAGAGCTCATGTAGTTGATGGATAACTTCTGGTCATTGATCAGGACCCCAGAGTGGGTTTCAAGCATTCAGAAAAGCACTGCTACCTTCTTCCTGGGTGTGCTTAGAAGTACATGAGGATAATTTCATTAAGCTAAATACTTCTGCTTTACAGGTGAAAACTCTAGCAGAGTTTCTATTTAATATTTTGTCTTCCATCCTAATAGTGCTGAAGTGCTTCCCATTCATTAGCAGTAAAAGACCCTTTATGTCTTTACAAGATGCAGAGGAAATCAATCATTTCCTCTGCATCTCATTATTTGTGAAAATTAATTATGAGGAACTTTGAATTGCAAGAGTAAATGGTTTTGTGACTATCTCAGCTGAGGAAGACCACCTCAGCCACACCGTGTTCTCCTCTTGCACCAGCAGGAAGTGTACAGTAACTGCTTACTCTCAGCATTTCTACAGATTTGCCTGACCTAAAGTTTCAGGAAAAAATTTCTTTGGATACAACTTTTCCTATAAGCAGTGGAATACAACTTTTCCTATAAGCAGTGGAATATTGTGAAGACCAGCTCTTATGTTAATAAGAAAAGGAGTGAACATTCATGTGTTTTTATGAATGACTGTCACACATTTACTTCTGTTAAAATATAAATTAATAAGATAGAAGTCAAGGAAGGAGGAGAATAAACTTCAGTATCTGATTCAGATGGCATTTAAGTCATTGAGAAGTGGGTGACTGATTTGAGTGGACTTTCACAGGTATGAAGGGACCTCAACTACAGAACTGAAACACCTCCAAAGTCATAGAACATGATCACCTGCTACACCTAGTGAAATTTACTTGTGTTATTTCCTTACAGGTAGTCCTGAGTTTGGAATGTTAAGAAAGGCTTTTGGAAGCTCTGCAACTCCTTTAGTGTCTTTCAATAGAATAGGCTCTAGGTTGCTCAGAAGATAATAGTAATTCTTTACCCTTCCTTCAATTACTCTTCTTTCAGCAAGGAATCAGATCCTCAGTGTCCAACATTTTCACATAGTGGTTTTTTGCTGTTCACATCTAAAATGAAATTGAGAGTTTTAATCTGCTTGTTTACTAAGGTTCCTTAACAGCCTTAATATCCACCTCCTCAGTTTTCCATCAGCAAGTACCACTGTTCAGCAGAGTGGATAACAGAGATAATTGCTTGAAAGACAAAAACCACAAGTAATGAAAGCTTGCATGAGCCAGCTCATAAGCAAGTGTCCTCTTCACTTCCAAAGTGCAATTCAAAGCTCTGGGCCAGTTATGCACGCAAATTTTCATTCCTGGGGATTATTTAGTGAAGGTGGTGGGAAACGTGCTATTCTGAGAAACCACAGCTTTCATTTACTTAGTGGATGCAACAGATTCTCAGCTACTTTGTGTAATCAGATTTGCTTCTTTAGCTAAACCATAGTATCCTGTTAACTTTAAAAAAAAATAATACAGGAAACCTTGTTTCTAACCTGGCAGCTTTCTGCCTCTTCCTCATTGTTAGACCACATTACCTGCTTGCTGTTTTCCTTTCAGGACTCTGATAGGAAAGCATCTTCTCTGCTGGTTTCTTTAAAAGAAATGTTTGACATTGACTCTTTTGTCTCTTGTTTTCCTCCTGTTATCAGCTGCCCTCTTGCTCCATGGCAGGTATTCTTGAAGATGAGAAAGCATTACTAGGGAAATGGTAAACTTTCAGTGGGATCAACGAATCTGAGTCTGGTGTGGCAGAAGCTCAGTTGAAAGTTGACCCCACTGTTGCCATAAGACAGACTACTGAGTTGCCAGATATTAAAAATTGCTATTAGCCCCTGTCTTTCTCAAAAGAGAACCAGCAAATTTATGAAGAAGGTACCTGAAATCTTGCACTATACTGAAAAACAGCAAAAAAAAGCACCTTTCCAAATTTTGCCTCTTGCAATGGAATTAAGATTCTTACATCTAGTACCCTCCAATGTTTGTGTTGCATTTTTCAGTATGAAATTAAATTGTTTTACTCAGTGAAGCTGGCTATTTTACCCAAGATTAAGGGTTCTAAGGATCATGAATACGAAATTCTATTTATATAATACGAGAGTCACAGAAGACATACAATATTACAGGCAAAGAAGAGAACATCCTGTAGGCAAAAGACCTCAGTGTACAAATTTTAAAAGGCTCTAAACAAAGTCCAAACTCCCCTTTCAGTTTCTTTAAACTACACACACCCTCCAAAGCTGCAGCAAAGACCATAAACCCCAGGTTTCTAGCTGTCTCAGGAAATGTTGTCTTTTATTTCTAAGAGCAGATATTAGTTGTGACTTACAGCACATGGTCAAAGCCAAAAAAAACCCACCTGCCACTGGATTTAGGTAGATATTTGTCACTGAAGTCCTACATTACTTAAAAAATGCACAACTTAAGGAAGCACCTGGAGGGACCTTTTGCTTCTTTCCCTTCCACTTCAAAGCCTCTCCTCTGATATACAAACTCAAGAAACCAGATATATCTGTACCTTGTGACATCTTTATTTAAGGGTCTCTTTTTAGAATCTGACAAAGTAGTTTGGGGTGCTTATTGCACCCCAAATTTTGTAAACAAAACCAATGTCTTAGCAACACAATGGACTTAAAAATCCCACTGTAGTTATTTGACCAGCTGAAAAATATGCTGCTAAACACACTATAATGCAAATGAGAGGCAAATTTGCATATCTGACCACAGACAGCCATTCTCTGAAGAGCAGTGTATTTAGATATAAATGATTACCCAGTAATGAAATAGCAGCAGCAGTGATGAACCTATTTCCTCAGCTCTAATTACATGGGCTCCAAAGAGGTCTAAGCTATGTTCCCTGAAAAGCTAATTATTCTACCAAGAACACTTTCTGCATTACAAATAAATTAATCCCCACAGGAATAACTGTGCTGAAGTAAATGTGACAATGTTTCTACCATAGGGAAAAGCATTTGCTCCAGAATTTTTAACCCTTCAAATACTAGAAAAGCTCCATTTTCCCACTTGAAAATAAATACATTTTGAAAAACAGTTCATATTTTGAAGATTCTTGATCTTTCTGTTTGGTTATTCATGGCAAGAACCATTTTAATCCCTTCTACATTTTCCAGAAGACATTACTTCTGGTTTTCTAGCTAAAGTTAGTTACTCATTACCTTTAAATCACCTTAATAAATGCTTTAATATAGGATTTTAATAAAAGGACTTTACGAAAAATAAAAGTCCTAAAACTGCAACAGAACGGAAGATATCTTCATATAACCTTAATGTAGTAATAAAAATTACTAAGATAAAAAGATCCCATATGTAATAGCCTAATGCCAAGAAGTAAAAGAAATGGTTATTGAGGACTCAAAGGCTCCCTAAAATCAAAGGCATGAAGGAGAAATTGGCACTTGAATTGAAAGCCCTGTGTTTAGAGACACACTACATAACACTAGGTAAAGCTGTAAGACTGTTACTTTCCAAATGCTGCTATTTGAAATTAAGCAAACTAAGCTGTCTGCAGCTTTGCTTCCTGGGGTACTTGGTATCCTTTCTCCTCCTCGCCTCTTCCTAAGATTAGCTGCAATGTGGTTGGAAAGGGAGGGAAAGGGCAAGGCCCTTGAGCTTCACAGTATCTCAAATTTCCAACTCTTGCCCTATTAGGAAGATGTTGTACCCATATAGCTAAATGGAGAAGCCAACAGATTCTAGCAGGGTCAGAGAGAATTGTCATGTTCCATTCTTGCAGCACCTTGAGACTCTTTCCACTTTCTAATTTCTGTTGCTTTTATTTCTCAACTTTGTGCATGGAAGAAACCCAGCAACTCTGGATTTAAGTATGAAATTCATAGATACTATATTCTTGTCTCTAAGTGGCTGGTTTATCTTAAGATAAGCTTAAGAAATTACTTAAGATAAATACCCACCAACCCACTCTACAGCTGAGAGCAAGGGAGTGAGCAAGGTGCTCTTTTGGCTTGTTAAAAAAAACCCAAAATAAACCAAAAAACCAAATGCGCTGCCATAGTTACTCACGAAGGAGCTCCCAGAATATATTTTAACTGGGCAAGTTATAGTATCAACAGAATGACAAATGGATTGAAATATTTAAGTTTCAACTGACAGATTGAGGAAGAGGGCTTATATTCATTGCACACAATTTTATAGTACCTAATTTTTTGTACTTAGCATTGCAATGAGGATTGATAGAACCCTTCACATAAAAAGAAACAACATGAAAATGAGAGGACATATGATTTATAAGTTATGAAATTATGCATAAGTTTAGAGCTTTATGCCTATGGTAATAAGCCCAAGTTATATTTAATTTTATTATTTAATTTAAATATTTACTTATTTAAATATCAATTTAATTTAATTTTAAAAATTTAAAATTTTTATTTAATTTTCCTCTGATACAGTCATTATGGATCTGACTGGGATATTTGACATAAGAATGAAGAAAAGAAACAGTTTGTTGAGAGGTTAGAGCCTTTTCATGATCTTGAAATGCTGAACTTAGTTTTTAGTACAGCAATTTGACTAACATAAAACTTGAACTGAGATGAATGAGACTTTCATTTAGTTTTCTCTTTTAAAATCTGATCTCTATTTCTTACTATTTCTTAACTGAAAACTAGCAAAAATAAAGGAAATCAGAAATGTAATTGTTTTTCAGTCCATTAGATACAGAAACGTGTATGTCATTGACTAGGTAATAGCTTCCTCAGAACCAATGAATACTCAAGATTCAGCCTGGTGGTGATGCAGCACAAAATTATGGCAAAGAAAGGAAATACAAAATGCCATGTAGAAATCAAATATTTGAGCTGAAAGCAGAGGGATATTTAAAACCAATGAATATGCTAGAGCAATAGCAGATGCAGTTTCCTGCAAAAACAAACTGCAACTGCTTAGATTTAAGACTAAAATCACTTGAAACAGTGAAAACCTCTGAGGAAAAACATACTTGATATGCTTCAGGCTTAATCCAAAAAGCCACTTAGTTAAATCCATGCAAGTTTTTGACAGACCTAACTGCCTTGTTTATGATTACCAGTCCACCTTCAGCTTTCAAGCCTTCATTCCTCACAGGCTCTGACTATGGAAATGCCTGATGCCTCCAAAAGAATCTACAGCACTGAGGGATGCCAGGTAAAGCAGGGTGCAGAGGCACGTTTACCTCAGCATCACCACCAGCCATGCAAATGTGTCAAGCTTGGTTGCTGTGCTTTACGTTGTTCCCTGTGCAATGCAGAACCAAGTGAAAGTCACAGCCTTCATCTTCGAGGTATCTCTGAACAACTGAAACAAAAGATTTCGTTTACAAGGGTCTAGAACACAGCTGACAATATTTCCATTCAGGTGGAATGGAATAATATGGCTACAGCTCATCTTTACAGAGAATAAGACTGGCACAATCTGACATTTAGATAAAAATATCAGACACCTAAAACCTGAAATAGAAAGCTCGTTTCTTTTGCCTTGTCTTCTTACATGAGTATTAATGATGTTGCTTAGTTAATGTATATGAATTTTCAAATCCAGACACTCAAGTACTCACTTCTATACCTGGGGAAGGGGTGGGAGAACAAACTGCCTCTCAGGCATCAGATACAGTGCTTCAGCAAGATAATAAGGTATGTGTCCAGCTCTAGGCTCCTCAGTACAAGAGAGACATGGAGCTCCTGGAGCTGGTCCAGCGGAGGGCTACAGAGATGGTGAAGGGACTGGAACATCTCTCTGATGAGGGCAGACTGGGAGAATTGGGCCTGTTCAGCCTTGAGAAGAGACAACCATATTTATGAGGATACCTCATAAATGTGTGTAAATATCTGGAGGGAAGTTGTCAGGAGCTTTGAGCCAGGCTCTGCTAGGTGGTGTCAAACAGTGGGACACAAGGCAATGGGCAGAAACAGGAAGTTCCACCTCAATGTGGAAGAACTTATTTACTGTGTGGGTGACCAGGCACTGGAACAGGTTGCCCAGAGAAGTTTTAGAGTCTCCTTCACTGGAAATATTAAGGAACTATTTGGATGCAATCCTGTTCCATGTGCTCTAGGATGATCCTGCTTGAGCAGGGAGGCTGGACCAGATGATGCCCTGTGGTGCCTTCCAACCTGACCCATTCTGTGAAAAATACAGTCAGTAAACAGAGGAGGTTAAGATGTAAAACTCTTGGAAGAAAACAACACACAAAAGTTGTTGGGATAGAGGAGGAGAAGGACAGGGAGGGAAGAAAAGGTGTGAAGAAAGGGACTGACAAAAGCATTTAAAATATCTTCCTTGTATTTCTCTAATTTCCTGCTTTCTGCATTCATTCGCCTTTCTTTTAATAGACATAAGAAGCATTTGATTTTGTACAACATCGAATGGGAGGAATTAAGATAAGTGCCCTTGAACCACTCTAGATGCAGAAATCACCTATTTCTGTCTTCTGTTTTTCAATATCAGTTATCAAGAACAAGTAAGTAATTTTTGCTATCTCTGGTTAAATATTCTCTCTGTTAAAAATATCTCTGTATTAAAAATGGCTTCTTTTATGACACATAACCCACTTTCTAAAAGAAAGGAATGGATGGCTCTGAGCAGTGAGCAATTCCATCTTAACCCTGAATTTGTTTTGTTACTAGGATGAGGCAGATTGCTAGCCTAATGCTGCAAGGAAACAAAAAAATTGTTTGATAAAATAAATCCTCTCTTTTCCATGGTACTCACAAGCCAAACAGGTTTGATAGTTAAGGAGACAGAAACTATCCCTCCTCTGAGCTACTAGTGGAGCGTCTCCCAAAATCCCAGATTCTGTATGGCTATCCAAGAGCATACTCAGGAGCTGGTTTCTGCTTATCTGTGCTTTGGTCCTCTTTGTGATGAGGGCAGATAAGGTGATCTTTGGCTTCACCCAGCGCAGACTTAGAAACTGATTCTAAAATTACTGACAATGACAGTGAATGCATACACAATTTATTGCAGACCATTAATTCAATTATATATGACTGTAGAAAGGTACTTAACGTTTTTTAGGACAGGACCAATATCTCTTTGTTTGGGAAGATCTGTGTCATTACACTGTGTCTCTGAAGCCTGGACAGATGAAATTTAAAGTGATTAACATTTTCCAACAAGAATTTAGCACCTTAGAGCAACAGTTACTGAAGAGTGAATGAGGCAAGAGAGAAAATTATGCTGATCAGTGAAGCAATATCTTTGGAGGAACTTGTGATTCTTCAGAGGCTAAATCAATCAAGTGACAGGGATCCTGTAAAATCTTTATTTCAAGTGTTTGCTTCCATCAAATTGTGATAAAATCTGATAGGTGAAAGTTTACCAGGGTAGCTTTAATGGAAGAACAGCATTTCTTCTGATTTATAATTCTCAGATTTGAAATTCAAATTCAACATTATATAAAACAGAAAATATTTTCTTGCCCATCCTTCAATAAGCTACATTATACTGTCAATATGGCCAAAATGAGAGTCTAGTTGAAGCACACTGAATTCTGGCTAACTTTAACCAAGTTCAGCAAATGTTTTAGTCCAACACTTTCCAAAAAGTAGCAGCAGAACTGGGCATAAACAAAAGCAGTAGAAATACTTCATAGGCATCACTTTTTGTGCATCAGGGTATTGGATAAACATGGATGGCAGTTATGTGTGGAAAAACAATAAGCTATGGATTGGCTGCAAAATAATTAATTTTGATGTAAAAATCTCTTTTTTGCCTCCCTTGCAATTTTAGCATGCACACACTTTCCACTGTAGTAGCTGGTTCTTTGATAAATTTCAACAAAACTAAGCTACCAGTAACTTTTTCTCAGGTAACTGAACTTATTTCAGTGTGGCATTCATCTGGTCACATCTGCTCTTTGGAATTTTTTTTTTTTTTCTTTTGCAGAGGACTGGTAGGGCCAAAAAGCCATGGGAACACCTGGGAGCAGCTGCACCATGTTGCCTGGGCATGTTTTCTCCCAGTGCAGCCTGCTCCGGGGGCTGTGCTGGCTCCATCTCGGATCACTCCTGGTGAGTGTCCCCAGAAATCCTCCAAGCATCTCTGCTAACACCAGCTGCTGGGCAACCAATAAATTCAGGCAGTCTGTCCTATTAACAGAGATTATGATTAATTTAAAAGCACAGAGGTGAAAAGCAATTAGTATTAGCAATGATATTAAAGTAAAATTCTTCTAGAGAGGAAAGACCTGGAGAGAGAAAATTTTTTTTCCTGATGTTTTTCATTTACCAAGAATATTTCTAGATAAAAATAAGTGATTCATCCTAAGCATTTTTGTCACTTGTTATTTCAAGGAAATTATCATGGCTTGGCATTAGTTCTGAGGTATAATTCACAGTGTTTCAAATAATAAATATGTAAGATTCTCTTGGTAAACAGATCCATGGAAAGGGCAGGCAGATGGAGGTCTGCATGTTGTTTTGTTATATGTCCAGCATTACTTACATTTGTTAACTAGTGAAACCCTTAAGCTTTAAATCTCCTCTTTCTCTTATAAAATACTGTGAGATTAGGAGGTCTGCACTAATCAAGTGCCAACAATAAAAAAACTCTAAACCCATTGTGGAGCAGCCAAGTCAAAGGTGAAGGTATTGCCTAAATCCTCAATGACAGACCTTAAGTATGTTTTTCTCTGCTTAATATAATTTGTAAAATACAAAAGTAAAGGTATTTCTCTGTACCTGATTATCTGCTGAAAATAATGTATTAGAACAATAAGCATAAAGAGAATAATGCATTAATTAACAGGAACAAAAAGACCTTGTTAATTTGAAAGCTTCAGTCTGACATTCACACTCACATAATCTCTAATCCATTGTGAAAACAAATATTTGTTTGCTTTTTTTTTAAAGCTTCTTCATCTTATAGTTGGGGTAGTGCCCTGGGTGTAGATGCAAATAGAAGCAGATAATAGCAGATGAATCTCTGAGTTTAAAAGATATGTTATAAGTGGAATTCCAAAATGGAGACATAACTTGTTCACATTTTTTTTTAAAAATCACAAAATATTTATCTAAACTCCTCTTTGCCTAAATATGTTCCCCAGTTTTCTTATTTGCCAGGAAATATGGCAACAAGTCTTGTGAAATAGCAATTAAATTAATACAAAAAAATGGGGTTTCATTTCTTGAAAAACTTTATTTCTGACATTTTCTAATCAAATGTTGATTTGGTATGTTGAAGATGCAATTTAAAATAATAAAAAGTATACAATGAGGTACATATTTCCAAGCTGAAGAAAGTGTCTCTTTCATTAAAGATGAATTATTAAAGTTTTTCACTTTAATAATTTCAAACATGAAATTGAAAACTTTACAGTTATTATATAAATAAATAAATAAATAAATATTCAAAACATACCAGTGACTGTATTGATATTTACAGTTCTAGCTTGCTTGGCTTAGTGCCAAATCTATATTCTCTTCTAAGAGATAAAAGAGAACATTTCTTAGAGAAGTGCTAATGTCAGTTCATTAGAGTCCTGTGACTGAAGGCCTTGAGATGAATATATGGTACATTTTAGCCTTAAAAAGATTACCCCCATATTAATTAAATTTCCCAAACACCCTTTAAGGAATATCACTATTATCTTATTCTTTATTGAAGGCAAAGCCCATGAGTGTTTAAAATGAGGCCAATTTTGCTGCATTAAGAATAATAATTATCAGTTATATTGATGATAACAGTATGCCACCTTATATTAGCTACTTGAGAAGAAAAAATAGAATTAAAAAGGTCTACTCTTTTCTGAGCCTGTCAGTATAATAAAATTTGATTTAAAATTAACTTTCTTTTTTTTTTTTTTAACTTATGAGCCAGAGTCTGTCTCGATGGCTGAAATTTGGAAGAAAATTTTAGTGTGGGGTATGTGCACTGAATGAGATGTGCTGAAGCCAAAAATTCTGGAAGTGACTCAGCTGAGTAGCATGCTCCAACTGTGAATGAAGTTCAGGGTAATTTACTGGCCTCTTGACTAGTAAACATGAGATGGATTCTGCCATGTAGCAGGGCATAACATTCAGAATATTACAGAAGTCATCAAGGAAAAGAAGTACAGCACGGGTCATTGACTGAACATTCATTTCAGTTTTGGTTTAAGTAGAAGCACAATTTAGATGCATTTATCAGAACAACTAGAAATGGATCCTGAACCCCTCTCATGATTCTCCTGTCCACCTCACACATCAAAATGTTCTTGGGCTGAAATTCAGCTGTAAGCAAAAGCTGCAAAGCCAAAACTAGTTTTCTTTTCAATGCGAATATCTCCATCCCCACCACACTTATTTCAGCAGAATGCCAGAGGGCTAAAAGAAGATGGAGGTCAGTGAGTTTTTAAACCTATAATGGATATTCTTGTTCTTTTACACTGAAACAGTTTTCACTGGAAACTTTAAAAGCCAAGAGTCATCTGAAAAGCTGATGGTTTGAAGTCAGGAGTATCCATACAGTATAGCATAATAGAATCTGAAAGTGGAAAAGCTTATTCTCAGTTCCCTGTAAGACACACAGATTTTCAGAGGTACAAGCACTTTCATCTTGCCCTTGCAGTTAAGAGATCTTGTCAGTCCTGGAATTCAGAAGAGGGGGTTTTGTCTTGGCCATGAAACATACAGCACACAAACATCTAAAATGCAGTTCAGAAAAACATTGCAGTAGGATTGGATCTGAAACCCATTTACATTAATTCCTGATTCAGAAATACATCTGTAAGACTGTTCTCTCATTTAAAACTAAGGATCTAGATATAAGTATATGATGAATATACCACATTGAATAGTTACAGAAAACTTTCCAGAAAGGTCAGCTTTTTAGCCTATCAATCCTGAAACAGTTGCTTTGAGCAGCAGGAATTATCAAACATCTCCAGATATTCAATGTAAAGATGAAGCTTTTCATGCCAGTCAAATAAATGCAAGTGTCAGCTTTCACTGACTTATAACCTTCACAACTGTAGCAAGCAGCTTGGAAATGTGACAGTCAGAGCGTGATCACTGACTTTAACACAGGCAGCCAGTGTTATTTAGGATCCCCTTCTGGACCCTGACTGGCATCCAGCTACTGCTACCGAAGGGTTTGGGTCTTCTATTGCTCTAATGCAAGACTCATGCAGATGCCCTGGATACCCCACCAGGGCATCTCAAATAATACTGGCTGCCTACACTGAGGCAACTGAATGCAGTTCTCTGTGAGAAAAGAATGAAAGGATCCAAAGCTGGTATTCAGATCCATAATTATTTTTAAATTGTTATAATTATGAGAAGCTCACCAGTGATTTCAGAATGCTTCAGCTGGCAAGTATTCAATTGGAGTATGCTAAGTTATTTTTCACGTCTGCAATTAATTAAGCACTGGAAGTATTCAGCTAAGTGTTCCCTCAGATGAGCATTTATAGGAAGGATAACATTTTGGTGCAATTCTTTTACTAACAGGCTGCTTGGAAAACTGCAGTGTTTTGTGAAAATTTTGGACTGACTGCTTCAAAACCTTGACAATATGTTTAGTCTGCATAAATGAGGGAAAACATATTTTGTTTTGTTCAGCATGCTCTGAACTTTCACAGTTACATAATTATCTGCTCAGATGGTCCCACAGTCTTATTTTGACTGAAAGGGAAATTGGAAATGTTGATAAAATAAACCCAGGCTGGAAGCTTGGCAGCTCTGCCATTTGTTGGAGAGAAAAAGACCGAGGTTCAGGACTTTCTTTTTAGCATGTGATATTTATCACTGCAAACCATTCCCTGACATGGTGATAGTTTGCTGCTACAAGGACATAAAAAATGGGAGGATTATGCTTTTCTGGTCTTCTCCTGAATAAAGATATTATAAGTGTTGAGTTGAATACTGTGGGACAAGCCGGCACTTCATACCACCCAGAATCTGAATCAAAGTGCTTGATCTGATTTTAAAATGAAACAGTCCAGGGTTTTGTTTCAAAACTTTAAATTCCCAGGAAGCCTCATTTTTTTTCTTTTCCAGTATCTTGTGTGTAAAACTAAGGTGCCAATGATTTCCTTTGCAAAACATTTTGGTGATACCAATGTTATGGGTTATTTAAGACACAGTTGTGATGAGTAAAAAGGACAGGTATGATTTGAGTCATAACAAGTTGGTCAAAATAAAATTGAATTAAATTTTCAGATTATTTATTGTCAAATATTTTACAAACTCAGTCCTTGACCAAAAAATGGATTTCAATGTGGAAACTGCTGTGAATTATCTGAAAATTATTGTCATTCCTTAGTTCTGCACAAGCCCGTAAGTTAAGGTGAAGCTGTTGAAAAGAAATGAGGAGTTATTCCTTGCCAGCTCTTTGCCTCCATATCAGCCAAGACAAAGATGGTCTGAAAGTGCAACTGGTCCTGCATCTTTAATCATTGTCTGTGCTAGCAAAGAGTGAAATATGCTTCTGGAGCTCCTGTTAAGACATCTTACATCCCTTGTCTCTAGGTGTAGATGTCATCATGGCACCTAAGGCAGCTGAGGCTAGCTGCATTAATTTTCATGTGTCATCAACATGTCATGTTTTTCTGCTTACAACTTCATTGATTGGTTCCTGACAGACAATTTTTTCACTGAAAAATCTGAACTGTCTCCTACTGCTGCAGCAATACTGAGGTAGGCTTTGGGCAGATCTAGAAGGGAATGCAGAAAGTTTACTTTCTCTTCTGCACAACCAGTGATGTGTCTGCTCAGTAATCATGAATATATGCAAAGTAGAACTTGATACAGATTTCTTAATTTCTGGGACTGCTAAAGAAGTGCTTTGCTTTTGGCTCCTTGCATCTTAAGTTTCACAGCAAAACTTCTCTGTTTACTTCAATTCCATTGGTTTCATACTTTCTTCCCTATCAGAGAGGCTGAACAAAACTGCCCAGTCTATGAGGCAATGTCAGCCTTGCTCATCCCTGCCCAGCCTCCCCAGGAGCCCGCTGCCCATGGAGAGAGCTCCTGTCAGGGCTCTCTCCACCCTGCTCAGGGCACAGGATCCCATGCCAGCCTACTGGGGCCAGCAGCTGCCATGGGCTCAGCTGAGCCAGCCCCCCTGTGGCCCCACAGCCCAGCATGGCCTTGTCCCAGTGCCTGGGGAGGTGCCTGGTGCCTGGGGCTGCCCTGTGCCTCCCTGCTCCTGGCTGGGGTAGCACGAGCTGCCAGGCTCACCCTGCTGCGCTTGAGGTGCCCTGAGAGGAACCTCTGAACTATTATTAATGGCTGACACTAAGGCAGAAGGAATCCACATCTTCATATGGTATTTATTCGGGAATGCCACCTCCTGGAAACGGCCTAACATGCAATGGTCCCAGTGGACAATCCTCAATGACTTCAGTCATGTTACTGGAATACCAAGGCTACATACTGTTGATCCAGACTAGGCCAGGAAATAAGTGTCACTTTCTCACAAAACCCGTTGAACAGCCATGGTCTCAGAAGAGCACAAAAACTTTGGTTAAAACTATGTAATGTTCCTATATAAAGAAATTAAGATTGAGGGGAATGGAGAATAGTGGAGTTGGGAGTCCTCTGGATATGAACTGAACACAACTTTCCAGAGGCTGGCAGCCAGGTGTTCATATGGTATATCTATCAGTGGCTTTCTCTGGTGTATTGACCCTTCATAATTTTTGGATTAAGTTTAGGATGAGATTAGGCATGTCCACCATGCATGGGCAGACCTATTGTATCTTCCTGTAGAAGACCCTGCCCATCAGGACTCACCAAGACACAGGCTGTGTCTTAGACTGCACAGGCTACCCCTTGGCATCCACCAACAGCCTTCCTGCCTTCTACAGCCTTTCCCTGGAGACTTCTCGTGCCTTTATACACCTGTGCATTTAATATTAACAGAAAGCTTTTCAGAATTCAAACTTTGAATATTTTCCAAGGTGCCAATCTAGAACCATCACGTGTCCTTTCTGATGATCAAACCAGTTACTTTTAAGGTTAGAATGAAAGAACATTTTTTATTTCCAGTAAGAGCTCTGTGCTGAGAGCACTGACAACTTCATTCTGCTTAGGACCTCCACTGGTCTTCCTATATTCCAGACAGAAAAGAGCAATAGGGATATACTTTCTTGCAGATATTCAGTGCTAAAACAATCCTAATTCTGGTGGACAGGGGATCCCCAGGAAATGCTTCCCTCTTCCAGTGCAGCCTGCAACTTGGCCTGAGTAACTTTTTCCTTATAGATATTCTGAAGGTTTATAGGTGATGTTTCTGGGTTAAAGACACTCTTTTTCTTAGATGGGCCTGGATTTAAGGAATAAAGGCTCTAAACGTCTCATCTAGAAGTTTGTCTGTCAGTGGGACACAAATATTGGGGACTGCAGGAACATAACAGGGCAGGCTTTTGCAGGACACTCCCCACTCCTCAGAGCAGCATACAGTTAACTTTAAAAATACAATCTGTTTTCATACTGCATAATGCTCACGATTAAATGTGAATTTCTCATAGCTGTTAGAGCCTGGGGCAGTCACCAAGCCACAGCTGATAAATGTTGCTTAAATGAAAAGACATTTTTTTGTTAGGCTCCTGGCAACTCAACAATGATGTGGACAAATCTCTGGTAGGGTAACTAGCAGACCCTGCAAACTTTCAAGTTTTTTTCAAATGTCTTGATAACAATAGGTCAAATCACAAATGGCCCAGAATAACATACCACGAGGATAAAGCTCATTTTCTTATAAATCCTACATGACACTGCAAAATTTCCTTTTTGATTTTGGAAAATGTACCAGGAGCACACAGAGCTGAAATAGGAAATAGATATATAGGCCCTGATAAATGGCATTAACTGATGAGCCATTTTGTTTTGTGGTAACACCTCAGGGCCTCTGATAGGATTGGATCCTCTGGTGAGAGGTGCTATGGGCATGTAGCAATAAAATCACATCTGCTCAAAGACTTTGCAGTCAGAAAAGCAGTTTGCAGCACAAAGAACAATCTAATTCCTGTTCTACATCCTGATGAGTGAGGCGTAAGAAGTGCCTTTGGTAAGCAAGGAAGGAGACTAACTTATTTCACTGCTGTGTAGGCTCCAGCATTATAATTATATTATAAATATCATGTCACGACACAGGATGTTCTATAGCCAAGTTTGTTCATATATCCCATTGCTAGAGCTGGGAAAATTGTTCCTGATGAGTAAGTTAAATTCTTCAGCACTTTTAACTTTTAGCATTAATCATAATGAAAATAAAGTTCATGCTAATAGATGCATTCTATAATTTAGGTATCTAAATATAGCAATTTCCTGAGGCTCTGACAGTGTGAGGTATTAGTCTTTCCTGACTGGTGTACTGAATGGGACTTTCTGCTGGGAGCAATGTGAATCATGGATTTAATATATGTAAATTCTTTCATGTCAAATCTTTTCATGGGTTACAACCTGCCTGCTTAGACTCACAATCTGTATTTGATATGGCTACAATAAGAAGTTCTACAATATTTTCTTTTGGTGGCATACCATGAGGGGAAAAGGTGGCATACCATGAGGGGAAAGGCAGAAGCTATGTATTCCCCTTTGCAATTAAAAATAAATGAAAATAAAAAACAAATGCAATCTATAAAGCACTATTATTTTCAATTTATGAATCATTAGCTTTCTAGTACAATAAGAAATAAACATAATTTAATAGGCAAAGCAAAACAAAGGGAACTTGAAACATGTTTAAGTGATTAAACAACAGAGATCTGCAGGTTTCAAAATGAGAAATTGTTTTAAATATATTTCTTTAAATTATTAAGGGGATTGCTTCACTTATTAGCTTAAAATTTTTGTTCCCCGGAGATTACATCCCACTTTCCAAAGATGTATTAAGAGAGAGAGTACATGCTTTTTCTTCCTTGATGAAAACTGGGAAAGGATTGGGTAAGGCCCAAACCTCTGACTTATGTAAAAGTTATTGCCCAGCCAAAAGAAAAAAAATAACAAAGAGGTTTTTTGTTACTGGTATAATGTGCTGTTCTCAAAGAGGTGCAAGGAATGCATTTGCTGAACAAATATCATGTCTCTGGAAAACGATAATCCCCTGCACTTCTTAATCTTACTGAGAAACTCTAGAGCTAAGAAGGAAGACCTAAATTTTACCAGACTCAAGAATTTAATCAATTTTGGGTAAATTTAGCTCTTCTTCCATGTAATCTGGTTGCAGGCTGGTGAGACAGCAGTCTTATGACAGGGTACGTACTACTGAAGTAATGAATTGGTGACCACAACCTGACCTCAGATTGAGTCTACATGAGCAACGCCGTCTCCTGGATGCTTGTTTTGGTACCACAGAAATGAATCCAACAAATCTCACCTGCAATCTGCTGTTCATCATTCCTAATCAAGGGCAGCACAGGGCATTTTAGTCCCACAGAGGGATGCAGATGCCACAGCTCAGAGGCATCCCGGAATTCTTCAATATGCAGGACACTTCCAGGGTCCTGCTAAAAGCAGCCTTAGGGGCATCAGCAGACAGCCTCTTTCTCCTTCCTTACATGCAGCAGACAAAATTTCCATTCCAGTATATCCTCTTTTTTAAAGATGTGACCCAGCTTCATGGGATATTTATGGTAATAATAACAGCAGGCATTAGCAGCGTTGCCTGGACGCTCTCCAGATAATAAACAACGTATGGGATTCCTGTCGGAAGGTTTCCACTCCATAGCCAAGGGGAGTTAGCTGAGATGCTCAAAAAGCACAGCTTGGTCAAATGGTGCTATTTTGATAGGCCCTCCATGAAGCATTAGGACAGAGGATAGAGGAGCACAGCAAGAGCAAATGCTATGCTGGTGAACATATGGATAAACTCTAGAAAACTGTCCCTTAATTGCTGGAGAAGGACGGGCAATTAGTGCCAAGAATATGTTTATAACTGTATGTGTGTACAAGAGTGCATCCCGATATTCTGGCTGCTCTCCAGGACTCCCAAGGTCTGTGGGTAATTATAATAGACACAGAAGTGTGACCTAACTACAGGTCTCATAAATTATCATAGTTTGTTTTATATTTTCTTCATGATTTTTATATATATCACATATAGAGTTAAAGAAAGTATATTTATCCTATACCAGCATTTTACTAGTAGAAAGATCAGATAAAGAAATAATTTAAAAATCAAGATCAGGAACATTATTTTTGTTATGATTTCCCTTACCATATTTACCTAATGCCGTATTTAACCTTTTAACTATTAGCTTTTCTAGATGTTTGCTATGTATAAGTTTCTTTAGTTTCTTCTAAGTAAGAAATTCAAAGCAATGAGCTTCAAAAATATTTTTAATTCTGAACAGGAGTGGTTCAAGTTGAAATATTATACTAGGATGATGAAAAATCAAATGTAAAGCTGAGCTTTTGAAATTATCAAATCTGAAAAGATATGAGCTACTAAAAAACCTGATCTAGAAGCAAGTTTTGTGTTATTAGATAAGTTACAGGTACTTCTATTTTTCAGCACCAAAATTAAAAGAAGTTAATTACAATTCTCCTTTCATTTAAAAAGTTTTTTTTTTGAGACAGAGAGAAAATTAGAAGCAGCACAAAGTTTTTTTTCTTCCTTTTTTTCCTACAAATTTACCAGAAATTACAGAGGTCAGTTTAAGCAGAAATACATTAGCATGAAAAACCTTTTTGTATCATAACCCCTCCCCATAAAATATAGTGCTCTGTGTCCTTCTGAGTAATATAATGTGAACTTTGAAGGACATAATAATGCTACATCAGTCAAAGCCTCAATTACAGCATAGGAACTCAGTTTGATCTAAATTGTCTAATAACATAGCCAGTGGAATTTTGCCCAAGATACACGGATCATAAGTTTCCTTTATAGTTAAAAAACAAACTGTTTTTTCTTCTTTTGTCAGTGACAGGCTAAAGAGATTGATAAATAGAATAGAAATTAGTCTCTGAAGGACTTCTGTGATGGGACTTGACAGATATAATGGGGAATGAAGTCAAGATATACTGCAGGGTCTATAAATGTAGTAGATTTCCAATTTCACATTAAAATCTGTCCATTCACAGATGAGGGCTAGCATGCCTTCAGAAACAGGGAGGTTTTGTCTATAGGCAGAAAATGTGTGGGAAGGAAGTGCCTGACAGAATATGTTCTAGATAAATAAGGCAAGGGGGAGAAAGTAGGAGATTTGGGACAATGACTACCTATGTCAGGAATGAAGCTTAAAATATAAACATTCAGCTTGAAGTCAGCTTCCAACCACCACTTTGTGAATGGTTTGAGCTTTATCATATTCATTGCCTTGTTGTATGTGAATCCCTGTCAAAGTCTTAGCTGCTGTGGGGGATCAAAAGTAATCAAAAAGAGCCCAAATCTGTGAAACAGGAACTTGGTATTCCATAAAGAATAAGCACTTCTGCACTTTGATCTACCATATAATTGATTTTGCCATTCTTCACTTTTCTAATGCTTTTTATCACTTTTAATTTAAATATTATAACATTTTTAATGTAATTTACTTCAAATGTTCTTATTCGCAATAGCAGCAAAATGAGGTATGGGAATGATGATTTTAAAGCAATGTGGATTTTGAACTGATAATAAGTCCTCTTATATTAGCTTATTCAACAAGAGAATAGTAATCAATCCTTACTAAAAGGTAGTTATGGACCTGTGCCATGTCTACTGCATTTGGTTTGAGCAAATTTTTTGGTTTTGCTTCTTCCACTTAAAAAAAAAAAAACCAAAAAAAACAAAACAAAAAAAACCAAACAAACAAACAAAAAAACCACCAATTTTCACACTGTGTTTTCTCATAGTAACTAATTTTTGGCTATGTCTTTATACCACAGCTCCTGAACTCTGTGGGTGCCATTAGCCAGTGTCAATAAGCAACTATGATGTGTTTCAAGTCATATGGGTGATTAAGAACCACATCAGGGTCTCAGGCCCAGTGAAGAAAATCACAAGTAACTTCCTTTAGTTTGTCTGAAAAACCTGTGGCAGGACCTGAGAATTTCAGTCCATGATTGCTATGAAAATTCTATGAGATGTCCACAGATTATATAAATGAAAATACAGCAAAACCTGCTATATCCCAAAGGCAGGGATTTGTTCTAGAATTGTTCTCTGAAAAAAAAAATTGTGTAATTATCTTGAGAAGTTTATTCTATACTATGACAAGCAGTTTGTGGATATAATTCATGCATTTCTTAATATTTCTGCTCAAAACCCAGATATTCCTCATTTGCTAAGGAATCATTTTGATACCAATGCATCAGCCTGGTATCACAGAAATGCATGAGAAGCTTGGCTGAATGAATTTTAGGTGGATAAACACCTGTAATATCTGCAAAGAGACCTTATATCTCGAGAGCATCCAGTGCCCTTACCCAATCAAATGGGCTAACAAGCAAGAAGCAAGCCTGGAAAGACTGGGGGAGGTTGGGCAGAGTGGCAGTGTGCTGCATGAGTGCTCCAGCCCTTAAAAGGAGATTTGGGCTTCAACTACCAACTTAACCTCTGCTTCCTCCAAAGATCTCCTCGGTTGGCAGAATTTTATCCAAAACGAAGATTTCCCAGTCCAACCTCCCCGTTGTTCTAGCAACAGTAACTTTCTTGTATTTTCTTTCAGCCAGAAAAAAATCAAAGTGTCACACAATGTGCTTTGGAAGGAAGAGGTTCTGACTGCTGAGAAGGCAAACTTCAGGAAGGAGCGGCACCTCCAGCTGTTAAGCCCAGCCAGTCTTCTACCCAGTAAATTCTCTACATTCCTGGCAAAAAAAAGGAGCGTCATCACCCAATTCCATGCCAATAAATCATTTTTTGCTTTGCAGCAATTTATTCTGGGGTATTACAGCCATGAAGTCATTAATACATTACACAAGAGAGCAATGGTGCCACTGTAGCTGTGACAGCCTAAAGATACATGGCACTGGGTTTGCAGTGAGAGATGGTATCTTTTGCCAGATCAACCAGCACCGTGTCAAAAAAAAGGACAAGATATTGAGGGAAAAAGTATTTTTTATCCTGATGAGATGATACAAACTTCTCAGCCTCTAAGAACTCCCATAATTAAAAAATATTTTCTTAAGGATGACACTGTTTTTTGATATTTAACTATCATGTGATCATACAATAGTTAATTCTACAGATCATTTAGTAATGTATCATGTTGCAATAGCAAAAATAAGAATAAACATTTAATGAAACATTAAAAATCAAATTGAGTGTTGACATTCATCCTGTTATTGCCCAGATTTCATCAAGTTTTCCCACTGTTCCTAATAGTTCCAAAGGTCTTGCTCAATGTTTCACTGTATTATCTCAGGTTGTGGTTGATTACTGAAGGATCATAAAGAAAATCAAATAAGAAAGGAGGAAAGACAATATTTTTTGGAACTGTGGTCAATTATTCATCTGGATCAGCTGTTGCAATGAATGATGTCACATAGATCTCAGTTAGCAATAAAATACAAATAGAAAATATTGTTTCACCAAATGCAAAGCACTGCAAATTATGTAGATAATGAGTTTTTAATTACTAAGTTCACTTTGTGCATAGTCTCAAAAATGTTCCTGTAAATGTTGTTTACGTCATGAAAAGGACACATTAGGTAGAATTTACCACTCTGTAGTCCCTCCCGGCACTTACAGCAAAACCATTAGAGAAGGGATTTGAAGATATTTGAAGTCTGTTGTAATTACCTCATATGAAAGAGAAGTTTTATATCAAAATCCAGTGAGAAGGGATATTTTGGTTACAATGTAAAGTCGAAGTGCTACAAAAGAGCCTAGAGTTTCATAAGCATTTTAACCTGCATATGAATATAAAAGGTTACAATTTCATTCCAGGTTACAACAGCAACTCAAGGTATATAAAAACCAAAATGGTTAATTTTCCTTGACCTTCAATTTTCTACTATAGAACTAATTATGAACATCTAGCACATTTTTTTCAGAAGGAAAAAAAGGACGTACATACAAAAATTTGGTTAATAAGAGAGAAATATGAAGAATAAAAGTAAAATTTTGAGTTGCCTGACTATGACAGTAATTTTAAACTAGTCCAGCCAATTTTATAGGCATTGTGACAACCTGGGTAAGATCATATGAGATGTGTCTCTGTTTCACTTGGAAATCAGAAGCATTTTACTATGATTTTAAGGGAATTCATTATGTCTTTCATGCTGAAAATTCTGAGTGCATCGTGAAGACACGTGGTTTGTACTGCTTGCATTCTCTGTTTTTAGAGAGTGTTTGTTGATTTAGTCAATTGTAAAAATCTATCACTTTCAGCAATACAAAGGTGAAAGTACTAAATACCTTTGACTAATGTATAGTGACTTCATAATTGAATGCTGATAAATATAGCAGTATCATTTGAAATGTTTTAATTTCTAATTATTATTTAAGACATCAAGTTAAAAAAATTTGAATTTTTAAAAACTATTTTTTTTCAGAATATTTCACTGCTTAAAAGTCAGTTTGTGGTTATGTGTTTTTTTTTTTGATTGATAAATTTGTATTTTTCAATGGAAAAATTTTCTGTTTCAAATTTCCTAACATGATAGATTACATGAAAACTACATGGCAACTAGTACTCTTTCTATGGCAATTTTGCATGGCATGATTATTTTAAATTTCCTTGTATATTCAAGAAAATAAGAGAGAACATTTAACCCTAATTGCATTTTCCCAGTAAAAGATCTGAAAGTTTACAAATGTCTTTGTCTTGAGACAGTATCACCACACCTATTCTCTATTAAATGGTTAAAATTCTTCACCGTGTCTTGGCTTTACTGATCCTGGTTTCCAAAAGTTGCTGGTTCTCTATTTTCACATAACCTCATTATCTAGTGATCACCTGTTTCTTTTGCTGGGATTTTTCACCACTTCTATCCCAAGCATGTTTTTCCTCACAAAACACTTAACCAGTGTTCACTGCCACTTGTCAGCAATTTGAAAATGCCCATTCAAGCACTAAAAGAAGGAGTCTAAAAGGAGTCTCTATTTTGAATAAAAGTTTCTCAAGTAGCCTTAAGTGAGTGGTAGGGTGTCCACACTGGTCGTATAAAAGAAACGGAGAATGAACTCTTTGTAGCTAACACATTGCTAAAATGTTTGCTAGCTGTGCTCTCACCTCACTCCATCCCTGTGGCCACAGATGATTGCTTACTCATAAACCTTTGGAACCCAATTAGCCACCACAGTAATTATCAGCAATCCCCATATACCCACTAAATTTGTAACAATACACCAGAGCCGTTTATGGGACTTTGTAGTGATGAGCAATACACACAACATTTTCACCCTGCACTTGAAATGTTTTTTTTCAAATGAAGACAATTTGAGCCACAAAAGCAATTTTGCACACAAAAAGCCAGCATCACCTAACTTGGTCAGAGAACTGCAGCTGCAGCAAAAATGTCATCTCTGTACCCCTGGAGACTTGGAAATCATCACATTCCTGCAACAGCAAACTCAAATGTTCATCTATTTTATCCTGGATGCTATGAAGTCCAGTTGCTTGAGAAATTACAGCTTTGTATTGATTTTCTACTCCTTTTAAAAGGCTCTACCAGAAGTATTAGTGTTATGCCATCTTTAAATTAATGACATGCCAGTTTTTATTGCCTATGTCTATCACTAACATAAAAAAATAAAGACCACAGAAAGAGCAAGTCTGTTTTCTTCTGTACAAGGAAAAAAACTGCAGTCAATATTTTGACTGGGCCTGTGAAGAATAACGCAAATAAGATTATATAAAAAAGAGATCCACTTGACAAGATAGTGGTTTTGTAAAATGATACACAATGGATCAAATCCATTAGGAAGAAAAGGAAGTCCCAAGAATTGGCTGGTGCAAAGACTGAACAGCATTCATAAATTAGCTGATGCCTAAAACTGTTATTCATTATGTTCTATTTATCAGCTTTTAAAGGCTCCCATTTTAATTTATAATAACACTCCTCCTCAGTTATCACCCTCCTGCCACTTTTCATTACATTAGAAAATTCAGTTTTGTATACCTTGTTCTCCCACAGAGAAGCAGAAATTTATTTTCCTCCCCATCTTTTGATTACAATACACATTTTTGCCTAGATTCTCCTGACTTTTATTAGTTTAATAATTTACTGGACATCTCTCTGCCACCTCAGATCTGTGCCCATGAACACCATGCTCCATCTTGATTTGTCTTCTTGATAGCAGAATATTGAATTCAATTTCAAAGATAAAAATGCCATCCTGTTTGATTCATCAAGTGGAATAAAGCCCTCTTGCTGAGAAAGCCATTTGAATGAGGGTTAACTGTGACCTGTGCTCCTGCACAGTCCTTGGAACATCTGGCCATATGGGCTGTAAGCAGATTAACCCAGTGCTTTGCACTCTCCTCCTTTAAACAGCTTAAAGGTTGCTGTTTAAATAGCACGGCATGCAATTTTTAAAAAAAAGATCAGCAAATATTCAAAATAACTGGGACTAGATGAATAAACCCACTCTACAGGAAATTTTCAGAGGACCTGAACAAGCAAATTATTTGAAAATTACTTCATTTTGTTGCAGTCTTATGTTTTAACTTGATATATCTAAATTTAATCTTTCCCAAAGTTGTCAAATCCTATCTAGCTTACATGATTGATCCAGACATACAACTTCCACTACTCCTGCTTCTGAGAATTGTAATAGACAGTTTTAAAGTCTGGGTAAGAGAGACCTGTAGTAATACCAGCTTGTCTGGATGAAGCCTCCATGCCTCGGTGAAGTGTCCCTCCCAGGGTGCTGGTGGCAATGTACTTTTAGCTTCAGATGTAGCTCCAAAAATCTAAAAGTTCAGCCACCCAGCTGGTGCCTGCTAGTGCCCAGAACAATGTAAGCATCTTGCTTGACATGTCCTCTGTGGTGCAAGCAGAGGCAAAGCTCTGGCTGCCCTCCTCACGCCGGCTGATGCTTTTGGCCGCAGGAGCAATTGCAGATGGACTGCACTGATGAACCAGAGGTCATGTGGAGGACACTAATGCAGAGGCTTTCTTTCTACCTGGATGGTGTTTTTTTTTATCCCAACAGCACAAGAAATTGCTGACACTGAAACAACTAATATGTTAATTCCATTTTCTTAAAATTTATGTTTTCTTGGGTTTTTTTCCCACTGAAATTGGAAGCCTCCTCACAGGTGGAATTTTGGTTTTCTTTGAAAACAGGAAAATCCATTTAATATATTATAAAATAAAAGGTTTCACACAGAAATAATAATTTTTAAAAGAAATCAGATTGAGGGCAAATTCCATGCCATGTGAAGTCAGTACTTTTTATCCTCATCTCTGTTTCTAGGTTTTTCTTTGGTAAAAGCAGAAGCTAAACTCCACAACCCCAAATGGTTGTTATGTTTGAAATTGTACTTTCAGGTTTTGCAATACATGTAAATTCATATTTGTCTCTTGATTTCCAAGCACTCCATCTCTCAGTCTCTGTGCTTTGTAGTTACTGCACTAGAGATTTAGTTCTGATCACCATGCTTTGTGTGAATAACATGACCAATCCCTGCCAGAATAGTCGATTTCCTATGTGAGTTTGAAGGAGTTGTCTTCTTCACAGGTGTGGGTGGTCACTGCAGCTCTGCAGACAAGCTAAAGTCTTATTATCTTCATTTTGCGTAGCTACTAATTTTGAAGTTGTCCATCATGATTAGTTCTGGGACTAAATCCTGTCAGTTACCAACCATGGTGATTTCAAGGTTGTCTCACTAACTTTAAAGCAAGGGACTGAGGAAACACTGATGATCTCCTCTGAAACAATATTAGAAAACAGTTTCTGAAGCTGGAACTCTTATTAACATGAAGAGCAGCACATTGCCAATTACTGTGCATTCCTACTAGCACATAGCACTAAGAAAAGGAGTGATATTTTGACTGAGTTATTGAAGTGGCACTATTAAAGAAAACTCCATCACTGAGCCGACAATCCCTGCTCCTCATTCTGTTGTGCATCTTCTAGGAGGGAACCTGAATGAGAGCAGAGTGCCAAGGCTGAGCAGATTGCACTGGAGACAGATTGCAGGAGCATTACCACAATGCACAAAACACTAAGGCAGTGTTCTAAGGACTAGACCTCACCTCTTGCTTAAGTTGTAGGTATTGTGTACACCAAAAAGCCATCCTGAAACAGGAAAATGGCAGCAGTTCTCAAATTCTGGGCTGCTGATGCCACTGAAAATACTCTACCAGCCAGTTCAGGTCAGATGAGTGTATGGTGCATGATCTTTGTGAATAATTACCAGCAGAATTTTTTGAACACCAAAGGCCCAAGCAACTCTTTCTTTCAAATAAAACATCTGCTGCACTGACACAGGAAT
This sequence comes from Chloebia gouldiae, assembly GCA_003676055.1. Lineage (NCBI taxonomy): Eukaryota > Metazoa > Chordata > Aves > Passeriformes > Passeridae > Chloebia > Chloebia gouldiae. The sequence goes on along the minus strand of QUSF01000001.1, from coordinate 37,938,142 downwards.
TCTTTATTCTTAGACTGTGGTAGAATATAATTTTTCTTCTTTAGAAAGTTCTTTAGAAACTTGATTTTCAATTTTTCCCATTCCATCTGGGTTGAAACTAAGACCTTTCTAGTGAAAGCTCAAATCTCAGAATATTATAAATTAGGATCTTTGTCTAAAATGGAAGATAATCCACATGAACCTTCTTCAGCTCCCAATTTCTGCCAGAGATTTCTATTTTACCAGCTCAGTTGGGACTCCTGACTACTAGATTACAGACTTGGTATCTCTTGCTGTGCCCTAATAACTACTTAATTATTTAAACATGGAAAAGCTCCAACAGATGCTATTGCAAGAAACACATTCTATAACAGCACAGTCAAGGCATTCATCTGGGACACTGGAAACCAAGGGTCAAGTCCTCGTACCAGACAGGTTTAAAATCTTATACAAAGAATTAAATTTGTGCTAGACACACAACACCACTGGGCCAGGGGAACATAAGTTCAGTGCTAGATTCTTTCCTAGGATAGAATAAACTCCACCACTGGTTATTGGGAAAGCAATTTAACTGTTGGATTTCGGCAGAAATAAGCTCTTACAGCTTATAAAATGGCATCCTAAGAAACAACAGAGATCCTCCCTAAACGATAATGCAAAAGTCTGTTTGACAGTGCTACAGACACTCTGACAGATATTTGGTATGAAGACAAGATATTTTGTGGAAGTGCAGAAGATTTATTAAAATAATAAGGCATTAAAGCAAATTTCAGAGTTCATGGTGGTGGTTCGCATTCTCAGCAACTCAAAAAGAGTTTCTGCAATGCAAGCAACAGACAAAACTGCCTTGGAACTAGACAGTGAACTAATATTCCTGTTGGGGAAGGGCTCCTGAAATTATGGAGGTTCAGAGAAGATCCATGCAGGTCAATGGAACTTCGTGACTTCACACCTGTAAGAAAGCCAGCACGCAATCCCTTGGTGATCTAACCAAACCTCTAGAAACTTAGCTATATTCACTGGGGTACAGGCATGGTGAGACTGCTGCTGTATTTCCAAGGCTGCTAGGAGGGCTCACTTTGGGGGACTTTCATCATGCTGATGTTAGAGCTGCAGGCTATACATTTTATATCACTCTCAGGGTGTGCAGAAACAGCAGCAGCACTGGATGAGGCTGAGCCAGCATTCACGGGCTGGGGACCAGCAGTACAGCCACTGCCCACACCAGTACAAGGGGCTGCATCTGCCTGGCCACTCCTGAGGCTGGTAAAATCTGTATGAGCTCAGAAGAGCAGGCAGATGGAAAGCACAGAATCGTCCCATATGAAAAGCCCTGATTTACAACAATTGTATGTGATTTCTTCTTTCTAAAACTGAGTGATTTCATGGTATGAATGATTCTTTGACTACTGCTAAAATAATGTCTTTGTTCAAACTGATACCCTGCAATAATTTATATAAACACTGTTAATTGACATATTTGCACTATATATCAATTTTGTCTGTGCCCACTGATTTCTTTCATAAAACAGAGACATAAAACTTAACACATTTTCCACATACATCACCAGCTGCCTGTCTGATTTCTTAGAAGTGAACAAAAACAGTGTAGGTGACAGTCAAGACAGGCAAACTCAGTCACTCCCAAATCATATTTACCTTCCATCACTGCCTTTTCTTTTCTGATTCATCTATAATGAATATCCTCCTCTCTTCCTTAGATCCAGTTACTGTTTCTTAGTCTACAGTAACATAATCCACATGGTTTAAAAACACAGTTCCCTATCTCTATTTCTTCCTCTTTGCCATTAGTATAATTGGGATGAAGCTTTGCCCACGAGACCTACAGATAGAGTTCGCAGTAATAAGGTATTGGAGGAGGTTAAAAGAGAGAGACCTTTAAGGCAGGAGGAAACACTGCAGCAGCTGTTCAGATGAACAAGCCTGGGTTTTGTGAGGCTCTGAGCGCCTGCTGCTGCCGCGTTACACATGAAGAACTAAATGTGATGCCCAAAGGCAGAGTACATGCATTTGACAAGGTAGGATGCCTTCTCCCCACCTGGGTGCTTTCAGGCACAGCAAGAACAGGGCCAGTTCTTGAAAGCCACGTGGCAGCAGCTTCTCAGCCACTGCTGCTGCGGGTTTTCAGGAGAGGATGACAGGACTTGGCGAGCCCCTTCCTCATGGCTTTCAGAGATAGCACTGCAAGATATCCACATATCACAAAAAAGACAGGAGAAGATTTGTAAAAGAGGAAAATTGTAAGATTTCTATACTATTTAAAATAAATCTCTTACCCTGCGCAGTGACTTATCTTTCCCGGGATTATTTGCACAGCCATGGATTTCCCTTACTTCACTAAGTGAATATCCAAAGCAAGACTTTAGTACTAAGACATATGGAAATCAAACAAATCAAGATCCATATAAGCTGGTGTCCTCTGAGTGACCTGTCATGTGTGGAAAGCAATGACAATCTTAATCCTCAGATTTTGGATTGCATCCAGTCTATAAAAACATGTGGACTGAGAGGAGAGGATTGGGAGGCAGGCTGAGCTGCAACAGGCAGTAGATGCAGATACTGCTCAGCACTGCACTCAAAGAGCTAAAACCACACAAATCTGAGGGATGCATCCCTCTCCACTGTTGCTTCTGTCCAGATTTTGTTTCAAAGCCTTGAAACAAAAAGCAGCTCTCTGCTGTGAGATCAGTAATAGTCAAAGCCCATCAAACCAGTAAAGGGAAACCTTGGGCCTCATCTCTGATGCTGGGTGTTAGAGTTGGCAAAATACCGCTACAGCATGTGTCCTGGTATTTGTTTCTGCCAGCTGCACTCTATTTTGTACTTTGGGGGAAAAGGATAGAGCTCTTAACTGGAGTTTATTTCAGTTCCTTTGCCTTTCTAGAACAGAATCCAATACAAACAGTAAGCATAATTTGAAAACTGTTTAAGAGGAATAGATTACAATACAGTAATGAAGTGGTCTCTTCTCAGCATATTACTGCCTGGTATTTGACAGCATTTTATAAAGCAGTAGCTTTCCCTCTTCCATTGCAATGTACCTGCTGTATCCGGCCTTTTACACAGAGAGGGCTGGCTCAATCTGTTTGACCACTGTCCCTGCCAGAATGCCAAAATGCTGCTGTGAGCATCAGAGGAACATGCCAAATATTAGACAAAGGAATCCTGTGTAAAACAGCAGAACACAAGTGCTCTGGGTCCTACAAGGGAGGTGTGCTCTTTGAGCTGCCCACCTTACCAGCGGGTTTCTTCCAGCCCATGCACCATCAGGCACAGAAACAGGGGTCAAATGCAACCCAAAGAACTGGCAGCCAAAGATGCTGAGGAATGCACTGGTCCAGAGTCCAGAAAGGCAAGAGACAAGGCCTGTCTGTCCTGTCCCCTGGAGGAGCCAGGACAAGGGCCAAGGAGCAGAAATGACTGTACTAGAGGAAGGGTGAGGGTCAAGGCTCAGTAGCAAAAGGGGTGCACAGCTACTGCCAAGAGACTCTGCAAGCAGATGAGGACAGCCAGGTTATTGAATCCTCTATGAAATGAGCAAGGCATATATTTAGTAGTCGGATTTAGCAGACCATTTCAGTGGAAGAGCTGGGCTGTGAAGCTCCGAGCTTGGGCAGAACCTGTTATCTGAGCCAGAGCCCATGCTGCAGTAGTAGAGAGAGGATGACATAATAAGGGAGGAGGAATACAGCTTGAGCAACATAGCTCTGCTCTGCTAAACCTACCCTTGCTTATGGAGAGCTGGAACCTGCAACTTTTTTGTCAAAAAAGGGATGAGAGTTGTGAGCCACCTCCAGCTCCTGCCTGCCTCACTCCACAGCCCTGCAGCACAGGGGGCATGACCCATTGTACTATGGAAAAATCAGGTCTTCAATGAGGCCATTCTGCCATTACCCTTCAGAAAAATACACTTGTGTGTGGACCAGTAGCATGCAAACATATTAAGACCACTCTTATAAAAAATCCTCTCTTGAACTCACCTGCATTATTTGCCTTTTGATACTTAACAAAGCTCTCAGATCCCTTTGAACCCTCATTCCACAACTTTAAAGTAATAAACTCTCACAAGAGAGGCACAAGAAGGAAAAGGTTCTTTAATTAAAGAAATCCTGGATAAAACACTACCCTTAGAATAGTTTTTAGGTAAGATATTAATGTAGCTGAAAATGGCAGAATTATAGAAGCTGTAATGTAAGATTTTTCACATTTCATGGAAACACAAGTACAAAACAGCACATTTGTTATTCATTACATGAATCTCCATAAAACTCCAGTCTTATAAAATGTAATGTCAGGAAAAATCTGACTAAATGATCCTGTTCTCCCTCAGGGAAAACCTACTTAAATTAGAAGAAATTGTGTTAAAGCCTGAATTTCCTGCTCCATTTCTCCTTATTTACCATTTCAATAAATTTATGCTAGGCTAAAATAATGCAAAAACCACTGAATGTCAGGTGAACACTAAAAAATACATGTATTTAATATACTCACCTATTTAGACTTAATAGATTTCAGTTGTCTACTTTCAAAGCTGAAATATTTTCTTTGGGCTTAGTTTTGTCATCTTGACATTTTTAATAATCTGAATATTTAGCTACATTAGTGTATGGCATAACTGGAACTTCCTGTTTTAATTTTGGTCAAGAATAGCCCTTGAAGTGGATAGTCAGTGCTATTTTTAAATTACATTCAAATATTCTTAGGTACTAAGTGTGAAATTTGACTCTAGATTACTAAAAATCTTTGGTTACCCTTTGCAATAATTGCATCAGTATTCATTTAACTTTGCTTTAGGAAGACAGTTGTATTGTGAGTGCTTAGATGATTACTGAGGATATATTTGAGGATTATCAAACAATAATAGATATTTTGTCTTTTCCTGTCTTTGAAATTGTGTCTATTATGCAGCTGTGAATTCTAGTAATTCTTCTTACAGTTCAAATTGCTACTCTGTCAAAATATAACCAGCTTTAAAAACACTAGCCAAATTCATACCTTAGGCCACTGACACACATATAGAGGCATTAAGAAATAAAGCTTGATACTTGTCTCCTTAAAATATGGACGTTCACTTCACGTGTCCTGTCGCATATGCTGGACTGCCGGAGAATATGTGGCACTGTACGACATCTGCTATGGCTAACAGATATTAATGAGCTTGCACATATGTTCTCCTTCAGTTTACTGGGCTCATGGCAAAACTGTGAAGGCAGATTTCATTGACTGCTTTGTTTTCTACATGCTGGAGGCAGCTTGGAGAAAACTGGTTGGGTTGTCTTCTGGCAGGGTAGGGGGTCACCAAGCAGCCAGATGCCAGTCATCATGTCCATTTAGCAGAGTTAATTTCCTCTTAAACACTCAGTTTTTCCCTCCCAAATTCATGGTCCCCTCTACTTTAAACTTTGCTCATGTTTTACTGGTGAAATTTTTGGTTGCTTTCTAGACTAATGAATCAACTGTAGGGAGGGACAAGACCATGCAATACTCCTGCTGATGCAAGGCCTGTTTTGCAGCTTTAATTATATCAAGATATAAAGAATATGCACTTCTTGACAGTGGTTTTCATTATTAGAATGATTTATAGATTCAATGAGTTTTTGATAGATTTTTAGTTTCTTGTCCATCTTTTTGATCACCAGGGAGGGGGCATTTGAAAAAGAACAGTTTTTAAAAAGGCTTAGACATTATTCAAACACTCTTCAGTTTAAAAACTTACAAAAAGAAAAATGACATATACAACTTTTTCTACCCACTGACTGGTTAAAATAAAAACTCAATAGGAAAGAAAAAAAATCAAACAATTCCTTGCTTTTAACTAATCAGAATTTAACTTTCATCCTCTACAGAGTACCAGATTTTAGCAGAATATTGCAATGCAATGTGCAAAATGTTAATCCTTGAACTTTCACTGAAATCTTTTGCTGATGTGCTGAACTGCAGTAAGAACTTTGTCACTCTGGATGCTGAATGCTGGACTTAACCTAAAGGAAACCCTAAAGTCTAAAAAAGGACAATTTTGGCTGAAAATGCACCAAAAATCATTGTCAAAATGAAGTTAACATTTGGAATAGAACTTATATAAACAATAAACAAGGCAGAAAGGAAAAGGAGAACAATGAGGATACTGATATCATAACCAAGTGCAAGACAACTAATAAAAAAGAGAATACAAGAAAGTTATGTCTGGCTCAGACATGTTTCTATGTAGATGATGTATAATGCACAGACAGGACTGTTTAATTCATTTTATTCTGTTTTCACAAGAAGAACATTTTTAAGTGCATGATGAAGTACTTTCTCTCACTTTCAAGAAGGATCTCAAATAGCATGTACAGGAGATAAATACTTTTCAGGCTGTAACCCTGAAAACTCACATAGGAGATCCCATTTCTTCTGGAACTCAGTCAAGCTTTTGAATAGAAGCAAGCTCATCTGCCTTTGATCAAAACTTTTTCTTCAGTTAGTACTTAGTTACCTAAGATTTTACTTAAAATGCAGATTTATACCTAGTCAATACCTCTACTCTGAATTAACGAATACATTAGGAAATTTGGCATGACAGAAGATCAGAAGATCAAAAGACTTGTTGCTGTGGCTCCTACATCTTTGTCAGATGTAGCTGAAGAAATTTACTTTAAAGCAGACTTTGTTTCTGAGATTGAAAGTCTCCACCTGTTGGGGCTCAATGCTCCTCATGGCCGCATTGTTTTGAGACCTAACCTCAGAGAGAGGGAATGCCATGCATTCATAAGCACCTGGGGGCGACTTTCCAATTTAGCTTCCTCCAAAAGAAATGTAAAATGCAAAATTGTGATCCTAACTAAATCAGAACATACTAAATGGAAGTGGTACAGGGATTTGCTTCAAACCAGCCCAAATACTACAACAACTGTGAGCTTTTGTCTAAAGCAAGTTTCTTGCTGTGTCACCCTCCATGCTTCATCTCCACAGATTTTACCTAAGCCCTGTAAGAGGATGATTCATAACACGACCAACATGTTACAGAAAAAGAAATCAAGCTGTATTCCTCCCCTGTAGTTCTCCAGAGGATCAACTCTCCCTTTGGCAGTGCTGGTTCCCAATAGCACCCTCTAAGCTGGGAGGCTGAATGAAGCACTTGTGAAGGGGCCATGCAAAATGTCTTCTGCAGATGATCTACCTGAAGAGAAGAGTAAAAGCTATGAAAGGCTTTTTATTATCATTTTGAAGGGCTATAGTATTATGGCCAGTGCTGGAAAGCTTTACTGCCTGAAAAAAATTGTCAGGATGTGAAAGAAAAAAAGCAGCAATTTACACAACTTCTTCAGGGCTAAACTGCTATCTCATATTTGGGAGCTCTTGGCATCAAGTATCCTTAGTTACCCATGGAAACTAGGCCTGTGTGAGTCAAAACCACATAGCTGAACAAAAATAAACACAACAGAAAATCTCCATTTGAGCTGTTGCAGACAATTTTTCTATATGCTTTCTTTGGTAAATTGAGACAAATATTTGAGAGCTGTAATAATTTTGGGGCATTTATAAGTAAGAAAATAAACAAATTCTGGACTTCTTTTATAACAAGAGTCAATTGACTTTCAAACACCAAGGAAGATGCAGCTGTGCAAACATGCACTGTACCACCATACTCTGGAAGTCAATCTCTCCAACAATTAGCAAGTAATTTCCCAAGCAAATCTGGCCTGACTGATTCAGCACAGAAACTGGAATTCATAGATCTCTTCTGAAAAAGACAGGATTCTAGCCATCACACTGTAAGTGTAGTACAGGCAAAGAGGAGCGCCTAGTCTCTCTTCTCAAAGCTACTGCTTTTTGGCTAAAGTTTGCAAATCAAATTCAATTGATTGACATTATCACAGAAAGGGAGAATGGTGTTGAACCTGTAGCTCATGTGCAAATAAGGAGGGTCCACCACATTTTCAGTTGAATCTAAAAGGTTCTAAATAATTTTTTGAACAGCTCTTAAGGAAAATAATCTTTGAGTAATGGAATAGTAAGATTTATTTTTCTAGAAAATATTCTTCCTTCCTCATCTTCTACCTAATAGAGCACATGGATGTCAACTTCCTCATTTGCATCTGCCCCTTCTGTGAGAGAAGTTCTCAGATAGATGCATGCAAAATGGAAAATGTAAATTACAAATCAACCATCTGTAAGGTAATCATCTGGTGAAGACCAGTAAGCCTTCTCAGGAAAATACAAGAATTTTGGTTAAATTATTATGAGCTGCAGAAATGGGCTCTTGGGTGTCTGTGTATGTGTATACATATAAATAGACACACACATCATAATTCCAGTTTTAGCAAGGGGAATATGCACATCTTGTCTCATTACTCACATTCCATTTTCTACTTTGCCTAAATATATATTTAGTTACATCCCAGCATGGAATATCTTTGAATTTTTGCTTGGAAGGAGTATCCAGCTTTCTAAACTCTTACCTGGCTAAGCTCTTTTCAGAGGAAGAGCTCTCAATTCCCTTTTACACTAGGAGCACAGTAGAAGAAACAATTTGCCAGTCTATGTGCAAAAAGCTCTTATACAAAGAAAGTTGTCACAGGTCTGTTGTGCAGCATAAAGGCAAGTCTTTGGATCAGCACTGAAGACTTCTTTTGTGTGTAACACTAATGGCTTGACTTGCTAGCACCTTCTATCTTAGAGGCTGTAAATCATAATGTATTTATTGTTGGTAGGATAAAGTATTAGGGTATTTTTAGACACTTCATCCTGTGTATACCATATGTAAAGAAAACAACCTTAGGTGCAACTTAGCCTACGTGTTTCACATTTAGTCCCATATTTTTTCAATACAGAATGGTCTGGCATATTTTTCTTCAAATATATGCAATTTCATGTTATGGCTTGCCAAGCTATTTTAAAGAGATTTATAAAGACGGCTCATCTTCAGAGGCTGAAAAACTGTTATATCTGTAGGAGGGATGGAAAGGAATCTGAAAACCATTTTCTGGAAGGGGCTAATGGATGAGAGCCTGAGAAGAACCTAGAAACCATTTCAATGGTATTTACAAGAATGCATTTTTCATTTAGCTCTTGGAAGAGGCTCTCACATGGGTCAAATGTGTCTTGGCAATTTGTCAGTAAAATGCAATTTGAGTTTGAGACACTCTGAACTAAAGCTTCCAGAATCTTACTTGTGGCCCGATAAGGAAGGATTAATTTCAGTAACTGCAGACCTGATTCTCTATTTCCTTTCTTAAACCACTAGTATCACTAACTTGGTGAATGCACTCCCAAAAGGATACAAAGACCCCCTTCCTGAATGCCAATAGTAGAGCAACTGTCACCAGGGCCAGAGGCTACAGGACAACCAGAGAAACAGTGTCTGGGCTTCTGGCATGTCTACATACAGGAAAAGACAGAGGCAAAAGCAGAGATAAAAGAATAACACCTTAGGCACAGACTTTACTGTGTGACCTCTCATTTTACTCAGAGTCAGTTTGCTTAGTCTCCCAAGGCAGCTGAATTCTGTGGCCGAATAACCTATTTCAGCGGGTCAGGAGAGTTCCCTACTGAACAGGCAATGACCCAAAACAACACCTAATGATGGCGGTAGGCACGCCAAATGTATTTAAATGTGACAGAAAGGAAGACTTAAAAAAATCATCCTGCTCACAAAGATGATAAATTTCTTTATAAATCATATAAATCATATAAATCATATGACAGTTGGTAGTACATCCACCCTGTTTATACACGCTTTTGTGAAACAGCTGCTTTACAGTCACACAGAGGATGTTGACCATAACCCACCAGACATCACTCTCCAGAAAATCCATATGGAAATCTTAATGTCTGATCCCCATTTCTGGTCAAATAAAACTTCTCTTGAGTTCTAATGCTCAAATGCTACAGGGATATTTCTTCCGTTCCATAGTGATTGTTGGGAATTCTTCTCAACCACACAGCTTGCTGATGTATTTTGCTGATACTATGACTTTGCGACATAAACTCATGACTGTATTTTGCAAACATTCATGCACAATTAAGTGTTGCTTTTTCTCTTAAGTAGGAAAAAGATGCAATCTTGATTCAATTAAAGAGCATCTAATAAAAAAAGAATAGTTTCTACTCAGAGAGAACAGCATTTAAGTTACTTTTTTTTTTGCTTCTAACAGTGACAAAGAACAATGACAAAAATGCCATGAAAAGACATGATACATTTTAATTTCCATACAAAAATCCTTATCAAACTGAAAAAGATTTTGCACTAACCTTGAAGATGTTAGCTGGCTGCCTAAACCTCAGGCCCCTAAAGAAAAAATAACTGCCAGTGGAAAGGACATAAAGGTAAAAATGCTGTATTGGATAATTCATTTACATAACACATTTAAAATGCTATTGTTTAGGATAAAGATTATCTTTGTTGAAAAAAAAAAGCAGCAAAAATCCTTCTGGCTGTTACTATGCTACTATATAGACATTTGGTGAAGATTAGGACTATTACTCTAAGTCTCAGTCAAGCACTGCTTTTAAATACGTCATTACATGGAGCACTGCAATTACACAGAACAGTGACTTCCACAAAACTCATTTTAGACTCATCTCTTCTAGTAATTTATGCCTACCATCACCATAAGCAAATGGGATGAAGAACTCATGACTGCTAGCTGAAAGAAGATACAAGAGGACTGGAAGTGATTGCCTGGACCAATCTTTTATTTAGTTTTTCCTCACTTATAGAATGAGTTTTCTAGAGAAGCTGTAAAAACATAGAAATGGAACAACACAGTACATTGACTGCCCAAGATTGACAAATGTTATGTTATAAAATAATCCTCTAAATATCTATATATCTCCAAGTGGTTAACCAGTAAAATACCAATAGAAAGCACTAAGAATAGGTAGAGAATTTTCTGGGGTTTCATAAAGACAATAGCAGTCCTGATTGCACAATGCAAATAGGTTCTTTGCAGTCCTTGATCTGGAACTCTTGTCATGCTCTGTAGAGAATGTAATGGTTTGTCCAAGCTCCCCCACAAATCACACATAGAAAAAGAAAGCCTTTGATGGAATTTAGAAAGGTCAACAGCTCAATTTCTAATCACTATATTGCTGAAAGTCTTTAAGGCTTGTTGGGCTAGTGAGATGCAGGGAATTACACAAGTAGTAAAGAATTAATGTGTGATTCAGATTGCTCATAGAATAGGGAAGAATAAAGGCATTCCATGAGTGTCATTTTCCCTGGGAGTGAAATTTTTCTGGGAGTAATGTAGACTACCAATCCGATTTTGAACAACCTGACCCACACTGCAGAACTGGTTAGAGAAGAATGAAAGAAAAATATTCTATCTTTCTGATAAAACTCCAAAGGGAATTTTATTGATGGGACGCAGAATAGCCATTTGATTAATATCAAATAGCTTTTCTGACAAATTCTACAATATTTTTGGAAACTCCTTCCCCTTGTATGCCCAGTTTAGAGGCCTAGCTGAATCACTTACAAATGTATTTCCGAATATGTTGTTCAATGTGTTCCATGACATTTTAAGTAAAATATACAATGAATACATTTTCCCAGTTCTCAGATGACTCAAGTAATTAAACAAAACTGGGACTTGGCCAGGAAATGGGAACTAACAAAATTACTAACAAAATTACTAAAAAATATCACGGGAATTTTTAATGACACAAAAAAATTATAATACAGCTTTCTCTCTTCTTTCTGGACTCATGGGGGAAGATTAATTGGGTGCAGGCAGAGAGAACATGGTCTAGTGACTGAGCAGAAGTAGTGTCTGGGTGTAATTACTGCCAAGCTACATAATTACCCTAAAGTGTGAGAGGTGGAGAGATCTCAGTGTGACATGTCAGCAAGGAGTATGGGGCATGACAGGCAATATGAAATGTGGAAAGCAGCGATGCCTGCACACTCATTCCCTGCTTCATTGAAAGTATTTCATAAATGTAAAGATATTGAGCAATAAGAACTTAGGGAATGCTAGAATTAGTGGTTTTTATTCAGCATTTGTCCTTATTTATCCTTCCCCTTCAAGGCATAAGAATAGTTTTTAATGACTTGAGCCCATACAATTTTTTTCCATAAGCCTCCTATCTTAATTGAGTGAGTGCATGAAAGGGCACTTGATGTTATCTCCTTGCTCAATATATTGTGCACATTTCAGTAGAAAAGCTCTCTCCCAAATGTAATATACACATTCCTGGGCTGTCCTGCAGTACACAGAGGGCCATCAGGTGATTTGAAAATTTTATTTATATTTTTTTTGACATATAAGGTACAAGAATAGATACCAGAACAATTTTACAGATATGTTACTAAGTGAAATAGAAATTGAAATTAAGACTACCTACCTACTACCTACTTTTAGCTCCTTTTGAGATGCCCCAGGACTGACTTTTCAGCAGAGGTAACATTTGTACAGTTGTTAATATATTCTGAGAACAATTCTTTTAAGTTAAACTGTGCCTGGCTTTGCCAGTACTTCCCCAAATTAGAGCCATGCTGCTCTCAGGCAAGGCACAACTGTTCAGAGAAACCTACAATTAAAGGCTGTGGCAAGTCTGGTTTGTGTGTCTTGCTCACTAAAGGACAGAAAGGAGAAAGAACTAAGGAAAGAATCCTATTTTCCTTGGACCAGAGTCACCTTAGCTATGTGAGTGTCCTACCTTCCCTAACAGTTCCACTCACTACACCCCTCAGCTCTTGCAATGACAGAAGCAGTATGCAAACAGCAGTCTTCCTAATAGTACTTAATTCTTCATTTGAGTGAATGGCAACACAAAGAAACACTCTCTCATAACAGACCAAGAGATTCCCCTTCTAATGATTGTGAACTTACCAGGAATAGTTTGACAAAACCAATAAAACTGGTTTTCATTAAAATTATAAAATTAAAATAATTTGAACAAAATATTCTAAATCTTGTAATAAATATAATTCATGTAGGATCTGATTATTTTACTCATTCTGCAGTGAATTGGGGAGGGGAACAAAGTTTCACAAAGCTTTGCACTAAACAGAGGATGGTGGTTCATACATCTATTTTGACTTGTATCTAGTTTTTAAGCATGACTTCCAATAGAAGCAGGAACAAATCTTAGGTGACATCATTAGTTCAGAGCATCTGAACTGACATATTCACACCCAAATTAATGATGATTTGAAGCAGTTGCAGTCTACTCCCTTTCTGAAATTTAAAAAGCAAAATTTAAAAAGCAAAATATTAATTCTCTCTTTCTTTTACAAACCCAGTATAGGATTAAGGGTTTTTTTTTCTGTTCCAAATAACTTAGGGCACTTGAAATCTGCTGCCAGCCTGTCTCCCTGCATCTCACAAAGCATTAACAGACTAGTTCCTGAGCCTCATACTTCCCTAGTTTTAACATCTTAAAATCAAATTACAAGCTCAAGGATCACAATCACAGCCTGGTACTGAAGCCTAGCTTCTTTTACCCTGTGGAATGAATATTGCCTGAGAAATAAATCAATACCAAGCCTTGTATAGTGAACAGCAAAGATACCAAAGCATTGCTCCTTTTCTGCTGCATTCCATTCAATCTAGAAAACTGATGGCCCTTGGCAGTACTGGTTATTCCAATGTGGTCAGTAAATATGCAAGAATTTTTCCCTGAGTTTTCATCTCTGTCTGGAGCCTGCTCAAAGAATGAACAAAAGCAGAGTTTCAGCAAGCCAATAACTGACGTATTTACAGAAATGAACAGCTCTGTTCTCTGATCTGTTTTTTTGGTCTCTGCACAGTCAAACAAATAACTTAAGTGGGAATTTTGCTTGTGTAATGAATTTAGGAAGCCTTCCAAAATAGGAATAGGATGTGTGGAGAGCAGCAGTGCAATAAATAGCCATGTTTTTTAACTCCAATTATCTGCAGAGAAAGAACAGAGATTGGACTGAAGAACTGAATTCAAGTTTCAAATGAACAACAGAATGAGGATAATCTGATACACTTTATTTCTGACCTCTGAGCCTCCAAAAGCCAAGTACAGGCATTACATATGGAAACTGAGAGAAAGACTACCACTATTTCCTTTGACTCTTAGAAGCATTTTAAAAACTACTCATTATTAATTTAAATTATTCACAACAGGACATGTTAAGATAGTCTCCTGTCCTGCAAATGGTAAGAATGTATAGAATTTGTAAAGAGAAATTCCAGATGGGCAGCTAAACCCTTCCTGTGTTGCAATCATATTTCGTCAATATTTACCATTTCCCAGATCACTGGCTTTTTCTTGGCTTTTGTACTCCTTGTTTTACCACTGAGAAAATACTGTGCAGTGAAACTATTCATTAATCCCTGCAAACATGTTCTGAAAGAGAATAAATAAAGAAAAATGCTGTTTACTTAGATGAACAACCATAAGCAATATAAACTGGGCTTGGGGGACAGTATAGTACAGAACTATAATCTCCTTTATCCTAAGTAAAGGCCATTCACTATGGGCTCTAGGATAAATTTCTAGAACTCTTGTGACATAAGCTTGTTTTCCCGTAAGCTTTTGTGGAAAGCACAAGAAACCCAAAGCTCCATATTCAGTTGAAATATGTTTCCTTCAGCTGGAAAGGAGTGGAATCTAGAATTCTGCCCGGCTGAGAGGATGTGAAATGCCTATCATGTTTATCTGCCTGATGTTTGGTTTTGATCTGGACACTGAACAACAAACCCAAAAAGTCTATTGTTACATTGTCTTAGTGAACAAGAATTCAATCCAAATTGAGGGGATTTTTACTTTGTTTAATGACACACTATCCACAGTGGTGCCAGTGATTCAAGGTAAGGATCTGGTCAATCCTAACCTTGTCAAGCCAATGCTTTTATGTTAATAGATGATATTATGAAGAAGAAGTAAAGAGCCTGGTAATATGTGTATCTAATCCTGGCACTGAGTAAAGATGTCAGTGCTGTGCCACACAGAGAATCCCTCCAGACTGGATCTGGATACTTACTTGCACACAGTCTTCAGCTAGTACCTTCCTTTCCAGATGATAAACTTCATAAGGTATTCCACAGTGTGTGACAAACTTGGGCACACTAGCCCTTAGTGGGAGGGGAGGGCTGCTTGAAGCAAGAATTTGATTGTTTGGAGCAAAGCTGTTGGCCCAAACTGCATGATTTAGTCCATTTACATATTGAAATGCTATATTGAATCTAAAAACACATTATCTCACACATTGAGCAGTCTTTTATTAAATGTATTATAAACTAGTCAATAATATATTGGGGAAAAAAATTTGCAGTGAATAGACCTGGATTTTACACTGTCCTGAGAGACATCTGAAGTTTCCCTGAGATCAACACTCTGAACAGAAAAATATTGATTTCAGTGGGACTTATGGAAATATAACCTCATATGAATTCTGTGCAACAGACGGATTGAAGTATTTGGGACCTGCATGTTTGGGGTTTATCTGCCAAAACACAAAGGGTAACGGGGAGTGTGGTAAATGCTATCAAGTAGTTTGGGAAGCAAGGATCCTTTTTCCTTTCTCACTTACATACTCTTGGGCTGGCTGGGCAAAGCACTAATGTACTGTCTAGACATTTATATAGAAGCTGATTTGGTTTGTAGGAGAGTGAGCCATATAAATGACTAATTACCCTGTATCTTACATGAGCCATCTTCAGCTGCCATATATTTTATTGAGATGAGCATATTAAGAGGCATAAACTCTATATGGTAAATCCTGAAATGCCCCATGTAACTTAATTTTCAGAGATAAGAAATGCAAAGCAGTCTTTCCAGTGTACTATGACTTTCTGCAGGAAGTAAATACATTAGAAAATGAAAGCTTTCTAATGCAATGAAAGGGCGCAGTCTCAGCATGTGCATGTGGGACTGGCACTCACAAATTATTGTTCCAGCTGCCACCAGGCAGCTCTCTTTATCAGATCTAATTCACTTGTCTTTTATCAAGCCATGTGAGAGACATCTTAATCATGAAGGATGGGATTTATCTTACCTAATGTGAGTTTTCTGAGGTTAGGCAGATGGTACTACCCTCAAGGCAATGCTTAGGGTCAGGGGAGTGGGGCTCCTCTTTCAGATACCTGTTGAGGGATTGAGTCCATGACTCTCCTGTCTCTTGCTGCTATCATAAGATCACAGACATTTGACTTAAACTTTGGTTTTAGCCTTAAGCAGGTTGGGATGAATCCTATGTTTCTTCCTCAGAATAATAATGACAGAGGTGAACCAAGTTTTTAAAATTTGGAACTGGAGACTCATCTTTTCCCCAGATGATGGATGATGGCTACTTGATGCTTTTTTTTTTTTTTTTTGTTAAGTCCATTAGAGAGAGGATCTCACAGGTATTTGGGCTGGTACGATACTCAGTCAAGTTAAACTGAAGAAAATGTCCCTGTGAGATATCAACCACTCAACCACACAGTTAATATGATTGACTGATCTAAAGGCAGCTGAAAACATTAGGTGTAAATACAGCATTTGC
This sequence comes from Chloebia gouldiae, assembly GCA_003676055.1. Classification (NCBI taxonomy): domain Eukaryota; kingdom Metazoa; phylum Chordata; class Aves; order Passeriformes; family Passeridae; genus Chloebia; species Chloebia gouldiae. The sequence continues at coordinate 37,921,695 of QUSF01000001.1, read as the reverse complement.
CAGTTTGCTGCTCCAGAGGCTGGTAAGCACAAAATCTGACATGAGAACTAAACTATCAACCTGAAAACACCTGATTTCCCTTATCCACAGAAGGTGGTCCAAATGGGATACTCTATGTTTATCTGATGCTTTGCAACACATTTTTGAATGAAAATAGATTGAAATAGCAATAATATGGAGGACATCAGATAGCTGCCTAGATCATGTTTGGTACCTCTGAGACAGCTGAGATGAAAAGATGGTTGAATGAGAACATGAAAATATGTTTAGTTAAAATATTAGCTATTATTTTCAACAGGGTCTTGTAAAAATCATGTTCCATCTGTATTGGTTCCTTGGCCCCACGTTGGGCCCCTCCCTGGGGGTTCTCTTGTCGGGGAGAAACCCTCCTGGAGCAGTTCTGTGTTAGGAAAAGGAGACACACAGGACTTTTTCAGTCTTAAGCTTCTTGTTTATTGCTATCTTCTCTAAAGTTTTGCATGCTGTCTATACCAGACTCTGAGCGCTGGAAAAACACAGCAAAAATGGCCAATAATCTCTCGTTACAAGGTCTCTTAAGATCAAGCTATCCAATTAAGAAAGGATACCTAGATTACTTTCCCTTTTAACCCAATAACTGATCCCTTGAAGTCCACAATGTGGGCTTTTCTGTCCAATTATAAGACATTACCCAAACCCATGAAGAAGAAGGAAGAAGAAGGTCAAGAAGAAGAAGAACCTGCCTCCACCCTAAAACCTCTATCATGTTCCCATCTACAACATATTAAAAATCCCAAAACTTAAATTTCTCATCCAAGTGACATGGCATACTACTCTCTATAATCTGTTTCACACTTTTGTGGACTCTAGTCTATCTTGAAGTCTTGGAATCTTTCTCCATGAATGCGAGCCAAAGTCAGTGCTTCTCTGGGGGTCAGGACCCCTCAGAGCAGACAGAGAAATATTCCCTGTGTCCTGGGTTCCCATAGATCTGGCCTTCCTTAAAAGTCTGCTTGAGCTTTGTTGTGCTCTTGAAACCAAACAGATTGAAAGTTTCTCTAAGACACAAAGATTCAGTAGCACTCAGAGATGCTGTGATTAAGAAGCCAAGCAGTGCACAGAACATGTTACCTCACCAGCCTCAACTGTTAATGCCTTGTTAATACATATACCAAAACATGAGTTTATGTTCTATAATACTGATTAGGCCAAATATATTGTGACCAGGTTTTATTATTCCCAAATAGAAAGCTCTGTGTATTAAAAGAAAAGAAAATGTATGTATTTTAATGAACTACATGTGTGAGTAAACTGACCAGCTTCAGTAAAATTACACAAATTGACATCAATGTTAGTCAAGGCATCTTCCCAAAATGTTATTTTCTTATCTTTTCCATTTTACTTTCCTGTAAATCAAGTTAATCCAAATATAAATAGTGTAAAATAGAATGAATAACTGCTCTGAGGTCAAAAGTGGGTCAAAGAAGGATAAGGAATTAATCTCAAGACCAAAGGCCATTGTATTTCAGATATGCATCTCACAAATGGAGGAACTCTATAAATTTTAAATGAAATTTGGCAGGCTGAGCCTGGAATGATTGACATATTTTCTAGACACCACAGTCTGAATTAAATTTGCTCCTATGCATGTCCACATGTGTGAGAAACACTGCTGAAGTGAAAACACAACCTACTATATGGGATTGATTAATTGTCATCATACACAAGAAATGCATGAATTTAATTAATTTAATTAATTAGTTTGATTCAAACACATTGATTTTTCTTCTTTTTCTGGGCTAGACAGTAGTCTTAATTCATTGTAATATGCCAGAAAAGTATATCCAAATATCATTTAACTACAGAAAGCTTGATGTCAGCTAATGTTCTGCAGTTCCCAGTAGCTGGGAAACCTATCTGTAATACAGTGGCAAGACATGTGACTGCTTTTACACACACCACTATCAGGAATTCTAACATGGGTTAGAAGGGTATCAAGGGTAGTTCTGAATACCTGCTGATGCAATACAATAATCTTAGAAATTTGATTAAACCTTGTTTAGTAGCAGAGTCCTTCTTATTCACATAGTTATCAGAGCCCAGTATTGGCTGCCTCGCTATATGGGATAGATCTTCCTCTCAGTTTGTTTGAATTTTCTTCCTGTTTTGATATTCAGCTTGAGAATTGTAATAGCAAACACAATGAAAGTACAGTACTGCTGGAACACAGCTTACAGAATCAGCCCAGGCGACAAGCCATTGCAAGGTATTCTAGTCAAAGATAATGGCCAAAGATTCATCCTAAGAAAGAAAATTAAGGAAAAACTGGTAAGAGGCTAAAAATCCAATCTGATGCTACAGTATACACATCCAAATAGATATACTTTAATGACTTTAATTATGGAGGAAATGAAGGCATTAGAGATAATACTGCCTTGCCTAGCACAGCCTCTTCTTCCTCAAAAAGATATTCACTCTACTTTCAAGACTCTGAGATTCTTTACAAGAGTTAATATCCTTTGATTTGCCTCACACATCACTGTAGTGGACAAGAACTTCTACATCCTCTAATAAGCAGCTACTCTAAGTTTTGTGACAAACTTCACAAGAAAATTTCAGAAACTTACTTTTCATCCTTCCTGTGTTCTGTAGTATGCTCAACTGAGTCAAAGTTATGGCCACATCCAGAGAAAGATATTTCTTCTGCTTGATTTTAAACTCTGGTTTAAACTTGGTTTTAGAAACTTAGCTATCTGTATAAATTTATTGGTAATGAATGGTGATAATTGACCCTGAAAAAGAAGCCCCAGATGAATGGACATCAGTGCAACAATCCCAGAACTTCATGTTTTGGGAAAGGCTACTTCAGAGCTAGGGCCTGACGCTATTCCTCAGCTGGAATCAATTGCTATCAGACATCTCCTTTTTGCAGCTGGGATGTTCATGTCCAGCTGGGAGGTCCTTCTAGCACTAGAAGAGAGGAGTCGTGGATAAAACACAGGGTGCTGCTGTTTGTCTAGAAGATGAAGGCTTGGTGTTTTTGTGGCAGAACATATCCAGCAGGGGAAATGCCCATAGGACCCATTCCAGGGATCTTTATTAGCTTCTCTGTAAAGGACTGTCAGACAAAACTCGGTGCTATACATGCTCCAGGACTAATGCTTGCTTGGCTACTTTGTAACTAGTAAAAAATACTCCACCAGTGTGGAGGAGGATGAGTGGGAACATTTTGGTTCACCCATGTGGTACACACGTTCTCTGAACATAGAGAGACATGATTCTCTTTCCCAGGATTTTTCTGGGGAAGCTGTGAGATGCAGAGAGAAAGCTCAGAGAAAGAAGAAAACAATCACTGCTCCAGCTGTTTGGCACATGTGGAATGTGTTATGGAGGTTTTTTACCGAGGAGTGATTTGTTAATCAGACACTGGTGATGGTGGTTTGGATTGACTGGCCAATTGGGTCAAAGCTGCATTGTGACTGTCTGGCCACAGTCACGGGTTTTTCTTTAGTATCTTTTAGTATTATATAGTTCTAGTATAGCATAGTATAAATGCAATATAATTTAGCTTAATAAAAGCTATTTATTCAACCTTCTGCAACATGAAGACAGAATGCATTATCCTCCCTTCAAGGGCCACTGCTTCAATACACCCACTCCAACATGAGCAAGTAGCCCAGTGTCTGTAGGACTGAAATTCCTCTGCCCAAGCAGTAAGAAGAAGGAACCAAGATTTTGTCAGCAATTTGATATGCTTGAGATTATTTGACTGGATACTTAGCTGATTAAAATCAACACAAACCAAACTGATATTTTTTGGTCAAGGTATAGTCAAGGTATACTCACTTTTTGGTAAGTATGTGATCCATTGTATTTTCTAATATTGAAATATCTGAAGTTAAAAGATTAAAGTATTTGTCATCTTGATGTCTCAGCCCAATTAGCTGCACAGTCCTGACAGAGTTACAGAGAAATTTCTTTTTTGATCATTAGGTGCCAGACATAAGAACAAATGTCATTTCTGAAAGTGAAAATGAATATATAAGCTACAAAAACAGTTCTGAGAATTTATATAGTGCCACAGAACATTTTCCCTGAATTTGTGTTTAGGAATTAGGGTTTGCTACGGTGACTGAGCCCAGGTGCACTGGCTGACGTCCACATGAGCAATTACATTCAGTTTCAATTGCTCTTTTCAGAAGAGCAATGCACTCTCTCATCATCCTGACACATTGTATGGTGGCAGTCCCTATTATTTCAAAGATGCACCCAGCCTCAGAGACACCTGTACTTTACTGATAGCTGAAAAAATCCTTGCACCCACAGCTCATATTCTTTTTCTAATTCACAGAACAGACTTGCTATTGCAGGTCTTGTGTAGAAGTGCCTACCCTGTTTTGCAAACCACTTTGAGAAGCACAGAAGAGCAAGTGAGTCACCAGGGTGACAGCTAGTCCTTCCAAACAGTAAGAAACAAGAAAGCATAAGGAGAGGGAAAAAGAGCTCAAGATCATAACAGACATCTCCTGTGTCCAGAGAAATCACTACAACATCTCTTCCTAAGCTTGTCTGGAAAAGCGAAGAATAGCTGACATCTGCCCCAGCCATCGGTCAGCGAGATGTGCCCAGAACCTTAAAATACATTATTTTTCCCAAGGACAAAAAACGTCCTCAGTCCTTTTTCACATCCAATATTCCACCTGGAGTAAGTACTACGTAGTATCCTTACTACTCAGCCTACCCCTGTACTAGACTAACTGTGTTGCCACGGATGTGTGAGAACTTGCAAGGACTGGATATGAGGAAACTCAAAGGATAAGACAAGAGTATGATACAAGTATGATCTTACCATTAATCAGCATACTAGTTTTTTAGTCTTTCACTGTGATTTGTCATCCTCCCTCCCTTTTTCCTTCCTCAGCCACAGCTTTCTGTCTCAATGCTATAAATTCTTTTCTTGGTTTCGTTACCAAGAAAGGTATGCTTGTGAATGCATTAAGTGTCTTAACATGTTTAGTCATAAGGTATGGAAAAGGGCACTTTTTTTTTTTCCATGCAAGTATCAGCACTGTGCACTGGTATCTGATGCCATGCCATTTAAACAACGGGAATGCCTCTATTATCTTCAGCCCCTGTCTTCCACTTTTTAGGTTTTTCTTTTATCTTATTTTGTGTCTGAATCTGGTTCAACATCTTTGAAACTATATAAGGACAGTGCCAAATTCTACTCAAACATATGAATGGCTGCTAGTAAATCATGACACAATTATTTTTTACTTAATTAGGAGTTTACTTGAAATGCTGTTACTACCCATGGTGCCACCATGGAACAACAAAGGATTTTTAAGAAAAAAGCATACAGTTGCTTCTACACAAAAAACTATTGACAAGTATTTTTATTGTATTATCATTCAATGTATGGGAGGGGAAAATAAATGAAATGGAGTATTTGCCAAATGGAAAAGTACCAGTCTGGTTAAATGGGAAAAATTATTTGAGGACTTCTGACATGATTTTATAATTAGCAAAGAAATGTGAAATTAAATTAAATAACACCCAAAAATATGCGATTTTGCTATATTTTGCCCTTATTATTTATTCTTCCTAATAGCTCTGTCTACTCTTTTTTGCCTCTTTTGATCTGACTTGATGGAATTGCTGCCCCTTTTCTGGCTTTCATTGTGATCTCACACTTGGCCAAAGAACAGAGGAAATGAACAAAGTTGTTGATATGTAAATAACAGCTTTGAAGATAGAAGTACCAGATTGTTCCTAAAAAGAAAAATGCAATTGCTTTTCTTTTACCAGATTTAAAAAAAATAAATCCTGATGTATTATTCAAATGGTGACTGAAATCAAAGATTCCATTATCTCTGAAGAATAATCATTGAAGTCAAACCAGGTATTTTCAGAGAGCCAAGGAAATTGTATTAGGAGTTCAAAATGTTTCATTCTAAATGTTGTTGACAAAATTGTTTATTTCAACCCTATTTCACTTTCTATGTATTATGAGTACCTTTTAGCAGGATGTTTTAAGAGATGGGTTGTTTTTCCCCTGCATAAAAGCAACTGAGGGCCAAATGCTGACCCAGCCTCAGTTCCTGCAGGTGATATCTGACTCACAGAGTCACAGAGGTGAAAGCTATCTATGGAGGTCACCTGCTCCAACTCCTGCTCTTCAAGCAGGGCCACCTAGAGCTAGTTGCCCAGAACCATGTCCAGAAGGCTTTTGAAAATCTCAAGGATGAGGAATCCACCACCTTCTTGGGCAACCTGTGCCAGTCCTCGCTCAGCCTCACGGTGAAAATCACAGGAGTAATTTCCTCCTGATGCTCCTGGAGGAAACCTCCCGTATTTCAGTTTTTGCTCATATATGTTTTCTCTGATCCCAGAGAACATCTCTCCTGATCACAGAATTTATGATAAACAGGCACCAAAACTCATTGAAATCATGTCAGTGACTTCAATATTTCTGGACTTCTGTATAAACAAAAGGAAGAAATTAGGTTAATTTTCCTGCAAGTACTTCTGCAGTTTGCATTGCTAATTCTGTATTTCTGTATGAAGTGTGTTCATGGAACAATTTCACTATTCAGTAAGATACCCTAACGCCTTAGTCCAAACATGCAGTTAGTGGTATGCAGATAATGTGCAGATTATGAGTTGCATGTCCACAAATATGAGTGGACAAATATGAATGAGCCTTAATAACTGAAAAGGGCTTGATGCAAAATAGCCTCAGAATGGAATAACTGCTGCTGAGGCATTGCCCCAGAATACCCAAGGAAAGCCTTATTGGTTGTCCTTCTGAATAAACAGGATTCAGAGATTATTTTTTTGAACTACCCAAAATAAATAAAGTGTCCTGGTTTTAAATCTTGATACCCAATAGTGAAAGAGTGAAAGTGAGCATGTCTGCCCTATCTGATGTCTTAGAGATACATAAGGTGTCTTCATGCGTCAAAGTGTGTGTCAAAGACTCACTCCCAGTGTTCAGAAACAGTTACACTTTTACCTTTTGGAGAAAGCAATGGGGAAATTCAGGAGAATCTCAGGTGAAGTTCAGGTGGTCCACAAATTCTGTAGTGGCCTCCCTCAAATAGCCCAGTTTGCCCCTTCTTCAGGACACTTCAAAGTAGACAGTTTTAGCTGTTATTGATTCTGTCCACATTCTGAAAACTGGCAAAGTGATGCTGACTATTGTTTTCCAAAAGGTTACAGTTCTACATGATGATAAATGATGGGTAAGCACTACCATAAGTAAACAGCCAAGGTGTCTGATGGAGAAAAGTCAATGAAAGTAAACAGCACATTGTCTGATTAAGTTGGCCCCAATTCAGAATTAAAGGGACATAAAATTATCTGCTCTTATCTGGAATGTAGACCTATTAACTACATTTGTTTCAAATCTGCAGATATAGAAAAGATAAGGTCTACATTGCTTGAAGTCTGATTTTTCTTGCTTAGTGTATGTCAGCAATATGACACTATAGCATGGTAAGCAACAATATAAGTTGGTCTGGGCTTTTTTCCCACACAATATTTCTTTTAATAGGAAAATAAGACATCTTTGTAGTCCCCAGTATAAGCGGGCGAAGAAAGAAGGTTCAGGAAGAAAAGCAGCACATTTTTTTCTGAAAAAGGTATGGTGAATTGGATGGACTTACAAGCAAGAAAAAGAAAGATTGAATGAGAGAGATTCCAAGAAAGTGAATACAAATGGTAGTGAAGGGGCACAGGGTAGTGTGGGAGTACCTGGCTGCCAGGTTGAACCTGAAAAGTTAAGAGAAGAAAATAGAAGTTAATTTCTACCCTTGGATCTATAGACATAGGAGTATGGGAATATCTTCAGTCTTGGAACAAATGGAACCTTATGCAGGTAGAACCCAGCTGGATTTGATACTCAAGGTTCACTGTTCATCAGTGGGAAGATGAGCAGAAAGATGATTAGAGGGATGGAGCACCTCTCCTATGAGGGATGGTTAAGAGTTTTGGGATTGTTGAGCCTGAAGAAGAGAAGATTTTTAGGTGACCTGATTGCTGCCTTCCAGTACTGGAAGAAAGCCTACAGGAAAGATGGTGACAGACTTTTTACAAGGGAATATAGTGATAGGACAAGGGGTAATGGCCTTAGACTTTAGATTAGATATTAGGCAGAAATTCTTTACTGTAAAGTGGTGAGGAAATGGAACAAGTTGCCAAGAGAAATTGTGGATGCTCGCCCCTTGGGAGTGTGCAAGGCCAAGTTGGGTGGGGCTTCAAGCAACTTGGTCTAGCAGAAGATGTCCCTGCCTATGGCAGATGGGTTGGAACTGGATGACCTTTAAGTTCCCTTCCAACCCAAACATTCCATGATTCTGTCATTCACTAAGTCATGAAGGCTTTTTTCCATCTGGCATGTCCACCACTGGCATCCAAGACAGCTGTTCTTTCAGGTACTGCAGAGAGGTTCATTTCACTTTGTCTTCTTGACTCTCTGTGTCCATCCTCTGAAGCAGCTCAGAAGGACAATCCACCTCAATGCAGGGGACAAGGGCAAGATGGAAACTACCATCATATGCAAGTTCTGCAAGAGACTGCTTGGATCAGAGCATTAGATTACACTTCTCTCTGAAGCTGCTGCAGAACTACGTGCTCAAGGCTGAATCATTCCCCGGGAATGAATTCTCCATGTGAGGCAATTCAGCAACTCTCTAGTGGGGTATTGAGTTTTCTCATCTTGTCCTTGGGCTGTAAAAATGCCCTTGGCCACTACCAAGCAGTTTGTAAAGCAGAAAAAGAAAACCACTTCTCACAATGTGGAGTTAAATCTATTGTCACCTTACAGCTTCCCTGTTCTATCCTAATACAGGATAAGAATAAAGTATATTAAATCTATGCTCTTCAGTGGGAAAAAAAAGTGAGGTTTGAGAAATTTCAGCTTGCTCCCTTACTTCTAGCATAAGTTAAAAAAGCTTAAATTTCTGACCTCTAAATTCATCTGCTCACTCCTAGGGAAAAAAAATATTTTTCATGGCATATGCTAGCAATAATCCTGTTTACCTCTGAGGAGATTGGAAGATTAAAGTTTCTGCCAATCTACTGAGTGAGCAGTCAGGCTTCGGCCCTCTGTATATTACAAGGCAATCAGAGTTCACTTTTAATTAAAGCAAATGTGGCAAATAACTTATGGAGACAGCTGTTAGACAGTCACACATTAGATTGCCCCAGAAACAGCACAAATTCAACCTGAAGAAACAGTGGTTTAGTTAAGCAGTACCTGTACAAGTTTAGGCACACTGTGCTTGCCTAAGAATATCTGTGGATGCATAACACAAAAGAATCTCAGCTCTCATGTGTCCTTCTATGCTACTATGAGGTAACATTTGCTACTACTGTGAATAGCGTTTTGCATGTATTTATTTCTTTTGGTTCACCCCAAAGCAATTTCTCTGAAGGAAGTTGGGGTCTGGAATGTCACCCCTTAGCACCAACATGATGATAAAATGCACAGAATATACAGTCACTTGTTGTGAAGGATTTCAAAATACTAAGAAGGTGTTCATCGAAAGCCTTTACATGTTTGTGACTTTATCTGCAGCAGCACATCTGTGTGATTTTTATACTTGATTGGATGGATTTTCTAGTTTATCTATCATTGGTTAACTGGGTTAATTAGGGGAAAAATGTCTAAGATTCTAAACATTATATTTATGCTTCGACCTTGAATCTTCCACAAAAAAAAAAAATCCTTGCAAGGACCAAAAATTGTACTTCTTATTTATTTAACCTCATTCTAATAACTGAAAAAAAAAAAAAAAAAACCCTCCAAAAAAATGGGTGAAAGCCCACTAGTGCCAGTTAGCATTTGAAGAGAGCCTTTTGTGAACCTTGCTATTAAAAAGACCGTGATAGTAGGAAGCAACTATAATTTGGCTATGAATCACAGAGCTATTCACAGGAAGACTCTTAGCCAAGACAAAGGCCCCGCTGTCCATTAGAAATCCATGAAGTGCCTTCAGATAAATGCAGCTTGTCCTTCCATGTAAAGCAATCCAGCCAGCAGCTTCCTTTGTTCACCCTAATGAAAATGCTCTCTGGAACAGAGAAACTGTCTAATTCATTACAGGGGAGACTAATTTTCTTCCAGCAACTGTTTTGTACTGAAAAATTTAAAAATCCCCAGTGAAAGCAGAAACAGACTTTTTTTTTCCACACAAAATTTAACCTTTATTTGCAAATGGCAAAACTCTTTTTCTTAAAAAAATAAATAATAATGGTGTTCCTTTTGTGTGTATTTAACAGAAAGGTAAATCTCAAAGAGCTTTCCTCTATACCACCTTTAGAAAGAATCTCTTTTTTCTAGGTTTTATGCATCTACAGAGGTTTTGAACAAGACTAAGCAATTTCTTTGTCTACACCTATCTTCTTCCAGACTTCTTTCAATTAATATTTGTCTAATATTTGTTAATTGCTACTAAAGATGCTGTATCAGATCATGCTTTTAATTTACCTACTGAGCTTGGAACAGCAGGATGGAAATTGTATCTATGGATATGCCACTGTAGAGTAGCAACAATAGCTTTGGGCTACAGCTGCTAAAAATAACTTGCTCCGTGCTGCAACTCAGGCATGAGAGATTCAGACCATTCATAAGAATTGTAATTAAAAGCATCAAATGGAATGGAAATAGCCTCCTGCATCATTCTGGCTATTCCTTTTTTATGATTCTTTGCAGTGGTATAGTTTTCCTCTTGTTTTGTGTTTCCTCTTGTTTTATGAATGCTTCACTGTTACATGAAAGACACAACATTTTTTTTATTGTGTTTGCTTGCAACCCATAGTTTTACAGTAGAAAAAGGGAAGTGGGAGTAATTTTAATTTCAGGTAGACAGCAAGGAAGAAAAAAAGGCAATTTTTCAAGGACAAAAAATGTTAAGACTGCTGGCAATTTTAAAAAGAAATTAAAACAGTAGTCTTCATAATAAATAAAACCCCTTCATAATTTAAATAAAATGTGGCCTCCTGCATATATTTAATTAACATATTTTCCTTCATGAAGTCTCTGTGGGCATGGTTGACCTAGTCGTACCAAAGCACACATCCTTGAAAAGCAGTCCCACTGAAGTTGAAGAGAGTGGTCATGCAAATAAATGTCTCATCACCTGAGCCTCAGAATAAACACTGCACTGTGACAGTCAGAGGAAGAGCTGAAACCCCGCCTGGCAACCTTGCTGGGAAATTGGCTGTCAGGGAACCAAGCAAAACCAGAGGCAGCACCTTGTACCACACACTGGGATGGCTCAGGGGATGGTGACAGGGAACCTTTTCCTCAGCTTCCTTCTTTCTCAAAAAGCAATCCTTTGTGAAAGGCACATGGTTGGTGAGACTGGAGCAGCTGCTGACTTGCAGCAGCTTTGGCTACTGACTTTCCAAGGAGAGATGGACAAAGCCCTTTTCCTGCATGCTGAACAGCACAGGCACTTGTGTGAGTTCAGGTTGCTCCTGTTACACCAGCAGCAGCAGCATCCCGGGGAAGATGCCAGCCAGGGGCACTCAGGCCCCATGTCCTGGGCAGAGGAGAAGCCATGACCCCTGGCCAGCTGTCTGGCCACCTCTGTGCTGCCCAGGCCACAGGCCACTACCCTGTGCTGGGAGGAAGCAGCTTAAACCAGCTCCAGCAGTGCATGATTTATTTGCCTCAGTACTCAGCTCCTCTTCACTTGTTTTACCTGTGCTTTGTCTCTGCTGTTCTCAAAGGGGACAGAGCTCCTGGATGATGGTGACAGCTATTGCCTGCTGTTTTCTTCTACAGGATACCCACTCTGGGATAGGGGAAGGGATCTTCTCTGCTCCATGTTAAGCAGACAGAGGTTCAACTGTCCCATCATTATCAATGATCTAATCAGGACTGAGAGTGCCAATAAAAAAAAATTCTTGTTTCTTTCTTCAAGTTGGAACAAACTGAACAACATCTTTCCCCTCCTTTAATTTTGTTCTGCCAACATAAAAAAACTTCCTTATCAACATGTCTTTGGGTCAAACTCTCTTTTCAGTCTGAAACAAAATGTTCCATCCTGTGGGAGACATACAAAGAACAACAGGGAATGAAGGACTGGCTGCATCTCCACCACTGCTTCCTTCTTCCAGAATCATCTGTAATAGGGACACTTCTGGGACCTGAACTCCAAGCTTTAGACCCAGTTCTCACTGAAGGGGTTCCAGTCCACACCTTTTGTGAAACAGGCCAGCCACTGTGCTAATGCCACTCTCCTGTTATTGACAGTGAATGCTTTAGTATTTATAAAAAATGTGTTTCAGAGAGGTAAATATTGAGGAAATTTATACTGGGATTTTTTTTTTATCCTGCTGGTTAAGGTGCAGGAGACAATAGAATTATAGTTCAAATCAATACAGGCAGCAGTGAACACAGCTCTCCTATGTTTTGCCTGACAACATTAATAATGGACACTGAAAAAGCAGAAGAGACATTGACTGTCCCTCTGTCAAGATATGATGACTCCTCAACAGACTCACATGTTTACAACTGAAAGTGCTTGGCAAATTTGATCCAAGTCCATGTGGATTTTGAGTTGTACAAACCCACCTTTTGGCAAATTTTCTATTCATACTACTTGTAAATTTAAATCCTAGTTTGCTATACTGTTGTGCAAGAACAATGACTTATAAGGAGTCATTCAAAAAAAAAAAAAGCTGTATATTTATTCATATTTTTGTGAAAACTGAATATGTTTTGCATGTGAAATATTTCCTGTGTTAAATTCATTCTCACAGTGCTGTTTTCCATACTAATCAGTACCCAGTATATTCAGCATATTCAGACTGATATATCAGGATGATAGTGGTTTAGTACAACTACTAAATTATTCATGTGAAAACATATGCTGCACTAAGTCTGCCAAAGTGTTTATAAGCAATATGTCTAGGGGAAAAAAAAAAAAAGAAAGAAGAGACAAGAATTATCCTCAAATTAAAAACAAGAGCTCTTGCAAAATTGTCATTAATATGTAGTAGTATGCTGATAACGAAAATTACTGCTACTCCAAAATAGGAGGCAATGTCCATTAGGTAAGAATGAAAAAATCACCTTGGAAAGAGTGTTGTTAAAAACCAGGATTGGTCAAAGGGGAATATGGCAAAGCTGAAGGTTATTTTAACAAGGTGTCTATATGATCAAATAAAACAAGGATTGGATAGGAGAGCCTGTTATATTTAAAAGTATGAAACAGTCAGTGAGCAAAAGCAGTGACACTAAGCAAGCAAGGGACACATTCAAATTTCCCCTAAGCCAGGGAAAGCACCAAAACCATTGATCCGTGCAGTGTCCAGCCAGTGTGCTAGGATCTCAACACAGAGCCTTTTCTGACAATCACACTGCTGTTACAGGACAAACAGCCTCCCCTTGCAGATGGCACCATGCATTCATAAGTTTCCTGCCCAGGAACAGTTCTTAGAAAGACATATATTAACTTCCAAAGGAAAAGCACTGCCAGAGTCATCTGTTTTTCATAGCTGTCATATAGTTGGGGATAACATCTGAGGGCATTTTGTGTTATTGCTAAACTCTCCAATCCATCTTTTACAAGAACTTTTAAGGTCAGCAGAGAGCAACACGTGCAGCAAACAGATTTACTGGGCAGATTAGCTAAGTGACCTCATAAAGCGAACAAAGCATGCTGCTCTTTCAATCAGCATCTTTTTAAATCTGTTAACTAGCACTGAAATATTTGCTTTGACATGAGAGTTTGCTGCAAGTGTTTCCATGGTAATTCTTGGCCTCTCAACTGTGGGGACAATTTCAGCTAGCTCCAGCAGGCAAAATGGGCTCAAGGATATCTCTCCAGATAGCCTTCAGATTATTTTCTGCACAGACCCCAGGAAGAGCTGCAATACAGACAGGGATGAGGAAGAGTGTGGGCAGCATCCTCAGCAGGCTGTGAGCTCAAGGATGATCTTTGGTGTAAAGGGCAAGGGGTGCAAATGTTCCTTCCCACTGGTAAATCTATCCCAAAACTGAGATTAAAGACAGGAGATGCAAGAGGGTGTTTTCCCAGACTTTCCTGAACTCTGCCTGTAGCTGAGGCACAGCTCTCACTCAGTGCAGCAGCTGGCTGTGGGCTCCAGCTGTGGGCTGCAGCCCATTCTGTGCAGGCCCTCTGGGATCCAGCAAAACCACTGCTCTTGGATGGCCCTCTGCTACAGACAGCAGGAAGATGTCAGGCCACGCGAGCAAAATCCTTTCTTTTAATCACTGACTGCCAGCTAATCCTACAACAAAAATTCTCATCCACCTTTCTAAACAGCTGAACTGCATTTACTTGTATTGTTCCTTCCAAAACCTCTAAAGTACAGCTACATACAAATAACATCTGGATACTGGTTTTTGCAGTTAACATAATTATTTTTTTACACATTTTATACTGCAAACTGCATGTGGTCAATCTTTGATCTTTACCAAGAGGGTTTGAATTTTTTTCTAAATTTCTTTTGAACTCAATTTTTTGCAACCACTTATTAGGACCTTTGATTTTTGCATTCTATTGTTTTCACACTGTTCTCTAACTTATTTTGGCGCTTGAGGATTGCAGAAGGAAGAGGAAAACTGTGGCTCCAGTAAGATTACAGGCTCATGAATTTCCTTCTTTGACTGTCTCACTGTGCACCTACAACTCTCTGCTCTAAAGCAAGGGGTCATCTTTGCTGTAAGATGTTGCCTGTAATCAAGCAACTCTGTACTGGCAGAGTTGCTTGACTACAGGCAACAATACAATGTTACTAAGTCCATGTGACATTAGAAGACAGTGCATAGATTTCCTATAATTAGGAAGAATTACAAATAATCCTCCAAATTAAAAATCTGGACCACTTTGTATCCTGGGCTGCATCAAAAGAAGTGTGGCCAGTTGGTCTAAGGAGGTAATTCTCCCTCTCTTGTGAGACCCAACCTGGAGTGCTGTGCAGAGTTCTGGTGTCCCCAACAGAGAAAGGACATGGAACCATTGGAGCAAGTCCAGGGGAGGGCCACAAAGTAGAGCCTCTTCTCTATGAGGACAGGCTGAGGAATTTGGGACTGTTCAGCCTAGAGAAGAGAAGGTTGTGTGAAGACCTCACAGCAAATTTCTGGCATCTGAGGGGACCTACCAGGAAGGCAGAGAGTGACTCCTCAGTTGCTCTGGAGTCAGTGCAGGAACTGCAGTGATATGACAAGGAGTAAGGGGTACAAAATGAAGAAGGGGAAGTTTCGGTTTGCTCTGAGGAAGAAATTCTTTACTGTGAGAGTGGTAACAGGCTGGACAGGCTGCACATAGATGTTGTGGATGGCTCAACACTGACAGTGTTCAAAGGCAGGCTGGATGGAGCAAGGTTCATCTTTAAGGTTCATTCCAACCCCTTAAGATTCTATGAAATACATAACAGGCCTATAAATATTATGCATGTAATAGAACAACAATATAAATATTTGGTCTATTTTGCAAAGTATTATGCATGCTATATATAATATTATAAATCAGTAAGACATCTATATATATAAAGATGTACAAACCTGTGTACATCTCTATAAAAAGATTATGGAACACACTGTGAAAGCAAAAATACTTGTTTGCTATAATGAAGAGAGAAAACATGCCCTTTAATAACATCTATGCTGCAACGTGGCACAGGAATAAGGATCCTCCTTAACAAGCCTTTGAATGTTAATGATATAAATTGTCTCTGCTGTACCTTTGAGTGGTTTTATAGCTGCCTGTCATCGTGAAACACAACACCTCCAAATTTCTATCAGCATAATTCACACTGGGGTTACTTGTATGTCCATTGGTTTTTGGTGTGTAGTACTTGCTCTTTCTTTTTTATTTTGTTACCTTGAATAGGGTAAAAGAAACTCAGAATTGAAGGCCAGGGTCAAGTCATACAAGTATTAAATGTGCACAGCAGAGAGCATTTCCATTTTGCTGTCACAGGCTGCTGCCAGCACAAAAGCTTTGCACAGGCAACCTTACAGCTCTCACAGGTTAAGCTGCAGTTCTATGTGATGGGATGTTTCTCTTTGTGACACACAGTAAGGGAAGAGTCAGGAAATTACACCTGACCTGCCAAAAGCAAAATGTGTCCTGACATGTTTACCAGCCTGAGCAGAGCCACAGTGTCACCAAACAGGGGATTCTAGTTGCTCTGAATCTAATGAAGAGCCAAGGAAGAAATACTCCTCCCATCATCCCAGTGCTGGTCCCCAGGAACATGTGCCACCCACCCTGCCAGTCCCTGGGAAAGGCAGTGGACTGCAGAGGTGTTTGGGGCTCTCAGAAAAGGTGATACAGGGCAGACCAAAACTCCCCTCATACACCTGTCACTGATAAAGACAAATTGGGCAGTTTCCTAAACCTTATCTTTCCCCTGGATTCTTCATTCTGATCTCTTTAATTTTATTGGGGGTGAATGATCTGTGATTTGTTTCTGACCTTCACAGTTAGACCTGAGTAATGTATTTATCTAAGATATAATCAAATATGGCAACCTACACAACCCTCTGGTTCCCTAAAAACTTTCTTTCTCTTTTGTTGTTTTATTTTTGGTTTTGTTTCCATTCATCATGCAAATACTTTATTTGTGCTATTTCCTTGAAATAAGGGTACTTTTTCTTTTATTCCTCTCCAGACATGAGCTATCACATACTAAATAAATATGGAGTATTCAGGTGTTAGATAAGAAAAATCTCTTGTAGGCTTCAGTATGAGATTTGTGTAAGCTACAGAATTCTTAATGCACTTGGAGATTGACTTTTACCTTGTACTTGGAGATTGGCTTTTTAGCCTTCCTATTTAATTTGACTACTTACATAAAACAAAAATGAAACTTACAATGATCTTCAATTGAATATTTGAACCTTGCCATCATGCCAACATAGCTGTCTAAAATAAAGCTGAAGCAATAGAAGGAAATAGGAAAATAAACACACAGTTGAAGATGATTATACCTAGAGAAAAGATATGAAAAAAGTAGCATAATTTTTCAGGAAGAGCACTAAGAAGAGCTATTACAGACCAAATGAATTGTTCCTGGTTTGAATGAAACAAGAATATTCCTGGTTTTGACATGTGCCACCACTTTCTATCAGGACTGTTTTTACTAGTATCTTTAAAGTACAAATAATTCTTGTTTCTCATCTGAGAAATATTTAATTTTCAAATAAAATAAAATATTTTATCTGAAATATTTTTTATTTTAGTTTTGCTTTGCTCTCCTTCATGGTTCCAAGAAAATAAAGAAATATGACAATGCATTTAATTAACTTATCACGTATATTTTCCATCAGTAAAAGAGACACTAGAAATAATCACACCAAATTCCAGTCATTAATCATGCTACTTTCAGTCTTTTCATCTTAGGATTTATATATTGTCTTAGATTTCACAGAATTTTTCAACAGACATATGGTTTTTCATCTACCTGCTAATTTCACTTTGAGAGATTCACTACAGTGACTATAGCAGCAGTTGTGTTTAATTAGAGCATTCTTGTCAGCTGGGGAAGGTAGGATTGAAATTATTGGGTAAAGTTTCCATATAAAATGTCCCTGGTGGCGACAAATGCAAATAACAATGAGAACCTCAATTCCCTGCTCTAATCCCCTCTTCCTAGGGTTGTTTACCACTGAGAAGGAACTCACTGGTAAAACAAACAGCTGATTTTCTGGGAAAACACCAGGAATGCATCAATCTGAGGATGTGCCAAAGGAAGCAGAGGATTTGTACTCTTTTCTGCCAGCATCTGTGAGCTGCTGATGTGGTCAGGAGGCTCTTGGGAGGAGTGGCTGTGTCACAGTGTCATCTGGGGTGCAGAAAACTGTGTATTCCTGAAGGTGCTAAACCTGTGAGCTCTGGGAGTTACAAATCAAATCTATCCCGTGACTGTCTGCATTAAGCTTTTTGTTGGTGCCTTGCATTGCATTCCAAAATCATACATTAACACTGGTTAAATTATTAGTGGATCACACCTGGCACTGTATTGGAAATTCTTTCATCTTTTACTATTCACAACCTTATGAAATCAAAATTACTTCAACATACACACAGGTAGCCATGTGTGAGTATGAAGGTTTCTACAGAAAAGTAATCTCTAAGCATCCTGTTTGTAGAGATAAAAGGCTACATATGTGAGTATGCATGCACCAGAACACATTTATGTGTTTGTATATAACACAGTATACACAAACACATAAATTATGTGTTCACAAAAATAAATGAAAGACATAAATATTTGAAAAAGTTAAGATTTTCACCACATTTTTTTCTTTCACTGATGAATTTTTTTTTTGTAAATTATCAGTGAATAATGGTCATGGCACTGGCTGAAAGAAATCACATCTACTTTAAAGTTATTTAAATCTAAGGAAGTATCTAATGGTGCTTTGGAGAGGTGGGGCTACTGAGGGAAGGACCAACACAAATAGAATTGTTAGAATATGAATAACAGGGAAGGCTTATCAGAGGATAAATGAAAACTAAACCTCTCCCTTTCTCAGGAGATGTAGTATCTCTCTCTAAGGTGTGAGGCTGATATCTTCCTGAAAACGGAGAGAAAAGAGAGTGTGATGGAAAAGGCTTTGATAAAAAAAAAATAGAAACCCTCTCTCCCCCAAAATATCATAACCCAAAACAATTCCATGTTTCAACAAATATCATATGTGTTCTATTTGTCTAAGTTTATTTGAGTTTTCATAAGAGATTTCATTCTTAGATTTTTCTGCTCAGATTCCTGAAAGCTCTGTCACCATGCATTACAAGACAGAACTTGGTTTAGATTCAGATATAAACACCTTATGCAAATTCTTCAAAAAAGGGTTAAGAAAGCACCCTTACTTATGACAGAAACAAGACTTACTTAGTTATGGACTACTTCTAATATCAGATAGCAAAACAATTAATGAATGAACGCAGGGTACATTCTTTACCAAATCTGTAATTTCAGGGCTCTGTTTTGTCTTTGAACACAACACAAGATTAATCTCAGTGTAGGATTTACAAAATCCGCTTTTAGCTATAGGACATACTCAAAAAAGAGGAAGTAAAATGTGGCTTGTGCTAAACTTAGCAGCTTTGGCAATTAATGCAACTTTATTCATTGATTCAAGTAAAGTGAAATATTTTGCTAGATAAGTATGTAAATCGTTCCTGCAATTTTGAATACTACTACATATCCTGCCAAATGGGCTTTAGGATAAAGAAGCCAGGGCGATTTATTTGTAATCCCTTTAGTTGCTTTTTTATTTGTTCTTTCAGATTGCAGAGACTAAAGAATATCATACTTACCCAAACCTTTGGATTATTTCCATGCAGAAGATTTGACCTTAATGCTCTGTGTGTGTAATAAAATCAGATGGGTTCAAATGATCCTGGAACAGTGACGCATTCTTGATACTTTATTTTAAGTATGCAGTTCTGGTAACTTATGCCCACTTTTTCTCTTACAGCACATGATGGGGCTCAGGTTAACCTTTAATAAAGGATTGTATTATGGCAAGCCTTTCTTATACTTGAAACATGATGAGCAGGGCGGATGAGCAGGTCAAGCTTCCTTTCACCACCGTCAGGGTATCTTAGCTATGTTTTTATTTCAGCATCTGTTTCCAGATGTATTTCAATAAGAATGAAGTGTGGAAGGGAACTTTGAATCCCATATTGTATATTCTTTACCAAGGAGGAATCCAAATTTCAATATCCATTTGGAACAGTTTCCTGCCCAACGCAAGCCCCTACATTTTATCTGCTCAGACCCCAATCCCACTGGCTTATCATTCTCATGCCATCATTCTGACCTTTAAGAGCCCTGATCAGAAAACCTCAAGAGGAGATCTTTGGTGAGACCACACTGAGGAAATAAACAGTCCCAATTGCTACAACATTCCTCTCATTGCTTTGGGGTATGCGTAAGGGATGAACTGAGTACCCAGGGCTTTAAAATTAATTTCATGCAGAATAGAGTATAAGATTTCAAAGGAGGAGAGGGAACAGAAACCAGGTTAGTCCAACAAATAAAACCAGAAATAATGTTGAAGGAATATAGTTATATTCTGTACAATGCAAAGAATGAGGATGTGAATGAAAGCAATTTATGAACATTTCTATGCACTGAATGGAACATCTAACATGATAATTAACTTTAAAACCTTCTTTTAGCAGAAGTAAGCAAAGACCCTCAAGTTGGAAGCAACCTCAGTCCTAAGAAAGACAAGCATCATCTCCCCATGTCTACTGCAGTGTCATATACTGAAAAAGCTGTTCTACATTTAAGGCTACACTTTAGAGTGGCTTTTAAACTATTTTACAAAGTATTTCAGCATCTCTGCTCATATTTCACACTGAGTATGTGGGACTAGAAAATTAAATGCTTTGCTGGAAGTCACTTGATGTGGGCAGTGGTCCAGATCTTGGGCAAGTGCTTTATTGTGTCTCCCCTGGTTGTGAAATTATGGTAATATTGACTATCATTACCTTCTGCTGTCCTATAACTTAATGTGCAAAGATATATTAAAAATACTTGAAATGGTTAGGATCACCTTTCCACAAGGCTGAGTAGTGAGTGCTCCTGTGTAAGAAGGAAGTGAATGGCTTGCAGTACACACAGACTATCTAGCAGATTAATAGTTATTCAAACTTCTGATGCTAAAATACTCAGAACAAGGCCAAATGCAAAAGCTGCTGAAGGGCACTACTAGTATCAGGTGCAAGATGAAGACAGCTATCATGTTCTCAAACAGTGGAATAAAATTACGTGTCAGGAAAATCAGAAATAATGGCTAACTTTGCATCAAGTCCTCCAGTCTCAAAGTATCTGTGCAATTCTGCCCTATCTTTTCAGAAATATATTTATCTAGAGGTCTTTAGTTCAATCTTGAATGCCTAATCCGTTTGTTTTCCCCTTCCCAATTACAAGGAGCTTGCAAGAATAGTAATGATTTAGAACTGTGAAATATTGGACTTTGAATTCCACTGCTGAAAAATTCTAAGTCATGTCTGAACATTTTTATTCTTACAATTATTAATTTACTTGTACTGGGGCATGTACTTTTTTTGAATTATGTAATTATTTTGAATTATGTAATTAGTAATCCTTCAAATAACACGGTTCTCACCACTTCTTGCGCTAACATCTATATATGTTATTAAAGTGTTAATAATTAGGGATGTGGATCCCTAACTACGCATATTAAGGCCATAAGTTTTGTTTTTAGATTCCATGCTTCTGACTATTTCATACCAGATAAAAACTTTTTTCCAAGCTTTTTTTCCCAAAAAAAGCCAAGCATGTCCTGCAGTTGTTCATTGCTCATGTTTAAAAGCACTGTTTTAAATAATTCAGAAGTGATCTCTTCCTCTGTTGCAGGGGTTTAGTTGTTTGTTCAGGGGTTTTTAATATTATCTAATGGTACTGGACAAGAACACAAGGATCAATGGTAGTCTCAGTAATGTCCCTCAGAAATTTGTTCCAGTGTGTTTCAAAGACCTCCAAGAAAAATAGATACAGCTCTCTTTTGTACAAGTACATACCCTGAAGAATCATCACCTTGCTGTCTTCTGATCAAGAGCAACACAGAATCACAGAATGGTTTGTTTTGGAAGGGACCTTAATGATCACCTAGCTCCAATCTCCCCTACCACAGGTCAGGGACACCTTCCACCAGACCAAGTAGCTAAAAGACCCATCCAATTTGGCTTTGAACACTTCTAGGGATGGGGTATCCACAACTTCTTTGGGCAACCTGTTCCAGTGCCTCACCAGCCCTGTAGTAAGGAAACACAGTCATCTGGTCAATAGCATGGGGGACAGATTAAAATTGGGTTTGTTCAGGCTTTCTTGGATAGATGTCTCAGCTGAGACTTCACTGTAACACTACAAGTAAGTTTACAGATATTTTGGGTCTGCTGAAAATACTACTTAAATCATCAAAGAGGTTCAGTTTTCATGAAAGTTGTATGGAAATGTGCTACAAATTGTTGGAAGGTGATGGCCATGCAGGTCCCCAAACTACCTTTAGTTGTGTTGTGCTGAGTACCTGCAGATGGAGCAGAAAGGGCTGGTAGGCCACTGGCAGGACATACTGGGCCATCAAAGCCAGCCAGCACCACCATCCTCCTCTGCCCACATTCTGCCTCCCAGGGCTAGGTCCTGAATTGCTGCTGACCAGAAACAAGCAGCCACTTTTGTCATTGAGTACTTAGTCTAGGCAATGTTTGTAATTCCTTTCTAAGAGCTAGTGTTTACACAAATCTAAGCTAGATAAGTGAATAAAGTATTTACACCATCTAATTTAATAAGTTACTAAATATCACCCAAGCCCCAAGCCCAGGAAAAGAAGCCCAGGAAAAGCTACTTCTGAATGGAGCAGAGAAAATAATTTGCTATGTGAAGAGAGGTCAGAGTCTCATGTAAGGAAAAAATAAGATGGTTCCTGGATATCGTAAAATTGCTTACCAAAACAAATCAGAGCACTACTAGGAGCTTTAGAAATCTATCCCAAAACATTAAATAATCAATAAGTTCATTTATTAAATCTTCAGATGGGTGTCTCATTTAACAAATGTGATCTGTGAAAAGGACAGAGACCTATAACCTCTGTTTTACTCATGGCAACTTTCAGGGCCCATGGAGACCACCATCTGGAAAAATGCAGTAACTTAGTATATACCAGTAATATTATTTATAACATTCTTCTTTCAGCTCTTCAAAGAAACCAGGTCATCCGAGATATTCCAGTATGTTAGTATTCAAACATCCTAAATCAAGTTAACCTGTTCTATAACTTTGTCTTCTTAGGATTGCATCAGAGAACAAAATGGTCCACTGTATTTTATGAAATCTTTTATAATTCAACAGTAACCATCCTTCTTAAAAATTCTCCTAAAAGATCTACATCAAATTCAAGAGGTGAAATTGTCCTAGAACAGTACTTGAGGCTATAAAAATAAATCTACAATATAATTATTTTGGGGAACAACTGACAATTAGAAAAGACCAAATTCAAGGTCAGTCAGGCACTTTGTGTCTTTGCTAAAAGTCAGAGGTATGATTTACTTTTATTCTTTGATTAGGTCATCAGAAAAATAGCATAATTAGGAATAGTAATGAAAACTTTGACGTTCAGTAGATAACTTTCAGCCAACTTTCTCTCACAAAGAGGAAACATATGCGCCTTTCAGCAACTCATAACATAAAATATATTTCAGCGCCATATGCTATCTTTCCTTTTTGGATCCCATCATAGAATCTGTAATCTCTAAAAATGTTTTGACTTTTTTTTTCACCAATTGCTTCTTTGTATTAGTCATAGTCACATTTTTTAATCATAAATTTTAATTTTGGTCATAATTTTTTGCCAGATGTGAGAGGGTCATAAAATCAATTCAAATGAGCTGTGCAAAATTAACAGATGAAATGGTGTGTTAGGTTTGTTTTCACCACCATGATCATTAAGTACAAGGCTGGCTCATTATGGGAAGACAATGTTTAATCATCCTCCAAATTCTGCAGATGGATTTACGTCTGTGCATATCCCCTTCTGTGATGCTCAATAGCCAGGCACAGTCTGTTCCCATCGTCTGCAAACAGTACCTTGTTCAGAAGGCTACACGGTTTAGTAAAGCATTCCAACAGTCTAAGTGGGTCTTGATGGTTTTAGAGAAGTTTAGGCCTATACTTAAAGTTAACAAACCTACACTAAGACCATGGAGATTGGCCTTGTGTAGGTGCATTGCTGCTTTTGAGAGCTGGAGTACAGCACGAGCTTTGAGGACTAACACCAAGATGGAACAATCTGGCAACTGTGCCTTGATTAGCCACTGCTGCTACTGCAAATGAAAGAGTGGGAAGAACAAAAAAAAAAATCTAAGAATCCCCAGAGATCTAAAAGCAAGAACAAATGTTGAATAACTATTTTCTTTACAAGATTAGAAGACATTCCAAGAAGAATTAAAAATATATATCAGCCTGTGCTTACCATTTCCTTGTCACATTCCTGGCAACAACTTGAGGTTAAGTTATGCTTAAGGGAATCTTATTTTGGTCTAATTTCTCAGTGTAATTATTTCCCTCCCAAAGGGATGACACATGGGGGAGGCACTGCAGTGCTTTGAGGTTCTTTTCCTCAAACAAGAAAAACGAGCAATGACACCCAGGATTTTGCCCACAGGACTCTGTTCCAGCCTTGCCCTTCAGCTTCTTGGCTGGAGAAATAGTGAGAACCATAACTGGCTTCTCAAAAAGTGATTTTTCAGTGATGCTAAACCTACCACTGAAGCTATGTTTCTAAGTTTCTGCTTACGAGTATCAGATTTTAATGACGTCTTTTGAAAACACACATGACTCATTGGACAAAAACTGTTGGCTAGTATAATTCTTCTATTGCTATTGGAGGTATACAGAGCATGGGGTTAATTTTCTTTGTTTGATTATCTTATTTGTTGTAGAAAGGTGCATTTCTTTACATAATTCAGGAAGAGTATCATGATAAAGAAACTTATTCTCACTCCGTTATTGTGTGCTTGACAAGGATGAAATTTCTTGCACAGTTATGAAGAAGGGCACAGCAGTTGCTTGGGGTCAAGGCAGAAAGAGGATATATGATATATGGCTACCATTGTCTAGAAAGCAGTAGCCAGAAAACCCAAGCTTTCAAAAAGATAGAAAGCATCAAGGCAAGGGACAAGACAAGTCAAGGGACTCAGGTTTTACTTCAGTCCTGAGAGGGAGTCTTCAGGACAGTGGGCTTCTCAGGGCAGTGGGATCTCGGCAGTGGTCATATGACATTTGGGCCATGCATCAATCAACTGATAACTCAAATGCTTTATAGTGGCAAAGCTATTTACTGAAAGTAAAAGCTTTCTTATCAAAACATCAAGATAGACCACTCTGTACATTCAGAAAGAAGAGATGATTAAAGGAGAGGTAGTAACAGTGCATGGCAACAGGAAAAAATAATCAAATTTGGAAATACAGTGGCTAAAAGTAGACATTCTCCTGAGAACTCACACATACCTGATCCACTGAAGGATTTCTCTGACTCACTGTGAAGAACAATGTGAACCGTGACTCAGTTGAAGTACTGCAAGGTCCTTTCACTTAGTATTAACCAAGAAATAAAAACTGATTCATCTTCATACCTAGAAACTAAGGTTGTTACAGAAACTGGGCTATTGTTGTAGCTCACTGGAAACCAGGGGTATAGAACAAGCTGGCACTGGTAGCAGTAAACAAAACAAATATTGGCAGGTATGGGTAAAAGACAAACTTTTTCCTAAATTAAAAAGAAAAATGGTTAAATGGTTTCCTATAGAAAAAACATTTAACAGAGGTGAACAAATAAATTATATGCTTCTATTTGTATCATCTGAGGATGGCAGATATGGAACATCCAAATGTAAGCAAAGAAATCCAACATAAATGACAGTAAGATGATCCAATTGACCCTGAAACTGGTACTGTTAAGGAGACTTCTTAATCTCTAATCTTGCATAAACTTAGTGACAGAGCTATGGTGTTAAGCACCTTTCTCCTCAAATTAGTTTTATAAAGTAACCAAGTTGTTCATCTTCATTTTCTCTGATTTTTTTTTTTTTTAATGTAGCCTACCATGTATTAAAAATAGAAACTTTAATAAGATTATTTTTGAACATTTTAACATAAAGTAACATGCTTTGCTGGCTTTTTCTACAAGGATAAATTTAAAACAAATTATTCAAAATTTTTCCAGTTGAGCAATCTTCTAACAGCTTGCTATCTCATCTCTTTCCTTATATTCTTTAGAAAGGGACATTTTATGTCAGGTTATTTATTATTATGTTTAATTAATATAATAATGTTTATTATTGTTATTATTTAGTGAATAATGTTATTATTAGTAAATATTACATTTAAATAATTAAAATTATTTAAATTTAAATTATTATTACATGTTATAATTATTACATTTAAATCAGGTTATAAAACCTAGGGCCTGCACCTCTGCTTCTTCTGCATTTAAGAGACTTATAGATTCATAGTCGTGCTCTAAACATGAATCAGCCGATACATAAAAAATGATGCATTATTATTTTATTATCATTAATAAATAATAGTAACAACAAGAAATTTTGTCTGAGTCAGAACCCCATAATTGGAATCCAAGAATGGAGTTTATTCTCTGATGGGAAGAGAACCAGTGATGGGATGGTGTGAGACAGAATACAAGAGGTGCCCACTTCATCTTGATAACCGCCTTTTTTCCCAGGAGAGTGTTGAAATAGAAGAAGTGACTTGATGCAGGAAAGCCACAGACTCATGTGAATATACCTGTGCTGAATGTTCATTCTTGTGGACACACAGAAAAAGTACAACTGCGAGTTATATGGAAATAAACTCATTCTTCCTCTCCATCTCCCTTACTTCCCAGGGAAAAGACAGCCTTTTAAATAGACTTGAAAGCAGTTTTTTTTTCCATGCTGAGAGCAAATTAACAACAGTCAGATACTAGTTAATAATGTGGGCATCTGAGAGAAAGGCCTTGTTATTCAGCTACAAATAAAAGGAGGGGACAGACAACTTCTCTCTATTTTCCAGTAAATAGTGAGAAAAATATTGGCCACACCATGAACTAGGAGCTGGAAAGAAAATTAATGTGATGTTTTCCAGCAAGAGGGCTCATTTCCCCAAGCTCTAGAAAGGCTACATTTAGACTAACAATGATTTCTTTCAAATTCTAACAATAGTAAGAGAAGGTTCCACAGCCAAGAATCCATTTCTTCCATCCCAGAGTGTGCTGAAGGAGCACACATTGATTCCCGACATAGCAATCGGGGATTTGTTGTGCAAATCAAGCACCAGGTTATCACACAGGGACAATAACCAGAGTTATTTCTGAGCAACCACCACGTTCAGTCATGGGATTTGGAGGCGTACCTACTATTGTATCAAGGCAAGAGAGCACTGCCAACTCTGTGACTACTCCAGCTGGCAGCAGCACTTCAGGGGCGGCACAGGCAGAACTTGCTGTACTTCATGCACTGAGGTGCTGCTGGGTTTTGCCTACAAATCCAAAGTGCAGGTGCTGCTAACGGACTTAGAGGGTGAAGGTCAGATGAAGCTGAATCAAGTGTGTGTGAAGTCCAATTACCAGGTTATGTTAGGGGGAATGATTCAGCAACACTACATATGAAAGCCAAATGCAGATCAATCCCAAAATGTTGAAAGCCCACACAGAATTTCTTAATCAGGCGTTTTATAAGGTTAAATTTCAATGAACTGTCAAAACTTTAAAAAGCAGCTGCATAGCTTGACTCTAACAGAAATCAAGTGATCATAACTGCACTTCTGTGTGGTTTATACAAGCAAATGTCACACTTGAGTCTCAGATGGGCTTATTTCACAGGGATAAACAACTCTCTTCAGACAGCTTGTTCATTGCCTTCTTGGAGGAAATGGCAGGTCAAGTTTAAAACTGTTCTAAACATAAAAGTGCAAAAAAAGGCAAAAAGGTGAGGGTAGAAAGAACATTATAATTGTTTGCTTCCTCTTAAATTTCTTTTCTGGGGCTACTACCAGTGTTAAATCTGCAGCGGCATCCAACGATGTATCTCAGAATAAATCGTCCTGTACGTTGTGACTTCAGGACTGTCATGACAACCTGTCACCAAAACACTGAGGGATCTGAAAGACAAAATTTCCTTTCAACCAGCCTTCAAAGTTCAGCCTTCCTACGCTGCTCTGTATTGTCACCAGAGACACTGGGATCTGAATCCCTGTGCTCATACAATTTGAAACAGGTACGATAATTAATTTCTGCCAAAGGTTCCAAACACTATCACACTTATATTTAGCCTCTTCATTATAATGTTTTGATAGACCATATGATCTTTAGGCATAGCCGTGATTCCTCCAAGCTGGATAAATGGGCCTTATTTGCCCTGATGAACAATGCAGCAGGGCAGCTTCCTCCGCGTACCTTTTTCTGCATCATGTGTGACTGATGCTGTCAGGCAGAGGAATGTTCCTCATGCACTTCACGTAAAATTAAAGGGCTTTTACAGAGGATTTCTGCTAACCTCCCACACTAAGCTGAAAATTCTGAAATAAACTCAACTTCTACAAATCAAGAGGAATCCAGAGAGGAAGCTTGTTAAACAGGCACAATTCAAATCTGAATCTGAAATGGGTTGAGGAGGGCTTTTTTTTCTTTTTTAATGATAAACAACTTCTATTGTATATTGCAAATTGACTGTCACAATAACAGATTGGGTTCTTCTGCAAGAAGCTAACTAGCTAGATGTAATAGTAGTAGACTGATTATTTGTGCATATTGCATTTTGCAATTCTTTATGTTGATGAGTTTTTAGCCTGGTACTTTGAGAGATTTGTCAATCTCTCTTGGAAAAACAATAAATGCTATATGTAATATCACATTATGCTAAGAACCAACACTCACTACTTTTCAAGACCAATTTTCTTCTCTAAAACATGAACTGAATTTTTTAAATGTGGCCATTTTCCCCTTAAAAATGCAGATTTCCTGCTGTTTTCCAAGATTATATATTCTAAGTCTTCCAACGCATAATGACAGAATTATTCAACCATGGTCCTGTAATGACTTAACATTATTTAATTATTTCCTGTTGGACTATTTCCTGGATATGTCTGTAGCATAGGTAAAAAAATTGCTTCCATTCAGGATGTCTCTTTCATTTGTTTTGATATGACTGATTCAAAAATTGCTAAATATGGGGGATTAAACATTTAGGGAGAAGATACACAGAAACAGGTTTTGATCTTTTTATTCACTGAAGTAAGCTTGCTGACAATAAAGTAACTAATACAGACAAAGCCGAGGTTACAGCAGGACCTGGACTGCTGTGTTTACTGAGCACTCTGACTCCATTGAAGCTTCTTCAAATTTCACCTTCCAGCCTATCTATGAGGGGGTTTTGGACTACTGAGGCTGACAGTTAATCAATTAGAGAACAGAGAAATTAATATGCCACATTTGAAGTTTATTTGCCATAAAGATCCAACTACTGAAACTTCATCTATTCTGTGGATTTACCTTTCTCCTTTTCAGCCCCAATAGTGTCTAAGAGAGCTTCAGACTTTCCTGAAATCTTCAGCCCTCTCTATGTGAATTTACTTGTTCTAGGTCCTTTGCCTTAGCATTTCTGCTCTCCTGACCCTGGGCTTGTGTTAGGTCCAACAAAGTGCCATTTGGTGGATATCAATATAGGCAAAACACAAATAAGCAGTCAGGAAATGGGAATCAGGCCCTTTTAGATAGAGAATATTCCATCTTCCAAACTGATCTTCTCCCTCCTAAAATAAAACCTTTCTGTTCAGAGCTTCCATGGTTTAGTTAAAAATGAAAAGCCCCTTCCAAAATCAGAAGTGAATTTCTCAGCCCAGCTGAGAGCCTTGTTTGAACACCTTAAATACATCATATATACTTGTTTACATCTTGGGTATACCTTCTCCTTAGAGAAGCAGGAGATCATTTTGAGGCTTTTTAAAAAAGACTGCCAACACCTTCCCATGTTTACTGAAATATTTGTAGGCTTTCCAGTGTGGGTGGCAGCTCAATTGTGCTAGCTAGCAAGTCTTTTACAGAACTTGGCATCACTGCTACAAACATGCAGTGGTATGGAAGAAACACCAGTTAAATGTAATTCAGAAGCATTATAAATACTGTACCACATTGTTTGTAAACAAGCATCAGCAGGTAGAAAGTCTGGTCTGGAAAAGTCATTCTGGAGAATTGGTCACCAGTGAGAAGACCTGGGGAGAAATAGTGTGACTTTCTGAAGGTTTCTTATCTATGAATGGGCCTTTTTTCAGCTGGCAACATCTTTCTAGCTCACCAGAACTGGACCAGAGCTGTCATCTGTTCTCTCTTCACTTTCCTTAGCTGCTTTTATTCTCTGATTTCCTCCAGTTCCAGCCTTTTTGCCCCCTTTTTCCCACCACTTGGCCACTCTGTCACCATTTGTTCCCTCCGCTCTTGTTCCCTTGCCATGACTCTTGTTAGATGCCAAGCTGAACTTCATCTCACCTGGTCTCTGTTGAAAGGTAAGGGTTTGACCTGAACTAGTCATCCACACACTCTCTGTAAGCAATGGGTAGAGAAGCATTCCCAGACCATGGGACAGTCCATCCTAAGTGAGAAAAATTTACCCAAATGCTCAAATTAAAGGCAAATTCCATCTGCAGCATCAACCACATTTAGTTCCACCACCTCCTTTCCCACTGCTCCAAACCGACAAAAACCAGCATTGAGGGACACTTCCCTGGGAGTACCCTAGCCACTAGATTTTCATAAATTTCCAGAGACTCCTATTTCCTTGTCAAATTTGTTCAGAATTTCTTCACTGTGATAATGGCAATGATGGGGAAAAGGATGCAGTAAAAGGCAAATAAGCAGTACAAATGCCTTTATGCAACACAGAAAGGAAACATTTGATTGAATTTTAATAAGCTACTCCTCCTTACTTAGCTCTACATTAATTGATTCTTCATCCCTACATGTAAATCTACACTTTATAGCTTCATCATCTCATATCTCAGCATTAGAGGTGTTTGTTTTTTTTTTTTTTTTTTTTTTGCCTTTTTGACCTCTCAAGTCTCTTTTTTTTCTGGTAGACATCACAAGCTCTACTGCAAAGAAATGGTTTTCTTAACACTTCAAGTATGATTAATCTGCACTTAACAGATATTCTCTCACTCCCCCTTCTCCAAAAGATGAAGTATAATCTGCTTGAAGTCTTCCCCATCTACTTATGTTCCTTTCACACATATGCTTCACATGTTGATGCATGTAGAGCCAATGACACCTATCATATTCAGTCTGCTTTCAAAGGGGCACCTATATCCCACATCTTTCCATCCAATCTTCACATCCTTCCCATTACAGGGAGGCTGAAATCTCCCACACCCTCAGTCAGTGTCCTTACTGTCCAGTTTTGGGTGCCAGAAGAGAGCAAAGCAAATGATCAGCTGTCTAAAAAAATGTAATCCATGAGGAAATATGTATTAGCTATCCTATCTGAGAGAAGTCTGAGGGCAATTTGGATCAGATTAGTGAAACAGGACTTTTACAATCAGCTCTCCACATCTACTGTCGAAATGTCAAGATGTAACAGATTTAAATTTCAGCAAGGATCATGCAGAAAAATTGGAACAGATTGCCTGGGATGGCTGTGAAGATACCATGACTGAGAGTGCCTAAGGAAAGATCAGAAGGAAAGCAGGTGTATTTGACTCTGTGCCCACAGGATTAGCTAAGCACTCTCTTGTCTATTCAACTTTATTATTCCATGACTCAAAGATAAACATCTGCTGCCTAACTTCATTGTGCTTCTTCAAATGTGTCTATACAAACCTCATTCATCATAATTTATCATAATTCATCCAGGAGAAAAAAGGCCCAGTGCCTATCATAATTTGTGCTCCCTTCTTCTACCACTTCAGGCATATTAATTCATACCATTTGGATCACCTTCCTCTTATCAGCTCACTGACTGTACTGACCACATAAATAAACACAAGTCCTCAGACCTGCACTGTACAGTACAATGGCATTCAGGAAAGACAGCCTGAGTGGGATGGTAGATCACCTTGAAGCCAGACCCACACTCTTCCCAAAGCATGATACTGATTATGTAGAAGCAGCAAATCACTTCCAATGCACTCCATTCCAAACCACCCCCCAAATGTACTCAGAAGAATTTGCAGTCCTGCAGGCAAACCCAGCTTATGGCAGCAAAGTTGTTCTTTGTATTTTTCACAGTCTCTTAACTTATAAATATCTAACTAACATGGTGCCTGTTGGGCTATCTGTTCTATGAGACATTTGGGGGAATTTAGGGAAAAGTAATTATATATATTTTTTTTAGTTTTTTCTTTGAAAATGCAGTAGTTATAGCAGTGTTGTTGCAGAGAAGGACTCCTGTACCCTCACTCTTGTCCTTTTTTTCCAGCTACCATCATCTGGTTCAATGCCAGACATTATATCTCCCTGAAACTTCTGCTTGTTGCTATTTTTTTTGTTTTATTTTTCAAGCCTAAACCAAAATGCTGCACCAAAATGGTGTTGAGAAGAAAAACATTGTAACTCACTTAAAGCTTTTTACCACTGAGAAGAGGACACAGGCTTTTTTGGGACATCTTTCATATTGATATAGACAAAACAAACTCACAAATAGTGATCTTAACTGACATTTCTTACAACACTAAAAACCCCAGGAATCCTACCCTGGATTTTTGCAACAGCTAAGGCTTTTTGTTTGGCGAAGCTCTCACTTGTGAGATGTAGTAACTCAATCATTCCCCAACTGCCTTGAATGTCAGAGGATATGACACTACCTTCAGCATTGCAGTGGAGACCTGTAGACACCAAGCTGCTCTTTGGTAGTGGGGAGGTGGTCAGGAGCCTCAGGCACTGACTCTTTCTCCAAGAGAAGATCTCTGATCACAGACCCAGTATGGGGCTTATCCTGATCTTCCTTCTCATGAGACTGAGCCAAATCCATCTCGTCTCATCTAATCTTTTCCTAAAGCTAATATCCAGCCTTCTGGTGTTACTAGTGTTTCTTCTATCCCATTCATCCTTTTGCAATAATGAGATGATCTGGAGGAAGGTGGCCTGGTCTGCCAACAAGCAATGCTTACTAGGATGAAATGTAGTTTATCTCCTTTCAATATTAGTCCATATTAGTTACCAGAGATTTCCTTAAGTTTTCCTTGTTTTCTTTTCACAGTTGTCCCTCATGTGTGATGCAGCACCTTTGAATGAGTACAAACTATAAATGCTAAAGTGATATTTTTACAGGATAGATAAAATTATCAGATTCATGTTTATGAAAGCCAGAGAAAATAGGAAGAGAGCTGTTCTGGCACTCATGCACCTGATACTGTTGAACTACATGAAACAAAGTTTGTAAAAGCACAGATAATACCATCCCCAGAGGGCACTAGCAATGGATTACCTCTCTTCTTCTTACCTACTTCTTTTGTATGGCTTATGAGCACATTATGCAGGTTTGTGCTCAAGTGAAGGAGGTTTGCCACTCATTTGCTTCTTAAAAGCTTGTGTTTCTCTGTGTCAATAATGTGGGCTGCGTGGGCATTAAAAAGGGGATATGGGCACCTGAACAAAAGATGCCATAAAGTAATTCTGGTTCTGAGCTGCAGAACATCCAGGCACAATTACACCTCTGACCACATATAGGCACCATGAGAACCTTGCCAGGACTGGCTGCACAGCACCAATCCACTCCATGGGACTTACCCTTCTCCAGATCAACACACCTGCAGGAGTGAGAGATGAGGACATGCTTGTAAAGCACTAATATCAGAAGACTGAGATTGATGGAATAGGACCTTCTTTGCCTTATCTATTGACTACTTCATTGAAATGTTCTGGTCTGAGACAGTGATACAAACTGGAAGATAATGGCTTTGAGCTTGCTGAGATTTTGCCCAGTCTAGGAAATAAATGGATTGGATTAATTTACCCATAGAAAAATTGTCAAAAGATGTTTCAGAGTAAATTTCAAGAAGGCAGAGATTAAAAACCAGAACTCTGAATAGGAATTAAAAGAGTAAAGGACATTGATAGTCTGACCACTGGCAATAAAGAGCTGATGAGCAAATCAGGATGCAAGAGAGCAGCGATGGCAATATTTGAAATGCTTCATTATTTGAAATAGCTGATCACTAAACCTCAGCATGAAGGGAAGGCTGAGGAAAGTTATTGTTTATTTTTTTGCCAGTTTATGACAGGTGGAAGACATTGAGGGCATTTATATTTTATCAAGCAAATGCCTGTGTACTGACAGAATGAATTAAGTTCAACTGGAATTCGAATTCCAAGTTTGATTTTTTGCCATTCAATTCTCTACATGACTTTTAACAGCTAATGGCAGCAAGAGCAGAACAAAATTTTAAAAAACTACAAAAAACACACAAGAGTGACATGCCCAGAGAGCATACTACCATATATCAGAATGTTCAGTGAGGCTTGCTGGAAAGGAAATATAGTCTAATATTCTCACCAAACTAGAAATATTTAAATAGATCTCTGTGTACTCTAAACCCTAAGGGATTGAATATGCTGTGTGAATGAGATAAATATAGTCTTCTTGATTAATACCTACCTGAACCTCATGTAAAGGCTCCTCACTTTTTATTTTTACAGTTATTATATTCTTATGAGTTTAAAAATTGCTGCTGTATTACAGAGGGTTTTCTGTATGAAGATTAGAGCTTTTAAAATGTTTGCCTTAGAAGTATTTTCTAAGTTTTGATCGAGCAGCTATTTTATTTCTTTCCACAGAAAGAAATAGGACCACTGATATTGACAGGGGTGTCCCTGAGATCAGCTTGGCCAATGCCATCCTGCTGAAAGCAGTGTCAGCTAACAAAAGTTGTCCTTGACCATCACCAGTATTTAGGTGCCAAATCATCTTATTCATCTCTTATTTGGGAAGAAATACTTCATGCTGGTACAGAATTTCCACAAAGAGCTTCATTTGATTAAAAAAAAAAAGAAAGAAAGAAAAAAAAATAAAGAGGAATTGTATCCAGTCACTGTACTGGCATAAAAACATGTATATTGACCTGATCAGAAGGCCCCAGAAGTCCTTGTATATCATTTATTTGGATGCCATTGATGTGGTAACCAGACCTCAACAAATCAAAAGAGAGGGGGCTGCAAT
Organism: Chloebia gouldiae; assembly: GCA_003676055.1. Lineage (NCBI taxonomy): Eukaryota > Metazoa > Chordata > Aves > Passeriformes > Passeridae > Chloebia > Chloebia gouldiae. The sequence goes on along the minus strand of QUSF01000001.1, from coordinate 37,886,992 downwards.
TTGTCACACTGGTTTCCATCTCTGAATAGGTATTATCTGCACCACTTTGTCATTCAAGTTCCATTAGAGACTAGATTACAGTTAAGTGAGAGAATACATCTACCCACAACTATATGGCAAAACCCATTTCAAATTAAGGAAAGCATATAGTCTCCCCTCAAGGCTCCAATAATTATTGTGGATTTCAATTACCAAACAATTCAAACTGTAGGGATCATTTTATAAGGGAACATTTAAAAGAGTATATAGGGCTAGCTTGGACAAATACAGACTCAGTAATTTGTCTTTCAACCAATTCCACAAGAGAAAAATATTTAATGAGCCTATTCTCATGGTTAGAATGAAGTGTGTGTTCATGAGATTTCAGGATTGAATTTCAGGATCTAATCCTACAATTTTTTTTCAAGTATTCTCAGTACAATCAGTAAAAAACCATCCTGCTACATGAGTCTTCAGGAATATATTTCCTAGGGAAAAAATATGATAGCAGCAAACAAATACTGATGACTTTAAGAATAAAAACATGGAAGAGGATTTTCAAAAACTCATGACTAAAGATTATGAATAATATTTGATGCACAACAGAACAAGCAAGTGAATATTTAAGTGGGGATGAAGATCCATTAAAGTGTGGGGAGCTTTGCAATGGTTTCCCTGACATGATTTAAAATTATATGGCATTTCAATAGCACTAACAATTGCCAGGATTTCTTCTGCTTTTGGTGACTTTAGACAAATTATAACAACACAGTACTAACCTAGCAAGTACGACTGGAGTTTTAATGGCAGAATAAAAATAACAGTGTTTTTACAAATTGTATTAATTTCAAACCAGAACAACTTTACAAAAAAGAATGAGAATTATTAGCAATTAATTTTAGTTTATGCAATTTGAAGTTTAAGAGTAAAGAACATCTTAACATGTTTATGATGAAAAACATACAGTATGAGTATCTATTGCATCTAATTGATGCTGTGTGAATAGCTGTGTTCAGAAACTTAAATACCAGAATTCTATAATGGACAATTTCTTCTCAAGAAAACACAGGTTTCAGGTAATAAGCTTCTCTCAGTCTTTTTCTAATACATGCTTCATAATAAATAGCAGCAGTTTTGCCAAAACTAGAGAAAAAACAGAAATGAAATTCTGTTCATGACATATCAAGGTATGTGGAAGTTTTGAAGCCTACACAATGTCTTTTGTTTGACCTCCTGTTTTTGACTGCAGAAAATTACAAGCACAATGAAGACAGAATATACTGACTGAACAGGCTAAATGAAAGGTTTCTAATGCATGTACAGAAATAGCCTATATATATGGAAATAGCACCTACATACATACATACGTACATAAAGCTTTATTCAGGTTTCCCATACCAGTGCTGACTTCATTAATCCCTAAAAATAGCCTTGCAAAAGCTTTTTCCTTACAAGAACATAAACAGTACTGCGACTGTCTTATTATAAGCAATGGTAGGCTGGTGTGGTTGTACCAGCCTAAAAGAAGCTGATGTGGCCTTCAAAATCTTCAACTCTAAAGAACCTAAAATCAATAATTAATTTATGAAATGGCTATCTCAAGGAAAAGAAAAAATAATAAGCAGTTATTTAACTCTTAGAGCACCAGAGTACTCCAGGCTGCCAGTAAAATCAGTGCTTTGGAAAATATTTATTGACATCTACATTTACTCTCCAAGGGGTTACCTTAAGCATTATTAAGCAAAACTTGACAGGTTGAATGATTGCATCAACAAACAGGTTCTCCTTGGCAGACAGGAAGGCTTATAATTCATGCTAAGTTGACATCTACCATTTATAATTGCTTCAAAATACCAATGAAACCTTACTACAGTGCTGCAAAGTCAAGTGTTTTATCTTTTACTCTGATATCCTCTATTTTCAGCTTGAAAGCTATTTACTTTTAATGTATACAGAAAGTTCCAAGTCTAGAAATGACAAATATAGACCTTGGCAAGGTGACAGTGACATTTGGTGCTTGCTCTTTTGCTACCATTTACTGCATTTTTAGGCACATAAAACTCTCAGGATGGAAACACTCAGTAGGAAATTATGTCTTTCAGCCAACCAACTGTTGTTCCAACAAGTACTGCCTTAGAATATTGGCAATATAGCCATGATCTAATAAGTTCTGACAACGCATGCAATATTGTCTTGTTATCCATTTGAAGCTTGTTGATGAGAAATACTCACAAAAATAATTTGGCCTTGAGCCATTCTAGAAAAATATAAGAGATACCTGGACATATTTATTAAAAATAAGCTTCTATAGGAAGTGGAAGAAAATGAAAACTCTCTTTTAATATGCCTTGTGTACTGATGTGCACATTCACACCAGTTTCAGAGGTCTCTGCAGCACAGATGTGAACTCACTCACACACAAATCAGAGAAGAATCATCATCTGCTGTTTTCCCCACTGACACTGGCCATTAGGTATGAGCCCAGCTAACACCCTCAGCCTGAGCATGTTGCCTTTATATCCCTGCCCAGTGTGCAGATTCCTTGGGTGGAGAAAGATCCAAAAGAATGGTTCTGTCATATTTTTTTGCTGTGTGCAGACCTTCCTTCAGCTGCTGTATTGACTACTGGCAGCACGTTTATTCTGGAGGATCATAGTGGAGCACTTACCCTGGTTTTCTCTGTGCTATGAAGATGATAAACTTATCTCTGATGAATACATGATAAACTCTGCTACTTGTCCTACAGAGTGTTAGGAGTAGACTAAAATAAATTAGTATATGATAAAAATCCATACATAATACATACTTCCATGCAGCTTTACTGAATAACTGTGTGCTAAATGTATAATTTCATTCTGGATTACTCTGTAGTTATTTGACTGAAGTTCTCTCCACATGTTTATCTGCTCTGTTATGCAAGGTTTCTTTGCAGTTAGAAACCCATCTATGGTTTACCCAGGAGCTCGGTGTGATCACACGCTGTGTGACAATGTAGGAAGGTCTCCATCAGGCAAGAAGTATGGAAGTCTGTTTGTGGCAAGACTTCTTTAAGGATAAAAAAATCTTGCCTGCTAGATTTTAACACATTCAGAGACTCTTACCGAAATGGTCTTCACATCTATTTTGCTTTTTCTTTGAGAGGGGCTCTCCTGCTCCAAGAAAATTTGAAGTATGAATGAACAAGCTTGGCATTGACTGTCACTATGTGTTACTAAGTACTTGCCTGTATGAAAAAGATGGCCTGTAGAGAGAACTGGTGATAAAGTTACATTCTGAGATTGCTGAGATCTCCCAGCAAAGGTTTGAAGTTTGGTTAATGTCTGATAGAGTGGTAAATAGTCACCACAGAGCTGACTGCAACTATTTTGGTTTTATTCAGTGTTTGCTTTTGATAGAAAGTTATTAGCTAACTTGCAAAAAAGCAGGGGTAATCCTGCTTCCCATGACTGCAGTTTTGCTTTGGAATTACTGTAAAAAGCAGCCCCAGACAGATTTCTTCTTCAGGCTTTTTAATTAATTATAAGATCAGAAACCTGCTGCGCTTGCCTGTAGTTTCTGCACAGATGTCAATTCCCTTCTATCCCTACTCACTTGCCTAGCAGCACTGGATGTGTGAGTGTGAGGGGGAGATCTACAGTTGCTGGAAGCTTGTACACAGCCTGAATTCTCATAAAATAATAACAACAAATGAAAAATGCAATAAAAGACATGACATGGCTTTTACTAGCTCAATCTAATTTATAACCCAAAAGCTTCCTTTAATATAAAATGCCATCAGGTAAAGGCATGGTTATAAAGCTAATAGCAAGTGCAATGAAAGGAAAAAGAATCCAGAGACAACCTCCTTGGAGGGCTCAAGACTCTTCAGAGCTCATGGCTCATCATGAAATGTTCTACAATTGCACAGTGCCTCAATATTTCCTGTAGGAAAATACATCAGTTATATTTTCTTCTCAGTCTTGTTCCCTGCTTTACCTACTTTGTGCCATATTGTGCAAATTTTATTCAAAGAGTGAATTGTGGTACTTATCACTGACTTTACAGAAACTACCTATCAAACCCCTTATCAACCTAAGAGAGGGTTATTTACAATTTATCAGCTTTGTGAGGTGAGGGACTGTTTATTCTTATGGGTTTCAACAGTATTTAACAAAAAAAGACCTAATTTTCATAGGTTCATTTTTTGTGACCAAAAGATTAACAAACCTTTTACAGGTTTTTACCCCAGGCGTTCTTTTTTTTGCTCAGACTACGCATGCAATTAGCCCTCGAATCCCCTTCTATAGAGTAATTTTATCAATTTAGCATAACAAATTAAAATTAGGGGTCATTTCTGTGGAGATGTAAATACCGAATTGACTGGATGCACTCTAACACAGACATTAAAAACTGGAGGTAAGACAATCTATTCAAATTTATATGTCAGCGACATTTGTGTCTTCTGCCAAAGCACTGTGCAGTTTTACACTGCTGCCAAAGCACCACGCTGTTGCTGGTTCAATACCAGCGGCTTGTGTGGCTCAGAGCTGCCTTCAGTGACTCCAGCAGGCACAAAGGTGCCATGGATCTCAACATGAAGGAATCTTCAGCAGCGGGGGATTAACGACAACTGTTAGCGCCGGATGCTGAGTACCTCAATCACAACTCTCCTTCACACTCGTGGTTTTAGCATTCCGACTTCCCTGGAAGTGAAATGTAAATTTTGGAATGCTTCCTAAAAGCAACATACTTTCCTTTTCTTTCACTAAGTTATTCCAAAGCAGCGCTTTTATATATTAAGTTATGATCCCCTTAATCAATGGCTGAATAAGAATTAAACAGAAGCCCTAGCCCTAAGCCATTGCACATGTGAACTCTAGAATGAAAAGAAACATTTCAGGAGTATCTTGACTCAGCAGAAAATGTCAGTCTACAATTTTTGCTTTGGATTGCATAATGACCACTGTGAATCACAAGATCCTGCTCCCCAACTGCTTCTGATGCTCTCATGTCATAAATATTCTAAACTCATGGAAGCAGACGCTCATTTTACACAGAGGTCACGTTTAGTTTCCTATATAGTGCTTGTCTGCAAGGCAAAATAATCTGATTTGTTATATAAGCAGAATTGCATTTCATTGTTATTTTTGCCTGTCAAATAATCAGAGCTCAGGTAAAAAGTTGAAAGTTATCTGTCCAGGAAATAATTGGACTTAAGAACAGGATAGAAATATGACCCTGTGACCTTTTGGAAGCCCTCATGGATTGGGAAAGTAGCAATGAATTTCAGGAAACAGCATCACAAAATGGAGTTGCAGAAAGACAAACAAAAGAAAACACTGCATTCCAAAGCCATTGACAATACTTTTTCTTGGCAAGTTAGCTACAGTAATCTCCAACCAAAAGTGCCTTGAATAATAAACATGAAGAATTGGATGGTACACGGAGTGTATGTGTAGGGAGGGGGCAGAGATGCAATTACCAATAACTTCTCTGAGACTGTACAGGGTGCACAACATAGGCAATTTGGGCACTTTGCCATGAGTCTGGGTTAGCATTAAAGTTTTGCTAGTAAACCATGACAACCACTTTTATTAGGTACATTGTTTTTATTAGGTACATTGTTTTTATTAGGTACATTGATAGAAATGTATCACCTTGCCACACAGCACTACATACAAAGCCCTTAAAAATCAGGGATGTTGCTACAGCCTAAGAGTGGGGTGAAATAGCTAGAATGAAGAATTGGAGCTACAGTAAAGAAGGCTGTAACACCCTCAGAGGATTTTTAACACACTGGTCAAGTTGATGAGGCAGCAACACTCATTTAGCACCACTCCAAACTTGTGACATCTGCAAGTCCTACACTGGCAACACCATATCAGCACCTCCCTTCTCTTTGGGGCACACACACCCGAGCAGAGCAGAGTGGCCAGGCCAGCAGCTGGGGCCAGGCTGAGGGCAAAGAGGTCTACACTCCTGCCAGGATGCCTGCTCACTGCGCAGAGGCCCCTTGTTCAGGGGCGCCAGAGCTGATGGTGCTTCTCTAAATCATTTCCCAGTGCATCATCTCCTGAAACAGGGGTGCTGAGGGGCCCTGCCTTGTCAGCCAACATACAGACATCTCTACCTCAGGTTCTCCAGGTCTGCTCTCCACCAAGTGCCCAAGGGGAACTCACACAGGTTTATCCAGACGCACTGCTGGATTCCTGAAAGCACTTGAAAATTTTCCATCCTGCCTAAATTAGGAAACCTGATCCCTTTTCACTTTTACTTGTTGGACATACATGAGGTTTTTGATTTCTCAGAAGCAAAAGTATTGACAGCAATTTGCAGAGTGAGATATTTCTCACCCAACCATTCATGAATTAGAAACTAAAGTAACCAGTCTCACATGAAATACTCAGTAAACTCATGATGGTAGTTTAATTAGGATAAAACTAATTAGGATCCAGTTGACTATCATACAGGAACAGAGCCTTTTCAGTTGGCATGTGCTGATTAAGACAAAATTCACCAATTAAATGACTGCTCTAATTAGAGGCTGAAAAAAGTTAGCCACCGCAAGCAAACTGGTGACCAGGCAACATGCCATTTTGATGAAAAGTAATCAAAGATAACCCAGTGATTTTTGTAAGTAATACTGAATTACCAAAAGTTCTGCCAAGCCAAAATCAATTGCTCACCTGGAAAAAAAAGAAATGTTTTTCCCACTCACTCTTTTCCAAAATAACTGGTAATTCTTTCAAAGTATTAAAGCCAACCTAACCTTGCAGCAGAGGATAGGTAAATACTCTCAGGCTCCACTTCTGAATATGGTAGTGTTTCCCAAGGGAAAGAGATAGACATTGTCAATCTGTACTTCTGCAATTCCCAAGACAGAGACGTGCCAGGTCTAACAGCTTGGTATCAAAAAAACTGAATCCCAATGCACTCTTTTCTCACCTCTTCTGCTCCTAATTGCCAGCTTCTGCTGTTTCTCTTTACAAGGCCCAGTGCCCACTTGACCTCACTGTAAGCTGGTACCATTCATTATTTTTGGAGGAAACTAGTAGTGAGGCAAAAGGAAATTAACAGTTTTCTTCCATGCCAGGTGGTTGAATTGTCTCTCCCTAAGGTCTGATGAGGGCTGTAATAGAAAAAGCAGGATTGCATGGTAGGGTTAGGAAGACAAGGGGAAGAGGGTCAGAGAGATGGGATTTCCCCTTTCAGCAACAAACAGCTGTAAGACTAGATGTCATCAGGTCTCTAGGAGCACATTCAGTGTCTCTGCAGCTGGTAGCTCTACTCCTGCAGCAGTCACTGGCTTCAAATATTCTGAATGACCAGGGAACTGCTAACTACCTTTGACTGCTGGCACAAATTCAATTGTCAGCAATTCCAGAGCAGAGGACCAAGAACAAGTAGCTGAAACAGGTACTGCAGACAGTGCTGCTCCTCAGTCCTGGTGGGGGGAGGGGGAATCTCTTCTAATTCAGGTGATCATGCATGTGTGTGACAAAAGAGGTTGGTGTTTTAGTTTGGGAAACATGCTGTATATGGTGCACTCAAGCACACGTGGCTCTAAGGCATGCAAAGCCAGCTCTAGCATTCTGCACTCTCAGTACAGCCACTTCTTATTTCATGACTTGCTTAAAACAAGCACTTTGCAGCCAAGCTATGCACAGTGATAAAGCCTCATAAAAACAGCTCAAAGCACAGCATTTGGTGACTTTATGGGGCCAGGGAAGACTTATGAGGTGAATCCATCAAAGGATGGACCTTCAGAAGAACTTGCCATGGAGAGGAGTAAGTTGTGCTATCTAGTTGTCTGCAGGTAGTGAAGCAAATGGCACTGACTCCAGTTATTTATAAAGACCCTGGCACTATTTATCAGGATGCAGTAACTTTCATTTATTGTGTACACGCACTGGCTTAGAGGTATTCAGGGTGGGGTGCTCCTAATTAGTTTCTTGCTAAACAAAATCAGCACTGGAATACCTGAGTCCATTGCATACATATGCCTGTTTCAGGTGTTTCCTTAGATTACAAAATAACCCATTTTATCATTTCAGATGAGGAAAAGAACAGATACTCAGAAGATAACTGCACTTCTTTTTGTTTCACTTTTAATTTGGAATGTTCAATTAAGAAGTTACTGCTTTGCTATGTAGTACAAACACTATTAAGCATAAATACTCTATCAGAGACATTACACAGCCTCTATTGAGCAGCATTATTCCTATTGACTAGCCCATTGAGTAACAGTATTTAGATCACAATTAATTTGCTAAGGGTATGGGTAAAATTTTAAAGTGTCATTAGGAATATGGCTTCTAACAGAAGGAAAATTTCACTTGTTCATCTGGGAGCCAAACTCAAAATGAAGCAAACTACATGATTTTTAGGGAAAGATATCCAAGAATAATTCCTATAATGAAGACATGATATAAGTAACGGTTGCTACAGCTCAAATTTCCAAGAATACCTTGCATTTAACATTAAATAAGTCCAGATGCATTCTGAAATTAAAGGTCCTTTTCTTCCAAGACAGATTAATAAATTTAATATTCCATAATTCTCTTAATTGAGATATACATAATTAGAATAGTACATGTTTCAGATGCATCCCAGAGAACCTTTTTGGCTTAATGATAGTGAACAATCATGAAAACTGTTTAGCTGAGATAGTATTAGCAACAATTTCCCTTAATGGGTTACATGCAGATTGTGTCAGGGGGTTAAATGGTGTTTAACTAAGTGTGAAATTCCAAGTCCATGTCCCTTAATAAAGAAATTGTCGAATAATAATTAGCAGAAAAAACTTAAATGAGCTGTAAGGAATAAAATCTGATGCCTTTTATTTATAGACAGCACTAGAGTAACAGGTACACACACAAAAAAATGTACTCCAGAAAAACAACATTTTTTTTTCCTGAACAGATTGATATTTTTTAACTGTTTTCATTAATTGAAGTAATTGAGAGACAGTTTTGCAAAATAACTTTATCTGAGGCTAAAATGGAGCAGTTCATTGTGGGTTTTAGCTTTCCTGCATGGGAATGACTTTACCTGGATAAAGAAACCGCATGAAGAGTTGCTGATCTTTGGCTGGATAGGTATAACATAGAATTGCATTTACAATGAAAAAAGCTGATGAATGGATTTCATTATCTGATCATGCTCTCCAATATTAGCTTAAGATTTAAAGTTCAGTGAATGCTCATCATGATAAGAAATGAGCAAAGCTGCACTGTCAGGCAGGAGGCATTGTATTTTACACTTCAGTGGCAGGCATTTTACAGAAAACTGTTTCTAAAATTAACTCAGAGGATGTTGCTACCTTGTGACTGAGGTGATGGTTAGGCCCCACACCAGAGAGAGTACAGCTTCCTCCTCTCCTCAACTCTTGCAACCAGGCACACACAGGAGGAAGAACAAAGCTACTTCCATTCTCATCCCACCTGACCACCCTCAGTTTAAGCCAGTCCCGAGGATGACTCTAAACGAGGACACACACTGAATAGGGAGCAAGCTGGAAACAAACTGTGAGTCCTTTTTCTGTGTTAGTGACTCAACATCCTGCTACAAGAGCAGGACTCACAGGGAAACCACAACCGAGCCCTTCCTCCCAGCTAACATAATTTTTATATAACTTGTCATCTTCCAGATTTCTTTTGCTTCAAATCAGGACAGCTTAATGAGGGATGACAAACAGCTGATAGATGTCCTCATTAACAAAAATTTATTACCCTATTTTTACTGTAATATGTCTTGCTTTGTTATTTTGGAAAAAACTGGCATTTAAGATTTAAAAGATTTTAAAGCTGACTGCTGAGTTGAACACTCTGAAGTTTCACCACCAAACTAATTAATAGTCCAAAGTCCAAATTAATATTATTGGGCTGTGCAAGGGAATAGCTTACAAAGTATATGGTTCAAATACTTTTTAGCTGAAGTAAGCTGTTCAGCCTAACTGCTCACATCCAATTTAGAAGTGATACAAGTAGTGGCATAGTATAGTACAGTACCCATTTATACACGTGAAAGCACACTTTTGGAGACTCAGTTGCATATCTGCAAGGGTTTTGTGATGGTGTGCTCCCCCACTGCCCAATCTCACCATCATTTCCCATAGCCCTGCTGCAGAGGTAGCCACCATCGGGTAGCTCCAGGGGCAGTCATGCTGAATGCGCGTGGTTGTGATGGCTGCATCCGGCTCAGAGGGCTTTCAGGGAAGACAGGTAACAACACATTAGCCAATGGCTAATTGGAGCAACGAGCCCACCTAGCCACAGTGCTGGTCAATGTCTGGCTCAAGCCAAATTTGAAAGAAATTGACTTCTGCAATTGGTATGCAAAAAGGACTGACTCAATCATCTTACTCCATACCAAGGGAGGGTCCACTAAGCTCTCCTGCAAGGCAGTGGGCTGCATGCCATGATCTCCCCTTGGATACGGGCAGCTCTCAAGGTTACACCTAGAGCTGGAGAGAGTTCTTACCATGTCAGCTACTTGGTTAATCAATTTGAAATAACAGTACGGAAACTTAGCTAAGTGATAGAAATGATTGATTGTACACACCTAATCCTTTCGATATAAATCATTGACCAAGTCTGGGAATTAATCTGGATCCAGCATCATCTAAACTGCCCTCTAAGGAAAAGAACAAGGGGGTCCTTCTGAATCTCATATCTCATTGGGAAGGTTCCCCTTACAGTTTTATCTGACCCTGTCCTCTGTGCAGTACATAAACAAGTGTTTCCTTTGAATCTAAATACACCACTGTCATATGTACTATCAAACTTCGTTAACTCATTGTTTTGTATCTCTACTTCCCTTGTATGAGAAGGGTATGTCACTCCATCCATGAACAGTTTTTCACTAGTGTAACTACAATGTTCAAGGACAAACTCCTTAGAATATGACGGGGACTAAATTGTAGTCAGACATCTGTCATCAGATATTGCTTCTTCTTCTTCTTAATTGAATGAATAAACATATCTATACAAGATCAGCACTTGGACAAATTAACTTTTAAACAAACACCAACACAGATGTATGTACACTGTCTAATTATATTATACTATATTTTGGTGTGTTTTTTTTTAATTCCATGAGCCTACTTTGATGAAGGAGAATTTCTGGTTAAAAGTAAATAAAGAGATTGCTAATGCTACTGAACAACACAAAAAGGATTTGCTATTTTTTCCTTTAAGTTTTTCCTGAATTAATCTTGAAGGCAAGTTTTCTATATTTCTCTAAGTTCTCATCATAAGAATACTAAATTTCAGTTATTTATTGTTAGGGAATACAGGGACATTTGCTTGGATGGGTCCAAAAATGTATAGTCTTTATTATGAAATTCATTCTCATGGATGAGTTGGCAGGCTTATATCAATGCAAATAAGATGTTGGCTATTGTGCATCATTCCTATTTTTTATCCTTAAATGGATAAAAATAGATGGATGAAGTAAAACTCTCATTTCAAATCCATCAAAGTCCAATTATTTTCTATGGACTTTCTAATTGCATGAAATTATAATAAAATTATACATAATAATAAATGGCACATAAACTATAAAATATATCAAATAAAAATAACACATAATTGAATAAATTTTATCATGATATATCACCAAAATTACACTGTTTCAAGACAGAAAAGCAATGCAATATTGTTTCTTTCATTCATTTGCTTTTACTTACTTTTAGTTAAGAAAGAAGTTGTTTTCTTTATGCATTTCATTCTGGTTCAGAACTTCAGAAATGACACTTGATTTGTCTGATTGTCTCTTGAAACTGTACTTCAGTGGAGTTATTTCTGATTTACCAAACGGAAAACCAAGATACATGCTGAAAAGGTCTATCCATGGTACTACTACTCATGCAGCAGGAGATCTGGATGTGACCCTCTCGTCCAAATAATGCCCAAATAATTGGGCATTATTTGTCTCTCTGTGCTCTGGAACAGAGTAGAACAGTGGATCTGAGTTTGTGACAGCCTTAGATACAAAGATATTGAGATGTAGTGTGCAGCTGCAAAGACTAAAACCAACAGCTCTGGCGTTTGAAGCTCCCAGTGTTAGCTCAGATAGCAGATAGCACAAAAGGGGGAGTTGATCCAGGAATTAAATGCATTTACTATGCAAAAAATATGAACTATGTCTGTGAAAAGTAGTGTGGATAATAGAACATTATTTTGTACAAAAACAGTTCACTGCAGACAAACTTCTTAATCTGTGTGAATCCAATTGTTCCTCCTCCTTGGCCTAACAGAGATAAGAGAATTTATTGAAATTACTTTATGAAGAGCATCTTCAAGTGCATGTGAATACTGTCATACCACTAAAGTCATACACATTTGTCCACCAAACTAAATAAAACATCACACCAATAATCAGCTATGGCATGACTGTATGTTGCCACATTACTCTTCTAAGTGCAAAACTGCAGCAGTCAGCCCATCTGATTTGCAACCGTATCTTACAAGAGCAAGACTTCATAAGCCTCCTGTAGGATTATTACAGTAGGCTGCAACCAAATGACAGATAACCCTGGTGATTATTCAGGCATACTGTCTATTTTTCCTATGACATTTATTTTGAAATGAGCTTCTCTAATCCAGTAAACAAGACCCATTTTCTCTTCTAAGACATTTCTGAGGAGTATCTTGAACATTTTCTGGATTTCATGAGGAAGAAACCCATAAAATCACGAAGGAGACAAGAACGATGGAAAGAAATGCACATCACAGCTGTGCAAACTCCAAAGCCTCATAATGCACAAGGGTTCTCCTCCACGCTGGTAATCTTTGTTATGTGTTGGCTGAGTTGCTCAATCCTTGGATAAGCCAGCCCCGAGACTGCGGCTGTGGAGGCAGGAGCTGCTGGGGCGGCAGGGAAGGGATTGGTCCCGCAGCCAACTTGTAAAGTCTGATTAAGTGATCTGCCACTGGTGAAGTCCTTCAGTGACCTGCCAGCTATTTCTGTGTCTAAGACATCTGTGAAACAGCCCCAGCATGTGATGCCCTTGCTGACGCATACACACACCAACTGGGCAAGGTGGCCAGTGGCTTTTATCTTACAGCTAGGAAAAAAGCCTACGCACACCTATTTCCTCTCGTTTGCTTCTAATCCAAGGATTGAAAATGTCATGATAGATGGGAATGGGAACTTCATAAATAATAAAAGCAACAACAGCAACAAAAAAATCAAACAGAAAAAAAATAGGATTAAGAACAAAAACAAAATCAAAGAGATTTCAAACTAATGTTCAAATCCTTCAATTAATTTGAAATATCTTCCTTCCCACAGCAAAACTTTCAGTCCATTTAAGAGAACTAAACTAGCTTCAAGCATTACACTCAAAGTTTCTGCTTTTTCTCTGTTTTCTTGTATACATTTATTGGAACCAGACTGACAAAAAGAAAAACCTATAGAATACTAAGATTTTGATACTGTCATGAGAAAGATGTTACAGGACAGAGAGGTCAAAAAACTCAGTTACAACTTTTACTGGTACCACACCAAAAATCTGTCCTTTTATTCTCTTGCACAATGTGATTCTCTTGCACTGCAGGTAATTCAATAGCCTGCACTGCTTCATCTTCTTTTTGCAAAGTGTTTATCTATTTGGCTATTGGAGTGGGGGTTCTGTTAGATGCATTTAAACCAAGATAGCACACCCAGAGTTAATTCTTTAATGAAGGTTACCACACTTGGAAGTACTGACACAAATTTTTCATTTGTAGAAAAGAAGAATGAATGCATTTCTTGAATATTTTTAAATTAAATAACACATTATAGTGCCTCACTAAAAAAAAAAAAAAAAAAGGTACTTTGTATATCTGAGTAAATCACTAGAATCCACCCAACAAAGATAAGCTGATTTTCATTATTCAGACTGTTCTTGTGCCTGATACCTGTCTCCAAGTCTTACCCAATTCAGCAATACTTATGTTTCCCAATGCTAGGGCATCCTTATGACAATGACACTAGAAGCACATGTTGACCACACTATACTGATATTATGAATGATGACCTTTCAGTTCTGGGTGCCCTGTTAGACAGTGGAGTGGCTACAGCTATAAAACCCCTCCTTCCAAGTAAGCTACCCTGAAAAGGTAATTATTGCTCCTGCAAATTTCTGTACATCATCAGAATGGCAGAGTGACAGAGTAGCAACAGTTCTACTCACAGTGTCACTCAAACATCTGATCAACATGGTAATCCAATCAATTTTTCATAGCACACCATGAATAATTAATTAGTACACAGATTCCTTTAAAAACCACTCATTTGCACTCCTAGTTTTCTGCACACCAATTGAAATTGTATTCAAAACAGTGAATGACTACTATATCTTCTGGTGTCTACTGTAAGGCTCACATACATGCCTAGTTTGAGTTTTAGGAAATTATTAATCCTAGAAGTTCCTACAATAGTTTGGTATCCATTAACAACCACTTCATGCCAAGTACTTCTTCACTACTGAGGACAGGTCTGAGGGTAAATCACTCAGAAAGAATGGCCAAAAAATGAAGGGTTAGTTGCCAGGCTGTAAAACACTGAAATTGGTATGTCAACAAATGACTTAAAAAATTATCAATTTTGTGTTCTTTCTCCTACTCAATGCCACAACTTTGTATTCACTACCTGTACAAGAAAATATACATAATCTACATTTTGGATCTAGTTTCCAACACACTGTTTATGGACTTCACCATCTCAGAATACTTTCAATCATGCTGTGAATAGTGGCACAGCCAAGTCAGTCTTATCTAGAAATAAACTAGGACTTGAGTATTTCCCCTATTTTTCCATGCAAATGGGTTCTAGGTCTATGAGACCACAAGCAGTTAAAGCTTGTAAAAAAGCCAGAGCTGGGGAAAATTTGTGTTAATCCATTTCACATAATATTAGCCCTCTGAAGAGCAAGCACCTACTTGTTTAGGCTTCTCTATAGGTAGAGATGATACTTCCAAAGGGCATTTCCTCCCTATTTTAGAAAAAATACCCTTTACAGTGGACCTCTAACTATTAGGCAACAAATTCTTTTACTTAGTGCTTCACATAGGAGACAGGTACCAGAGTCTCAAGACTTCTGCTTCATTCTACCTTAGGTTTTTACAAAATAACTTCCATTCCCAGGATATTTAAGGAGAACAAACAAGTCATTATTGGTGTTCTGCATGAAAAAAAAAAAAAAAAAAACATTTTCTACAGGAAAATGCAATTAAACCCCACTTTTCTTGTATTTTCAGTGTAACTGTGTTAATGTAGAAAGAGCATTGTAGATTTCCTTACAGATCAGGGATCAGTGGATGTTTGAACAGAGGGCTGTCTCTGAGACAATATCACAGATGTCTTCTCAGCATTTCAGTTGCCCTAATGGCAACAAGTAATTAAGAGTCCTTAAAACATGTAATGGTAAGGGCAGTCTGATTTGTAAGGAGTGCCAATTTTAGACAGGCTCTCCCATATCACACATGGAGAGCACCTGCATCTGAGGCTGAACATTACAGCAGACTCCTTTAAGGCACAGAGCCTGTCAACTGAGATTAAACTGGATTACAGTGGTTGAAGCAAGCGTTACCTGAGAAATGAGTCCTTATGCTATTTAAGATTAGATCAACTGATTGTACAGTAATAGAAGTAATTTTACAAGGAAAAATAAGTCTGTGTTTCGAGGATGAAACAACCTTTAGAAAGAAGGAGAATGCTATAATGAAAAGAAAGTCTTGTGCAGTCTTTATTATTTTATCATCTAGATTAATAAAAATACTTGATTTTAGTGAGGCATTTTGGAGTCTCTCAAAGAAATCTTAATTTTCTAGTTAATACAAATTATAATGGATATAAACAATATTATGAGGATTGAAAACTGGCTGAAACAAGAAGTGATGATGAATGACAGTGTAGTAGTGAGAATGTGTCTACTGAGGATCACAGGAATCAGAGCAAGGCATGGTTATTGCTATGTACCTCCATTAGGGGAAGGAAATACTTGTAGTAATGAACTTTCTACATAATGCAAAATAGAGATGAGCTGAGTAGCCAAATGTTGATAATAAAGTAACACAAAGGGGTCTATAACAATCAGCAATATGGACAGACTGATGGTGAATTATGATTTACTCAGGGAAAATGCAGAGCCATTCAGGAACAGGTGCCATAGGCGGTAGCTCAGACATGAATTCACAATGCAGAACTTTGGTAAACTGTGTTTAGGGGCACATAGCATTCACAGTAGGGGAAAGGGACATGGCCTGGTGCTCCCTGTGGTGTTCCCCTTATGTAACTACCATGCATGGCTGTCCCAGCAAGGTGGCACTGAGCTTTGCTCACTGTCAGAAACACTCAGTGCAACAGAGGGGTGTTTGCAGAGAAGGGAGGAAAGCACTGACTCACGAGGAAAGACCAGAGGAGTTAAACTTTAGCTGGCTAAAAGCAGGCTGAGTGGGGAACTCTGTAGTACTTTATAAATATATGACTCTGGAGATGAATTTTCTCAGAGTGACACTAGAAGTCATGGCATGCAGCTAAGAAAAGTAATTTAGAGTAGGAGCCAGATAAAACTTCCTGGATAAAGCTACAAGGAACAACATTAGCCTTGGCAAACCCAAGGGGAAGGTGAAGATACGAAAACTCAGCTAATATATGGAAGATCATGTAATCTGATTTTCTGGGCTTTAGGAGAAGGTGAATTCACAAAAGGAACCACATCAAGTAGAAAGCAGAAATGCTTAATATTTCACTCTGACCCTGAAGAGGTCAAAGCTACAGTGATAGCCTTTATCTTATAGGGCTGTGCAGACACCGAGAGTTTGAGGATTCCCTTTCCCAGAAGGGGCACACTGGACCTGGACCTCTCCTGCAGCACAGGGAGCCCTGAGGACAGTCCTGCAGCCAAGTTTTATACAGAGGACCATCATTCCCTCTGCCTTGTTCTATTTCATGATGAATTCCTAGTGTGGAGACAGTTCCAGAATGCTCAAACAAATCGAAAAGGATAAAAGTTAGACACTTGCTGTTATTTCTTAATTGAAATAATTAAGATCGTTGTGATAGTGTTTCTGCCATCAGGAGATAAACCAAGAGCACAAAATCCTTCTGCCACTCCTTGGCCTTACAGGGGGCAGACACATAAGGTGGGGTAGCCCTCTGCTATGGCAGATGCAAAACTAAGGGATTACACCCACCTGGATGATAAAGTGGCACTTTGCTCAGTTTGTCATGCTAATATTCTGTGCTGCAGCATGGAAACTGTTCTCTAAATAGGTTTCTAATTTCTGTACAGATTAAATGCAACCAAGCTACTTTACTTGCTGATAATTTATCTAATACCTCTTAGCTGTGCAGTCACATTTACCACAATGAGTTAGACAGGAGATATCAGGTGCCCTGTGGAAATTCAGAGAATTACTAATAAAAGAGCAGCCTGCTTGGATTAAACATACATTAGTACTGTACTTTCAAGCTGGCACCTCTAAATCTTTATTCTCTTGATGTCACTGCTACATCCTGCCTTGCCTGTCAGCATCCATCTCATGCTTGTTAAATTCCTGTGCCACACACTATCTTAGCTAAGCCAACTTAAGGAAAAAGGGCTGAGATACGCTGTGAAGGATCAGGGTTTGTGTCACCATGATGGAATGAAAGTCTAGACAAGCCTTTTCAAGGAACTAGCTGAAGTGTCACCTAAAGTTCAGCAGTGGGGAATGCCCGGAAATTTTCCAGCAGAAAAAACCCAGAGAAATAAAGATTTGTATGACATAGTCAAATGATCCATGACCTTGTATGACTGAAGTTCTTAGTCTCTGTGGAGCAGTGAATCCTTTAGGATCACAGATGAGAACAGCAAATGCTTTGAAATTCTCACAGGATTTTCTTACAAGGATTTCTACAAGGAAGAATGATCTTGCCTTTAAGTTTAAAAATTGCAAAAAAAACCCCAAAAAAACCCCCAAAAAATCCCTTATTGACTAGTATTTTTATATTAGGTGTATCTGTATAAATAAAAAGTAGAAATAGTTCTACTTCAAAGCCCTTACTGTGAACTTACACAACTGCAACTGGGCTCAGAAAAAAATCTGCAAATAATTCAGGAAATTAGATACGTGAGAGTGTCCAAGTTAGTTTGTATGTCAGAAAATAAGGAGCATCCCCAAGAGGAGAGAACATATCTCAGCATCTCAAATACATGTTTTTCATTTTCCTGCCATTGCAAAATATAAGCAGAAGAAGAAAATTCAAACAGTCAGATACTTCTGCTTTGCTTTGCAGAATGGATTCATCCAAAGTGCTCAAAGGAGTTTGAGAGAGCACGAAAACACTTGGCCAAGTCATTCCTGCCCCAGATCCTGTTGGTAGAAAACTCCACAGCTGGTGCAGAGGAGAGAAAAAGCAGGTAACACTAAAAGTCCAAGAGCATCCTATGTAAGTCACTAAAGGACTTAAAAGGAGGTGACAGGAAATGATACTTTTTTTGTTTATTTGTTTGCTTGAGTTTCTTTTTGTTAAAAGCATGAATATTGTTACTTATTTGTCCTCTGAATACTCCTTGCTCTCCTACTTTCATCTCAAGAAAAAGTTCTGTTTTGTCTGTATGTTACTTTTTGCAAGAAATTATTGATATTAACTTAATTAATGAGAAGTAGCTAGAGATGCTTCTAAGTCCCCTAAGGGCAAAGCAGGTATAGGTAAAAAGATGTGAGGTATAATTATCTATCACTTATATAAACACCTATCCATACTGTCTTTTAATTCTGTTTTAGTGTGTTTTATGCTACTTATTCAGAATTTCAGAAAATGAGCAAAGACATTCTCTTACAAAGCATTTCCTCTTGTTTATTAGGAAACAATGATTATTTCAAGTAAAGATGGTGCTATCAGTGATTTAAAGAAAAGTGAGTATTACTGCCCAAAGCCTGCCTCTAGAGTAATGCCCAAAAGCTATGCTGGTCTGGTGATAACAGATTACTGTTTGCTGTAAGCCTGTCTGTTTAGGGAATAATAAAATAAATATTAGAGGGTCAGACATGTGGCTAGTAGCTAACTCATGCAATGAACAAATGCTTGCTAGTAAAGTCTGGTAGTTCATTCATTTTGAATTAAACTGTAAATCAAGGAACTATGAACGTGTGGGAGGAGTGGATTAAAAATTTAACAAAAAAGCTTTTGGTTTCTTAATTCCATGATCTGTCATATCTCTCCATCTGTGCAAAATGAGTGGGATGTTAAAATGGTTTACACTGAGGTTCCTGTGCAGTGTGGCTGACTTCTATGCTTCCCAAACAACACCATTCCAGAACACCACTGCTTTTCTACAGAATCAAGCCAGACATATTTTTCACCAGTCAGACAAAAAGCAGTTTAAATAGATGGACTAAAAATGGAAATAAAGACCTTATCATTCTTGAACAATGCTATTTACTTTAAAGGGAGGTTTTCTACATATTGAGCACTAATTCGAAAAATAACAGAAAGGGACACCAGATACATTCTGCCACTTTGCATTGAAAGAATCTTAGGTAAAACAAAATCTACCCTTGGAGAACCAACGAGAAAGAGAGATTACACAACACGTTTCTGAAAGAAAAATGACAAATGATTCCAAGATTTTATTGTAATTTTACTCCAAAAATTGAACTTGCTATTCCTAAACTCCAGGTATTAATCCCTACACATTTTAAAACATCATGAAAGGGAGGCTGGTCCTTAGAAGTGCTCTCTGACAATGAAGTACAATGCCCAGAAACTGACAAAGGTAGCTGAAAAGTTAATATATTTTACAGCAAAAGGAATAGTTTTAAGTGCAAACTCCTGAAATAACATCATGTAATTCATGTATCTCCCTAAGTTGCTGGATCTGTTACTTATTTTAAACTGTCTGTATATTCAAGCACAGAGTCACTCATCTGAAAATGTGAAGTAGTTCATCCCTAACTATAGTCTCTGTGCAAGGGAAGACCAAAGGCAAACTACTCTCATATTTGAACACAGCATGCTTTGACACAAAGGGAGTCTCGGCAACACAGCTGGCTAGAGCAACAAAAGCAGTAACAGCAGAGTCTGGAGCAACAGGTTCCCATCTGCAGCTCTGCTTCTGTCATGAACAACCTCCATGTCCTGAACAGCAGCCCATCTGAATGAAAAAAAACAGGGGAATAAAAATCACTGGAGTGTTGCAAGAGTGCAGAGCCAAACCAAACTGGCACATAAATTGTCCGTCCTACACAGGGATCAAAGTAGGGAAGATTGGCTGAAGTGTTTTCTTTCACTTTAGAGCACATGTATATTCCTTTCAATGAAGAAAGGTACTATTAATCATGATCTCCCACTCTCTCCTAGGTCAGATTATTCAAAATTCCCATCTGGCTGGTGCTTGGGAAGTTTCATTACAGGCCTTTCATACTTCTGGTGCCTCATTATCTCTGGAGGAGTTTCTTTACACTACTGGCAGCTTGTCCCTGACTGTAAGACTACTCACAACATCAAGGAGGGAGAAAAATATAATAAAAACCCACTCAGCAGAAGCAAATGATGATAACCGGAAGAAGCCTACACTGAGAATGGGAAAAGAAAAATCATTTGAGATGTGGGCTGTGTGTGGGAAAGTCTCCCTGGGAGCCTAACTGGCCGGCCAGAAAGTGGGGAACTGCAAGAAGATACTTCTGAGACAAATAGATGAATATTCAAACCAGAGAAACCTTTCATCAGAAGGGAAAACCTGCCATAAGCAGATATGGTAATTTCATCCCAGATATGGAAATTCCAAAAAGGAAGAGGAGTCCTCTTCCTTTTTCTCCACCCTCAGTGTTTAAAATGCTGTCTTAACCTCACAGATACATTTGCCTCTCCTGTGAGCTGGATCTGAATCCTCCTGAAGCCAGTGATTTCAAAGGGCTTTACTAGGCTCAGTGGGGTCTTGCATATGATGGCTCTGTTTCATAGGAAAATCCTTTTCGGTCTCATGAACTATCAGAAAAGAAAGAAGCCTAAGAGCCCATTATGCTTTCTTCCTGCCATCTGACAGAGTGAGCAAAGAAGAGGACCCTTTAGTCCTGACTGTACAGACCAAGATTTGTGGAGACAAACCCGAACTGGCTTTTACAGAATAGCACAAAAATTACCTGAGGTTAAAAAGCACAGAAACACAGAATGGCTGAGGTGGGAAGGGACCTCTGGAGATGATCTGGTGTAACCCACCTGCTCAGTCAGGGACAGTTGTCCAGGAGCATGTCCAGATGGATTTTGAGTACACCCAAGGATGGAGACTCCACAACTTCCCTGGGTAAACTGTGCCAGCCCTTGGTCACCCACACAGTGAAAAAATGTTTCCTGCATTTCAGTGTGTGTGCCCATTACCTCTGGTCCTGGAACTGTGCACAAAATCCGTTCAAGAACCTCGGAGAAACTTGAGTACTGAGAATTTGAGCACTGGCATGTTTGTTTCTAATCTGGTTAATTTAAAGATAGCCTGAGTTTGCATTTAACCC
Organism: Chloebia gouldiae; assembly: GCA_003676055.1. Classification (NCBI taxonomy): domain Eukaryota; kingdom Metazoa; phylum Chordata; class Aves; order Passeriformes; family Passeridae; genus Chloebia; species Chloebia gouldiae. The sequence continues at coordinate 37,865,552 of QUSF01000001.1, read as the reverse complement.
ACAAATCTAAGACCCAAAAGGTAACCTATGGTTTTTTTTGTTCCCTTAAGCAGTAAATTAGGTTAAAAATAGACTTTTCTGGTCATTGTTGTACTTTAATGCAGTATTGCAGGTAAGTACCCTCCAAACTTCCCTTTCAGCTGCAGTCATGTGGCAGTCAAACAGTCATGGCCAAAAAATATGATGAATAACATTACCTATTAGAAGACTCTTATACTTTCATATAGCATATTTCTGAGGCAATGGCTTCTCCAGCTATGTCTTTGACCATGACAATAACACCTTTAAAAGCAAAATTTTTGCATTTATACTTCATTCATTAAATTGTTTTCCATTATGTTAGCAGTTCTAGGCTTGCTGCATCTTGTTATTCTAATATTCTAAATAGGATCAGGCAGGGAATATTTACATTTTAATTAAAAAATATTGCAATAAACTGGAGCTTATTACTGGAAAAAATGGGGAGAAGGAAAAGCAGGTTACTACTATTTAATTCAATGGCACTAATCAGGTTTTTTTTACTGTGGGTTTGCTACAAACATCTTAGTGTGTAAAAGTATTTTTTTTGTCATGCAAATCATTCTGAGCTAATATTATACAAATTTATTCTTGAAAGACTTCAATTGCTTTTCAGAACAATAATAAGCTTTAAGTGGTTTGTATCTGAAATGGTTTTTCCAAGCTTGGAAATCACTGAAAGGAGAAACAATGGATAGAATAAGTTCAGTTCAACAGGATCACAATGTGAACAAAAGAGGTTGTCATCACTTTCTGCCACTATGGCAGCATTAAGGATTCCTATCTATCTCTTCCCAGGCCCTGTGGGGCTGCCTTATCAAAGGAATGTCAGGTAAAACTATCTTGATGTAAATGCAAATCTCTTTATCCATGTTTGTAAATTCCTAGTAAGATGTATTTAGTGAAATGGAAAGAAGAAAATGGATATCCCAGTGTGGCACTACCGAATGCTTCTGTTCCAAAGAAGAAAATGGACATGAAATTGGTAGAAGTAGGATATTTCAGGTTGAATGACATGAGGAGGGAATTACTTCGCAAAAAAGTCATCATCTGGAATGGTTATGGGGTTCCTCCATGGCCACACAGGTCTAAGACTTTTCAGTCCAGAGGGGTTGTTAGGTCAGCAGGAGCAAGAGGAGGGAGACTTGCCTTTCTGCAAGAACCAAGTTTCTCAGCTGTGTGTCAGTCTTGTGCACTGTGAAACAGGACCCACAGTGCTGCCACTGGAACCTGAGCTGAAAGGCTTACAATAAACAAGCAAGCTCAGGACATTTAGACTGGTCCTGTATTATCATCACATCAACATGCAAAACAAGAAAGTGAGCAATTATCTCAGCTCACCAAAGGTTGCTTCACTCTGGAGACAAGGAAATGTGAGGTTAACACTCGAAAGAAAATCAAGTTTCCAAACCTCAAACTTCTTCTAAAATGACTAATCAGAGAAAAATGACTCAAAGAAACTCAGTGGATATCAGATAATATTTGTTATAATATCAGTTCTTTCTGTCTACACATCCCATTATTCGCACATGAAACCTGAGATGATGTCCCTCAAATCCTGTCCTAGAAGCTATACAGTGTTCCACTTCTCCCCAAAGACTTTTCCTTTGCTCAGTGTTACTCAGAAGAAGCCTGGAACCCACTGGGATAAGAACTGTCCAGAAGGTAATGGTTGTAATTCCATGGTCAAGCCTATTTCAGTAGAAAATGAAACCTATCTAAAGGAGCAGACAAGCCCCATTCAGAACATGGGATGCAAGACACATACCAGAACGTAAATACCTCTGGTACCATCAGTATCATATTTTCTGCCCAGATCTGGGTATAGAACAGATTTATTTTTTTTCCAATTCATTACATCAACTTGCAAGTCAAATGAAATCCCTTCCAGAAAATGTAGAATAGATTTAAAAAGAAAACAATGACATGGTTTTTAAAAAATGGATTAGCCTTCTGACTTCTGTGCATTTGGGCCATGCATTTAAGATTCTTCCCACAAACATGACAGCTAGAATCTCATTTAAAAATTCCAGCAGAGGTTCACATTTGTTATCAGCATTGTATCACTTTTTTTTCTGAGATTTTAGCATTGAATATCATAAGGTTTTCAAACAACTGAGAAGATGCAGCAACTTTGTATGGAGCACAGCTTCTGGATTACCCTGAACATCCCTTATGAGTCTCCAGATTCCTTAGTTCATTCCTTGAAAGTGCAATACGAAGGAGCTCCCTAGATATGTGTGTGGATTACAGAGGTACTCTGAAAAGTGGTTGTGTTGTGAGAAGCAGTTCAGCGCCCAGAGAAAACCAGTGCTTCCATAACTGCAAAGTAGGCAGGCGAGTACAGTCTGCCACTCCAGCTTGGCACTACACAATACAATTCACGTGTTTCAAAAGCATCACCTCTGTAAACAGTGCCAATCATTTAAAGGTAAAGTTAAAGGGATTTAAATAAAAAGCTTGGACACTTTGCATAGAGCAATTCTTCAGCGTCAGGTCCAGTGGAGCTTTGAGCAACATGGTCTAGTGAAAGGTATTGCTGCTGATGTAGTGTGGGGGGGTAGAACTTGATGATCCCTTCCAACCCAAACCATTCTGTGATTCTATGAAATATTAGCTGAGAGCATGTGCTGGATTAAAAGCTCAAATATGAGAAACTTATGTGTAATTTTATGTAATGGATGCAATTTCATATACAGTAATAATAGCTGATTTATCAAGAGGCCAATTATGCATCTCAATGGTCATTTGCATTTGCAGCAATTATGCCTACAACATAATCATAGTAATTAGCCCTGCTATTGTCCCCCATTTAGATGAAAAGCTAGGTCTACAGCTTTCTTTTTTTTAAGCTACCTACATGGAAATCAGGACTTTATTTATCCATCTATTATAACTAACCCTGTCATTCTTTTATAGCATCTAATACTACTGTTTACATTAAGGCAAGGCAAAGTGTCGTACCTGAAATATTCTTGCTTCTCATGATGTATTGTAAGAATAGCCTGGAAAGTTTCTAGAAAGAAAATTAAGTTATTTATGTGCACTTAAAAAACTATCAATCATATTTGGAGAAACACAACAGTCACCAAGAGTAAAGCTTCATTGCAGATTCAGTCATATTACATCTCGCTGATTAGAGAAAATAAAATATAATATCAACATAAGCTTATTGGAGATCACAGGTTTGATTCAAATTCCACCAGAGTCAAGGGGAATGTTTTCCTAGGACTTGAGGAAGCTTTGGGTCAGATTTTTTGGCATGCTTGCAGAGTTTCCCAACGTGAGGGTCTGAGTGGGAGATGGGGAGTGGTGCTCACTGACACAAGCCTCTGCTTCAGCATTGCACCAAGCTCAATGTGTGGCTGCAGGGATGCATGCAGCAGTCCTGTTTCCCTCATGCTGGGAGACCCATGGCATTGGAGCTGTCTGGGAAGAATCCACTGAATCCAGTGGCAGGTATTCTGCACTGTCTGGAGCCATATGTGGTGTACATGGCACAGCTGGCCCCTAAGTGCCATGTGTTGGGCTAACCAAAAGGATGGAATCACGTCTCACCTCTCATATGTGTTTCCAGTAAAGCCCACAACTCCTGCAGGGCTGAGCTTGCCTTCAGAGAGAAGAGCTCCAGGCAAACCTGGTAGCAAATGCAGATTCAAGCCTATGCCAACGTGTATTATGAATCTGATGCATACACTGCCTTGCAGGACAAGCTTGAAGGGAATATACCTCTTTCAAATTTTGGAAAAGGATAAGATCCTGCCTTTTTAAAACAGGAGCATGGAGTGAAAGTGGGAAGGACACTGTTGTTTTTTTTCCTTTACCCTTTACACACTTCTGTACTAGTTGGATTTTCTTTTCTTCCCTGATGACTCTCATCTCCTGGGACCCTAGGCAAAGTTTATTTCAAAAACCAGAATTTAAAAGGTCATAAATATTGAGTTGTCTTACAGAACCATTGAACTTGACATTAAAGGGCTATCTAAGATCAGCCATTGATTTTTAGATAGCAGGTGGGATTTTTGTACTCAGAAATGGCAATGAGAACACAAACATAAATGTGATACTGAAATAATTCTGGTAACTCCCTAGACTATTATGCAAGTTTGGAGACTGACGTTCCTTAAAACTAGAAGAAGCAGGTTAATTTATTTTTTCTATTTTCATAATCTTCTGCTATACTATGCAATTTTTAAACTTTGTGTCAGTTTTTGCAGAATTTCTTCACATTTCAGTAATTTTTACTTTTTAAAGAATTTACCGAATTTCTCATTTTCATTGTATCTGAAAGATGCATTTAAAAGATGAATGATCATTTTTAATACATTTCTACTGAAACACTGTTCAAAAATATTGAAAACAAGATCTGAAAGAGCTTGATATTTTGCATTTCCCATTTTTCCTTTGAAATGTTTTGGCTAAGTCTGATATTACTACACCACCTAAGTCACTGTAAAATTTCATTAATGAATGTTTTAATATGGCTATCTGTAAAGAATTCTGATGAATACAAATAATAACAGAAAATTTATGAATTCATTTCTTTGCCCTATGCTTTTTATCCTCTATTACTTAAATCTTGTGGTCCTCTGAAACTCTCCAGTTGCATGTGTTGCATATCTCTCGTGGTAGGAAGGAGACTGGCCAAAAATACGTCTGCATTTGGTCAAATATCTGGTGAGGTGGCATCAGAAGACGCTGCACTTCATGAAATGCTTTCCACACAGATGGAGTCAGATCCATATTTTCTAGCTCTATCTGTACAAGCCTGCAATAAAAGAACTTTCAACCTTTTTAATACCAATGCTTAGAGATGGCTGGAGGAAGGTCCAAATATTCAGCCTTCATGAGCTGCCAAAGATACTGTGGTTGTGAGGTGATGCCACAAAGGTCCTTTGGGCCATGGAGTAAAAAATGGGGAAAAACTTCCACTTTGCATTGGTCCAGCTCCTGGCAGGCAGGCAAAGCTGTGAGCCCTTTGGGCCTTGCTGCTGTGGCCTCCCAGCCTGGGCTGCAGGTGAGGAGGGAATGTCCTTCACTCCTCTGACCTGGGCTGGCTGGAATCTGTCACTGTGGGACTGCCCTCTCCGCAGCTGGGTAAAATACTGGCTAGTGATAGCTCACTTGTTTTGCAACTCTAATTGCTTCCATGCCTGCCTCAAAATACATCTAAATGAAGCTCAAATAAATCTAATGACTTAATGTCCTTGTTATCATGAACCTCAAACAATGACAAAATGATTAATAGCTGCATGTTGCAATTCAAACTTTTATTACAAATAAATTTCACAACAATATCCTAGTACACTCCATTATTTTTATATTGCCTGCTTTAACTCTGCTTTTAAATCTCATAAATCTGCAAAAAGACCATTTATACAGATATCTTAAAAGAGCCACTTATACTTTGAGCACAAATTGGGAAATTAATTATAAGCACATGTATGTATTTTTTTTATTAGGTTTTAAAAATAGACTTGGATTGCAGACCTTTTATAAATGTATATTGGATTACTTTTTTTCCTAAGGCAAAATATTCTTCCAAGCTGGATTGCAGTCATCAGTGGCATACGAAGAGAGTAATGAACACATTTGCAGAGCAGGCTGGAAGGTGGCTAAGGGAGACAGAGAAGACTTCACAGGACTCTAGTTTAGCAAGAGTACTGAGTTGATATTTACTGAAGAGATCCTTCAGTTATGACTAAAGGAGTACGTGGCACTTAGAAATACTGAAAATTATATTTGTTTTATGGACATTATGCAATTACTGTCTGAAAACATATCTTTCACTTTCACTGCATTATTTACTAGGCTGGTTGTAAACTCTAAAATATCTGTGTGGATTATATCTAAAACTTGCAAACTTTGCTGTAACATCAGTTTGCTAGTGGTGAAGAGGTAACTTTACCCCATCTAGGAAGTCTCTGAAGTCCACTGTAAGGAAATCCACTCAGAGACATGCTGGATGGCAATGAAGTGCCTTCAGCTAAGTACTGCAATGCCTGCAGTATGTGCTTCTTGCAGGGTTACCAACAGCGCTGGGATTCAGGGTCCAGCCACCCCACTGCCATGGGGAGCTGGGCACTTCCCCATGGCAGGCAGAGGAGAAGGCACACACAGCACACACAGCTGGCTGACAGCATTCAGGCTTCTCTGTGCCAGTGCTGGAAACAGTGGGCATTTAATTAAATCTGTGAGGTCATGACATTATGTAAATTATGTTATCAAGGAAACTGCCTAACTGAGCAAAATTCAGTAATATTGGTGCAGCATCTTTGCCCATCCTGAGTGCCCCAGGAAGGCACCAAAGGCTCCCCAGGGCAAACTGGGGAGCTGCTGTAAGTTTAAGGACTCCCCAGGCCAGGTATTTGCTTAAGTGTCAGTGTTCTAGGCATCCTAGGCAGGAAACTCCCCTTTTTTGCCCCCAAAATAAATGTTCTTGGTTTGCTCCATCAATCCCAAAGCTGAAATGAGTATTTCTACCTGCATTTGTGTTAAATATGTTGCTTCTCCAATACAGACATAAATTTATTTCTATATTAAATATTCATACATTCTAAATTCATAAATATTTTAAAATATTATATATGGATTTATACATTAAATACATATGTCTATATATAGACATTGATATGGATGTATATTATTTTCATACTGCCTCCCTGACAAGAAAAAAGGTATTGAATATTTAGCTAGGCTTTTTCTAATCTCTGATAAAGCATGTATACCTGACAGGCTGCATGTCTCACTGCATTACAGCCTTTGAAGACTCTGCAGTGCTTTAGGCATCACACAAATACGAGGATTGTGAGCTTGGGCAAGAGTTGGCAACATGCAAGCATGATGCTATTTTTCTCTCATTTCAGCTAAGATTTCTTCTCAGCTGATTGGGGTTTTTTTATCTCCAAAGCTTCTAATGTAAGATATTTTCAAATATAATTACTTCAGATTGTGACCTGTCATATCAAGAATTTATTTACATATGAAGGAGACAGTAATACATCTGCTTAAGAGGAATAACCTATCACTGTTTCTTCAAAGCCAAAAGGCAATTTAAATTTCTTGCTCAAGATGTACACATAGGTCACAGCTCAAAGGCTGTCAGGCTCAGAGCATGTTTTTACATATATTTTACTATTATATAGTACTTAGGCAGCTTAAAATATTTTAAAAAAGGGCAAAAGGCCAGCATTTTGCAAGACTATCATCTTATTGCCACATTTTGCAGAGCAGAGCTTTTTTCTGAGAGCTTGTTTTTGGGACTATTGCGCATTCACAGCTGCTGGGTGGGCTGTTACTAGCTGGCAGAGTGGGATCAGCTGGATCTGTTCACTCTCCATATCACCAGTAGGATTTAAAATGTCTCTCTCCAAAAAGGATGACAGATTTCAAGGAGAATACACTTGTCCTCGCTGAGAGAAGGGATAGAGAGGGAGTGGGGAAACCCCAGGTCTGGAGGAAGGGGGTGCCCGCTGCTCCCTCAGAGGGAAGGCGCAGTCATCACAATCACTTTCAGGCTGTCAAGGCAGAGTGTCTAATACGGTGTGCCACAACTGGGTTGGCGTTGTCATTACTCTTTTATGTGTGGCACCCTCCTTCCTGCCCACGCACTGGCACTGGCTTGTTTGGGTGTGCTGCAGCATCCCTTCGCACTGACAGGCACCCTTCTCGGGGCAGGGGTGGGCAGCGGCAATGCTGAACCCTCTGCACAGGGCACAGCCTCCATCTGGGGGATGCAGCAATGAGACACGATGCACTGACATCCACCGTGTGCTCCCCAGCTACAGCAGCCTGCTTGGAAAGGCAAACTTGGGCGAGACTGGCAAAGGCCTGAAACAGCTCAGCAAACCTGTACTTGAGAGACTGGGGCTTTGTGTGAATAGCAGGTACCAATGAATGAGGGCAACTGCATTTAAAAATGGCCTAAGGATGGTAGTTGAATGTCTAATCTACCAAATAATACCTGGTACTTGGAGCAAATAAAATCTAACACTGTGCATTTATAAAGTCTTTTTCTGAGTCAGTCTGACTCTGATAGATCTTTTTGAGGACAATTAAACATCATGAAAAATGCACAGCACTACCTTCCTTGGTGTCAAGTCAATCATAGAATCATAGAATGATTTGGGTTGGAAGAGACCATCTAATTCCAACCACGCTGCCATGGGGAGGGACTCCTTCCACTAAACCACATTGCTCAAAGCCTCATCCAACCTGGCCTTGAACACAGCTGTGGGAGTTTCAACCTTGATGTCACTTAGATATTTATACAATTCCTTCAAACTCACATAAATGTCAGAGGGTCAACACACTCACAGGAACCAGAGCCACATGCAGATCTTGCACCAGTTCTTGTGAAGATGTGCTGTAGGCTTTCTCATGGTGCTGCTGCTCCCAATTTTAGATGCACATCTCCAGCACATGCTCTTTTTAAGCAAGTACTTCTCCAATTCCTACTGGAGGTTTGATGTAAAGTACTGTGAACTGATTAAAAACATCATATATTTGTTTTCAAATTGTATGATGTTGCCAGAGGAATGGCTGCATGATGAGACATCAACTTCCTTCATGCAAAAGTAAAAATTATCAAGAATTACTTGTTCTGAGTACAAGATGCTCAGAGAATTTTTTTGAGATTATCTTCTACATATAAAGATAGCCAGGAAGGTCAGACTGTTCATGTATTTTGATGATGGGGACAGGTCACATAGGGATCCTTCTGAGGACTCCTGTCACCCTCAAACATTAACCCAATCCTTCCTCTACATCAGGGGAAAGCTAGAAATCAGAAGACTGGATAAACTCTTACTATCTACTGATCTGATAGACATGACGTAGAGACAGGAAGAAAATAAATTAGACAAGAGACAGGGTACAAGATATAAATTACAAGTTATGTAAAGAATAAATTCAGCATATATTTGGGAGGAAAAACCAAAAGGGTATGGAAATGCCTGGAGAAAGACAAAGAGAAGATGACTTGTACTTGGAACAAAGACAAGAAACTGGGCCAATGGAGGGCAATACAATCTGAAGAAAGAAAGGGAAAATGAAGCATCAGGAGATATGATAAAAAGGAAAAAAGAAAAAAAAGAGGAAAAATAGGGAAACCTATTGTTTTTAGGAAATAAATCCCTGCTACTCAGAGTATGCTTCTGTGACTCCTCAGTGAATACAACTGCTTTCTCAGTGCATGCTAGACTTAATGTGCCATGAATGATAGATTTCAGAAGAACTTTAGAATTCAATATGTACTGTGAAATGTTCCATGCTCAGCCACTCCTGTAGAGTGGGGAAATGGCAGGAAATCATTCTGAACAACAGTGAGTGTTATTTAGAGGGAGACATAATGGCTTGTTTGGTTTGACATCCAAAACAGATATAACTGTGACAAAAGCATTTAAATGCTAATCTGTCATTTACAGCGGGTAAACAAAAACTAACATGCATAAAATCTGTAGTGCTTGTGAGACAGTGCCCTAGAAGCCTGAAATACTATTTAATTCAGAGAAGGCAGGCATCTTGGCAGGCACAATTTATACCCAAAATATATGAATGTTGAGAGCAAATTTTAGGTACTCAAACCTTTTTTCCTAGTGCTGGATTTGGATCATACAGTTTGGGTCTCAGACAGGACTGATTTTTCATTTCCAGTGTATTTTTCAGAGATGGAAATACACAGGCAGGTATTTTTCAGGAGCAGCCAGTACCTGCACAGTCCAAGCAAAAAATACCCCACATGTGCAAATTCAAGAGATAAAGACAGATCCTAAACTCATCACAAGGTGGCTCTGGATGAGTCAGGAAGAAATGCTTGCTTTAATTTTTTTTAATATTATTTACTTATTAATCCTGCTTGTATGTGAAAGTCCTCAATACACACAAAGACAACTTATGAAAAGTTTCTACACTGGACAAAATGTGATCTATGATTTAGCTCAAGCAAGCAAAATGACAGGAACAGAAAGAAACTCAGTCACTTGTTCCTCCTCTTTCTAACATGGTGTGATTTATCTCCTTACTATCTAATCACGTGGCTTTTGTCACACAATTCTCTTGACTCCTAATAGCTGCTGAGTAACTTGTACAGAAACCATACTTTCACAGAAATAGAAAAACATTTTAGTTTCTAGATCATGATTGGCTGCAAAAAAAAAAAAATAGTGCAGTTAATAGGATATTCTGTAATTATCTGTTTGGATCTGACCTTGACATGGATGGTCAGGCACTCTGGAAGAACTGTTTCTGGTTATGAACCTTAACTTCCTAACTTTTGTCTTTTTCCTATACATACTCTTCTGCAATACAGGAATAAGTTATGTGTGCTCTTTGTATGGAGAATTACATTTTCCTGTGATATTGATATATCCTGTTTGTCAAAGATACATCCCTGGAGATATGTGAAACTTCTGTTGAGCAGGCAATTTCCCCGAGCCCCTCCAGGGGATGGTTATTTTCTGCATGCTGTACTGAGGTGCTGGTTCATGAGATGTCACCTTCTGAAAATCTCTTGTCCAGTACTTGCTGTTTTTTCTGTGACTGAGAAGGAAAGAAGGGAAGACTATGCCTGTCCTACACAGAGTCTGTGTGAAAATGCACATTACAGACATCAGCCTAAAAATCTGAGATCACAGTTGACAAGTTTAGAAACAAATTGTCCTCCCCTTATCTTGAGATATGTATCCAAAGGAGCAAGCATAACCATTCAATTAAAAATAATCACCAAAGTCTGATGTGCTATTCTACTTGTGTTTTTATGTTACTTATTTGAAAGTACTAATTGGACAAAAATTGGCAGAAACTTTCTTTTCCAATAAAGAAACTTGGAAACTTTCTTTTCCAGCTCAGTTTCAAGTACAGAGCCTAAAGGCATTCTAGAACTGTCTTAAAAATATTCTGTAGAATAAGGAAGCCAACATAGCATTCAGTTTTATATTTTGAGAGTCTGAGAATTTACTACTGTGCTTCAAAGTGTTCAGTTATGCTTGTGTGGGCTTTGACATTGCTCTTTCAGCCGACAAACATAATCTCATAGTGTGTCTAAGCCTCTCCACATAGATCTTACAAGCTTTACTCTTTTGTCACTATCCTGCCTTGGGTTTCATGACCTAGGTTCAGTGAATACTTCAGGACATCAAGCACATGGCATCAGACATCTTGATGACACCAAACCTTGCACACTGCTGTTTAATGACCTCTTGTATTATTTTTGTCTGTTGACTTTCTAAACCCATCAAAGCAGATTACAGCCACTTACAGTGTTCATGTCTTCTGAGTCCTCTGCTCAGCTTAATACAGCAAGGAAATCACCTTATCTGTCAGATATTCACTGTACCCCAAAATCTTTCTGAAATACATCATAATCCTTCAGCTGGACTAAGAAAACATCTCTTTTGAAAGATAATTGCACAATCTGTTTTAAACATCTTTTTCATTCGTATGTAGAAAAATAGCTTTTACACTTTCTTAATCTATTTTGCAAGCAGTTCACTGATGCCAATGGTGTAGGTATGAATGAAGACAGCAGGCTATGACTTTTGGTTATAAAGATCTTCTAAAATTACTTGAATGTCATAAAACCTAATAACATAGAGAAACTGAGCCCAGGTTACACATATTGTTCAGCCATAATTCTTGACAGTCTTGCATACATATACCTGGGATAAATTTTGCTGTCATAAATACAAATGGGTTTGTCTTGCTTTAGACACCCACTTCTTTTTCAATTGAGAAGATGATTACAGTAGGATTTCCTGATATTTGTTCTTGCACTCCCATCCTCTGTTGTTGCCCATTCTCATGTGAAGAAAAGTTAACACAAATAAATACATATGTTAAGGTGGTAGCAAATTCAATGCTTTACCATTGCCAAGTATCATTTCACAATATGTGACTGAGATTGATTGGAACGAGGGGAAAATACAAGAAATAATTTTTTCAGCCCTTTCTGCCTGCACATGTTTGCTCTCTATGCATAATCTAGAACAACCACCTTATGCAGAAAAACTGAGCTAAAGAAAATAATAACTTTTTAAAGTAGCAGCTGATGTTCTGCTTTAGCAAAGGGGTTACAGTGAGCAGTATATTTAGTTGTTTTGTTTTCTCCTCAGAGAAAGATCACATGCTGCATTTACGCAGGAAAATTTACTGCCACCTGACTAAAATTAGATAGTCCATACTTATGCTTTGAGTTTATGTCGTTATCCTGGGAATGGTGTGGGAGTTTAAATCTATAATCTCTGCATTCACACGGAAAGGCTGAGGACTATTCTGAATAAATGCAAGAGCCTTGGAAATTCAGGCCTTAGCATTTGAATCATTTTTTGATGAACTCTTTTAAAGCATAGGTGCTGGAAAGCAAAAGTGGAGGGGAGAGGAAGGACAGGTAAGCAAGCATACCATATGGGTACTTAATGTACCTAGCAGCCTGCTGGATACCGCTCTGGAGCCCTGTAATAGTATTAGCTGACACAGACGTGTGACTGTGCTTATCAGACGTCACTGCAGGGCTAAGGGACACGCTGCAGTGGCAACCCTGCCACTCCAGTTTACATTGCATGCTGCAGCTCTAAATGGGCACTGCTTCACCTCCTGCTACCTTCAGAAGGCCAGCTACTTAATAGAAAACAAAACACTGCCAGGTGCAACAACTCTTGATAATCTTTTAAATTTTATTTTCTTGGGTTTCTGAAACCCAAGAAAAATTTGTTGTTGAAAAATTTTGCTTCACTATGTTGAATTTTTTTTAAAGCAAACTAACAGACCAGAGCCTTTGTAGTCATTGGCAAAACTGTACTGGGGGGGCAGGGAGGGAGATTGGGAAGGCAACAGCAGCTCCCAGAAAGTGACACCAGCTCTCAGTAAATTAGTTGTGGGGATTTGTCAGGCAATGACAATTTTTAGTTCTAACTCTCAGATCTCTCTTTCTATGGCAGCTTCGTATACTGTAGGATATTGTTTACTATCTCTTCTTCCTACAGTAGGCTGTAAATTCAGAGAGGCAGGAAGTAAATACCTAATCCAAAACTAATGTCAGTGTTATTTTGCTTGAATTCCACCTCATTGCACTCAACTGCACTCTATCTTTCCAGAACCGAGCTCTTACAGTAAGCTCCTTATATAAAAACCAGTGCAAAATAATATTAAAATGAAATGCAAAATACTGCCATTTCCATCAGATGTCTATTTCCAATCAACCTGAAAAATAAAAGAACTTTCTCACTCACCTGATATGTCTGTCTATTTGTAAACCTCATATCCTATTTTTGAGACCTATCATAAGCAAATTGGTTTGAACTTTGACACAAATCCATGTTGATGACCCTTAAACAGCCTTAAAGGCCTTTCATGAGCCTAATGAAAACTGCTCACTCTTTTCATTTGCTCAAATATCTGTGCTAAATTCTTAAAAGAATATTTAAAAGATATAAGAAAGTTTTCAGAAATTCCCAAGAGGCTGGCTCACATCTTACAGAAGCAAAAGCAACTATTATGATAGAGAGCATATAAACAGAAACCATTAATCTAAAAGCCAGATTACAGCAAGACTCTGTTATGAAGCCAAATCTAGATTAGTAAAGCCCTACTTTCTCCTTAATCTATATAATTTCTCCATTTCTTTCAGTCAGTATAAAGTCAGAGTAGACCAGATACAGTGGTTGTTTTTTCCCATTAAACTATTAACTAAGTAGGTAAACAAATGTTGTGCATCATTTTTGTGCACATCTACATGTCTGTTCATGTCTATGAGTCTGATAATGTCTTTTTAGTAAAATTAACAAGGCAAGCCCTGCAGGACTAATTAGCTTTCCTTGCACAAAACTTTGGCAGTATTTCCTCCCATTTAATATTTTGGACTCAAACTGACTCAATTTCTGCCCAAATCAAAATCTAGCTTAACTTTTTTCGCCACAATGGGAACTTCAGTCTTCAACTAAGAGTATATTTCTGATTCAGTGCTTCAGTTCCCTGACCTGTCCTTTACTGTGCATGGTCAGAACAATGCACTTCATTTCAGTGGCCAGTCCTGATCTACTCAGAAGAGTCATGAACCACACAACTTGAAATATGCAATAAATTCTACATATTTAGAAATATAGAATTCTAGAGATTTAGAAAAAATATATAATTTCTGGGATTTTTCAGCTGTCAAAATAATTGGTGTTCTTCCTTCTGTCAGGTGTCCTTTGATCTCAATCTACTATTCTGTTGTTTCCCTAAGCACAGTATTTTTTTTCCCTCAGGTTAGATGTCAACAAAAGAAGGTTTTCAAGTTAGAGTGAAATCTTCTCTTTCATCTGTCTTATACTGCCAGTTCAATACACAACAAGTGTTAAATCATGAGACTCTGATCCAAACCATCTCATAGCTAATAAAATAAAATTATAGCAATGGGATACAATTGAGAAAAATATAGAGCACTGTCTGCCACTATGTTGCTCAACAGAAACAGCAATAGAAGAGTTTATGCAGACTAGCAAATTGTTCTCACAGCAGAAGACATATTTAGAGACTCTGAATTAAAAATGAGCACATATGCTTTTATTCCTGGAAGCGTGACATCCACAGTACTGGCAGTTTGGGACCCAGTGTAACAGATTCTTAAGCAGTTTCCACCCTTCTGGAGTACCAGATTAATTCTCCACAGATGAACATGATGTAAATATGAAGCAGCTTGAAGCAGTCAAAAGTGATTTGCTGCCTATCCCACCAGCATTTCAGGATGCTCTGAACTACCTTATTATTCCTGTCATCAAACCCTCAGGTGGCCAATGCCAGAAGTTTCTGCTTCCTTCCTTACACTGCAGCAACCATTTGTGAGATACTCAGAAAAAAATAAAATGAACCCCCAAAAATCAATTGACTATACCAGTTCAATTTCAGACTTTATCACTGAAACAAACACCTCAGGGGATGGAAGACCTCTCTGTACTCTCAGTATTTAAAGTTCTGCATCACCTGTGACAAGGAGCTTTGAGAAGAGCCATGATCAGCAACAACAGCCTGTAGGTGTGCTGCTTATGTGGTGTACTTGCAATGTAATTTTTGAGTAGTAACTGAGGAGAAGAAACTACTATTTCCATTGCCAATACATTGAGCTATAAAAATACGCTTCTAGCTACGTCTGTGTAGGGCAGATTCATTTCTTAAGTTGACTACACAACAGAAAGCTCAAATATTACACTCGTGATAGAAATAAAGCACTGCAAAAAGGACCAGGCCAGTCATAAGGTCACTAGTCTTACCACAGACCATTAATACCTATATGAGAATGAATTTTAGAATTTTGTCCCTTAGGCATAACTTTTACATTATGACATTGACACAATATCTTTAACTCTGTTCTAATTTTCTCCATGGTGTAGTAAAAACTTTTTTGATTTATTTTCTATTTCTTTGCCTGTGAGGACCATTTAACAGTACTGTTCTCATTAGAATTCAACATGTTTTGAGTTAGTTCTTGGAAACTGAAATTTTATTTTAAAGGCAGATGAATTACAAAATCTATCACATCTGTATGAAATTATCGATAGAATGGAGTTTGGATCACAAAAAAGTTGCTGTATCTCATCTCTGTTTCACCAAACCAATCACTTTAGTCAAATGCTAGATTTTAAGAAATGATTTGCCATTAGGTACATGCTTTACTGCAAGTAATCTTTTAAAAAATTAGCATATTAATAATATTATATTATATATAATACACAAGTAACATAACGTGATTAAAAGAATAAGGTATTCCTTATTAATTCTGTAAACAATGTGATAATTATTTTTATATTCATTGTCATGGTTTCAAAGAGACCAACTATGACAGTTTCTAAGAAGTGACATGTTGTTTGTATGTCACCACATTTACTGCTTTAGCAGTATAATGCTGCAGCTCACAAGAAGGAACTTTGTGTGGCTAGTTGCAACCCTTTTCTTTAGATAGTAAGGACAGTTTAAAATAAAAAATAAAAAAAAACCGAACCCCAAAGCCAAGGCATAAATAATGCCTATAACGCTTTTGCTGTGTTCCTATACCTGGCTACATTTCTGTGGAGTATAATTTGTTGGCTGCTGGGTGCTTAAGTAAAACACTGTAGCACACATTAGATGATCACTGTATTCTGAGACAAACTGAACTTAAATTTCTTTCAGGCACAAACTGAAGATGTTTGCAGAGAACTCTCGAAGCTTTCTGTCAAATCCAGCTCTTTCCAGTCAACATTCTGGTAAAGCTGCTGCTTCCATCCAAACAGGAGAGAAGGTGAGAAGCTATGCAGACAGCTGACATTGCTGCCTCACAGGACGAGAAAATTGAGAGGTTATTAGAGCTGATGCAGTAAATGTGCAGCAGGACAACAAAACCTGTTTTGCCTTCCCTTCCTCCTCCCTCTGGTGAAGTCAGAAATGCTCCTTTTAAGCTTTTGAGAGCTGTTTTTGGTGATGCTGCCCTGAAAGATGACTTTGCAGAACTTTGCAGAACCCATTCCATGCAGGTGCTCTGCCCGAGGTCCATCCTTAGTGCCTACCTGAGACTTGAATTTCTCCTACAGTCAGCGGAGAATGTCATGTTACCTAAGGCTGCTCTCAATCCCACTGAGCCCTTGTTTTTCCTGACTGTGTGACAGTGCCTTAGACAACCAGAGTACTGATCCAGGCACCTTGGTTTGAATGCTGGAGGCAAAAGGGATGAATCAGCTCTCTTGCAACAGGACTGGGCTGGAGAGGCAGTGGAACTCCAACTACTGGCATGAAGGAGGGCTGAATTCAATCTCAGTGCTGCAGACTTTGCATTTAACAATGTTGCAGAGTAATCCAATCAAATCAACTTTTCTAAAATGCTTGCTATTTCTCGAAGTCAAATGATTTTGACACCTAAGCAAAATTCAATTAATGTAAAACACTTAAGTGTGAGTTTAGATGGCTCTCCTCCTCCTCTTCAATTCTTTACAAATTTTTGCAAGTGAATAAAAAACAAACCTTAGAAAAAACATTCCCTCTATGTAATTCTATTTCAGCAGCAGCAGAAAAACTGGAGTAAGAGGAGTTCAGCTACCACGTACTTATGGAAGAAATATGATAAAGTGGGACACCTTGGGATTTATGTCAAAGACATGTCAGAAAGAATTGCTTGTGGTTTTTGTCTTCTCCATAAGATAAGTGCTGGAAAGTGCTGACAAGTATTATATCTGAATATATACATACATACAAACACACACACACACACACACATATATATATTTATATATATATAAAACATATGTATAAAAGGACAGAATTCACTGGTTTGAAAGCTGGACTAAAAGGGAGCACAGGGCTTGTGTCAGGGCAGGACTGTCTCCTGTCTCCTGGGCTGGGGCTCTGGGGGCCACCAGTGAGGGGCAGATCAGGGTGCTGGGCAGGTCACCCACCCAACAGCTGCAGAACTGAGTGTGTGTTACTACTCTCCTTCTGGCATTGCTGTAGGAAACCTCTCATGCATCCTATAGCTGTTTTCTATCAAGAAATTATATGTAAAATCTCATTTTTGGCTTTATATAATGTCTCTGGGCATTGTAAGATTGCAGAATACCAGTGAACAAGATCACTCCCATCAAATGAACTGCTGACACTTGAAATGCTCTTTTGATTCCCCTTTTATTTGCACAAGTTGTTAGACTAAAGAGCCAGACACCATATCATATTCTCACACACAGATCATCTTATTTCCTATTGTTAGAGAAAGTGATTCACCTCATATTGTGTCATGACATTTCTTAAATGCTCTAAAGGAAAAACAATGTCTTTTCTTTTTTAGATTGATTTTTGTTTTATTATACTAAAATCCTTAAGTCTACTGGGTAATAGATATTCCCTTATTAACCCTTCTAAAAATCTCTATACACAGACTAAGATTTGTGCCAAAGACATTTGGTTCTAAAGGACAAACAAGTGAGATTTTTGTTTAGCACATTTCCTAATCACATACTGTCTTGGCTTCCCTCAGTATATATGAAATTCCCCAACCACTGCCATATTTTATTATCTCTAGACTTCTGGAAGAGAACTTTTATTAAATCAGTGTCAAAAATCAAGAATTCAGATATGAAAAATATAAGCTCTCCTTACAGTATTTCAATTGTTCCCCTATTTTTACTCAAAGGTTTAATTCTATTCTAAGAACAGAACAAAAAATTACAAATTTTATTGATGAAATGAATTTGAAAATGGTGAGCTGTACCTCTGGTTACCCGGAATGGGGGGGGAAATTACTGGACTGTCATGTTCTCTGCAGGCTTCAGCTTGTTCTCTAAGGTTATCACACTGTATCCATCTATCTGAGAAACTGCAGGGGTGGAAGCAAAGGGGTAATTGCCTTCCAAAGCAGTCTTGGTGTTTAGCTAACCCCTAATAAAATGAGAATCTGTGTGACAGAAGGAGCACTACTGCACAATGCAACAAAGAAGGTTTCCACATCAGCCTCGTCTGAAAGCAGACCTGACATAAGACACTCCCTAACATGTGCCTGCTCAATATTTGCTTTGTACAAGGACTATGATTAATGAAGGCTCATTTCTTTCTATTTTTCAAATATTCACACTAGGGCTCAAAAGAAAAAAAAAATTCCTTTTATTTCTCAATACCAACATTTTATGGCCTTGAGAAAGTCTAGTAGTTAAATGCTTTCAAGCCACAAAAAAAAAAAAAAAACAACAAAAAATCAAAACAACACAAAAAAGCCCCAAAGCCCTGAAAACGCAGCAGACTCATAAGATCAAAAGATCTGGCTTTACTGAAGAAAAATAACGTTATCTTGTGTGGCTCCAGCAATGCAGAGGAGATGGTAACCAGCTGTGCAGGAGCAGTGCAGCATCACCTTCTGCAGCGCTGGACGTGGATTGCAGCTGCGCTTTGTCACGGGCCTCAGAACAGGGGGAGCTGCTGCCATGTGCAGAGGCAGGGAGGGACACATGGTCCATTTTTCTTGTCATTTCCCTTGGGTGTCTTTTCATAACTACATTCCTGCTAATTAGCTTCACCTCGGAGTTGGGCAGGGCAACTAATTCCCCTTCAGGCTGCAGAGTGACAAGGAGCCCCTACAGTCACACCTTGTTTGATCAACTCTTTGGGTATGAGCAGCACAAGGACACACAGACACACTAAGTAAACTCAAGCAAGTGAAATAGCACTGTTTACCAGAAACAAACAAACGAGAAACCTCAGCTAAGGGGCCACCTGACCTTCAAGTACACAAATGCAGTGTCCTCTCCCTCAGAAAACTCCCAACACAATGCAGTGGTGGGGACATGAAAAAGGAGTATGAGCTTTCCCACAGCTGAAAATGCCCATGCTAGGGCACAGTAACAGCTCACCCAGCTTTTTATCACACATCTTGAAGCATCCAATACCAGGAGACACCCGATGCCAGGGAGAATACAAAAGGGAGTATCTTATAAGGTCTAAACATCTGCTCTTTATGTCACACGTTCTTATAGTAAAAATGTGGTGAACTCTGGATGCAGAGAAGAAATTATGATGTCTGGCTCCCAACCAGAAGGCTGAAGGCTAACTTTATTAAAACTGTACTATATTACATTAAAATACTATTTAAAGAGATACCATACTATTCTATATACTTACTTCTTGCCTATCTAACAAACTCGTGACTATCTGCTGAGTCTGAGACACAGCTGGATCTGATTGGTCATTGAACCCAAACAACCTTCACCAGAATCCAGTCGAGCAATCATTTCAGGCAAACAATCTCCATACCACATTCCACATGGGGAAAACAAAGGAGCAGAGATAAAGATTGTTTTCTCTTCTTCTCTTTGTGCTTCTCCAAGAAATCCTGAGAGACAGAATTATGTCTCTCTGTCCAGAGAACGTGAATGTCACACCCTATTATGAGTTTTTTGCATTTTCAGTCTTTTGGTTCCCTTCAGCTTTTCACAATCCCTGTTCAGACGCAGATGGAGCAGCAGATAGAAGAGCTGCAGGTTTTCCCTCTCTCTCTTTATATCAGGGATTGTGGGTTCTTCCTGGTAGTGTGAGCTCTTCACTCCTGAATTATAGAAACTTTACTCCAGTGGGAAATTTTCTCTGTCATTCATATGTACTTTGTACCTTTATTTTACAGGATTTCTTTCCATCAAGACTCTGAAATGCTTGCTTGGCTGACATCCTCAAATAAAACTAGGCTTTTCGCTCCATTTGCCTTGTTTTTTAAAACTTATATGGTTTACACTGAACCTGAACATATATTGATTTGTCTGTTTTTACATATTTGGCTTAATTAGGAGTTTGCTAGCACTGGGGTTTTTTACTGATATTTTTCCTATGCTTATTTAAAAAGAGATTATTTTTTTTTTACTTTCTCTCAAGTGGATGATGAACTGTATTTTATGAGCTTCTTCACATAATATATTTTCCCCTACTTTTTTTTTGTAAACAATTTTCATAATGTCTTCAGTTCACTTTTTATTGACACAGAGCAATACCTAAATGCAATGTTAAGACTTTATTGAAGTTTACCTCCCACATCAATTCTGTTTTTCAGAATGCCCAGTTCAGATATTTTTTTTTTTTCAACAATATGATGAACAAAAAATTTGGAAGATGGAGAGCTCCATGGATGTAACTTCATGGAGAAATCAAATATCACTCACTGTGCTGGTCCCTCCACAATGCACAGCAATGCTGAAGCTGTCAGTGTGGCCCTGTATCCACGGTAATAATTTTTGCCTCTTAATCAAGGTGAATTAATATGAAAGTAGCACCAAAGGGTGATCCAACAACCTAGCTTCCAATCCAGGCTAGAGCAGCTGGAATTAATTTAGTAACTTTTGCCCTGCAACCCATTTCAAAATCTGGAGGAAGCTGCCTGTACCCATTATAAACTCTTGCTGTCTATAAACTCTTGCTTGCAAACTCTTGCTGTCTAAAGTGCACTAGAAGTGTAGGCAGATTGCAGCATCTCAGAGGAGATATTTAATATTTGCTTACCAATGCCAAAAGACCAGGATGGAATTAAGAATCAATGACTATGGATAAATATCTAAAGCAAAATCTGGATGCCTTTGAAGACTTTCTTTCACTTTTATCTCGGCTTTTAGCATTTATTTTTGTTTTTCCACCCACAAAGTCTTCTTTATTGACTGAAATTAAATATTAATTCACTTTTCAAGCTACACGAGAAATCTGATCAAAAGCAAATGGTTACTATAATAATAAGTAGTTAAATTCTGTAAGTATAGAGTAATTTATAAATTTTCTTCTAAACTATAGCATTGAACTAAACATGTCAAAAGGCTCTGGAACCAACTGACATGTACACCATTACATGGACACACCCACAATATATTGGCTAAAATAGCTTATTTTCTATTAAAAAGAATAGAAACAAGACAGCTAAGTCTCTTAGACTTCTAAGCTTTCAAATCTCTCCCAGCATTATTAAATAAGAACATTATTTAATTACTAATTATATGAGAGGATAAATTGTGCCTGTCCTAAGTCTAAAATATTTAAGACCAAATTTTCACAGAAATAAAAGACGTTCCTGGTGAAAGATCTGGATCCAGCTTCCCACTTTGTCAGAAATTTTTTGTGGGACCTTAAAGTGGATGCAGTGAACCTCAGGTCCACATTTGTATAACAGGGCTTCTCTGATCTGTAAAATAATTGTGTATCTCAAATAACTTCAATATTACAAAGAACTTGGTACTAAAACAATGACAGTAGGGACAGATGAGAACATACATCTACTTCTCTGCATTTGATTTGTAAGCAAGGCTCATTAACTTTGCTCCTCACATACAACAAAATGCTCATGCTTTCTTTAACAGATGTCTATTCACCCCAGAGGTAAGCTGGTGGCACTAAATCTTTACTAGGATTGATTCACACAACAAAAAAGCTGAGATTATTTTCAGGTACAATGTATACCCCTCCCTGTGGTGTCTTGGTTTTGGGTTGGTGTGGTGACATGCTGATGTGACTGAGCTCAACACCTCACTTTGCAGGATGATTTTTGCATGCATATGCCAAACATACACAGAAAAGCTGTCAATAAACAGGCAGAAACAGCTGTCCCCAGCTTACTTTAGAATTCTGACCTACACAGCTGGAGAAAACACTGCTTTGCTTTCACAGAAGGAATAACCTCACTCACAAGTAGGCTAGTCATCAGACCTCCTCTCTCAGGAGACAGCTGTCATTGCTCTGAAGTTCCTTGCTGTGAATTAAGACATGGCAAACTGGAGACCCTTTGTATGGCCACTGCCTATGACTGAAAGGTCTGACAATAGAAACAAAATTTATTTGAGATACCATGCTAAGAATCTTTCAAAAGAAAGGAGTAATGATGCAATGGATTTTAGGAATAAAAACCCTAATAGGCATTAGGATTTTAATACATGTAGATACTTGCTGATTATCTTTCTCTTATTCCCTACCCTATTCTTGGTTTTCTTTTATGATGATCTCTTCTAGCCTTAGGGAAATTATCTGCTGACTTGGACTGCCTATGTATTTTTTTTTTTTGCATCCTTACTATAAGAAATAATGCCATCTGTACAGCTGACTTTTGGTCACTTATACAAGGTGCAATTTAATTATCTAAATCCCATACATTATTCCAGCTAACATGCATCTCGCTCCTGGTTTCCTGCCTTTGACACAGGACAAGCCAGCCAGAGCTCTGACACCCTGCTCTGTCCCCAAGGCAGCTTGTCCCCAAAACAAGCTGCAGCCCAGCTGCCCCCAGAACGAGGCCTTGTGCAGAGCCCTCCACTTGCCCAGTGCTGTTTTCTGGTGAGGCTTCATGAAGCACCAGCTGCAGTGCAGAGGCTGAGCTCTCATCATCATCAAGCCTGGTGGCCTTGAGGGTTTCCTATGGTCAAAGGACAATATGGAGATAAACACTATTGTGCAGAAGAACCAGAGTGCACTTGCACAACTGGGACTACAGATCTTGTGTGGAAGGGGCAGGAAAAACTGTTTCTGCTGTTCAGACACAACCTGGCTCTGTGCTTTTTGTGTTCATTTTGATCTATTATCTCACTCCCATTTTTTTGAATACTGTAAATGTCCTTTAAAAACTGTGTTTCAAAATAGCACCCTTAAGTCTAGAATCTACCTTATCTGTGAAAAACTACCAAACAATGAATGCCAAAGTATTTGACATCATTGAATAAATTTATCAGTATTTTTATCCACAGAAAAATGTATCTTCTTTTTTCAGTGTTAAATCAGTGTATACCAGAGTCAATGGTTGGTTGCCCTTCTTCTATAAGATCTCAGGTGACTCAGGTGAACATCCCTCTGGAGGGGAGGTTTCATTCCAGAGAAGTTTTAAAAAATAGTTATGGTGATATTAAAAAATAAGCATTTAGCAAAAATGTAAAAATGTTGTGAGATTCTTCTGTGTAGACCTAAAGAAAAAAGAAAGACTCGCTTGACTTCTGACTGTCTCTTTCGTGCATTTACAATAGAGAAAAGAAAAATGTAGTTTTAGACAGATGGGGAAGGAAAAGGGGAAATCCAGTTAAAAACCTCCGTTCTTCTTTTGCATTTTACTTATCTACACTCTAGGCAGGTTCCATACCATTTCTGTGCCCAGAGGTGCTGTTTTTCTACAGCACAGCACTGAAGAACTCTTCCTCCATCTATCATCACATAGTTGGAATAAGGAAGGATGGCCACGTGTGCTCCTGCAGCAAACTGATCTGCCACAGGGATCCACATTGGCACATGCCTTTGTGTTGCTCCCCCTCGCAGGAACACTTTTGAGTTCAGCCTGGTTCCCAAGGGATAATACTCCTTTTCACACAACTGGAATTGAGAAAAGGTTGAGACCTTTTGAAGGTTTTCTTCCCATCTTCCTTTTCAAAAATGAAGGGGGCAAAGGCATCACAAAGATTTGCAGCTGTGCCTCCTGCCCGCGGGGATCCGGGTTCTCCAGCTGTTTGTGGGATGGCTTTCAGCTTGGCTTCATAAGCAGGAGACATCTGTGCCTGCCCCGTGCCCTTTCCAGCTGCTCCCTGCCTTCCAGAAAAGCCCTGGGGGAGGATGCCTCCAGGAAAGACTGGCAGCAGCAAAACCCTGCTAGTAACTACACTCTCTTAACCAGCTCCCTGTCACACACAGACTCCTTCCCAGGAACATGGGCTTAGATAAGGGCTGGGTTTTGTTTTTAAGTCCAGTTAGAGAGGAAACTGATGCTGGAGTTATAAATGCTGAAGTTACAATGATCTGGATCATTATTGCTGAAATGCTTCAGACATGTTATCCGAGATTCAGTAAAATAATGGATATTTCTAAGATTAGGTTTTCCCTTTCAGTTTCATACCCGCCTAATCTAAAAAATTTGTTTTCGATTAACAACAGAAATCAGACTGAGAGGGGACACCTGTGAGTCAGACATAGCAGCTCTCATCATCAAAGCATCTCA
Organism: Chloebia gouldiae; assembly: GCA_003676055.1. Taxonomy (NCBI): domain Eukaryota; kingdom Metazoa; phylum Chordata; class Aves; order Passeriformes; family Passeridae; genus Chloebia; species Chloebia gouldiae. The sequence continues at coordinate 37,841,113 of QUSF01000001.1, read as the reverse complement.
TCATCATCAAAGAAAATTAATTTGCTTTCAGAAAAGAGGAGTATTTCAGAAGAGCTAATTCTTCATACAGACATTACTAACATCAGTTACACAATATTGTAATAAGACTTGTCCCGCCATTCTATGTTAACTCGTACTAAGAATGCTTCCTAAAGAGCACATCTAGCCCTCATCTACTCCCTCTATCATACACTCATCAAACAAATTATTTTTCAGTCCAAGAGCTCTCATCTCTGTCAGCTACTCTAATTAAAAAAAAACCCTCTTCAACTTACTTATTTCATCCAAAACTACACACAGAAGTATGTAGCAAACTGTGTTGATTCTTCCTAAATTCAACTGAAGAAGCACTGAAAAGCTAAGAGGAATTATTCACCATTTCACTGTTACTTGAGCACCTACAGCATTTTGAGTAAATTTGTCATATGTAGTTTAGCATTAAATCCATGAACACCAACCTCACCATCAGACAGGAGAATATATTAATCTAAAATGTAGATTACAATAAATTAGTATCAGGTTGACTGAAGCATGTATTATTGAGCTGAGTAATTTGTCCATCCTGCTTCAATTCTAAAAAAAGGCTGTAGAGTTCAGTGAAACAGTTCTGGCCTCATACCTATGTACTCTTTTCATATTACATATTTTGCTTTTTGTGCTAAATGATGGTAGCCTTGCCATAAAGAACTTTGAAGTCAGTGTTAGTGTTACGACTGAATTCAGGGGCACTTACCAAATTTTTCTGCACTATCATCTTACAAAACGAAACTGTAGGCATACCTGTATAGACCACAGGCCAAGATACTTTTGGAACAGTTTTTTCAAATGGCATTTAACTCCACTAAAGAATTTATATCAAATATTTAAAAAGATGATATATGAAAATACAAAAGCTCTGTGAAAGTAACAGAAATGGAAATGAGTTCCCAGTTCTTCTCAGAATAAGCCTGTAACACATTTATCAGTCTTCAAAAGAACAGCCTTACCTACTTTATTTTAGCAATATCCACTGTTCTCCAGAAAAACGTCCCCCAAACTGGTAGGTACTTCAGTAAAACAGAATAGACAGGTCATCCAAGGATCCTTCAGTAAGCAATCCAAAAGGAGGCTACAGTGCTTGGGAAACAAACTGTGTGAACGTGAGTTTGCAACAACAAAGCTTGATTTCATTTTTGTTTGTCACAGACATACGACTGACTGAAAGAGTAAGAAAAATTTAACCATCTCAGGAGTTAGCCAAAAATACCATCCCGAAGAATACACGAAATTACAGCAAGGTTTACTGTCCCAAAGCATGCCAGCAGCAATCCATTGCAATGGGGCATTCTGCAAGTGGCCAGTGATACATCAAACTGCCACTGCCACTTGATTGTCCTTGGGATAGCTCTGGCCTATGCCATACTGGAGCTTTTTAAAGCAACCCTTGTGGTTGCATCAAGAGGGGCTCAAGGAAGAATGATTGGAGACAGTGAACTCTGGGTAACAAATGTGCCCCAGCGTTCCGCAGTGAAGCTCATTGCTGCCTTGGAAAGGAAAGCTCCCCCTTTAAGAGCTGTTTTGTGGATAATGGCTCTTGTTGGACTTTTAATTACCTTATCTTTCAGAGATGAGGACAGAATACTTAGAAAATCCTAGATTTTTTATTAGTTTGGTGAAGCACCAGTTTTTTAGGCAGAATCTTAGGGGAACACATCATTCCCACAAGCAGCAGGCATAAAAGATTCTCAGTGAGGAACGAACTTGAGCCTCAGAGGTCAGGTAAGATTAAACTCAGGAGTTCAGCTTTTCATTCAGACAAAAGCTTCCTCAGACTGCAGGTTTGCATCCCATGGCTCCTGTCTTTCCCTGCATTTTAGAAGAAATCCTGTATGAATATTTATTACAAGTAGCTACACGATGATTTGAAAATTCAGCAAATATGATTCAGGCAGTTTGTAGGCACTTAAATACTGAAAGAAAACTACTGCTCAGATAGCTTCAGCCATCTCACATATCTTCTTGATGTGCAATATTGTGAGCAATTTTTTTTAAATGGCTCAGCTGTCAGTATTGTATATACTTATGCCTAGTGTATGTATAGGATAAACTCCCAACAAATCCAAACACTTACATTGGAAATAAAGACTAGTTGGTAATATTTAGAATTATTAATGGTTACAGTGCCAAAGTAAGCATGCTTTTCAAAGACAACTTGCCCCTTCCCACGGCTGCTCAAAAACACCAGAAGAGCTGACTCAAGTATGGTATGTGGAGTACAGGTATTGACTCACCTATAATGCCATAGCACTCATCTGGAAAGGATACTGCATGCTTATGAAATGACTTAAAATGTAGAACTCTTTTCTGAGTCCCACCTAGTATAAACCAAATTCAATTATCCCACCCGAAATGCTGGCTTTTTTTCATGCTTCCCCGAAAAGAGAACAACCAAGGAATTAAGAGCAGACTGTGACAGCTTCATATAAGGACTGTACTGGGATCCTGTTTTAATCTCAAAGTCACTTTGAAGCAGCTGTGCCAGTGTCACTCGCTTGTTTTCAATATTCCCCCAAAGGACCTGGTTTACAGTGCTATGTCTCAAATATTCACATACCTTCATCAAATAGGAAACTCATGAATTTGCCATATGTCATGATAAATACCATAGTTTTTCTGAAATAAATAACATGCAACAGTCTGTTTGGCTTCCCAGTCACTTGGGAGCACCATTTTGTTATTCTGCATCTTGCAACAAAATCAGAGAGCCAAACAAAGGCCAGTTTGCAGGGGATCATATAGATTTGTTTTGTCTCTCAGCTCTACAAAAGCCAGACAGAGCCTGTTTATCCAGACAATAAGATGCAGCCCTTTGTGTCCCATAGATTTCACCTGGATAATGTTTCATCATTTAATTTATTAGTGTATCTCCCTGACATCTGATTCCTCCCAAATATCTTACTTGAGAGAAGACAATACACTGGCAGCTGCTTAGAAAAACATGGAACGGAAATGCAACATTTTTAGGACATATGATCTGCCTCTGCATGAAGGGAAAGGCACAACAGCCTGGTCTGTCCCCTCAGGCATTGCACAGCTTAAGTGACATGTCACAGCTGAAAATCCAGCTCGTGAGATGCCTCTGATTTTGCAAGGGGCATGCTGTAATGCCCAAAACATCACCCTCCTAGCCAGAAATACTGCAGCACATATTTTAAAATATATATACCGTTGATGCTACTCTGCACTCAATAGATGGTAACAGCATAAAAAAAAGGATATGATCAGTGGTAAAAGAAGCTGTTTCTGTAGTTAAACTACTCTCTTAAGTTAAATTAAGTTAATTTGCTCTCCTAAATTAAGGGTGAAGGTACTGGAGTAAAATGGAATAAATGCTTACTATGCATTATGGCAAAGGATAGCTGTTCTCATGCAGATGGTACCTGCTGGTAAATCACTGTAATATCATATATTCCAAATCCTAGTAAGTTTCTCTGTGCAAGAGCTACTGTGTGATTCTGTGAATGATGTCACAAGCACAGGCATAGTCTATTCATTACTTTAAAACTTTGTTTAGCAAAACATTACCAATTAGATATTATCACCAAATATGGAAAATTGATTTCCCCAATTTTTAAAATAATTATTCTTGCCTTTTTTCCCTCCCTTTAACAAGACTCATCATGAATCACCTTTGATTTTCCTTAATATATCCATAAAACCAGAGTTAGTGAACCCCCTTATCACAGCTACAGAATTAAAGTTCTCATCCCTTTGTTCATACAGGGAATGGGGCTATTCCCTGGTGCCAGTGCTCTATGCCAGTGATGGACTGTTACAATATGAGTCACTGCATCTTTGCCCTTGGCACTGCTTCCACAATTTTAGCACCTGTTACTGAGAATTAAGTGCCAATAATAAGCAAGTCGGTTCAAAGGACATTTTACTTATTCCAATAGCATTTTTAGTAGGGTTTTTAATAAGTTTGCACACCAGTGACAAAATCTCAGGGCTGAAGGGAACCCATATGTAACTGAGGTACTGAACACCTCTAAAGCAAGACAGATCAGATGGTAGATGTATTCCCATGACACTTTTTACTGACCAAAAATGCTGAATCATTTTTGGTTACATGATACTTCATATAAGAACTAAAAAGAAAGTAAATAATCTTTTAATGACCAGCTCAGCAGTGAGCATATGTAAGTTCTTCAAACAAAATCAATTAACTACTGCCATTCTTCTTTGTTCCTTGATATAATATCTATTGAAAAAGCAATAAATTCACCTATCTTTCATGACATTAAAACACTTGAGTTATTAAATATGAATGACTAGGATCCAATATAATCTCCTTGTCTTACAGTCACATTGACTGACTTTATAATTTGGCACAAGAAATAACATCACCTTAAAAGCAAAGTGTGGTAATGAATCTCCTTGGAAGAAACAATCATGAAATTAAGACAACTATTTATTACCAGTGACCATTCTCTGTGCTTTACCATAACTTATTTTCAGCAGACAATTTTCTTTAAAGTATTGGGAGTGACAATGCAAATTATATTATTCCTTGTAGAGCATTTGAATAAAGATTTGTGACAGGACTGCCCCCAAAAATAAATTTAAACCAGAGGTCAGAGAGAAGTTCAAGACACATACCAGGTAGAAAAGAACACTTATCTCCAATGAATATCATGCCTTGAGGTATATGGTCTCAAATACAAAAACTTGTAAGAATTAAACTGATACAAAAGTCATTCCTCACACTTTGAGAAAGAGACAATCTTAAGTCCATGACATCTTCAACCGTGGTCTACAATAAGATGGCAAAGCACAAGTTTTTATGGAGAAATTGTCACAAAATCAGGATGACACAGAATGTGTAAACCTAAACTAACAAGAGAACATTGTCAAAAAAAGCATTTTGTTTATGTAACATAAAGGATGCAAACATAACCAAATGTATTTCTTTCACTTGAACACTTTAGTATCTTCATGCAAACATTGCAAACATTTGGCTGCTGACAGTTTGCTGATATGTGATACTTCTTCCTCACAACATACCAGGTACCTAAGTTTTTCTACAGTCCTTTGAGTGTATATGGTTACCTTCAGCCTAAAAGGAACCAGCAGCATACCATTAATTAGGGTTTACCCCTGAATGAACACTGTGACAATCCAGGAGATAATTTATGAGGACTTGCAAAGGAAAAATGCAATGTCCTATAAGAGTGTCCTATGTGACACACTCTGCTCTGTTCTGGTCATGCATAGTGACTCTGCTAATTTCTACTCACTCTAACACCACTTTTAATCTGCTCTACAAGGAATAGGCATGAGAGTCAGTGTGAATTATACATAAGACAGACTTATATATAAGAATTACATATAAGAGAGTGGAAAATAAGAATCAGATCCTTAATGTAAAATAGGTGTCTTGCCTCTCTTTGCAAGTCATTGTGGCAAGCCTAGCCAAAATGCATGTGTAGACAAATGAATATCAGTGGCCTAAATCTCCTCTTGTGTGCTCCTGCTTTTTTTCCCCCCAAAGGAATTTTTGTTCACAAAAGGGATTAGTTACTCAATACAGCACACAAAGTCCTCACAATTTTCAGTCAGGCTTGGGATAATTATACCTTCTGTAATCCACAATCCACTAGTTAGCTGATAAATTAGTGTGCTTTTTACAAAGAAGTAATACTCATGTTACAATTTGTAACACAAACCAAAAAAAAAATCCAAAGAAAAACATAAATAAATAAAATAATGAAAAATCAGCCATGCAGTGAAACAAACAGAATTAACAGAGAACACTTTCAACCCTATCAGCTTTCACTTTAAATAAAGCAAACCCCATGCTGCAAAAACACAAAGGCCAATGTTTTACCCTTCTGTGAATGTACCTCAACAGGGGTTATACAAAAATTCAAGGACAGAATGTGACTGAATAGTAACTTTTTAAATTACTTTGCACTACCTTTTATACTTGATCAGTTAGTAGTCACACTGAGTTTGATGCCAATATTCCTATGAAAAAAAATTACTTGCACAAGAAAAAAACTGTAGAATCAATCACAATTTCATCCTAGTTGTATTCAAAGGGGCAATATGGGATATAAAACACAAATTGGAAAATCTGAGTGATGTTTGTTGATAATGTTACTGTCAGGTAATTAAAATATTCTTGTAGATGAAAGGTGATAAGTCACTATCAGATACCTTTAGGCAGACATAGAGTCTTTGTTACTCCTGCATGTTCCACTTATTTCTTGTTTCATTCACTCTATATTTACAGTAAAACATCCGGACTAGAAACATTCCATATTTATTTAGGATTTAGCCCAAAATATTTTCATCAGTATTAAAAAACAGAGAAAATAATCAGGCTATTGGACCCAATAAACAAGAATGAAAGGAAGAGTTATTGTATTGAGAAAGATATACTACGTGTATGGGTTCATTTGATTCACACTCATTCCAAAGTAAGGCTCCTTTGATTTTGAGTCACTGCACAGAACAATATACCTCAGACATAGCTGACAAGGGCTCAGGTAGGTGCTGTCTTAATATGCCAGTTCAACAAGGTTCTGAACCATAAACACTGCACGAAGTTCACATCTGACTGAAGTCAGTGTTCATTCTGGTATCTGTTGAGGACAGATACTGATAGGTTGGTTAGAGCTGCTGCTGCACTAAGGAGGCTGCTATAGGTCCAGCAGCTGCAAATAAAAGGCTAAATGATGGTTGATAACATAAATAAATCTATATTTTTAAAGACAGCTTTCACAAACTACTGGTTACACAGAAAGTATAAATAAATGCCTGGTCTAAAAACTCAGATGTTATTCTGGACCAAAGAATGCCAGACGCATACAAAACTCTATGGTTTGGGGATCAGGCTATGGGACTTTTCTGGGATGCAAAATATGCAAAATTCCTGTCCTTCATAGATCCCAGCACTGCTTCTCACTCCATAGCACTGTACATGTCTGAAATGGCTGGACTTCTGCACATCTTTATCTTAATCCTACTTAAAAAGCTTATGAATGAGAACACTGGAAAATGGAGGCAAACCCTGTTTTCCTCAGCTGAAATGTCTACTGAATTCACAATTGTCTACTGAATTCCTGGGATCAAGACTAAGCAAGAACTGCTGTACCTGTAACATAGTAATTAGTAATGAGATGAGTGACTGCAATGAGATGTACATCTACATTTACTAAATTAAAAAAATCAAAAAGGTAAGTGTGCCTGTACTGTGCAACAGTACTTGACCTATAATATTCCTTTTTTTTACTAGCTAAACATAGTTTTAATTTCTTGCCACACATTCTTCTCGTTTTCTCCTATTTATTGTGGCATTTCCTATAAAATACATGCTGCTCATTCACTGTCACCTTGTTCTGTCTCACCTTGCTGTAAGTGAAGTCAGTGGCAAACCTTCACTGACCTCAAAAGGAGCAGGATTTGTCCTGAGATGCCTAATCCAAAGCAGGACTCCCTCTTAATTCAGTAAGCTTTGGATCAGACCTAGAAGGGATCTTAGCGGAATCAAGAAGTGACAAGACACAGTCACATATCAAAACCACATCCGAGTATTTATCTCACATTTCTAATCTTTGCTGTGAAAGGGATTAAAAAGCAAGCTGTTCCTGTCAATTGCTTGGATGCCACACAGGATCTGAATGACTGAACAAGCACCTATAGTATATCTATGCACACTCATATGGTTTTATCTCTTCAAAAGGGAGCTAATATTGGATTTGGAGGCTTATGGTAATATTTCCTCACTTGGTTCCCAATTTGACACTGTCAAAATCCCACCATCCTTTCTACTCCTACAGAGGAAAGAAGATGATTGTGCCTCTTGTCTCAGGACAAACACTTCAGACAAAATTTTGCCACAGATCTAACATAGTCTGTTTCAAAATGCATCCAACTGATTCCACCATATCTTGTTTTATGTTACCTAAGGTCAAATGCGTTGTGATGGTCTTTGCCCTCCTTTATGTCATTCAGCCAAGTTTCTGTAGCTGTCTGAGCTGCCATGAGTGTATCTGACTATAATTTCGGCTCATATATGTATTTACAGACTGAAGGTGACAAGATAGAGAAACTGAGTGCATGTATTATGGTGACTTCTAACTACCCGAACCACAGAAACCACATCAAATTACATTAACTTAGACAAAAGGCAATTGAAATAATGAAAATCATTACAACATGTATACAAGTGCAATGTAAAACTACCTGTAGCAAGCAAGATCTATAATATTGAATCAAATTAGGGCAAGAAGGGAAAAGGAAATAAAAAGATGAAAAATAATTATTTTAACATCTTTGGAAATTGAAGAAACAGCCATATTCATATGCAAAATCTGAGGAGAAGTCTGCTTGCAGTGACCAAAGGGGGATTTTCTTAAAACCTCAGGGTCAGCCATTATAATCTGTTTTAAGCAAATTCACGATGGGGCACTGTGTAAGTAATAAGAACAGTTTGATGAATGGAAAGCACTCATTCAAGTTTAACCATCCTATATTTCTGCATTTCTTCAACATACAAATGAATGTAAACGAGTCATAGGCAAAGAATGCAAAAATCAGTATATTACTTTTGTTTTATTCATCCGCTTCATCTTACTGCGTTGACTCCTGCCTAGTCTTAGGCAAACACTAATTAAGCATATGTCTCAAGCCTTAGAGACAACTGCCTTCATTTCTGTATATCAAAGACAAAATATTTCACAAACATATCTGCCTGCTGGATGTCTCTGAGGCAGTGTCCACTGCCAGGTGATCTCCCAGGTCATGTGCAGTGTGTTTCAGCAGTGTGGCTCTGACAGGATTTCCTCCTGCCTCTCCAGGAGGAGAGGTCTGTTACAGAGAACAGTGGAGAGTTCCAAGGCATGCAGGAGTGAGAAGCTGGTCCCTGAGTCCTGCAGGCAGTGCAGGAGCTGTGCTGCAGAAGTGCTGGCAGGGGCTGATGGATGTTAGCTTGCACCAGGGGATCACGGTGCGTAACACGGCCTCCCTGAACCCTTTTTGGCAAAACTTATGCCCATCTGCTTCCCCTCTGCTCTTTCTCCTGGAGAGGAGCATATGACCCAGAATATGTATCTTGGAAGCAGAAAATTTATTCATATAGTTTTCTAAAATATTCTGAATACTTTCATTTCCTCCTATAAGCTTTTATTCCACTAACAAACCTTAAAATCTGTCACAACATTTTTTAATAAAGTAAGTTCCTTGCTTAAAAAGTTAGGTAGCTCACAATGAAAAATGAAAATTAGTTAAAAAAAAAGTGTATTGTACCTCTGTTGTAAGAGTTACTATTGCAAGAAAAATCTTTGCCAGAATTCTCATTTTTTGTCCATTGCACCATCATATTTTAATACTTACCTTGGTCCAAGAGCATTGCATCCAATAACAAACAACAGAAGAAAATAAAGCCACAGTTAAGCTTAACATGAACATCTAAACATCAAACATTTTCATTTTGGGTCATTCAACCTGGAGATAAGCTTCCAAAATTTAACTCACATTAGTTAGTGCTTCACACCACAAACAGAACAACTAAGTTCCTCAAGATGAAAGTAAATATTTCTTTTAAATACCAGTACCAACATCTGTGTGTGCAATCCTATTTCCACGATCAGGGTAAACTTCTCCATTTTATCAGTGAGATTTCAACCAACTTCCCCATTTGAAGACAGCAGAACTGGACCCAGGATTCATCTGAATTTGTTCTCACTTCTGAATAAATATATATATAAACTTTACGCATAGTTGTGTGTGTCTACATTAAGAGAATATATACTTGTTTATATACATATACCTGTATACACATAAATATGCATGCATATATATATATACATGCATTAATATTTCAGTATTTTTATACAAAACATTCTAATTCTTGATTGCAAAAATGTAGTATGAGAAAACATGCCACAGTAAAACCATGCCAGACCAGCTGATGGCTCCTTGACAGCTTATCCAGAACAACCTACCAAACTGAAACACATCTGCAGTGCCTGTAACAGGACAAGCAATACTGAAATGGATGTTTGTCATAACCAAATAAAAAAAACAAGTAGATAATGTACTCTGTCTGTATTTTCATTAAAGTGTTTCATATGGAGTGCATTAAGAATCACACAGATGTTTCTCATCAAATACACAAAAGCAAAGTACAATACAATACAGTAGTTGCCTAAAAACAACTGTACTCAACAGGGTTCCTTCTGCTGATTTCAATGGGGTTTAGGACAGATTTGGGTTTTTTCACTTAATGATATGTAGATTTTTGGATTCTTCTTTTCTCTAAATATTTTAGTGGATGTTGTTGATTCCTACAAGTCAGATGCATGGGTCATGAAACCATTTTCTACTATCTTTGTATTAAGCCTATTGCTTATCCTACCTTTGCTGCAACAGATGAGTTGGGTTTCTCAAGCAAGTCCCAAAGCTTCTTCCTTTTCTCTGGGCAGCAGGTATTATCAAACTCTTCCCCTTCTCTCTCTCGCAATGTCTCTGCCTCTCTCCTCAGTTCCTCATTCATTTGCTCTTTCTTCTGATGGTATCTTGCCTGGCAGCAAGATTCTAAATATATTTCATCAATCCCCCAGTAATCAAGCTCCTGGCCAAAAGAGAGAGCACACATTTCTTCCATCATATGTAGTTTCCCTGTCCTGTAGAAATTCAAAATGGAAGTGAAAGCCCCTGGGTGTCGATCAAAAAAATACTCATTTTCATTCAGATTATAGTCATCACATACTTCTAGCAGAGATTCATGGGTATTGCAGTCTCTGAGCTTTCCTAATCGTGTCCTTGGAAGTCTGTCCAAAGTCCTCCAGAGCACTTCATGGTTGAGTCCACCAACATTTATTTTAACTCTCCGTGAGCAGGCTTTGCTCCTAATGATCTCCACTGGTTCCGGAGGGAGAGAAAGGGTGGACCTTGAAGACTTTTTGGTGATCCCTGGTGGAGCTTTCTCAGCCATTCTGAATAAGATGAAGTTGTAACACCAGAGTCTGTAGGAAAATGAGCTTGGAGACTACGGGTATTTGGACAGAATCCTCTTCAGACAGACAGCTCCATTCCCAAAGCTAAAAAAGACAAAAAATTAGAATACTGCCATGTACAATGCATCCCCCAATCTCTCTCCTGCTCTCTCTCTCTCTCCATACTTTCATATGCAGATAAAAATTTAATGATTGCAATTTGCCCTCTTTATAGTGATACTCTTGTGGTAATATCCACAAGCACTGGAACAGCTGCAATAGCTAAGACCACTATGTTTAAACAAAGGAAAAACTCACTGGAATTTCTATATTTGTGAAAATCAACTGTTACAATTTGTACAAAGTACTTAGGTTTTATTCTTTTTTTTTTAAGAATCAGTTTCGAATGCAGCTGTGTTAGTTTAATCTGATTACTTATCTTTTAATGTGTGTGGTGTGCAAATGGAAATAGTATAGGAATATCTATAAGTAAAGATAGAGGCTAGTCTACCTTTTATTGAAAAATTCAAATTTGGGAGATACTGAAACTGAATGAAACAATCACAGCATATCAAAATCTCCAAACCAAACTGCTTCCCTCCTTGTCCAAATTCAAATTTTAGTTTGCTGTATTATTTAATAGGTAAATGTTATTCACCAAACAATTCAACTGCCATCCTGTAAAGTCATATTTTTTAGCACCACACAGCACTTAGGTCTTTGCAAATAGGTCAAAAGAATCCTAAAGCTTTTGTGGCCAGCTGACAAGTAATACATGTTATATAGGTAAGGGCTGTGCATACTGTTCTCTGGATCCTCTGAAAGGCTCTTCTCTGCCCCACTGTTCACCTGTTATATTGCTGCAGACATGACTGCATGACAGCCATCAGTGGCCTCAGTTTCAATAATCCCCAAGTCCATCCTCACTCCCTGTGCCCAGTGCTTCAGTGAACTCTGAAGTGCAGCTGCTGGTCACTAAATGTAGAATACCAGTATCAATCAGGAAGGAAACCGACCCACCAGCTCTACTGCTGCCAACTGTCAGACATAGTGCTTAAATATTAACCTACATTAGTATCACGGCACAAAGAATGCTTAGACAAGGCTTCTGTTCCAAAGATGGAAAGTCCTCCCCAGTAATTTCCCAGAGTTGACATCTCCTCCTCCTGTTATCAGCAAATCAACAATTCAGTAATCTCGGGGTTTTGTTATTTGCTTATTTTGTTTTGCTTGAAGTGAAATAAGTCCAACAAATAAAAGAATTTGAAGTGTACAAGAATTTGATCCTCTTTGCAGAGTAAAGCAAGAAAGTTGTGCTGAGAGGGATTTTTACTTATAAATATATCAGGAGTAAAGACCTGTGAGGGTTTGAACTATTTGTACTGAAGTAACAGTTGGCACAAGAACAAATGGGTACAAACTCATAATGAGAAAAGGCAGAAATCTGAAAGAGAACTAGAAGATCACATAGACCAGATCCTCATCAGAGCAGTGAGAATAATCCTTTACTAGAAGTATCAGGAAAAACAAAGAATAATTCATCTGACATACCCATGACAGTATTGACTATGTTGCTGGTATAAAATCAAAATTGGCAAATCTCATTATAGCTAAATTTTAAAAGTTCGTCCATCAATAGATAAAATAGGACTCAGTTAACTGCAGTCCAGGTATAACAGACTATCATGTCCAAAAACATTAGAAAAGAGGAAAATTACTTATGAGAAAAATACTTACATCTAAAGATTTACTTTTTTGTTTTGTGCATAAAATAATTATGGCAACAGCCTAGAACACCATCATTTTAGTTACCCATTTCACTGTGAAGCTGAACTTCAAAACTATAATGGACAAAATATTCTTCATCTTCCCATCCTGCCTCCAGCACTGCATTGTGAAGATCCCTCCTCATCTCCCAGTGCAACCCATAGCGCTTCTGTGCCTAATTACATAAGGGTTTAAGCCTGTAACATTTACCTTCATTCACAAAAATTATCATTTCAAAGATAAATATCCTATCAAAATCAAAGCCTGGCATCAATAGATTCACATAATATATATCCCTTTCTTTTGTGTTTGCATTTTGTTTTTTTTCTTCTTGACCTTAGGCTGATTTTTAACTCTGGTTTTACCCTCCTCTTCATTGCCTTTTATGTAAGGGGGTGATGGTGTGACTTCTGAGAAGTGGGGGACTCCAATCCTTGCAAGACTTAAACTTTTGCTAGTGATCTGTTATGCATTTATCAGTCTTCTGACATACAGACATCTACACAAAACAGTTATGAGAGGATATTTCTCTAGAGAGGAAGTATCTGCAAACTCAATTTAAAAAAAAAAATCGTTTTAGATTTTAATGCACAATGATATTTCTCCTTAAAAGCTTGTCTTACTTAAGAAAACACAAGAATTTAAGAAATTCATAAAGAGGTTCTGTTATCCTTCATGAAATCAATTAAGTCTTCAGGCCTTTCCTAGATAGGTTAAATAGTTTATTCACTACTGTATCTCAGGGATTTATTTTTCTGTTTTTAAAATGAAAATGTGTACCCTAATATTAGCAAGTAAAAACACAATAGAGATCAAGCATCTCATCTGATTAATCTTAAGTTAACCATATCCTTATTTATTTTTCTGATTGCAAAAACAACAGATTAACAAGACTATGCATTGCTTTAACTTTTCTGCAGTGTAGTTACCAGATATATTTTTAAACAATGCAAATACTCTAGTGTCACCATGAGTAGTCTAAAGCTGATAAAATTTTTTTTTGATTTTTCAGTATAATTATTGGTTGCATTTTCCTACTTGAGGAACTGTGGCTTTTCTAAAAAACTTTAAAACTCCTGGTGGCCACACTGAAGTGAGCAGTGAAACACTATTAAGTTTAGTGTTGAGAACCTGCTATGTATATATGTATGTTCCAAGGGACGAACCACCTTTCACAACATGCAGCATTCTGAAAAGATAAAAAAGCCCATTTCCCCAAGTGAAGAATCTTGAACCATAAGGGTGATTTTTTTGCCTTTTTTACAAAGTTCTTGTCATTGAAATATACATTGAAGAAGGATGATGTATAACTTTAAAATAAATAAATTAATTATTTTTGTTTCCTTCATAAGTGCTTTTCTTCCCACCTTCTTTCATTCTTCATACCTTCTGTAGTTCTCTGGTGATAATTTTTTAAAAATGTCTTCTGTGCAGATTTTCCCCAAACCTTGTCTAAAAAGCCTGGTTTTAACTGTGCCTTTAACAAAAACATATTCAACTGCCTCTACTTTCAGAATCACAGGGTCCCTTTACCATCTTCATAGTCCTCCTTTGGGCACTCTGCAGTAGCTTTATATTATTGTATTGTGGCACCCAAAACTGCCCCCCAGCACTCGAGGCGAGGCCGCCCCAGTGCAGAGCAGAGTGGGACAATCCCCTCCCTTGCCCGGCTGGCCATGCTGTATCTAAAACCCCCCAGGACACACTTGGCCCTCCTGGCTGCCAGGGCTCTGCTGACTCATGTTCAAATTGCCAACAACCAGAACCCTCAGGTCCCTTTCTCTGCCACTGGTTTCCAGCCTCTCATTTCCCTGTCTGCACATCCATCCAGACTTGCCCCATCCCAGATGCAGAATCTGGGCATCACTCGTTGTTACACTTCATACAGTTGGTGATTGCTCATCTCTCTGATTTGTCAAGGTTCTCTGCAGGGCCTCCCTGCCTTCAAGGGAATGAACAGCTCCTCCCAGTTTTGTATTCTCAGTGAACTTAATATCCCTTCCAGTCCTACATCCAGGTAATTTATGAAGATTTTGAAGAGCACAGGGCTGAGGATGGAGCCCTGCAGAACCCCACCAGTGACAGGTCAGTCTGATGTCATCCCATTCACTGTAACCCTTTGTGTGCCTGACTTCATGAGCCAGCTGCTCACCCATCCCATGATGTGTTCATCCAGCTGTGGGCTGGACATTTATCCAGAAGGATCCTGTGAGAGATGGTATCAAAAGCTTTACTGAAATCTAAAAAAGGTAACACCCACTGCCTTCCCCCATCAACTAGGTAAGTTACCTTGTCGAAAAAGGAAATTGCCATTATGTTACTATATAACATTTCTAACTTGAAAATCCACATTATCAATTTAATACAAAATCACCAGATTTTCCATTATAACAAAATTATGTGAGTGAGGTTACCTTTACAATCCCTTAAATTACCTTTCAGCACTTTAGCTACTGTAACTAACTCAGAAGATTTTTTTTTCCTAAGAAGGCTTAAAATATTTTTCAGCTTGGCTTATTGCCTTAACCTTTAGGCTGTGTGCAATTCCACCATGCATCTTGTCCACCATGGGCTAGTAATAAATGTAACTATAACTTGGGAGGTAGGCAAAGCCAGCCTGGTGCTCACCAGCACTCTTAGCAATTGATAGAGAAAACCACAAATTCTACCCCCATATATAAAAGCAAATCTAGATAAACCCTGCATTTTTCTTGTGCAATAATAAAATTACTTTGTAGCAAAATACCTGTAACATTACATAAAACTCTTCAAATCAAAGCCAGTTTTTTCCATTAAATAAAAATGAAAACTTCAAAGACTACGACTCAAAAAGCTAGGGAAAGCCAGAAGGAAGGTTAAGTGCTCTCCCCAGCACCACAGACATGCAGCTTTTAGCGGTGTGACTCTCACATCAATCCCTTACATGAACGGGTAATTATTTAGCATTTCTTTTCATCTTTCTCATTCACTATTTGGCCTCTGATGTTATTCAGCATTTCCTGCTGCAAGGCCTACATTACACAGAAAGTGCTGAATTTCCCTCAGGGAGCTCTCCCTGTCCTACCCAAGTGCTTCCAGGGTATCCCAGTCTCCCCTTCAGTAGGAGGCCATTATTACCATTGCTTTATAATGTAGAAATGAAGGTCATAGATGCCTGAGGTATCCAGCAATTTTGGCTGCTCACATTGAGATAGTTGCTTTTTACAGAGTCCTTAGAATTTTCAGCCTTTTTGATGGGCATGCCTACATGACCAGATTAAACCCTCAGGCTAAGGAACCCAGTTATCTGTGCTGTCACGTTGCCGGAGCATCGCCTGCCACAGCACAGTTCAGACTCTCCCAAGTCATTTCCAAGGATGGCTGGGAAGTCCACATGCTTCAAGGTCTGCTCCTAATAAGTGGTTTGTTCGCAGCCATCTGCTCTGGAGTGCAGGTAAGTGTAACTGCACACAGGGAGGCTGCCGTGCTGAGCAGTGCCAGCCCCTTCCGTGGACTCTATGCACAAGACCTCTCTTCCAAAAGGATTCACATCCCAGCCACTCTTGCATGCCTTAGTCATAAACCTCTCTCCTAATCTTTGTCATACAAATTTCACCAAAGAAGATGGAGAAGCTACAATGCATAAGCACACATGTTGGAGCATGTCCTACGTTTAAAACAGTGAGGAAAAAAAGTATGTGGCACCTAAGGAGATGTTGTATCATAAGGACCCCAGGAAAAGTGCACAATTTCGCTTTCTTCTGACGTTTAAAGGACAAACTTCTACCATTTTTGTCAGGAGATGTATTTTTGTCAAAATTTGTCAAATTGTTTTCAAGAAAACATTTTATTAATTTCCTTTCTGTGAAAACAAATGGATGAGTTTTTCACAATTTGCTGGAAGTGTCTTCAGCATTTTAAAACATAATCTAGTTCTGGATGTACTGATATTTATTTATTTTTTTTAAGTTCAAGAAAGCTCTGACTCCTAAAGCCTACAACCTGGGATCCAGCAAAATAGCCAAGAAAAGATGAATCAAGTTGGTTGTGACAAAACCAATACATTTTTACTGAGTGAACACATTTTTGCTAAATTGTTTGTATGATTCTTCTTTTCTTTCAGTGTCTGCTTTGCTGTAATCTCTACTGCCACATCTTAGCTCTTTGTTTCAAAATATGAAGATCTTCAGCTTCTTAATGGTGTGCTGTGGGATCTTTTACTAGAATTTTCTCTTAATTTCAGTTTTTAAAAAGATGGCTGATGTGATAGCTAAAACTCTGCATAAAAGCATCCTGCTCAAATGAGTTGTTCGTTATTTCCATTTCCCACCTTTAGAGAAGTCACATCTCATATAGTTAAGGGTTGGCAAGCTGAACGCGGGAAGTGTCAGGAAACATGTCAGAGTATTCATGAGCATCCTTTGTATGTCTCAGATTCATATCTATATGCAGGAACACATGTATGTGTGCACAGGAGAGAAGTAGCTGAACTTTGATTATCCAAATTGCTGGCAACAGCTCTTGGCACAAGTCCTCAGGGGCTTCAGTGGCTGAAACCTCTTGAAGCAATGTGGTCTGAGGGGGCAAAGATGGACCTTAGCCTGTCTCTCCTGTAACACAGCTTCTCTGTGAGCAATGGCTGGCTCTCGCCGGACTACAGTCATGAGCAGAGCTGTTACTGGAGAGCTGGGTCTTTCCATGAACTAAGACCAAATCCCACTTGTTGCTTTGACCACTCTGTTAACAGCTGTAGATGGGTTGGTCCATGAAAAGTAAGATCTTTCTTTGAGAGTAAATCCTGGAAAATCATCTCTTGGGGCAATGGCTAACTGGTCTGAAGTGATAATTATTTCTACTTCTTAACAGACCTCACAGGTTATTTATTTCTGGTATGTGAAAATTTAAACTTTGTCTGCACAAAGTCTTGGGGATCTGCAGGAAAAACTCAAAAAAGATGAGGCCTTTTATAGACGAACTTTTCAGGTTGACTAAATCAGTCTGTCTGCTAAGTCGCTGTTCTCACCATCTTGAGCACAGAGGTGTCTTTTAGATGGATGAGCTGAACTTCATCAAGGAATAGCAGACTCTGAGACTCTATATATTCCTTAGAAGCCTTGGATAAGAAAACCCAGACAGAAATAGGTAAGGTGACAGAAGACAGAAAAAGAGGGTAAGTAAAACTGATAAGATGTTTTTAAAGTCTTGCAGTCACATAAGCCTGGCAGTTTTGGCTTATCTGAGTTTTCTAACTACCCCAGTAGCACTTGTAATCGCTTACTGAAACCCTTATGCAAGGTAAAGCCACGTGGGTGGGCTCTAGACACACTACAGGTAATGCAGCCTGCTTTACAAAAAGCTAAATGCTCTTGTGAGCATTCAGAGTAATTGTACCTCAAGTCTCATGGAATTTAGGGCTCACATGGTCTTTTTGAGTAGTACCTCTTCACAAGTCGGTATCTGAACACTGGGATTGTAGCACACCCTCAGCATGCACTGAGGTCTCAAGAGAGCACTGAACTTGGCTTTGTAGCCCATCCAGTGCTGAATCGAGATCCCCACCAAACTCTATTTCAGATCAGCTCTGATTCTGTCTTTCCTTAACAGCAGCTCTGCTGTTGGTACTTGTGACAAGTGTGTCTATATGATCCTTACAAACAATCCTGGTGCACTCCTCCTCAGCTTACAAAAACTTTCCATTTCCATTGCAGGTTGAAACCTCTCTCATTTAGGATGTAGTTCTTGGTCTGCACTTTACTGTTCATGTTTACAATTGGTTGCTAAGGGTTGTTACTGCACTACTGTCTTTCACTGCTTATTTAGCCTTCCCTGGAAACTTCTGAAGAGATGAGCTGTCAGAGAAGTACAAGGCCGAATGGCAGATCATTTTCTTTAATGTCAAACAGCCTGATATTACAGAAATGTGATTATGTAAGGACCTCATGTCAGGTCTAAATCAGACTACATATTTATATCCCAGCTAGCACTCTGGATCCACAGGTTTGATTGGTGCTTCCATACAATTCTTTGAGAGCCTACAGATGTTGCATATGCAGGATACACTAAAAATAGCAAATACATTCATATTGATAAATTAGAGCTTTGAATGGCAATTTATCCGTCCACTACTTGATTTTCTCTTCTAATTGCATTGCAGTGCATTTAGATGATGGAAGAGATTGTCAACACATAATTTGTTCTTTGAGGAGGCACTAATGTAACCAGTTGTCCTAAAGCAATTCGTTTTAGGGTTATTCTAAATATGCTAGCTTCTCTAACCCTTCAATCTTCCACTGCTCCCTACCAATAACAGTGCTGCCAAGTAGCTGAAAGCAGCTAAGAACTTCACAGATGTCTTTTTGTTCTTCTGAAGAAAAGCTTGCACAGTGTAGTAATGAATGATGATTCTAGGTTTCTAGGCAGGGAAATATTACACAACATATAATATTATCCTATATACATAGAGAATGATGTCTGAAGCAGTGAGGCACATCATACAAAAGAGTCAGATTTTATCCCTCTTCAAATGAAATTGCACCCAAAATTTTGGATGTTGCATTTTGGTCAGAATCCTGGTATACTGTTGAGTTTTCTAATAAAGAAAAAAACATGCAATGCCACCATCCCAAATCTACAATTAAGAAAAGCACAGTTGCATTCCTAAGCGACTTCAGAAATTAAAACATTTATGTTCAATTGCTGCTTCTGTCAAAAATTACATTTTTAACCATTTCTAACAGGATTGTTTCCTGATTCAATCAAGGTAATTGGTAGGCCTAAACCTACCTGGACCACAGATAGGAAAAGACTTGGCCAAAGAATACAGTTTGAAAGGAGCAGATTTACTCAAAAGACATCTGTCTCAATCAATTAGGAGCCTATCTCAAACTCCTATTGTTGGTGCTTTACAGAAGCCCCAATGGTGGAACAAAGGAATGAATCAAGGCCTTGGTTTTTGGGAGACTCAGTTTTTGACAAGTGCCTTTGTACATACATAGCTGGAAATGTCCCCGAGGTTCACAGCATCAGCAAGTCTTTACTTGTAGAAGGCTTTTATCATTAAAAATTAAGAGAAATTTCCATCTAATCTTTACCTGAGGAATCCAACCCTTCAACATTTTGATGTCTTCAACTATAGGATGCCTTGGAAAAACATCCCAAACTACTACTTCAAACTGCTGTGCAGAGCCTAGATCAACCCAACATCTTATTTTGCCTAGCTGAGAAAAGCAGTCACCCAGAAAACCTTGCTTCCTGACCTTATCTAAGACCTTATCACTTTTGGTTCCACATAATGCACAAAGATACAGTTGTTCTGGGGGTCCCTAAGGGGAAGCTGTCCTTTGGAAGTCCAGTTTAACACTCTAGAGAAGAAGCTACACTGACTTTTAGTCCTAACTGATACCAAGAGTATTGATATTTTTTGACCCTCAAATTGACCTGACAATAGGAAAAAAGTGAGGACTCACTATCATGCACAACCCTATGCTACTGTTACTATAATTTTGAAATCAAGACAGGCTAAAAGGAATACTTTTATAAAACTGCCACTATAAATTAATTTATTTACTTCTATCAAGCCAAAATGTATTTTTAAAAGCCACAGCATCCTCTTAAAAAATATGCTTCATCAGAGCCATTAGTTCAGGGTTTCTAATATTAAACACACAGGTCCCAAGTTCAAAGAAAGGGTGTGGGAACCTCTAAGGCAGGATCAACACGATACTTCACAGTCAGGAAGAAGATGCTTTTGACTCCCATCCAGGCCCAATGCATAAGCAGGATCAAAAGGGACACAACCCACCCACATATTCTAAGCCTGGAAACTTCCTCTTACAAGAGGTATGTAAAATAGTCCTTCAAAAGAATTGAACAAGATCTACTCTTTCCAAATACACCTTGAGGTGGTGGCCTTGGTTCCACCCTGATGTCATTGCTTGGTCACTAAACAGTCAATGAAGGACGACGTTCATCCCTGGTGATTCAAACCTGTGGTTTATATCCTCCAGACTCCTGCTGCTATCAGTAATCCCCACAACAGCTGCTGAGATGGAGACCAACCCCATTCCTACTGAGCAAGAATGAGGCAGCCTGAGCTTGAAAGACAACAAGACACGAATGAGTCTATAACTGAAGGGTGTGACCAGTCCTTTGGTGGGTGGTAATCTTGGATTACAAGAAGTGAAATGTTTCTTTGCATCATGTTAATCAATGAAAAGCCTAAAAAATGCAATTCTTCTCCATCAATACCCTAACCACAAGGTTCCTGAGCAAAATCGAGGTATTTTTGCTTCTACGTAGGTTATCTATAAACATGTTGAAGCAGCTAAACATTATCATCCCTTCTTCAGTTCAAAAGGAGCAGAAGATACACAGAAGATACACAGTAGCTAATGCTACTTTAATGACATGCCTAAATAGAGACCAAAGTGACTATCAGTAGCCAGGCAGAAGAATAAATTCAAGTATAAAGCTTACCCAGTTAAGAGGTTTGCTCAATGTCAGCAATAAGAAGAATGAAGAAAGCATAAGAGGAAATATTCCAGAAGGCAAGACCTTCTAGACGGCACTCCTGTCAAGGTAGAGCGACTCTGTGCTGTTAATCTCATCAACCACTAGAAAAGCACGTTCAATACTGTCATTCACAGTTGTGTGATTTCAAGGCTAATTAAGCCTATTCAATGTTTTGAGTCTGCTTAAATACATTAGTGGGATTCTTCTAGCTTCTGCAGTTTGCCAGCACTTTCTGCTCAAACTGTCTCGGAATGTCTATGGTATATGCAAGTTTACACTGAATGAATGGCTATAAATTACAGCAGGATTACTCTGCCATTTGAGAGTACATCCACCTGAGCTGAGGTCAACAACCTTGTAGGTAACCAAATCCTCATACCTTAAGAGGACAAATGAAAAAACTGAAAAATCCATAAAAGAAGCATTATGACTTAATTTTGAGTTCTTGCCTTTGAATGTAATTTTTATCTCTATATATATTTTGAAAATACAGCTAATTTTCTAGAAGTTAACTATTGATTATATACTGTGAAATATTACTTTATGAACTGCCTTATTAATGCTCTGAGGTAAATTTATTCTGTATTTGGGGACTGTACTGCCATAACTGACTTCTATTTCTTAACTTGTTAGGCAGTCAGGGGAGAAGCTCATCTCCAGTGTCATCAAAGAAGATTACGTTCGAGAGCTTTGTTCAGTTAATTATCAGCACAGCTTTGCATTCATTTCCTCATAATGTAGTTTTACCTACAGGGCTGACATTTATTTCCTAACAAGCTAGTACCTGAGTATGATGGCAGCAAGAAGAGCACCTTTCAATAGCAAGTCTGATTTCCTAGTAAGAAGCACTTACCTAGGGGCAACAAAAACCTAGGGGCTTATGCATCACGTGCCAGTGCTGTGGTAAGAGAGCCGTTCAGCCTCTCTGCCTTGGCTCGGACTGTAAATGCCCTCACACAATTTTACAGTGCACTGTGCTCCTCTGTCATGGTACTGTGAGGGGTAAATTGGTCAATTGCCATTGTTCCTTGTAAAGAGTTCTGCTGCTGTTTATCACAGCCTACTCCTAAATGCTCAGAGCTGCATTATGCCAGCATTACATATATTATTTATTAGCTAATAGATTGTTGTTCTGACTCTCTTACTGGTGCCAGCAGTGATGCTACCGACAACTCTTTATAGTTATCCAGAGAAGGAATAGGGATGTACAGAATCCAGACACCTAAGTCACAGCTGATCTATCATTATGGCTAAATATAGATTTCCTGCATTAGGAACAAAAAAATGAAAAACCCCACTGATTTCAGTGGCCTGAGACTTTTCTTTTATGTTTCCCTATAGTTCATACCATAATCCACGAAGAAGTGTGTTCAAAATAATATTCTTGTTTACTGATTATGTATGATTATTATCCTCATACTTTCATGTTGGTGAAAAAAAAGTAGTTTAAGACATTCAGCCTTTAAGAAATTCATCCATTAAGAAACTCCATCCTTCCAGACTTGGAAGAAGGAATGTACTGCACAGCAAACAAGTGAAAACTTAGGAAGATGCCAATGTGTGACTTGCGCTGAAATTTCTGCACATGCTGTAGCAAGAACTGGGACGGACAAAAGGCAAAATAGCCTTTGCTGTCCTTCCAGATTTTTATAAAGAATACATGCCGGTTTAAGCCCAATAGATTTTAAATATCTTTACTGATGCATACCCTCCTGAGGCTTTATGGTATGTAGTGGTCTGGGAAGCTATACTGGGACTGACTTTGTACAGTAACCAAGATAAAAAACCTCCAGGTTCTGTTCAATAAACATTTGAGTTGTTAAGCTTCTCTGCTCATTTTTTTTTTAATTTAGCCATATATATGCATTTTACTGAGACTTTATCTGAGCATGACTGAGCAGTGTATATGTAATAGCATGCAATATGATACCTCTACTTGCATAATAGTGAAGAAAAAATTTAAAATAATGAAATTCTTTCCATATCTTTTCCATATAGCCAGAGAATTATAGATTAAAAAACATATGAAGCTACGAGACTGCACAAAAATCTACATTTAGGATAACATCTACTCTGTAATGTCCTAATCAATTTCTTTGCACATTATCCCATAGAACACTGTTGAACATCTTAAAAAAATCTCTGCACTTTAATATTGGAAAATGTATTTTGGCTTGAAGTTAATATTCTTGTTACAAAGTAAACACACATTTCTCCCTACTAAAATGTGAGTTAAAGTAACATATTCCAAAGATTGATTATAAAATCCAAGAAATCAAATACCCAGTTCCACTACTCCAGCAATACAAAACAAAAAGATGACCACTACAGATGGGAAAACAAAAGTATTTTCTCTTGGGGTGGTCATATCCTATGACTAGAAACAGAACAAAGTAAACTACAGCCTGTTTTTTATCATGCATCCATTATAATGTTTATTTTATATTATTGTTTAATATTAATAGTTATTTTATATTTATGTTTATAATGTTCAGACACTTCTTAGGTAAAAAAACCCTAATTCCTAAAGATGATAAAAACTTACTGTAGCAATATTAGACAAACACGTATAGTCCTTTCAGAGGCAATCATTGCTCAATTCCAAGAGCTGTGAGCATTGCTGGGTCAGAAGACATTATGCAATAACATGATGAATTAATAGAATTGACCCCTGAAAACATCCAAAAATTCATTTTTACATTGCATGTATGTCTACTCTGATGAAGCTGAAGTGGTGTACAACTTTAAGTGCTTCCCTCTCTGGCTTCCATCTCTTCCTGTGGAGAACAGCAGAGTACTGTTCTACCAGTACTCTGGTAGAACAGACACCTTCAGGAGGGTCTGCAGTGGAATCCCACTGCACTGACAGACTTCCAGTCACTTCCCCCTTCACCAGATATCTCAGCTTGCATTCCTCCTCTGAGCTGAGACCAGACAGACCTTCCCCAATGTTTATATCATGACAGACAGAGTAAAACACTGACTGAAAAAATATCCTTCAGCAGGTAGCTTTAAATACAGTAGCACTATGGAATATATTTTACCTGCACATGTGGTTACATGAAGCTCAAGGAAGTCACATAAGATCAAGATGTTTTTCTAAAAGTGACAGTAGCAAACTGTTTGGCAAAATCCCAACTGCTGGCAAGAAAGCTATTGCAAATCTTAACCTCTCACCTTGTCTTGAATGGCAAGCCAGAATTTTCCAATTAACTTTCACTTAGAAAAAAAAAAAGGCTGAGCATGAATAAATATATGTGATATGGCATTGTTAAGGCAATGGGACATTTCAAAATGCTGAAGGAAATGGAAATGCTCAGGCTGAAGCATGCTGCTCTGAACAGCACCTCTCCCTCATCTCAAGCTGAAGATATTTTACTCTCTGCATACATCTGAGTGAGGGCAACCTGCTGAGCTCCAGCAACAGCATCCAGCTGAGAAAGGAGGCAAGAGAAATTTGAATGCTGTGGTAAGAGCTGCCTGCAGAAGCACTTATTGGAAAAAAAATTACAACAAGCCAGCTGCAGGTTCCACTAATGCTGAACAAAGCACGAGTTTATCAGTTGTATCAGATTTATCAGTTGTTTGAACAGAATAGACAGAGGTGCTAAGAACCAGAAACAAACTATTTTTTTTTTCTGTACTGCATCTTATCTCTCTGGGAAAGACTCCAGAGTTTTGCTAGCACATCTTGTTGATCAGAGAACAAACAAATCCCATAAGTGGCATGTATTCACTGACCCCGCTCCCCTGAAAATTTCTACTAAAACTCCCTGGAGGATCGTGTCCCAGGCTTGGTGGAATGTTCCGTTTTGCAGACCTTGCCCAGCCTCTAAGGCTTGGTGCTAGCTCCGCTCTAAGTTGGACAGACTCACCAGCTGAGCAGACTTGAACTCTAGGTGTTTTTAATGGAAAATGTTACCTGACAGGCTTTTCCCCCTCCCAAGGCTGCCTAGTCTCGCTGCTATTCTTCTAAACTAATCCTGGCACCTCCTCAGAGCTACAGGACAGGGTCACTGAAATCCTTCACTTAGGTGTCCTTTTAATAGCAATGTCTTGATGATTATGTATTTGCTAAGGAACATTGTCTCCACCTGATGCTATGGACACTTCCTTTCTTACACAAACATTGAAAAAGTGACAGTTGTGGCTAGAGTCAGTCTTTTCTGCACTGGATTAAAATGCCCAAGAAGCTGCATATATAACTGCCTATTGTATCTTAATCATTATGTAACTTGAATTGAATAAAGTCCAAACCATACTATAAATATGGACAGTACATAGACAAGGTATAAACAAAGGTCTACCTTCACCCAGGCAGTGAAATTCTGATAGAAGAAACACACTGAATGGTTTGTAGAAGCCCTGTAGCCAATGAACATGACTATTTACAATGGCTTTTAGGTTTTTTAATCCAGGGTCCAGCATGCTACCTACCTACAGAAAGCATATATGACAGTGTATTTTAGACTACCACAATGCTATTTTCTTCTATAGAGGAGATTTTTCAGTCCCCGGGTAGATGGGGTAATTCCAACTACAGTTACCGAGAAGGCTGAGGTTTTGTATCATCAGGTTTCCACAAGCACTATTAGAGCATCGGAAACAAATGACGAGCTTTTATCGGCGGAGCTCACCCACGGCAGGAGGCAGAATACTACGAAATGTCATTCCCTCCCTCCCTTTAGCAGCTCTGGAGGAACAAAAATACGAGCCACGGTTTCCAGAGCGCTCCAGGGTGAGGGTTCTATTATCCTGCCTCAGACCGATCCAGGCAGCCGGGGAGAACACCCGGCGTCCGTCCCGCCCCGCCGATCATGCCCCCTCCGCAGGGCGCTCCCCGGCGCCCGGGGCACCCCGGGGCTCCCTGCAGGAGAGCGCGCTGCCGCCGGCCCGGGCGCTCCCGGCAGCAGGCACTTCTCGCCTCCCCTGACAGCCCCATCAGGGCGGGAGCCGGGGATGACTCAGGCTCTCAAATAAATACAAATAAAAGCGAAAAGCAGCTCTCGGCGGAAGAGGGATGCCCTCCTGCTTACCTTGCTCCGCGGGCGCTCGGAGCGCCGCCGGGGGCTGCAGGAGGGATTCCCCAGCGCTGGCAGGGGCTGCTCGGGCTTCCCCGGGCACTGCGCGGCCGCCAAAGCCACGGCGAGGGATTTGTTTTGGTCGCTCCTTCCCGGGGAGGGTTTTCCTCTACATTCCCGGCTCCACATCACCGCCTCTCCCTGCACGGAGAGGGCTGGGGGTGGAAAAACCGCGGCAAAGGCATCTCCCTCCTAGCCCCGGAGACGAAAAGCCGGCGGAGCAGCCGCCCGGCGAGCGGCTGGGGTGTCGGGCGGAGGACGGGGGGGGCGAGGGGGGATAAGAGTCGAGCCCTCGCTGCCCTCGCCCCGCTGTAATCCCCGGCTGCATGCGAGCCGCCGGCTGCCGGCGCGGCCGCCCGTGTCTGCGGCTGTGCGCGGCGGCGGCGGCGGCGGCGGCGGCGGGGCGGGGGTGCACGGCCGCTCCCGGCCGGGGCACGCGGGGCGCCCCCC
>QUSF01000001.1:37655130-37813943 GCA_003676055.1 Chloebia gouldiae | reverse complement strand
CCCGAGCGCCGCGCCCGCGCCCGCTCCGCGCCTCCCGGCCCGCGCTGGGGCTGCGCGCCCCCGGCACTGCCCGCGCGGGGCGCGCAGCCCCCTCCCCCTGCCCCCAGACAAAGGGGGACATCCCCCCGCACCCTGCCGGGCTGGGGATGCCCGCCCGCACACGCAGACATCAGCCAGGCACAGACACCGCGCCAGCGCCACGGGCGGGGTGCGCACACTCACGCACACTCACTCACACGCACACACACAGACACACACTCCTGCACATGCAGGTACACACACAGCCCACTCTGACCCCCAGGCAGGGCTGTGCACACACGCACACACACAGCCCACGCTAAGGGCGCACTCCAGGCAGGGGATTCCCCTCTCGCACACGGGTGAATCCGCGTTAACCTCCCTACGTATGGACGCACGCTCCTCTCAGAGCTCCCCACACAGCCCTCCCAGATAGGGAATGTGCAGGCTTGCACATAAACACAAACACACCACACGTACACGCGCACTTACATGTACTGTCCCCTCCCATGCACATAGACATACGCCACCTTCTCCTGCTCAAGAGTGCATCCACAGCATCCCTTCCCAGTTTTCCTTTCCCAGCCAGGGCAGGGCACGGGCACACAACACACAGCAGAGGACTGTACCTGGCCGATGACCTGGACCGCCCAGCCTTGCTATTGGCATGTTGAGGGCCTGCCGAGGGCTGAACCCCGCAGCAGAATTCCAGTGCCTGGAGAGCCAGGACCCTTCATGGGGCAGGGACTAATGCATTTTTGTCATCAAGTCTTGGCAAGGTAGCAGGCTGCAATCAAGACTTTAGCTAGTCCTGCTGCTTCCCATAGTATTTTATAGCTCTTTATTGTTTTTCCTTCATCATTCCTGATAATGGGAGGAAGTCTCTTTCCCTCATTCATTAATGCCCCACTATATTTTAGGTATCAGATTAGAAAGCTTTTTTCCTTTTCAAGCTCTTCTCTCTTTCTCAGGTTTCATAACACTTCATCTGTAGCTTTGCCCTCTGCGTTGTGTTGCTCAGGTTTCATCTCATCCTATAGCTCTGAGATTCAGCCTTAACTGTTGCACATTTTGCTGCTGGGATGAAGGCTTTCCAATAAAACTTTTATCAGCTTCCTTTTTTTTTTTTTCTGTAATTCAAAGACCTCCTAATTCTTTTGAAAGCTATCCAAGAAAGAGATTGGGTAGTATTTGCCAACATGATTTTAATTACAACCCACCAAAAAATAGGTTAAACTTTGAATGCTCATTTACTGGGCTAATTTTCACCCATTTTATGTAGTTCCTTGTCCACTGTCTTGGTGATATGTAAATGTAGGATTTTTAAAAAGTTTGCTCACCTTCTCCCAGCCTACCTGCAGAAGTTTTCTGAATGGCAACCACAGCAGTAGTCCTAGTCAGTGCTGAGTTCAAGGCTAGTTTTCTATGAAAAGCTCCAGCAGAATGTACTTTGTCTGAACCTGGACATCTGTGGCATAGGCATCTATGCCTGTGCTGCTTAGCCTAGTCTTACCCTTATGGTCAGTCAGGAAAATTCTCTTCCATATCTTACATGTGATAAACAAAGCTCCATAGCAACCCGTGCCTCTCCTCAGCTGTTCCCCAGCTGAAATGTTGGTATCTATGTGTTTCATATATTCCACTTCTGTGTACACGTGTCCACGTGTCTCATCACTAATTTTTGAATGCACCAATCAGTTTCAGCTGAGCAAAACTCTCAAAAGACAATTAAATTACAAGTTTAAGAAAAAGAAGGCAGGTAGAGGAAGAAGCTAACTGCATATCTCTTTGTGCTTAGAGCATGGCAAAGGTGACATTAGGAGTTCATGTGCTGTTACATACCTCAAAATCTGCATGTACCTGTGACATCAGTGAGAAAAGCTAACTGAAGCATTTGTCTTCTTAGCCACTGTAGTTCAGTAAAACCCATGGGGCAGAGCTGTAGGAAACTGGAGTTCATTCCTTAAGATTCTCATTAGGTTGCGAGGAGCTCCAGTTCTCCTCTACTGTTTTTCATGATGCAGTGAGTGGTTTTGAAGCAGACTGTGTTTTCTTGAGATCTTATTACTTGATTTTTCATTTTTGATAAACGAAGACTGTCTTATCTCCCTCTCATATACACACCTCCAGAAACTAATAAGTCTTGCTTATTGGGAAAACTGACAGAAAGTACAGTTCAGAGGTGAGTTCTTACAGTTCATTGGCTACAGTGGTATGCATGCTGTGTAGACACTGCTCCAGAATAAGCAACTGATCTGCTTTCAAGAAGGAGAAGTTATTCTGGAATAAAAAGATCCTTATTTTGCTAGTAAGTCCATAGTAAAAGCAATTTTGTTCTGGGAAATTATTTTTGCACATAGAGGTACATTATCCTACCTAGACTCATGTTTATACCACTGCATTTTTGTTATTCCATTTTCCTTCATAAACAAATGCTAGCAGTTCTTGGCTCCCTCCTTTTCTAGGCATTTATGTTTATGAACACTCATCTTCTGCTCTTACCAGCATGCTTGGATGTTGAGGGGAAGTCTTTGTTGGTCCTCTAGTTACCAGGAATAAAGTACAAAATGTCTGGCCGTGCTGATGAACAGTGTCTTTCAGATCATGTGGGAAAGATTTCCTTTAGAGGAGTTTAGTCTCAGTTGGTCAGATAAGGGGAAGAAAGAAACAGCTTGAGAGAAAGAGAAATCTCTTTTCTACCAATATTTCTCTGCATTATTCTACCAATATTTCCCCCTCATTACAGCAATGTTCTTCAGAATACCTTTCATCCATCAAGACCATCCTTGTAAACATCCTGGGCCTCTTCCTTCTGACTTAACACTCAATTTGCATAGATGAGCCTGCTAGGTCTCTGTGAGGCTTTGCTTCCCAAATACCTCCCAGCAGCGAGAGGAAGGAGGAAACATGCCTGTTTAGAGGAAGGCATGGATGGATAAACATAGGCAGACATGTGGAAAAGTATGGCTAAGTCTTGCTATGACCAGGAGGATCATTCAAATTCACAGTCTAAATCTTGCAAGAAATGATTGTCTTCTCCACTGTTGAACATCTTGACCATACCAGTGAACTCATGTGACCCACTCATTTGCTTGCTTTTGAAGGAAGAAGAGTGGGTCTATGTTTGTCAGGGCCTTTAAGGCACAACCAGGACTGCCGGCCCTGACCCACTTGCTCTGAAGACTTCCCAATCCCTGTCTATAGTCCAGGACACCATTTCAGCTCAACAGAGGGCTTTCAGTCCCTGCCTCAGAGACACTTGCCTGTGGAGAAGGGAATAATCTACTTAAAGACTGGTTTAATGGCTATTCCTTACTTGCAGGAGCAGATAGTACATTAAGAACCAACAACAGGAGGACTGCTGTAATCAGCATCAAAGTTGGCCTGTCTAAATAAATGCTTGATCCTTTTCCTGAGTGTAATCATTTCAGTTATTGCAATGCCGAAATATAATGTCAGATGGTTTCGAAATGTGTCTTAATTTCCCAGCAGTGTGTCTAACAAATTGCAAAAATAAGTTATAGGAGAAGAGTGAACCCCATCCCTGTGCCACTTGTATCACTCAAGACTTGCAGAAGAAACAAGTCAAACAAAGGCAGCTTCTTAGCCAAGTCAAATATTGTCTTGAAATAAATAACATTAGGAAGAGCATCTGGCAGTAGCATAACCCACCACAGTTCAGACAAAGTTTCATCTGGATTAGGGACTTCCTGATTATTGGAATAGCTTTCCATGCTTCCTATTGAGTGGTTGGGGTTTGTATTGCTTTTTTCTCCCCTTTTTATTTAAGTTTTGGTTTCCTTTATCATATTCCTCTAACTCAAAATAATGTTTTCTATTCTTGTTGCCACAGATTGCTCAGACACTTTTTCTTGGTTTCTAGAGGGGCTCATGGAAGTGTTTTCAGTCCTTTCATAGAGTGCAGTGGGACAGCAGTCTCACTAGTGTTTAAAGGCTGCCTTGTGGACACAGCCAGGAATGATATGCTGCTGCACACAGGAACAATAGTGGCAGCTTTTCCCTCTCTAGTGCATTAAATGGAAACTTACAGAGCTGGGTATCCCAAAACCAGCAACAGAGATGAGCAAGAGCATAGCCAGGAAGGACAGATCATGGGAAATATGCCATTGTCTAACAAGCCATAATTTGGATGGGTTTGAGGCAAGTTTTTTGTCTGTTCATAAAAATTGTTCATTGTTCCTTTCTTCTCTAGGTGGATTTTTTCGGGGTTTTTTTTTGGTTTTTTTTGGGTTTTTGTTTTGGTTTTTTTTGGGGGGGAAGAGATGTTTGGGTGTTTTTTTGGTGTTTTTTTGTTTTGTTTTGTTGTTTGTTTGGTTTGGTTTTTTGTGGTTTTTTTTTTTAATTCTGGACAAATCTGCACAAGAAAATAGTATTTGGTGTCAGGGCTACAATCATTTGTAGACATGACAAAGCACAAACAGAAACATGAACTAAACAAAGGCATATCATTATGACTGAAGCTGAATTTTTAGAGTTACAGTTAGAGCTGTACAAACTGACATTTCAAATTTAGGCATTTTCTCATACACAGAAATCAAATATATAAGATTTATTAGTTGGGTTTTATGGCAAGCAAACAGGATGCCTGCTGAGTGGCTCTTGGAGCTCCACACTGCAACATTTGGGTTCTAGGATATAGGGCTTTCCTTTGTGCAATATAAGATGGTGATGGTTTCCACAAAGACAATTTTTTTCAGCTTCTGTAGTAAGCTATTGAAACTTGCGTTTTAATTTAAAAAAAAAATCTATATTTGGTAATGTAATTTTCATATTTTTTATATTTTTTATTAGCATGAGCTGAATGTTAATGTCTGTCTGACAATTAAAACATTATCTGGTGTTATTCACAGACCTTTAAATTGTGGTCCCTCATTTTGGCCCTATGCCAGATCACAACCTGAGAAATAATTAAGCTTTTTTCATGAATCTCAGGGATAGTGCATCCCAGATATAAACTTGGTCTGCTATTGATTCCTAGAAGTAGCAGTAGTTTGGTCCAAGTTGATGCAACTGAGCAGTCTAATAAAACCCAATCCTGTCACTACGAAGAGCTGGCACTTGCAGGTTATATTATATAGGGGATGCTTATAGCCAAAGCTATATTTAGCATGAGGCTTCTTTAGGTGATCCAATATTGCCTGCTAACTTTGAACTCTGCAATGAAAAAATGTTTCCTTAAATACCATCTGTGAGAAGATGGCTTTCATGCCTTCCTCTGCCTCTTCCACAGTCCCTCACTGCTACAGTGCACACCTTCTCCCCCATCCCTGTCGAGGCAGAGCACCATGAGTGGGGGTCTCCATTCCCAGGAGGGCTGTTAGGGAAGACGTTCTTTCCAAGCTCCTTTGGAGTTTTGCAGTACCTGCCTGGGGCTTATGTACCAGGCAGAAATTTTTCTGCCTTCCCCTAGTCTGGTGAAACAAGAGTCAGAATTTTCAGACTTTATTATTTTGGATTATTTCTGTTCTATGTCAAAAATGATTTAATGATGGATTAGTTAAAAGTCATCTGTCACAATAGTTTAAACATAAGCAGGAGGTATTTTCTGCGCAGGTCAAAGCTGAAGGAAAACAGCAAGGACTAGAAGAAATGTTCAATAGTTTCTCAGAATAACCAGCTAAATACTCTCTTTATTAGTAAGGGAGAATGTAACATGTAGGAACACAGGATTTTGCAATGGGAAGATGGCCAGTTGCAGAGAGAAGAGGATGAGATTGTGATAAGCTGTGAGAGGTATGAAGCTTCTAATTATAAGGGCACCCTCCTGCAGCTGAATAGAAGAGGATAGATAGCCTGAGCAGAGATACAGGGCTAGGCATGTGGGAAGAGTGCTTCCTCCATATCTTGATCTCTAACAGGGTCTTGGGGGATCTACAGGGAGGCGAATTTTCCTGAAAGGCAGTTTTGGCCTTTTCCTGAGCAGGGCAGGTAGCAGGAGCTGAGCTGTGCTCAGGCAGACCAGTGCTGCCATTGGCAGCTGACAATGGGATGGGAGGGGGGAAGTAACCTTCCAAGAGATTGGACTGAAACTGTTGTCAACACATCTGATAAACTTGTACTGTAGTTAAATATGAGAAATTACATGTGGAGAATTTGTTTAAAATGTACTGTATTAACAAGTGAAGTGTTAGGCTTTGGAGCTCTCATTCACATCATTATTTTTCATTTTCAATTTTTTCCCCAGAGATTAAATCTCAGGACTGGAACACAGAAAACCTGTGGACATTTCCTCTTTTAATGAAATATCTTGATATCACCAGCAAACCCTGTGCAAATAATAAGCCCATATTTCTCCAGCTGTGAGCAACACATGGCATAGAACTGTGCTCTGCTCCTGGCT
This sequence comes from Chloebia gouldiae, assembly GCA_003676055.1. NCBI lineage: Eukaryota > Metazoa > Chordata > Aves > Passeriformes > Passeridae > Chloebia > Chloebia gouldiae. The sequence continues at coordinate 37,807,564 of QUSF01000001.1, read as the reverse complement.
TGCAGCTCAAAACACCAGCAAGCTAACCAAACCCTCAAATTGCTTTAAACTGTTTTTCAGGCATTAGATGAACTTTGGGATTTTTTTGTTTTGTTTTGGTTTGGTTTTCTTCATATGGGATTGTAGATAAATCTGATAGAGTAATAAGTTAGCCTAATTGTTTTTTTTTTTTTCTTTAGCATTCACCCTGAGAATTCCCTACAGCCTTATTATCCTTTGTAATGTCTGGAAGAGTACTGCTGCAATGTGTAAATGGAACACCGAGCCCAAGTGGAACCTCCTTGAAGACAAACAATGATGAAGTTGTTGCCAGGTAATGGTTTCAATTTGTAAAGTCTTTTTGGGAAAGAACTGTAGTTTTTCTTACAGCCTTATGAAAAACAGTGTTTTCTGCTCATGAGGACTCTTGCTTTTTCTAATGATGAATGGCAGCATTCCAGCTAAAAAAATTTTCAGTTTCCTGGATACGTTTCAGATTAATTCAGTAGTGGAGGGTGAGCCCTGCCTGGGACACACTTGCACAGTGAGTCCATATAAGTTTTTTCACCTTCAAGCCTAATATGTATGAGCCCAGAAACTTGAGGAGTGGGTGCTTTCACTGGCTTCCACTTCACTGCTGAAAAACTGGAGAAAAGCCCTGTTAGGTGGATGGTTCCCAGGTTTCCAGGGTCTTGCCTTAGGGAAATCTGAGCATAGACCAGGATGTGGGGATTAGCACTAGTGTAGGGGACTCTAGAGAGGTGCAAAGCAGATTGCTTGTGGCATGGGAAGCCAGGCTCCTGAACAGCTTTGGTGATCTTTGATGATGAGGTCCTTGAAGAGAAACAAGGTTTCTGGCTCCACAGCATCTGCCAGGGAATGGAATTGGTTTGAAACTCAACTCAATAGAAAGACAGAAATTTGTCAAAGCAATGAAATTTAAATAAGCATCTTGATACTAACACACTGGCTTTACTAGAGCATTTCAAGACCTCTATGTTCATAACTAGCTTCAGAAATATCAACCAGTAAGTGACCAACTTTTTGAAGAAATTTCTCGAGTCATGCACATTTCCTTATTACACAGGAACGCTTTACTTCCGATTCTGCATATTGGCTCTGTGGGGTTTGATTAATGCCATGGGGTGTTATTTAAGTTAAGGAAATATGACTTTTATAAAATTACATGTCAAGTCCTCAGGTTCCCCCTAAGTATATAAAATCTCAATTGGTGGGTTGCACACGGTAATCTCTTCTGAAATATTTCATTAGACATTTTTTATACCTACTGTAGCCATTTTTAAATCTCCTTTAGTGTAGGATGAATGCAACAGCATTATGTTTAAAAAGCCCATCTTGAAGGTGTAAATTTACACGTTCACATTTTCCTAACTTGGCTAGAACAAGTTTCTCATTGTTTCCATTAGAAACCCAAAACCCACAAAAATCCACAAAAACAACAAAACAAGGACCAAATAAAAATCTAAAAATCTTATTCTTAATTTGCATATTATGTCCTTTGCAAATCAGTGGAAGAATGTAAAAGGTACTGTATACATACAAAAACTGAAACACACTGTTTTTGAGGAATATAAACTAACATGGGGATTCAAATATGGAAGGTGATTAGGGCTGGAAGCCAAGTCATGAAGCTTCATATTCTTACTGTAGGTTAAACAGATTGCTTTTGAAGTGACTCTTGTTTTTTGTTTTAGTGACCTTTATCTCTGGATACCTTCAATTTACTTGAAGTTTATTCCCACAAGCTCCATTATTTCACACTCCTGAAATACTCCTTATCTTGCACAGATCGACTCAGTATCCTCCATCCACTGCATCCCATTCCCTAGCTGGTAGTGACATATGCTATGGATGATTCTGAATTCTATGCACTTAAAGGTCAGTGTTTCTACTCAATTAATCAAGTAACAGAAAAGGCGTGTTGCAGCCTCAGCAGACAGACTAACATGGATTCTTTTCCTCTCTTGTAACTATTTTCATGGAAGTTTGTAAGATGTTTGAAAGGGGCTAATGGATTTAGAAGTGATGGGAAAGAGATTGTAGGGGAAAAAAATGGACCTGAAAGACCAAGACATAAGTTTTTCCCCAGGAAGCCAGGCTGAACTGTCCTATGCCAAGCTGAACAGGCAGAAGTGCTCAGTGGATCCTCTTTCCCAATGTATCTGAATACTTGATTGTATCGCTGCAGTGACTTCGAAGCAGGTGAGAAAACCTGCCAAATTTGATTTGAATAATCTTACATTCATTTTGCATGGATGGAGATGACTACAAGTAACAGGAAATTGTGCCCCATGCTTTCACAGACTTGTGTTGTTATTATTATTAATTTGTTTATTAATTGAATTTACTACCAAATTACATAGTCAAATATTCTGGTTTATAAATTGTTTGCCTGGTGCTTAGTTCTTGCTTTAAATGTTCACTATTCATATTTGCTATTTGCATAGTGTTCTGGAATCATGGCAAGGCACTGAGGTCCCATGATATAGTTTCATTCCCCCACTAGGTCATTCTCAAGTCCACCAGACTCAGGATGGCAGCATGACCCCTGCACCATAACACCCTCTCTGCTGTTGTGTGCACTGGTTATGAGAGTGAGGATCAGGTTCATTAGAGTACCAAACATGTCACACTCTTGCTGCCAAAGCTAATTATGAGGCAGAGAAGCCCTGTGATAAAGTTAATTGTATATTTGCCTTTGGACTGAAGACCTTAAAAAGGAAACTCTGCTAGCAATTCAGTCCTTCACAAGAGAAAAGGCTAAGAGCCTGTGTGTTTGAGGCAAAAGGTGACCATGGCTGTGGAGAAGGAGGGTGGCTTTATCCACCCAGAGAATGTGATGTGGAGGGACAGAAGCAAGCCATGTAGAGGATATAGCTCTTTTATTCTGCTGTCCATACATATTTCTTTCCTGGCTGTTTCACCTCTCTCCTTTATTCTTAAAATCAGGTGTTAACATCAGCTGTGTTACGTAAAGCATGATTGTTATGCATATCTATTAGAACAAACTTTTGGACTTGTATCTTTAGTTTTGTGGGAGAGAGTCTTACAATAAATGGGGTTTTCTGTGTGTACTTCCAACTGGATTTATGTGCTCTTCAGACTGATGGATGCCTGTGAGCCTCCAAGCAAGAAATGGTTAGGTCATGAACTTGCCCAATTAACCCAAGGTGTTCAGAGTGAGCCCCAGTTTAAATTTTCAGTGAGACATTTCTATCACTTGATGAAGCTCTTACTTAGAGAATTGGACCACTATAAAGACTACCATCATTTAAGACATAACCATCCATTCTATAAACTGAAGAACTGAATTTTTTTGACAGTTCTGAGATAGGAAAGTACTTTCATATCTTTCTTCTCTCTAGTGAGAGATTGACTTTCTGTGAAACAAAGAGTAAGACCAAGCAGACTGACAAGCAGAGCAGTAAGAGCTGTTTCTAATTCTTTAAGCCAAAGGTTATTTTAAAGTACACACTTGTTGAAAATGAGTGGATTAGAAAAATTTTGAAAACTACAATACTGGACCGCTTGTAAGTACAAAGTCCTTTTCTCCTCTAATATCCTTGTTATCCTTGTTATTTAATATGGCTAGGAGCAACATTTGAACCTCTTTATAAGGAGAATGCTTCCCAGAAATTACTATATCTTTTTCATTTATTACTATTGAAATTGTCTAATGGTTTTCACCACCTGAATATTTTAAGCAGACTCACTCTGAGTACTGCAGGTTTGCATTATTCTATTTAGCTCCTTTTAGCAGAACGATCCTTTAGTGAGTGAAAGGCCCTAAGGCAGAAGCTGGATGCAATTTTAAAAGAAAATCTTGTGGTTTTCATCAGGTAGTGAAAAATGCCTCTAACTATGGAAAAAGCTATGGTGTGAGCTATTAGATCCTAGAAAATTCACCCTAGAGAAGCTCTTATAAATATCCATAAAAGACTTCTCATGAATATTAAAGTTTAGTTTTCTACTAACACTCAGATACAGATCTTTAGGAAATTAGGCTTCACTGGTTCAAAGAATTGCTGTTTGCTGTGTTATCTCTAAGTAAAAAATGTGCTGAATTCCACTCATGCTTTTCTCTCAGAAATGCCTCCAGCTGTCTCTAGTAGAGCAGTTACATATCCAATTTGTCTGATGTGCAGGGATTTGGCATGGAGAGCTATGAGACACCTGTGACTTGGATGTTAAGAGGACAGTGTCCAAGATAGGGAAACAAGTGAGAACAGTATAAGCAGGACAAAGGACACATAAATGGAGAAAAATTAATACCTTAGTAAATGAACTTAAAGTTCATCATCATGATTAATGTTTTCCTTATCTTTTGAGTACCTGAATAATTATGTATTAAATCAATTAGTTGTTTTTTTTTTAATATGCTATATTAGCAGGTATTCATTAGAAGTATCCAATTATTAAGGATGTATATATTTAAAGATTAATGGTTGCACATATACATCTCTCTCCCTACAGAAAAAAAGCATCATCCTTATACTACAATAGTAAATATTGGTTTAGTGTGCTCAATTTTTTAGGCTTCTTGAGTTGGCCTAGACTCATTATTGGACTTCAACATACAGAAAAGTGTTTCTATAGCTTTTCTATAATTAGATAAGAAATTCTGCACAAACTTCAGAATACAGATTGCAGATTGCTCCTAGATTATGTGTATTAATACTCTTTTAAGCTTCCTTATTACATTATCAGTCTAATTACCAGTACCAATGTACCAGTGCATTGGTTTAATGTGACATTAAATCAGTGCAAAAATTTGTTAGTTGGGGCCTGAACCATTGTCTGTGCTCTGAGATTCCTCATGCTGTGCTACCATCTGTGGACAGCTTCAGGGAGAGGAGGATGTTGTGCTGGCTCTTAGGGCACTGTGACATGCATTAGACACACCGCTGAAGGTCAGAGAACGTGTGTGTACCAAGATGAGTCACAGCTGTCCAGAAGCTTTTGATAAACCACATAAATGTTCCTATGCCTCAGCAACTCTAACTTGGTAGAATCTGGAAGCGTGGAAGCTTCAGCTCCTAAAATTCGTGCTGGCTGTCTCCCACATGGTTTTACTAGAGCTGGACAGTGCCTCACTCCTTGGGCATAATGGGGAAATGAGCTCAATACATTTTGCTGGCTATCTACACACACAAACATTAAACTTTTGTGAATATCAAACTAGAAGAAACTGTCCCCTTGAAACCCACTTTCTGGGATTTTTTTTGTGATATAGGAAGCAGATATATTAGTATAAATTTCTGACATATGGTATGGTTTACCATACATAAAATATTTGGATATCACAGGAAGGAATCACATCAGGCCTTTGATTCTTCTAAGTGTTCAGTGAATGCATCCTAAATTGCTATAAAAGGTTTAAAATTCCTTTTGTATTCAGGAAAGAGATATGTTAGCCCCACTTATGACATTAGGACTTCTTTTAAGATCTATATCTTGGTCCCTACTATTGGACTCAGCTGAAGAATTGATAAACAGTATTAGAAAAAAAGGTTCAGTTACAGAGAGTTTAATTTGCAGAATGAATCTTTCTGGTTTGAAAGCAGAATAATTTGATTAATTCCACTATTAATACTATGCCCTTACACATACAATTTACATGCAAATATAGGTGCATTCCGCGAAATGGCAGGTACTGATAAAGATGGCAACTTTCAAACCAGCTGAGAGTTCAAGGCCAGTAATGAATCATTTCCACCATCATCCTTCATACCACTTGAAAATTATGAGGAAATTAGCCTCTCTTTGAAGCAAAAAAAAAAAGGTCACAAAAATAATCCTCCAAGATCACCAAGATTTAAATTTTTCCGATTTATTCTCTGCAAGCATCTCCTCCCATTCATATATATTAACAGGAAATAGGCATTTTTGTATTGATGGGGATCATCTTGCTTTTTTGTGATTTGGCATGGGAGAATGAATTTCTGTTTTACCTGAGGCAGAACCTGCTGCATATGTGCCCTTGTTGGTGTTCTTGTGACATTAAACTCTTGTCTTAATGCCTTGGCCATTGTTGCAGTTGGAAGGCTTAGACTGAGCTTTAAGGAGTTAACCATTTTATTGCAGTTTCATGGGAACATTTATACACATTTTCTCTCTTTCATTTTAAAGTCCTGAAATCAGACTGAAGGCAGTCAGATGAATTTACAGAGGCTGGTTTGGTGTACATCTATGCTCATGGCTCATTTTCTCCTAATTGTGGGAGAAATCCCTTTTGAGTTCACTTTGTAAGATTCACAATTCTGTCTCAATCTAAGACATAAGTAGATCAAAATGCAAATGTGCTTATTATGTTACTCTTGTCACATCCTGAATTGGTTGGAATTACTGGTACATGCCTTCAAATCAGCTTCTGTGGATCAAAAATCCAAAAACAACAACAAAAATCAACCAAACAAAAAAAAAAACAACCCAACCCACCGGCCCAAAAAAAAACCAAAAAACCCACAGCCAAGGGAAAAAAAAAACCCCACTCCATCAAAAAAAGAGCTACAGCATTGTATTTTGTGCAGTTCTTAGGAAGGAGGCAACAAAAAAGAGATATGGACATTTTTCCTTTTTCCTTCAAAACAAGATGATCTTCAAATATTTCATAGGTTATATGTATTCCTAGTTGATGTGGATATTTGCTCCTTTCCAAAGGAAAGGGGTGATACCCAGGAAAGCTGTGTTTTCATATTGTTTTCAGATTGTAAGAGGTTATTGGGCTCTTATGCCTGTAATAAAATTCAGTACATCAAGTGAATGACTTGTTGTTTAGTGAAACATGGCACAACATCAATTGAATCTACCCATTAAGTCAAGACATCAAATATACCCTTGTGGCACTGTACTAGGGATCACTGTTGAAAATGCAGAACTTGCTGGTAACAGCAACTGAACTTAAGATAAACATTGTCCTTAACTCATGCCACAGTGACATTAATGGTTCATGATATCATGCAGTGATCAAAGCCTTCTGAAAAGATATAGATGCAAAAAGACTATTTTCTTGGTGATCCATAGCCACTTTTTTATTGAAGAAAGGACACCAGATTTGAAATTGTATAGATATTTGCTTTAAAATAGCCAGAGAAATTCTGTTCTGTAAGCTCTTTTATTTTCTTTCCAAGCTTTGCACAAAACTAAGCACTGATGTCTCAATATGTGAGAGCCATCAGAGTGTTTTGTCAATTGAATATATCAAGCAAAGTAAATAAATGCATTACTACACATTGTCTCTCAAGCTGCAAGAGCTTTTCTGAACCTACGCTTATAAAAATACACTCATATATTCAGATTGTGATCATGGTCTTCACCTTGAAAGCCACATTTGAATACCTTTACACAAAGTTTTTTCTTATAATAAATATTCTTGATAGGATCAATCAAAAGCCAAAAACCCAGGGTGCAGTTCCTTTGATGTGGATGCCACTGAAGCGTCAGCTGCCCTGTAGCTCCCTTGAGGTATTTATGAGATTGCTGATGGGGTGTACTATCACCACCTTTCCTCCTCTGTAGTTTCTTCTTGTCAAGAAATGTCAGATTTGAATATGGCTTGGGATTTGAGGACTTTGCACAGACACCCTGCCTTTTTCCCCATTTACCCATCACCATCCATCTATGGTTGTGCTTATTTCTTGGGAGTGTTTTGGCAAGCTGGCAACCCAAAACAGATATCCCATCCATAACAACCTCTCTTAATATCCTCACAATCTTCTAAGCCAGATTTCACCCCACTCCAGTGTTTTACATATAAATGGAATAAATCTAACTTTGCCATGATTCCTGATTATATTTGACCCTTCTTTTGTTCAATGTGTTTTTTTAATACACACTTGTGTTTGAAAGCAGAGGCTGTAGAATTGTCACATGGTTATACCAGATTTAGTCAGAATGTTTTTGAAATGTCTGGTTTTGCTAGTTGGGTGTAAATTAATACTGTTTTGAGGCCTTCTTTGTAGCCTCCAGAAGCAATTTACTTCCCTCAGGGAATAGTACTACCATTAAATATAGCTCTGCTTCTTTACAGAACTTATAATCCTTTGGGTGAAAACATTACAAAGGGAAGGAAATATTGTCTTCTTTGTGCAGGAAAGACACTCTATTACCCCCATACACTTAGTGAATTCAAAGCTGTTTTAAGTAGGAAGTTTTATTTTTTTCATGCAAATACTTCATGGAGAGTCCAAATTTTCTATCCATTGAAATACGTGATAGACAAAATAAGGCTTACATTTATCAGAAGAAATAAGCTGCACACAGGATTCCATTGTTTAGATATATATCTGAAACTGTTTAGAAAATTTAACTATCTCATACATTTATAGAAGTGCTGAGCACCAGACTTGTCTGATGGTATCATAAGCAGAACTTTGAAAATACCTTTAATTTCTAGAAATACTCCAAATCCTTGACAGTAGTCAAATAATGTCATATTTATGTTTTCAGTGTTGGCACTCTTTATCCTATTTGAATAGCTCATTGAGAATAAATACTGCTATTTATTAGCATCATCTGAAGAGCAGTTTGCTGAGTAAGATCTTAAATCAAAATACTTGATTTTCCATTGCAAACTGAAAATGCAAATGTTTGCAGGGAAATAACCAAAGCAATCTGTAGGGAAGCACTACAGTAACATCCAGCAAATCCTGATGTTCCCTTGAGGGGCTTATGAACTGGAATAACAACTCTTGTTTTTTACGTGCAGCTGAAGAGATGTTAGCAAGGAAACCACAGAATGGAAATGTCATCACACTGCCCGTCCAGAGTCATTCCTCGGTACTGGACCCTGCAGGTTGCATACAAGCCATGGAATTGTATTCCCAGCTTTGGAGGAATTCATCTTGAGATTACACTTGTCTGCATTTTAACTATTTTCTTTAGTGTCTCCCTGTCTCCTCTCCATGTCCACACATGCACACATTGAGGTTAATAACAAATTGCTCCATCGTATTGTCACTCAAGCAAGCCATGAGTTTAAAGAATAATTTATTTACACCTGCTTCTTCTTTTCACGATTGTTGCTTCCACAAATAGGTTTTTTTTTTATTTTAACACACACGTGCTTTAATGTACTGAAGCATTTTGAAGACCAAATATGAAAATGACCTGTACACCCAAGTAATTTCATCACCATGAGAAACCACGGCAGTAGGAAAACATCATCAACCACTCCTGAGAGTTCATGTTTTTCTGAGCTTTATCTGGTTTGTGGTGAAGTCATTGCAAATATATCCATTAACACTAAGTAAACTGACACTCCAAAATATCATCTGGCAGATGCAAATATTACTTTTGGAAGGAAAAATTATATATTAGTTATATAAAATGCTTCCAATTGGCAATGGAAGAAGAAATTACAGAAGTGCAAGTGATTAACATACTGGAAGATGTCTGATTCTTTATGATATACAATAAAATCCCAGGAAAAATGAAAAGAGATTGAGAACTAATATATTTGAATGGCAAACTGAAGATATAAACTATGACACATAGCCAAGATGCAGAAGTGTTTTAAGAAGCATTATGCTTTTGAGTGTGTTTTATTAAATCCAAATCTCAAAATTCAGGCTCAAACAATAGGTGTTTTAGGAGGTGTGATTCTTCATTGACTGATAATTCACACAAAAATAGTAATTTCCAGCCTCTTCTTTAGTAAGTAGGCTTTAGCAACATCCTTTGGCATTGCTAGGAATCAGCTCAGCTGTAGCCCTCCTAAAACTCAGCCAAAAAAAACATTTGTTGCTTTTTACATTGAAAATCAGTAAGACTTTTGTACCAAAAACCACATATACATTGGAATGGATGGTAACTTTGTTTTTTTTTCCTCATTTAGAAGTCTTTTGACTTATTTTGAAAATGTTAACACAAAGGCATATAGAAATTTTAGTTGAAATATGCTAGTCATACTTTCAGTCCTGGAAAAAAAAAACTGTCTTGATGGACTCTACTTCCCATAAAATGTCTCCAACCTTCCATCTTGCTGGACGCTTGCTGAAACTACTCAAGTGAATTAACTTTCACTGTGCATTATGAGGCCTGGGCTGCTTCACTTTTCAACAAACCAGGCATATGAGGTCTCATAAGTTTGGGTTTTCATTGCATTGTTTATTTTCTGGTTTTGTCTGAAAGTCATAATTTTACACACAAAATTGTGAAAGATGAAATTCAGAAAAAAAAAACAACACATTTTCCTTAAAGTCATCGAGGAAAAATTCCAGTTGAATTTAGCATTCACATCATCATGGATCCCATTTTGGTAAAGAACTCGATGTGTGCTACTTACTCCAAGGGAAGTGAATAATATTTTTTGCTAATGGAGATAATGCATCTGTAAAATATAAAAAATGCATTCCAGTAACTTCGAGTTTTCACTTACTGCTGAAACCAGACTTGAATTTGGCCCATTATTCTTTTTAACTGAAGAGGAGAATAATGCCTTATGTTGTCATATGGCAATATATCAAAATGTTTCTAGCTATCAACACCAAAATCAGTTGCAACCTCAGGGATTTGGCCCTGTGCTTATTAAACAGTAATATCTTTGTCAACAGATGGATTTTATACTGCTGATATCCTGACAAGTCACTAGAATTAATCTGAAGATTCCCAGCCATAACACAAGCCTATTTTAACCTTGGTTATTTTTAAAAACACAGTGTAAAAAACATGACAAGCATCAATGCTTAATGCAAATGCCTAGCTATGCGTGTTACCTGGTAACCAAATGGATGGTATGTTGGGGAGGGAAGTGGCAACAGCAAGTGAACATATGCCAAAGCAGCTCCTAGCAGATATAGAGGTGGTCACCATGGAACCATGGATTTTGCCACATCAAAAGAAAATATTGTCATGACCTACACTGAATTAATGGAAGAAGAAAATGGGTTTTGCTTCTTACGCACGCCCATGGAGGCAGAGGACACTCATAGTCTGTGGCATCAGAAAACTCCTGAAAGTGTCAGTTTTGTCCAGGAGGAACAAAATTTTCCACAAACAAGGAAGAAAATATCCCACATTTGTTCAATGAAACAAGATTGGAAAAGTTAACTGCAGCGTCACAGGAGAACCAGCTCAAAGACTAAGTGTCCTGAGTGACTAGCAAGATTCCTTCTGCTCTGTTGGCCAAAACAGAGAACTGTTTCTTAGAGAGATCAGGATTTATTTTCTTACTGTAAGTTCAAAGATTTTTTTATTTCCTTTGGCCTTCCCTCAAAAATGCATTCTGCTGGAAATTCATAATCTCAAAAACACAAGGCATTTCTTTTGGTTGGGAGAGTCAATCTGAGAGCTCTGCCACAGAGGCTTTCACCAGAGGTCAGAGTATAAATCTGTAGTAAAAGCTTGAGGTATGATCATATTATCCAAATGGATTGTTTTCTGTAAAAAGAGGAAAATAAAACAATTTTTTTAAATAAAAGGTTTTCTTTAAAATTCTTTAAAAGAATTGCAAAAATAGCCTAGAAATTAAGTAGCAACTGAAAAGCAGTTTCAGATAGGAATTGAAAACCTGGAGCATCATAAAAATATTTCTGTTTAAAGAGGGATTGGTGTATCTTTTTTATTTCCCAGTTATAGCCACAGGACAGCCACAGTTTACACTGCCTTTAAAGTGTTTGGGTTTGTAAAGCAACTTTGGAATAGTTTCCAAAAATGTCTGTTTTTCTGAAGCTATTCCTGGCTGATGCCTTATGTTGCACCACTTTATACTAATGCTGGGAGTAGAAATGTCAAATACCAGACAGTCTGCCATACCTTTACAGATGTAACATACAGCTCTGGGCTCACATAGTTAATTCTTTAAGCTTGTAACAAGTAGCACACTCTGCACTTTCATAGAAGCTGCAGAATCCAGTCCATCCCTTGTTCTATCATAGATTTCAAATCATCTGAGTTACTGGGGAATGTTCTGCAAATAGCCATCTTAGTATCTGACTTCATGGATTTCATCCATGAAATATCAGACTTCAGAAAAAAGAATTAAGTCCAGCTATTAGCAGAGAAGGCACAAAATCAGATCACTAGCACAATTAGTGGTTAGTAGAAAAAGGCCAGAGCCTGGAAGAAAAAGCAGTGCCCATTCCCCAAGGAAATGCATCTTCACAATGGATGCTTTCTGCTTCTCTCATAAGACCACGGGAGCACAGTTTTTGCTTGTTCAAACCACAGAGCAGCTTACTTTGTCCAGATGTGTATCTATCTGTTCTTCAGCTACCTTTCAGATTTGTCTGTCTGTCCTGTTTATTAATTATATCCCAAATAACTAATCAAGAAGCTTTTAAGGATGTTTACATGGAAAAAATGAGGAATAAATTATTCAGTACCTGAAATCTGATTGTACACAAATTTCTGGAAAGTACTTAACTGTGTGCTTACATCCTTCCTTAAGAACGCAGCCATCATGCACCAGGGCTTGTCCATCTGGCCCTGCTGTACTGACTGGGCCACAGCCCCAACCTGGAAATGGCTTTCATTCTGTTAAGCTGTGAATTTCCAGATAGGCTCTGTAGGAAAAAGAGGCTGCAGGGTTGCAATTTGCAATAAAAAGTTTCCCCTACCCCTTCTGTGGTGCTGCTGTCCCTCCATGCTTCCTTTCCTGTCTCCCCTTATTCTAGGAGCACTTCTGTCCAGGCCACCCGGCCACTGATGTTCAAGGTCACTGATGTTCTCTTGAACACATGTGTTGCTGGTTTCATCACCAGATTTTCTTATATTTAGGCCTGATTGGCACCTAAGGCACCTAAGTGATCAACTTGGTGTCTTTTTGCACTTATTTGAAAACACTTAAGCCCTTGAAATCAAGTTTGTGTCTATATCAAGCCCTATGCTATGGGAATTGCTGTCTATACTTGGTTTTCGGAGGGAGGCCTGAACCACAGAAAAAGTCTGCTATTGGCAAAGCACATAAAAACAAACCAAGAAAAAAGAATTGGTGTTGCTTTTCAACAGACATTTGCATGACTGGCATCAGTATTTTGAGCTAGATGTGTTTGACTAATACTGTGATGTTCTACAAAGGCTTGCAATACTCCTACAAAATCTTGAAATCCTACAAAGGCTTGCAATAATAAGGGAAGAGTATTTTCAAAACCTTATGCCTCTGGAATCTGTAGGCAGAGGTCTCGACCTGGTACAGGGAGGATTTATGTGTATGCAGCACAGCAGTTTCTAAACACGTTTCCAACACTATTTCAGGAAAGTGTTACAGCCCCACCGTGGTTTATTAACTTCCTCTGTAGATTGACTGATTTTAGCGTGGGGAGTGTTTTGTCATTGCATGTTAAATGAGTGATGTTGCTTAGAATTTTTACTAATGAGGACACCAGACGTTGAACTTCCCCTGTTGCCCTTGGCTATAGGGATTTGTTTCTAGCAATGTGTCATCTTCACTTCAGTTCTCAGTTACATCGAAGGCATTACTCAAGTGACAAAAATAGAAAGATTATTGCTCATGTATGTATGCATTGGAGTTATTTGCATGAGATTGACAGGGAATGCCTGCTTGTCCTTACAAACAAGCCAAAAAAGGAAAATGCCGTATGATGTTGCAAAATGGCACGTGAATTACCTCACTTTCTCATCTCAGTCTGTCTCTCACTACAAATCATGTTATAGACACAGTGAATACTCTAAAGCTTGAAATGGATCTGCCACTTACAGCCAGAGGACTCTTTTAAGCTTGCTAATCCATTGGAAAAATAGCTCATTCCTTTGACCAGTGGACACTATCAACACTGAGATTTTATAAATGAAAACATAGATACGTACAGATAAATATACATATTCATATATATGTGGGTTTAAATTTTATGTTTACATATACATAAACACACACACACAAACACACACACATATATATATATAGTGATTTTATAGGTATCTCATGCATGCACATATATCTAGATACAGAAACCATTCTTACAAAATAATGTGTCTGTGAAGAAAAATCACTTTCCTTCAATAGATCCAATCAAGAATTATGGATTTGCCAGTAGGACAGCTAGAACCACCATATAGAGTTAAAATAATTTCATTTAAATCACTTAATTTTAATGACTTAAAGTGAATAAAAAGCAAAGGAGTAAAAAAAGCAGCAGAAATCAACAAATACTATTTTATTTTTAAAGAACCTACCAGCTAAATTAAGTTGGGACTGCCATTATTTTATATATATATATATATATATATAGTCCTGCCTTCTGGAAGGCTGAATATCTTCTGTGAGAAGTTCACCAGATACAATTTTTAATGTCTAACTATAAAGGGGAAAGAATGTAACAAATTTCAAGCATTAGTGGAGTTGGGTGCATGGCTACGTGCATGTGTAGGGGTGTGTGCCTATGAAATACACATGAGGATGAAAAGTAGGAATCAAAGAATCCGAATCATCTGGACAAAAGAAAGAGCAACTTTACCAATTATTTGTTTAATGGCAGGTCGCTATTATCAGAATTTACTGACAGTTTTTGAAGTCAGAAACTAAAGGAGTTGGTTCATTACAGACTGAAGTGAGAGCTGGAGCCTCTCTCCCTCTGTGAGCTGAATTTCAGTTGAGGTCATCAGAAACCCTAACCAGTAATGAGTGCTAATGAGGGCTTGCTGGATGTTTTTGACATCCACTTCACAGCAGTTGAGAAGGCAGAAGCTGTTAGTGCAAGAGTTACTTGCCAACTTCTCAGGCAGTTTCTGTTGTGGTTCATTTCTGAATAGCCCCAATTCTTTCCATATTATCTGTGATGTCAGCATCGAACAGAGAAAAGTCATGAACATCTGACTGCCAATAAAACCCCTCTCTTGTGCCTTTCTGTTGGCTTGTGGACAAATATAGGAGAAATAACTACCCTGCATCAGTGCCCCACTAATCATAGTTCCTAGAAGGCCATTAAGGGCAAGGAAAACTAAATGTAAGGTTGTCTTTGGGTTATCTCTGTAATTGCAACTTCTCAGGCAAAGCAATTTTAAAAGCTGAGATGTGAGACCAGTGCATAAGAACGCACACAATCATTTATAGAAATTTGTTGGTTATTTCCTCTCATGCCTTCTGGCACAGGAGACTTAGGCACATATAGTTTATTTTATCTTCTCTACAGCCCACACTTGTAAATAACAACTAAAGCAGTACTGAAGGCAAAGACTTGGCAAGCTTAAAAAATGTAGTAGATGGTCCCCAGTTATAAAAGCAAACACTAAGAAAAAGAAAGTGTTTTGGATGTATAAACCCCTCAGGTTGTACATCTCAGTTTTAACAGTATTTATCAACTGATCTGATAGATTGACTTAGAATAAATTCTGACTGCAGTATGCCCCTGAGCAGATTACAGCATCCTCCACTGCCTCTCTTTCACTCTTTACAATAGATATACTTATCTTAATGGCTTGGATATGGAGATGATTTCAAGTGTAGATTTGCATGGCAAAAGAGACTAACATATGATATAAAGACAATTAAGATATAAGGATGTTAAACTGGTACTAGCAAGCAAAGGTACAGACAGCTACATGTATTTTTCTGAAATAAAGCTGAATTTCTCTTCTCTTACTTTGGTAACTTAGCCAGAAATGCTTTGGCAATGTGGTAAGACATGAGACTTGTAATTTAGAACAGATCAATGTTCTAAATCAACAGATTTAGTACTGGACCTTGTTGCTCTCCATTTGACATTGACCACTCCAATGACTGTGCAATAGCATACGGATAGCATGTGGATAGCATGAATATTTTCCTGGTCTGCTGTTTGCAATACAGAGTTTTGATTCTTCACCTTGGACAACCTAAAGCAATTGTGCCCGCCTTGATTCATATGCCTATCTAAATCTACTGTTTCAGACTCATTTTCAGTTTGTGACAGTGTGCTCCTTGGGCCACTGGGCTTGACCCATTAGGTTGACCCAACCTGTGAAACTTGGAACTTCACAAAGTGGGACAGTGTTGCACAGCTTCACACATTGATAAGCCATCTCATATTCTTACCCTCTTAAAATCCATTTCCTTTCAATTTCCATGGCTGTCTCTGCTGGTGTTTGTTCTTATATAAGGGTCATGACTGATTAACATTAGCATCTAATATGAAAAGTACAGTTTAGCAATGTGAGGTTTTTTTACAGACAAAAGGACTTTTCTGAAGTTTTTCTAAAGGACTTCAGTGTATATTGTTTGAGAGTCATTGCAAAGTGTGGGTTAATGATTTTTCTGGCTGAAATTTATTTCTATACCCAGATCACATTTGGGAACAATGATCAGAGAAACTATGGGAGAGTTAATTATGTCCTGTCTGTCATTCATGACATATTAAATGCTTCCACTCAACATTACAGTTTTCAGATTAGATCCAGCTTCACCTACTGTGGCAATTACTGTTAATGTTTATTGCTGAGATGGGAGAGATTAAGCTTGACATTATCAAACAGCATGATATAGTTAGGTGTATTATGGGGAAGGTTTAAAGTAACACATATATCTTACTAATTTGTTGTTAAGGACCTTCTAAAATTATTTATTTTTAATCAGTTCTGTGGGTTTTTTTCCCTGAATGAACTGATAGATCAATGTTAATTGTAATCAAATGTCATGAAGTTTTATCTTACATTTATGAATCAGCATTGTCATATATTCAATGTTATTTCAATATGAATATCTGATTTATATATGAAAAAATCAATTTATTTCCATGTGATGTGACAGAAATAATTTTTAGCAAATACTGCTTCTAAAATAATCTTTCCTTGTTTTTCTTCTGTTTTTGGATAAATACTACTGGAAATTTTAGAAATGTTACAAAATATCCAGTAGCTGAAATTCATAAGCATGTTTAACTTCTGGTAGTTGTCTTATTTTTATAATGTCATGTACTTGTCTGACTTTCTTTAACTGTCTACAAGCATGAAGAAGAATATATTTTCTTTTTAATTTTAACATGTTTTCATCACGTATAGGCATGAATCATACAGAATTTTTGACGCCAGGCTAAGCTCAAAAGCCACATGGTTAACTCAGCAGTTCTGGCAACTGTTTTATTATTGTTAGTGGTGTTGTATTTTGCAAAACAATTCAAAGGCTATTGTCTTAGGATAGCCTGTTTGGAAAAATATGATTTCGAAGTTACCTACCATTAGAATCCTGAATAAATCCTTGTACAAGAGCAGTTGCCTTATGTTCAAATTCTATACCATAAAGTTCAATTAATGACAGATATGATAAATAATATTAATTTAACTGCTATAAATGATAGGAACATTTTCACAGACATTCAGTGAGAAATCATTTTGCTTCAGCAGCCCTGAAAACTTTGAACTAGACAGTCGAACTTCAGCCTATTTTGGTTTTACTGCAAAGCTGCTTTTTGGGCTGGGTGAGCATTCATTGTGTGCTGCAAAATTAGACCAGAATTTCCCCTGCAGTAAAATCGAAACATTGTTTTTAACAATATGTTTTTCACTATTCAAAAAGCAAAGTTGGCAAATCAGAGACAGCTGGTGAGCAGCACCAGCTGAGGGCTTAGAATAATCACTGGGGTTCCAGAGCCCCTGTGCATGTCCATGACCCTTGGTGGAGACAGGAGGCAGGTGGGATCTCCAGGCACTGGGAAGGAAGTTTTTTGTCACTGAATGGTTGCTCAGCTTGTGGTCAGCCTGACTTAGACATTGGATGAGATGATTGATGTAGGTCCCTTCCAACAGAAATGGTCCATTCCATTCCATTCCATTCCATTCCCTGAAGGGCTTTAAGGGATGCTGATATTCAGCCTACACATCATGGTTTAAACCAGCTCATGGTTTAATGGCAACACATGGGTAAGAATTCAAACTAGCCAGTTTACAGAGATTTGGGGGTTTGGTTTTGATGGGTATCCCACAACCCCCTTGTTGTTTTAGCCCTCTTGAGCAGATTCCACTTGATTCCACTTGACTCCAGAACCACTACAGAAAAATTAATGCTTGGAAACACAGCAGCAGTTCAGACACCCAGATTCTAGTTCTCTAGAGTGGGATCCAGCTTCACTAAAATTCGTGAGAATGGGATTTAAACCAGGATGTGATCCCTACAGCTGCTGTCTTGGGTTACCTTCCAGTTGCAGAAAATAAGCCAGCCTCTTTTATCATCCAGAAACTGCCTGTTTTACACGAATATCTATTTTAAGCGTGATATTAAAGACAAGTC
Organism: Chloebia gouldiae; assembly: GCA_003676055.1. Classification (NCBI taxonomy): domain Eukaryota; kingdom Metazoa; phylum Chordata; class Aves; order Passeriformes; family Passeridae; genus Chloebia; species Chloebia gouldiae. Next base: position 37,789,407 of record QUSF01000001.1, on the reverse strand, counting down.
TAGACAACATTAAACAAAGCTAGACCTTTACACATGACATAAAGGAAAATGGGAACAGTCTCCTAAGGCTTCAACAAAGTATTAAATGTGACATATGAAAAAAATCTGCAGTAAAATGAAATTGTGCAGTGGACTGCATTATTAATACTGTAGTTAAATGTGAACAAATAAGGCAGGGAGCTGAATGAATAAATAATAAATTTTAAAAGGTCATTTTAATAGTTCAGAACCTCTCTATGGGATAATTTGGAAAGGAGAAAATATATTTTCAAGCTGCATTGAAATAAAAACATATTTATAGCTACATAAATGATAACTTTAGGTGAAAATGTAATGCCAGAATGTAAGTTGATGGCTAAAAGTTTAGACTCAAACACTAGCAAATTAAACATGGACCTTTTAACTTTCTTTGTTAGATCAGTTAAATTCCATAAAATTTTCCATTTTTTCTTTTTTTCCAAATGAGAATTAGGGGCTTCAGTTCTGTAATTCTCAACAGAGTCTTGGTGCTTCCCAGTTCCTGACTGCACTTGATGTTTCTAGTTGCTTTTTCAGTAAGAAAATAACTTTATACTCACAAAGTTATTCTTACAAAGTACTGATAACTGAAATTTGTCTGCTGTATACTTGTCAGCAGAAAATGAAAATATAACTGAGCTGCCTTGAGAAGTTATGCCTTCAAGAATTGTAATGGCTTTCATTGGCTTAGGTGTGGTCTCAACCATATTCTTAAATCAACTGTCTCACTATTAGGTAACAACTTATGTTGTTACCTAAAGGAAAAAATATTGTTTTCCATGTTCAAGGATACCCATAAACTACTTTCCAACTAGGTTTGCCTCATGGAAATTTTACAAATACTGTAGTCCCTTTTCCTTTTGCTAGTTTTCTCCCTAGGTATTCTATGATAGGTACATTCTCCTGCTTATTGCTGTCCTGACATAAACTGTGTACAGTTCAATTGTGAAAGGCCTAAAGCTGCTACTGCTCCACAAGAACTGTAGTTCTGATTACTTTATTGACATTTCTATAAGCTTTGGTATCAAAGGACTGCATAACTGAATACAACTCAATGTGGAATTGGAAATATTTGGATATGGAACTGGAATCAGAACCTGGCCTGGTATAAATTGTTTTACAGATATAATACGGCCCCTTACGGATCTTTTTAATGGAACCTCAAACTCCTGAACATGCACATTTGTCTCAACTGGATGCACAATAGTGAATTGTAATGTTGCATTGGAAAATCCTTAAACCACTCCAGATGGCCATAAATCAGAAAAGCTGGTGTTGCCTGCTGGCACTGAACTTTGTGACAAGATTTTAACTTTTTAAATACAAGTACTAAATAGGAGTAAACTCACCCATACAATTGGTATTTTGGTAGGTTCAGAAAATCATTACTCTCTAAAAAGTACCCTTTATATTTTGGCAAGAAAATACTACAGAACTATATTATATTATATTATATTATATTATATTATATTACATTACATTACATTACATTACATTACGTATATTATTATATTATATTATATTATATTATATTATATTATATTATATTATATTATATTATATTATATTATATATATTATATTATATTATTATATTATATTATATTATATTATATTATATTATATTATATTATATTATATATATTATATTATATTATATTATATTATATTATATATATTATATTATATTATATTATATTATATTATATTATATTATATTATATTATATTATATTATATTATATTATATTATATTATATTATATTATATTTATTATATTATATTATATTTATTATATTATATTATAATTGTTGTAATGACATTTTGAACACTTTCAGGTTCTTGATTACCTAAAATAGGTGATGAAGATGAATGAGCTGACTAAACAAAAGGAAGCTTAATATAGCTCTGTGGTGAGCATCACTAGTAGTAGAAGAGGAAATGCAGAAAAATGTGTGACATTTTAATTGAATGTTAGGAAAATGTACATTCATTAAAAGGTCATTGTGCCTCTACATGCCAATTTTCTTCATAATTTGTTATAGCTTTTAAATAGTCCTCTAACAAAAGGATGTTATTGCAAAACACTGTAAGAAAAGGCACAGATTTCACAGACTTTTTGTGATTCCCACTGAAGACTACTCATCATTCTATATAAATGGGAGGGGAAGAAACAGGCTACAGAAAACATCAAACTAAGGGACAGGATGTTCTATATTCTGAAGTCCCAAAGATACTGTCCTGTATTCTGGGCAAGTTAAAGAAAACAGTGAACTTTCACTGGGCATCTGTTTTCAAGGATATTTAATATATTTTTTCATTCCAATCTTACTGACAGTGCTATTTGAAGAGATAGTACTTATAAAAACTAAACGTAAAAATAATCCAAACAAAACAGAACAAAAGGTTTTCCTCTAATTTGCTGTCACAGAGGTTGCAGTTGATTTTGAATTTCTGGCTATAGGCAGGAAGAAATAAAAACCAAAAGCAGATAATGGAGCCGGGGATGAAATAAATCCAAAAGCAGATAATGGAGCCTGGGATGACACACTGGGAGAGGGCACAGCTATTACTTAGATGGGAGTGCACAGACATTGGGTCTGATGGAGCACAGGGAGGAAGGGAGGTCTTCAGGACAGAATATCTGGTTGTGGTCAGCTCACCTGGAAGTCCTAGGTGGAAGGACTTGACTTATAAGGAGCTTTTCAGGTTTTGTTGTTGGTGGAGTGAAAGCAGAGGTAGGAGAGGCCTCTGGTCTGCAACAGTGAATAAAATAGTCAATAGCCTCTGAGGTAAAACTTTCCTTAATTGCTGTGTAGTGTGAAGAGAACAATGCGCTGCATATTGTGCACCAAATCAGTATAATCGACATGATAACATTATCAGGGATAAATGCAGCAGGAAAAGTAGGAATTTCTATGAAATTATACTTTTTGATAGTTAAAAATCTGTAGGTATTATGCCTGTATCCACAGTCTCTTTGGCATCAAACCCATACCAATTAAGATAGAGTTATTCAAACAGATCATCTGTCTTCCACTGTGTGAAATACTGTGTGAAAATGAAACAATCAAGGTAATAAGAAATTATCAAAATGTCATCCCTGAAAGAAAATGTTTTCTTATGATGATTTCCTTCTTCTGCTGATTCTGATACCTTTTTAAGGCTGACCTAGAACAGAGACTGAATGAAGCTAAAGAATAAAGTAGGCATTTATTAGGAGGCCTCAATAATCCACCTTAGGCAGTACAGGAGTCCAGCCAGGGCTACACCTCAGATGAACACAAAACAGTCACAAACTGCCCAACCAGTCAGGAGGTCTTACACTTTTGTAAGTTCTGGTCCATTTGCATATTGGAGCTAATTGTGCACTAATAGCTTTAGCCCATGACGTCCCATTCTTCTTGTTTTTCTCTCTTCAGTCCACCATTGCTCATGGTCTTGGGCCTGAGATCTGGATCATTTGTCCTTGGTCCCCAGCTAGACAAGGAATACTTTTGCTTGCCTACTCTGTGAAGAGAGCTTATTATCCGCTAATATGAAGCCCAGAAGCACACACTAAAAACAGAGCAGAATCTGAAAAATATAAAAGCTAAAACCTGAGGAATCAATTCAGTTCTGTTTATCTGAGTTTGCAAGGTTTTTTCAAACATTAATTCCACCTTGTTAAACTATGAAAACCCTTCTATATGTTTGGAAAATATGGTTCCACTAAATATTTCAGGTTTTCTAATTTTTTATTAAGATTTGAAAGTTTTGCTACCATGATATTTTATTGTGATAATGTCACGATGTCTAATTAGTCTAATTAAAAACCTTAAATCTGTTAGTCTTACTCTGCCTTCCTTTTACAACTTTATTAATTTTTTTTTTATTCACTGGGATTATTCCAATTTCCTTTGGTGTAAACCTGAACAGGATATGACCTAATGGATTGTATTTATTCCTGTTATAATTCCACCTAGTTTAGTGGCTTAGCTAAAGGGTAATTTTTTTCTTACATATAATATTTACTTTTTATAGAGAGGTGAATTTTGAAAATGTATTCCAGCTTTATTTTCATTACAGCAGACAGTAGCTGAGATTTCCCTGACATATCAGAAATTTTGAAATACCAGAAATAACAACAATTTTGCTTGTTGTTGCTTCAATGCATTTCAATTTTAAAACAGCCTTAGTGTTCTCAGAAGAAGACTTTTTTGTAATCTGATTTATAGTGATTCCAGGCACTTGGCTGAAAGCAAAAGGGGAAGGAAGAAAGGAAGCAGTCTAAAGGGCAAAATCAGCTAGGATTCAGCTCTATTTATAAACAGAAACACCATAGCATGATGCCTTCATTGGCAGTTGTCTCCATGCTGAAATGACATTATGACCAGTTACAAAATCTGAAATGAATTATAAAACAAGCAAAGGAAATTAGCTTTTACTGATCCATTCAACTAGATCAATAGCTACAGCATTTTATTCTATGGGGTGATCTAAGCTGTAACTTATTTGTGTAGAACCAGAGTTTTAATGACATTACCTAGCATTTTTAGCTAGGATGTGCCAAGATAAATTCTGCAGCATGTTACAAAATGAATAGGAGTACTAATTAAACAGACTTCCTTGGTCTTCCTTGCTTTTCATGTGCTGTGCAAAGAAAACTCTGAACAAGGGAAATACCAATTACACTATTCCAAGAAAAGGCTGTAGCTGCAACAATGTGTATTTTTAAGACGTGACATTGTTAACACCCAGTTTATCCTTAAAAAACGCCCCACCATCCATGTGGTTATCCAGGCAACAATTCAAAAGCCCAGGAAAATACTTAAAAATACAGAAATATAAAAGCTTTCAGAAGCTTCCTATGTGGTTGTCACAAAACCTTTAAAGCAACTTTCCAAAACCTAGCTAAAAACTATCAGAGTATTCTTTTCTTAGAAACTAAATGATAGTGTATACAATACAGATTTTCTAAGCCGAGAATATAATTAGTACAGTCACAAATGCATGCACTGATCATTTTTCTATTATTGCTACAATTAAAATTCTGGTTTTTAACCATTACCAAACTGCAGATAGAACAGGAAGAATTTTCAAAGCATCTTTCTAATTGGAAGAATACATTGCATTGGTATTGTCTGGGTTCTCCCTAGTGAAAAGGCAGACAGCAGTTAAAGGCAAAAAGGTAAGACTTCCACAACTCAGGGTGACACTTTCAAATTCTGTAGGTGCATATTTGTGGTTGCCATCTTTTTTTGGTTTTATGCACAGAACCAATCTATTCAGGCTATAGTATCTTGCTCTCTTTCTTTATAGTGAAGATTAAAAGCACCTAAAATCAGGAGATTAAATGTGTAAGACTCAGATATGAGTCCAGATGGGAACTGAACACTGCCTTAAGAGGACTGACAAAAGGAAAATGGAATCCTCTTCCCTGACACTTTACAGACCTTCATTTTATCCTCCATCTCCAGACTGAAGGGATTTAGTTTATTTTGTCCTTCCTTACATGAAAAATATACTGTACCTGTGACCATTTTTCTATTTTTCTCTGAAACCTGATGTTGCTCTTGTATCTTCCTGATGATGGGAGAACCAGCAGCAATGGCCATATTAAAAACTTTCTTCATACCAGAGCCATTCTGTGCACCTGATCTCACTGATATGCAACATGACACTGTGGAAAGCTTAGACTGCACTCCCATTGCTGCAGCCTTTTCTTCAGTGCTGTCCAGCTTTTGTGAGGAGCCATCATGAGGGAAGTCAGATGTAATATCTGAAAGTAGCAAGCACGTGGTTTGTTATGATCAGGTCTTCATCTGGGAAAAAAGGACTAACAAATGGGAGATGGAGAAATGAGTTTTTGCAAACTGATATGCAGTGGAACAGAATGAATTAAAAGAAAATTATGTGCAGTCAAAACCAGGTGATAGTGTCTCACCTCCATTTTGAACAGGTAAAAATTTTTCTAGATGAAGGAAAATGGTGTGGAAAAAAGGAGAAGAATGTGTCTGGACTTCCAGAAGAGGAATCATAGACCACAGGTTTTGGGTTGGGGCCATTTCTGTAAAAATGCACTTGAAAGGATGCTTTAGCTCTTAGGATAATTTTTCTGCTTTTTACCCCCGAGATTTCTCTTCAGACTTTGTGAAAGAGAGAAAAAAAAAATGTGTAAAAGAAAAGGTCGCCAAAGTAGTGACAAAGAAGACAGAGGCGATAATACAAATGTTTAGCTTAGAGGCATATCTCATATTTTCTTGTGACTGTGGTACTCTGAATGTGAGAGAATTTGAATTTTCCAGTGACAGTGATTAAGCATGCACTGCATTAGAGATCCTTACATTCAATACCAATGGAGTATGTCTAAGTTCATTCCCAGAAAACAGCCAGAGAAATGCAGATAGCTGCCTAGCTGACTGCCTCACATATTAAATATATTTGCTTTAAAAATAGTGAAACATATGCCATTCATTAACAAGTTGCTAAATAGGTTTATGCTGTATGAAAGTCACTACCAGACCACTCTCAAAGCCATGCCAGCATTTAAAATAATTTGTGGGAAATTCAGCTATCAAATAAATTTCAGTTTTCTGACGTTTATGGAAAATAATATACTTTCAGTATTTCATATTGATGGAGCAGAGACAGGATTTAATGAAATTCTTCAGATGAAGCAAATACAGCTATAACATTGGTGGGCTACTCTCCCTGTATTTTAAAGAGGCACATCCTGAAAATGGATGCTCTACCCAAGAACATAATTCTGGAAGAAACATCACATTTTCTATATATTAAGACTTGTTGTTTCTCTGCTTCCCCTGTTTATCCAACTATATGAAGGGATTTTTTTGCCCTTTTCACACCCAGCACAGCATAGAGGTTAAGCATATTTCTTCTTTATAGGATGTGGCATAATTTTCTACTTGCAGCAGAACATATAGCAACTTCTTATAGTGAGGCTGTCAATCACACAATCAGAAATGAAGCACATCAACTTTTTGGGGTGAAATAATGCTTCTGGTTGCTTGAAGTGCAGATCCCTGCACAACTCTGTACCCATCCCAGACTTTATCTCCAATTCCTTACAGTTTAATGGCCTAATTTTAAGACTGATAGCAATCTAATGGGCAGAAAAGATATTTCTCTTGTGTACTCAACTTTATGGGATGAAGTGGGCAGCTGCACAAGAGATGAAGAAGTCATTAATATATTTCTAAATAAAATTGAAATGAAAATTTTCAGTGTCAATACCTACAGTTGTCCAAAGGCTGCATGATTTCTCTCCTTTCCTACTTCTATATCCTGAAAGTTCTTTCTGGATACTTCATTCTGTGATCCCTTATACCATCTCTTCATCTATATCTGTGCATAAAAATAATTATAAAAAAGGGTAAGAAAAAGAAAGAATTGTCCAGATGGAACAGAAGCTAAACAGGAATGTCATGGGTAGTTTTATGTTAACCAGTACTGAAGCAGGGAAAGCTACAGCTGTGACAGCTCAAAGCTAAGAAGGGAGCCATTTGGAGGTACTCAACAACTGAAAAATGAGGATCTGAAGAAGCCATGGAGAGAGAGAGAGAAGTGTGAGGGTACTTGCTATTAGGAGCTGTAGCTATAGGTGTCCTGGAGACAGGGACCATCCATCAACAACTTGCTAACAGGGTAAAGGAACAAGATCTTTTTACATGCAACCTGTTCCAGAAAGCACTTTGCACTTCTCATTGCAACAGGTGACTTATGCAGTAGTAGGAATAATTTGCACCCAGTTAGAAAGTATCTAAGAACTAGAACTTTACATCCCACTGCCAAAAAAAGACTGGAACCTTTGGTAGGAGACACATCAGAGGAACTGCCAGTAACTGGGGATGGGGTATATCCCTGAGGATCATTTCTGCATTGTTTTTATATAAACCCTTCAGTTGCTGGGTACTAAACACTTCTCTCAAATGGACATCTCTTCAGGGCAGGAAAGTGTTCAACTGAAATGGCCAAATATGTCAAAACACGTTTATTATCCTGTAATGAATGGTATAGGTGCAGTAGACCAAAGAGAAGAAAAGAATTACACAGCAAAATAGGCACTTACTGTACTGTGAGCAGCTGTATAGTTAGGAAGCTTATATAAATTATAGTGTATTGGATTTCAGACAAGGTCACCAGATTTACCCAGCACAAGACTGATGAATTCAGAAGGAAATGAGAAATATTGCTGCAGTACAAAAAGAACTTCAATCCAGCCTGGACAGTCCTTCCCTTTGTGTACTGCTGATTGTGTTACTAGTTTAGTCAGGAAATTTCAAAGTAGCTAGTAGGTGCCACACTTCCATTGAAAGTGCCTCCCTTTTACAATACAAACCTTAACAACAACAGAGGCTTTATTTAACAAAACCCCCTTTTTACTATTTTTTTAATCTCTCTGGTTTCTGGTTGCATCATCTTGATTTGATTGTATTAGAGCATCTGCTTTCAGTCTTGTTTTCTTAGTCCAGGAAAGGAAAAGCACTAAAATCACACAAATGGAAACTGCAGGTAGTTTTCCAAACTTAATTCTTTTGTGTTTGGCCTGAACAGATATAACAAAAACCTTACAAGAAACAATGGGCTGGACAGAACTTTCTTGTGTGATTCACAAGGCTTCATTTGGAGTTATGAAAAACTAAAGAAAGGGCTCTGATCAGTCATTTCCATTTTTCCTTTTTTTATTTTTCAATATCTATTAACAATAAAGGTACTGAGTTTCACAGCCTGAAGAATCAAATAACTTAAATAAGATCAACAAAGTAACTAAGAGAACTGTGAAAACTGTACAAAACATGAAAGAAAAAGAAAAAGAAAGGACAAGAAAGCAATAGAGAAATTAGAGAAATGCTTCATATATCTCATTATGTTTCTGTGTTTATAATGGACAGTTCAGAGCTAGGACAATCTAAACAAATGGAGTATCTTAAGCAAAAGGGTAGCTGTCAAACCCATTGTTGAGTTTGTGTGTTTCCAACTCATTTATGCATGTTGCTTTACCGATGATAATAGATAGCATCAATGTTCACAAACAAAATATATAGGTGCCTACTTTTTTTTACAGAAGATCTATGTGCATACTGGGAATTTTTCAGATATTCTGAACACTTTTATGTGATTTCTGAGCTCTATCCAAGCCCTGAGATCCAAAGGGAAATTATTTAGATATCAGGAGTCTTCTCCACCAGGGAAGCAGCTCAGTACATGTGTGTTGCATGATCAAGAGGCCCTGAACAGGAGATGCCATTCCTCTGAATCTCAAAGCCAGCTCTCCCCTTTATCTTAGCCTGTGAAGCACCCTGGTCAGAGACACAGCTGTGCACAGAACCAAAAGCAAACAGTAATTGCTGGTTTTGATACACTAGGAAGTGACAGAAGGTTGCAGGGCCTGTCAACTTTCTTTGGTGAGCCAGCAAGCACTGTGGTGTTCGACAGCCCTGCTTGCTGCTTAAAGCTGAGAGCAAATCCCAAGGTGCTGCAGAGGCTGCCTGGCTGTGCTGTTGAGTGGCACCTCCTGCGATGGCAGTGGGCACTCAGCGGAGGAAATGCTCTGCGCCCCGCCACATCTTCCCCCAGAGAGCAAGTCGTAGAGCCTCATGTAAATAATGCATTTGGAGATTACTTTTATAGCAGGAATCTGTACTGATCAAATTAAATTTTTGCTTCATGAAATATTAATTCACAGAGGGATTCCATTTTTTTCTCAAAACTTTCAGTCAACATACTGCATATTCCTCAAAGGTGACCTTACAGAAATATTTTGGTACTCTGTTGTAAATGACCTAACCTGCTTCTTCTTGGTCACTTTAATGAAACTTAATGAGAATATCTCTTCCCCTATACCTGGTCACACAAATCTGTCTATTGGGATATATTATATACCTTATTTTGGCATGCAGTATTTACATGGAAAGAAGGAGGTTCTTGCCTTTTTATCTGCTCCACTAAATCACAAAACCACTAATGAACTGCAAAAGGTTAATGAAGTCCAGACTTGTCTGTCAGGCTCCAAAATGGGAAAAATGTCAATTGCTGTTACTTAAAAATGTCATTAGCACATCTGTTTAATTATGAATGAGAGACATGGTTACCACAGAGACTCTTGTGCCATGTGAGCAAAGGAAAATTTTTTAGAAGTGAGGCTGGAAGTCCCTGACTTACACCCTGCCAACGCTTGCTGTCCCAGCTCTGTGCATGCATGCAAACACATATATGTACATTATGGTCATTACTGGTGAGTCTGAGTTAGGGAGATATTTGTGAGAGTAAAGGAAAAAATATGTTTGGAAAAGGAATGTTCAAAGCTTGTGGCTGGAAAGGGCAGTCCCTCACAATTTTGTATCCCCTCTCAGAATAGAATGTGGGAATCATCAGACGAAAGAGAAAAATACCTACCTTCTTGATCCATCTAATGTTCTTTCGGATTTATCCACCTCAATACACGTGGGTGGCCAGTACTGTTTCCATGCAAGACTGCTCATTGTGCATGACAGCATTAGGGTTGCAGCTGGTGATGGGTGATCTGCCAGGGCTTGTATGTCTTACATTTGCCCAAAGCAGGAGGGCTACATTTCTGGCTGACATGACATCTTGCCAGCAGATAGGTTTTGATTGTAAAAGTTATCTTCCTTACCATAGGAAAAGCAATGATTTCAGATAACAAGATAAAACCACAGAACAGTGTGTTACCCTTGCTTTGGAAAGCAATCTACTTATTCAATATTTTTGGGCTTCAGAAATCTTCAATATTTCTTAAAGATAATACTTCACTATTTTTCAGCTTTTCACTATTCTGTTCTGTGCTGTTCTCCTCACTGTACCAAAAGGAATCGTAGAATAGAGTTGAAAGGGACCCATAAGTATCACCAAAATCCAGCTCCTGACCCTGCACCGGACAGCCCCAAAAGCACATCATGTGCCTGAGAGCATTGTCCAAATACTTATCAAACTCTGTCAATCTTGGTGCTGTGACCATTTCCCTGGGGAGCCTGTTCTAATCCCCAAACATCTTCTGATTGAAGAACCTTTCTTTTCCTAATATCCAACCTAAACCTCCCCTGACAAAACTTCAGGGTATTCCCATGGTCCTGTCCCTGGTCACCACAGAGAAGAGGTCAGTGCCTGCCCCTCCTCTTTCCCTCACAAGGGAGTTGTAGACTGCAATGAGGTCTCCACTCAGTTTCTTCATTTCCAGGCTGAAAAAGCCAAGTGACCAAATCTGTCCTCATACAGCCTCTCCTCAGGACCCTTCACTATCTTTGTAGTATGAATTTCTTGAAAAATTTCTAGCAAAAGAAGAAGTCTCTCCTGTACTTAGGCAAATTCTGAAGACTTTAAATGTGTCTAAATTAAAGTACAAATATATATGTGAGAAGTCTATAGAAGTCTTTCTTGAAATGCCAGATCCAAATCTGGACTCTGACTTCTGTCCTAGCTCCAGATGGTGTTTCCCAGTATAACTCTGTTTTCAGTTGCTTTTACTTTTGTCAAACTTGAATGAATCTGAAAACATAAATCACGTAACCCATGTGCTATTCAACAGTACCATAATGATGACAGAATTTTTTTGGGTTGTGACATCCGTGTAGAATCATGTCTGCTGCTTGGTGCTGTGGTTGCTGTCAGCTCTGTGAGTCACTCTGACGCTGCAGGCGGTACAGGGGAGCCCCCTCACCGAAGCTGACTTTTGTACTATAGTTTACACACATTCCAAATGTATTTTCTGTAACTGGCAGCAGGTGCAGCCCTGCTGCAAAGATAGTCAATCTGCAGCTCTTGTATGGTGCAGCTTGGAAACTGTTCTGATGCAACTCTGGCACCACAGTGCTGCTGCTCGGCTGGGCTTGTGCAAGGATAATGCCCTGCTCCGAGCCTTGCCTGCAGGAACAGCACACGGGCCTGGCTGCAAGGGGGATTTAACCCCTCATCACCATCCCTCACCAGGGCATCCTCTGCCCCTGGGGTAGCTCCAGTCCAGAAGTAGCCCAAAAAAGAGTGCCACGTGCCATGTTGTGTTAGGACAGTTGGTTGTAGCTATAAAACCAATTATATATAACCAGCTATAGGTTAGGGAGAGTAATGTACCCAGAGAGTTATAATTTTCACTCAAGAAAGATAATTTTTCATTTAAGATTTTTACTTTCTGGAATCATCTACAGTAATTTTTTTTACAGACCAAGTACTGAAACAGCTCAAAAGGCAGTCTTCTTATGGAGGAGGAAGGGCTTTCTTCCAAAGGTTATTTCCTTTTAGACCACTGAAGAATGGTCACAGAAATCTACTATTTCTCTGTCTAACCTGTCTGTTTAGAAAACCTGGGTGACATTAGTGTCAGGCTATTCTTCAGTGACAGCTGGCTTGCATAATCACCATGTCATATTACCTGGCTCATTTTCTGTTGGTGACTGAAAACCCTGGAGAGGGTAATTGGAGTTGACCATTGGAACATTTTCATTGTATCTGAAGAGAGCTGTTACAGTTTTGCTATTGAATATACTTGTCTCATCTCACTGGGCATGATACAAAAAATCATACTGGCCTGAAGTTTTTTTCTGTTCCAAGTGCTAGCTTTTCCCCTTTTTGATTATGTTTTTTGATGGACAAATTTAATGGAATGTGATACCACAGTGTAGTATAGCATCATGTTGTTTAAATGGCCTCTGGCTCCCAGCTCTTCCCACCCAACATCTCTTTATCTTTTATTGGTAAATGACACACTCATGAAAAATCAGTATTTTTATCTCTGAAGCAAATTTAATGATGTGTCTACAAGTGGATTTTGTTCTCAAGCAGAATAATATAATCTTTGAGGCCCTAGATTTTCATGACTTTAAAAAATTTTTGTCAAAATGGGTTTGCAGTCTGAAAGATCAATACTGGGAGCAGATAAGTGTCTTAGGCAAAGTTGGGAAGACCACCAGTTGCATGAATACCAGATTTCAGTGAAAAGAACATGGGTAATAAGCACTAGATGCTCTTTCCTCCCCCTCAGTAATAAAGAATTTTGTACTGCTTAATAGCAAATCTCACACACTTGCAAAACAAACACCATATACCTTGATTCAGTGATGAATAAAATTAATTGTAGGCCATTAGTTAAAAGCACTAATTCAGGCTTTTAGTGTTCTAGTTTTTTGGTTTTTTTAATCTCTTGTTTTCTCTAGAAAAATTCATTTGAATGGACAGAAATAATGACTTGCACATTGAGGACAGAAATAATGACTTACGTTATTCTCATTGTTCTGTTTGTTCTCACTTGTATTTTCTGAGAAATCTACATCACACACTAATGACAGCAGCTCCTTTTGAGAAACAGACCTTTTGAGAATTCATAGTTAAAGCATACAAAGGAACAGTGTGTTGAGAATTCTCTTTCCATCTTCAGTTTTGCTATATTTATCTTCTCAAATCCTTTGTATATCAATGAAGTAGAAGTAAAAAAATTAGAAAAAATAGGTCTTTCACCTTATCAACTCAACTGGTATATGATAACATGCATAGGTTGGGTGTGAGTCCATTTCTTTCTTTCAGTGCTCCTGTTTGGGGAAGAAAATGTTCCTTCTTTGGGTAATAACTATTTTGAGCTCTGGCACAGAACTCAGATTCTTAAGAGATCATTTATATTACAAAGGCTCACTCTGTACTTCCTCAGTGCTTAGAGGCACATTTCAGCTTCCAAACCAAAATCTTTTTATGGTTTTTAAAACAAATTAGGGGTTTTACTTAGGGTTTTTAAAAAGAAGAAAAAATCATTTCTGAAAGCCAAATTAATATACTAGTCTTCCTAAAACAGAGAGAAAGTTGGTCCATTCTTCTCTACTTTTCCAACAGTTCTCTGAAATATATTTGACCCTCACACAATGTCTCTGTAAAAGGGATTGTATTTCTTAAAGCCAAACGGGAAAATGATTCATAACATCCTATTCAAGATGACAACTGGACTGATGGTCTAGCTAACTACATATCTATTTCCAAATGTACTAAATTTAAATGGATGTAATCACAGTTTTTAGTACATATGTGACATTGCATGACAGCCAGACAGATTAGATACATTCTTGCCATAGAAGAGTCTAGTGCATAAGGCAGTGTTTATTCACACAGATTAGACCACCCCATTCAGCCTTTTTGCATAGATATTCAGCTCACTTGTAGGCTAAGGACCGTTTTCAGTAAGGCTGATGAAAAATTCACTTGAAAAATAAAGTTGCAACAAGGTAAATATCCTGCCAGGTTATGAAAGGGATTTCTATTCTAATGTCTGAAAGCAGCATTTTGGTCTTTGGTATTGATTTGGTAAATTTTCAAGTATTCTATTTGACCTTTCATAAAAGATGTATTGCTCTGTTTGAGCTGGTATGTTATCAAGGTGGAAAACTGTTTGTCCTTCTTAAATAACCAAAGGAAAGAATGAACCTCCTGTACTGCAGATAAATATAGTTCAATGAGACAAGAATAGGAGGAAGAGAATCTGTTTGAAAGTATTTTAAGACATCCTTTCTTTTCCATTATTAGTGCTTGATTCCTGCCATTTTTCTTGACTTAAATAATTAATTTACATCCAGTTTGGTGCTTTGAGTCATGTTTATAAACTTTAGGCTTCATGCTGTTTTGTGCTTTCAGTTTTTGAGAAAGGCACTTGGGTCTGTCAGTCCTGGATGAGCTGTGTGAGATATGTTTGCCGTGGGCAACTGCCCTTGACAGAGCAAGCCCAGATTCTCTGCAAGATGCGACTGCAGGTAGAAGAAGGGCAAAATAAAAACAGAAGAAAGAAATGAGAATAAACCACCCAGAAGCTATTTAATATTATCCTGAGGAAAGGTGATTAGGGAGGAAGCTGAGATGCTACAGGAGCTCTTTCAGGAGAATCAGATCAATAGGAGTGATGGATAACTTGTTTCCAAATTATATTTAGGGAAAGAGAAATTGTAGAGATGAATTTAGAAAAAAAATTTAGCAAATTTAGCCCTTCTAATGGAGTTCAACAATCACTTCACAGGTTTGATTTTGCCCCCCTTTATTCTGGTTAATAGTTTCTTACTCCTTCCATGAGGGTCAGCATGACTGAATCTTTGTGTGGACCTGGATGGCCCAAGCATGGGAAATTTCAATAATTTTTTTATTTGTGCATGGAAATACAGAATCATTTTACCAACCAGGAGATAGCTACTAGTAGAAATATCCTGATGTCATGCAACAAATTTAAAACAATGAATATCTTTTCTCTTGCATTGGCATACACTTGTGGTCATTTCTCAGAAGAGTTTTAAATAATGTAAAAACCTGTGTGTTCTTCTGGGAAAATCCTTCCTCCTGTTTTAATTTTCTACACCTATTGTCTAAGTAACTTCTGCCTACTGTTGCCCTGCATCTAAAAGGCTCTATGTGTGCAAGCCAGGTAGCTACTGAGGCAAACCAGCACATGAGACACACCAGCAGATCCCACTAGAAAAGGCTCTGTACTTCCAGCTGAACCAGGCTTAAAGAGGTGTGAGTTATGTTTCTAATTTTATTACTTTATTGACTTCCACTTGGGAGCTGTCAGTCAGAGCCACACAGCCTCAGAGACAGCAGAGGCTTCATGTTGATGTGAGAACCTGCTCAAAGCATCTGCCCAAGGAGATGGAAAACTGAAATGCTGTCAGGTAAAGAAATGTACTGCTGGTATGCACGAGGCATTGTAAAACCTGTGCCTTAGAAATTTGTTACTGATATAGAAATTTGTTACTGGTTTAGCCCAACTTGCAAGCAAGTACCATGCTGCCACACACACACTTTCCCCTGGTGGGACTGGGAGAGCATCACAGAATCATGGATTCATGGAATGTTAAGGGATTGGATTAGACCTTAAAGATTACCTAGTCCCAAATCCTTGCAGAGGGCAGGGACGTCTCCAAATAGACCAAGCTGCTCAAGGTCCTATCCAGCCTGACTTTGCACACTGCCAGTGTTGGGGCATCCACACCTCCCTGAGCAACCTGCTCCTGTATATCACCATCCTCACAGTAAAAAATTTCTTCCTAATACCCAAATGGAATTTGATAAGTAAAAGTGGGAAAAGTCATGGTTGATACAAAGGTGCTATACTAGTTGAAATAAAGTAAAAATAATAATAAAGTGAAAATAATAACAATAATAAATAAAATGAAAAATATGAAGGGGGGGAAAAAATCTCAGAAAGACCAGTAATACATGATACAATTGCTGCATCAGCTGCTGACTGGTATCCAGCCTGTGCCTGAGCAGCAATCTGCAGCCCCCAGTATATACACTGAGCATGACATCCAATGGTATGGAACATCCCTTTGGCTAGTTCAGCCTGGATTTCCTGGCTGTACTCCCTCTCAGATTCTTGTGCACCTGCTCACTGGCAGAGTATGGGAAACTTGAAAGTCCTTGGCTACTGAGCAACAACTAAAACATCAGTGCATTGTCAATGTTATTCTCTTACTAAATACAAAACACAGCACTCTACAAACTGCTAAAAATAAAATGGACTCTATCCTAGTGGACACCAGAACAGTAGAAACACAAGTAAAGAAACCTTTGTGTAAGACATAGATGCAGCTGTAAACGTGTCACTGCTACACCATCTGCACATCACTCATAAGTGTTTACCTTGGGAGAAGTTTGGAAATAAAACTCTTCATACAAATAATAAATAAAAGGCCTTTATTTTTTTTTGTTACTTCTCTCATTTCTTGGGACCTCCAAAGTTCTACTAATATTACATTCCAGGGGCAAAAGGTATTCTAGGGAAGGTTTTCCCTTCTAATACAGCAAATTTTTTGCAAAGAAAATGCTCCCATTTTTTGTAAGGATTTTGCTATATGAGGGGTTTCCTTCCACTGTTTATTGACAGGTAGCCTGAATCACTTATGTCTCAGTTTTGGATCATTTTATGAAATTCATTAAATTTAAAAGGTCATCTGAATCACAAGGCTGTAATCTAGAATTTCAGATGTGCAAATTCTAAAAATGTTTTAGAAATATGTTTGGTGGTTTCATTTTTGAGATTATTTTTTTGTTGCTTGCTTGCACACTCAGCTTTTCAGCACAGATGCAAGTTTTGCAAATGTCTCTATGCCTCTATGGTATTTTGGAAGGTATTAAACACTGGCCAATTCAAGTCCAGTTTTTAAGATTACAGAGCTCTTTAGCTCACAGTGCATAGCTGTTCACTACGGAAACTTATTTCAAAAGGAAAAGGAAAACACCACAGGGGAAAAAATGTTTTCCTGTAGCAAGTGTGCTCCAAACCCAGTGGGTGTTACTGTAAAATACCTGGATCTCATCTGAGTATTGATATCAGGCCAAGATGAGTATTTGGGACTGTGATCTAAAGCAACATGACACTTCACACTATTTCTCAAAGACCAGTGCCTACGTATTTTCTTTGAAACCCACCAACATCCACTTTGTTCTGCTGTTTGGATGGTCCATCTGTGATTCCAGCTCATGCACTGGTAACAGAGAAAATGTAACTGCACAACCTGCGCAGCAGGGAAACACAAACTCTTCTGCATCACCTACACAAATAAAATGTAGCACGTCCTATCTCAAGTTAGATACATCCTTGAAACTTCAAGGTCAGTAGCAATTTCGTTGTGCTTCATGTAGGATCAGTGGAGAGGAACAATCATTGCAGGAGGTCACTCTGGTCTTCACATCTGAATGCTTTGCAGAAATACTTACCTCTCTTGCTTGCCAGGCTCTCCATTGCCATAACTTAGGTACTCCTTCCAAGAGATGTTGCTTAAAGTATTCGGAGGCAAACCTGATTACAAAACTGAAGCATTGCTCTGAGTAGGAATATCAGTAAAAGTTTTCTAAGTATTCATTATATTTTCTGTGGCTGAAGCCTGATATTTATTTCTAAATAAGTGGAAAGAATTGAAATTACTACCCCTGTATTTCCAGTAGGTGTTGTTCTCTTCTCTTAAAAAGACTTTTCACACTGCTCTGTTTCTGAATTCCCTGGAAATGATCGTTTGGGTTACTTCAACTGAGGAAAGAGAAGAATAGGGTGCTAAAATAACACATTTAAATGTAGATATACTAGATACCTGCTTCCCTCAAATGGGAATTATATATTCCCTCAATTATAGCTATATGAGAACATGCAGGCCACATCTGTTTCTCTTTACATCAGTTTTATACTATAGATCATTTGATTAAGTGGGATTTTCTGGAAAGACCTGTTCTTGAATGATTAAGAAGAAGGTATTAATGGTTTCTTTGGTACATTGCTATGTGTTTTTCATGGTGCACATGCTAAGGGGTTGCTGAATCTGTCAAAGTGGCAGAGATAGGATGCCACATCTCCATGCAACCAGCAACAGGGCTGAGCACATATTCCCAGTAGGCACACACAGAGCACAAGTACATATTACACATATGCATATATACACAGCCACAGAGAGAATAAAGACAGAATTGTGGCTGTGCTTCACATATGAGGCTCTGTCCAGCCCTGTGTGCCAGGGATGGGTGGCAGAGCAGTGTGTGAGAGGCAGGAACTGCAGCAAAGGTGGCTGAAGAAGGAGTTTCAAGGATCAGTGTGGTGAGCCTTCAGGACTGATAGCCCATCTTCATCTATGTTGTCATCCATTTTCTTTAAGTTATCAGCTGCTGGCCTTTTAGCTTCCATTTATCCAGTCATCACTCTGACAGGAATTTCAATATATGAAAAGTTGCATGCACCACATTAGATAAGAACTGATAAATGGTTTGGGAAGCTGTTGACTGAAAAAGAATCTGATTAGCCTGTACCTGCCCTCTAATTATTCATTGCTCATATATGATCCAACAACTGAAAATTTGGTGTAGATAACTATTTTAAGAAAACAAACTTCAGGCTGTTAATCATGATTACTAACAACAAGAAGTTATTCTATCATTCAGCTTTTGTTGAAGCAAAAGTAATTTGTTTTGTAACAAGTTTTTAACAGTTTTCTGTAACAATACCTACTGTTTCAGGTGCTGAAGCTCTGCCCACATCAAAGCATTGTCTTTTCTTTCAGTTCTGGTGTATGAGAAAAGGAAATCTGCTTTCCATCATTGCCAGATTAATACTTTAAGTCATAACTCCAGTGATAAGGCAATATCAAGTGACTTTTTAAGTGACTAATGACAAAGCAGAAGTGCTTTGATTAAATCCAGCTTTGATTAAGCACTTGAATAGTTGCTATGATCAATTTATGAATAATCCAGGGATCAAAGAGATTCATGAATATGCTTGGTCTAACCCTTCAAAGTAACAAATATATCAGTATAAAGCAGGATCAGGAATAATTTGTGAACAGAGAAGTGTTAAATCTGTCAGTTAACTGGTCATAGTGAGTAACGTGACCAGCTCCGATAGCAGAGAAGAGACAGAGCACTTTCAAAATAGATAAATCCTCTCTTTTTTTTTTCTGTCAGGATCTGAGAGAAATCTCAGACTGCTGCATTAAATAGCAGAGTTGAAAAACCCCATGAAGAATATACCATTAGTACTGCAACACTGGCAGCCTATGAAATTACTGAGCAAAGGTCACAAGGATTCAGCTCCAGTACAGAGCGGCCAGGGAACTCTTCCTGAGCAGACCCATGATGGCATTGACAAGCCTTGGGTCTGCCTCTGAGCCTGGGGGAGCACAACCTGAGGCTTTTGAAGTTTTCCCTGGGTTCACCTGGGCTTCATTCAGCCCTCCTCAGTGTAGTCTTTCTTCTTCATGCTCTTCCTCCAGCAACAGCTGTATTTCAGGAGTAATGACTAAGAATGAAACTGATATGTAAGGACCGAATTTCCTTCCATAAAACCCCCAGACATATCCATTGCTGTGTGACAGTACAGGACAGAGATGCAGTAGACCATGGACAGAGCAGAGACAAAGGAGGGCAGACAAAGGCAGAAGAATTGAGGAATTTCTAACTTCAGAGTTAATTTTCAAATGGCTCAGTGCATCTGAACTACCCACAAACAACATTGCCAATTCTTTTTCTTTTTTTTTTTTTTGGTAAAATATTCCATTCTTACTCTAAATGGAAACATAAAATCAAATAAAGAATGAAAAATGAATTACCAGGTAATCCCCAAAAAATAACAACAATCATAGCTCAAATCCTCTCTGAAAGCAACTTTTACCCCAGAAAGGGAGGAGGGCCAGAGACATTACAAAGGCCACTAGGACATAGTTTCTGGCATATGCAAGCATGCAAATAACAGCTCATGAGGTTTGAAATTGCCAGCAGGTATCTCTGGATGATATCAGACACGATTGAATGCATAATACTTCCGGATGAAAGCATATAACTACAGAATATGTTCCAAGATAGATCCCTGGCAGGACTTTGAAATTACTTACCACTAGGAATGTTGTAAGTATTTAGTTGCTGAAACAAAAGCCTCAGCTCAGATGTCTAAAATGCTTTTGAGAAGTGCAACCCTATGAGGTTAGGAAGCAAAAGTAAATCACTGGT
This sequence comes from Chloebia gouldiae, assembly GCA_003676055.1. NCBI lineage: Eukaryota > Metazoa > Chordata > Aves > Passeriformes > Passeridae > Chloebia > Chloebia gouldiae. The sequence goes on along the minus strand of QUSF01000001.1, from coordinate 37,768,925 downwards.
CAGCAGATATAAACAGGTCACTTTGGACTGTGCCAGGACAATTTTACTGTTCCATTGCAAACCTGGGAGGAGCTCTTGCTTTTATTGTAGCTTTTGCCTTTTCAAGCTCTATGTTCAAAGTTTGCAGTCATAGTTTTGTCAGAGCCAAAAAGCCTTCTGGATAAAATATATAGGCATAATTCTGACTTCCAGAAATTGTGTTTCAAATTCAGTTTCTAGTTTATTATTGTAAAAATTTTTGAATCTCTGAACAGTTATTTAGTCACACCTTCTAACCAAGGCTAATTGAACCCTGACAAAGTTCTTCATTAAAGGGGAGGATAAATGGTTCCTTAACCTCCTGTTTGTCTCCACTGATACAGACAACCTGCTTTTCACTAGGCTTTTTACAGATTCCCACTGAGATTTTGGCTACTATTATATCTCTTCTCCCAGTGAAATTTGCCCTACATTTGGGCCATGTATTTACAGTTGCATTTTGCTTACTGGGAGTCATTTCCCCTCAGTCAAAATGTGTGACACTGCTGAACATGAAGTATTACTGATTTTTTACTACTTTTTAGCCATCCTCATTAAATGCAGAACACAGGAGCTAGTAGAATGCATGCATTTATTCCTTAAAAAAAATAGGATTTCTTTGATTCATGGGTATGTTGAAAGCTCAGAGGAGAGTGAGACGGTCATAGTGAGTAACATGATGGTTAAGTGGTTAAGAGCCTGCATACGTTTCTTGATGTGACATCCCAGCCCCTACAGGATGGGAGACCAGCAGGGGAGCAGTGTAGAGTGGGAAGCTCCTTCTGCAGGAAAAGCTCCTGGAATGAGGTCTAAGAATTGTCCCAGAGTTACATTTCTGCACCAATATTTCCACCATATTGTGGTGGTTCTGCAGCTCCTCTTCTGCCCCTCTCATTCACATGGTTCTGGTAGCTGCAGTCCTGCCTGCAAACACAACCTGGTCTGCACAAGAGAGGAAATCAATGCTACTGGGATATGGTGCAATGTGGGATTGTAGTGCTTGTTGGCTTTACATCAGTAAAAGAATAGCCTTGGCTTACAATTCAAAACCTGAGAGCAGTTACAACCTGTTTTGCTAGTCAGAAAACTAGAAGGAAAAAGTAAACAAAAAATATATCCCAGCCTTCAGTAGCTGGTGCATGATATTTTTTCCAGATTAGAGGGACCTCAGAAGTCTCTCACAATTAAAAAACTTGATCTGAGTGTGATATTTCTACTTTCATTTGCTTGCTCTGGGACCTTCCATACCATTCAACTTTAAAACTGTGCCTTCTTTCTCCCTTTCTAATTAACCCCCTACTGAACACCAAGTGGAGCCTGAGGAACACCAGAACACAGCTATTTTTGTGTTCATAAAGACATAAGGAGGGCAGAATTAAAACATGCTGACATATGCACATCACAGCAACTGCTTTCTCTGCATGATCCCAAGGTTTGTGATAGCAATTTTTGACCTTCAAAGATTTAGACATTTTTATAATATTAAAAGTTTTTCTCACCCAGTGAAGAATCTGCAGTAGGAAAGGTTTATTGGAGGGCCAACATACTTTCTGTGAGTTTGCCTTATGGTATGTTGCTTATGTGGTGTGTCAGGCCAGCTTGAGTCAGTTATCCATGTTTACCATTATGTAACTTTCACGTTCTATCTCTCTTTGAAGACAGAAATCTTAGAAATACACCTGCTTTGTTCAATTAAAAAATTGGTTTGTATGACATGACTTTAAAAACATACCTTAAAATGAGATGCAGATATCGTAACTTTTAATAAGAGTTGCAAAAACTGTCAGAAGCTCTGAACAGGATGTCCTGCGGTCTATTTCAGCCTCTGTGCCAGTTGCTTTTGCAGCTCTTTGGTGACACTACCACCCACAGTTTCCAATTCGAAAGGTTGTTTCTGAAGTTACAAACTTGTATCAAACAATAAATAGCAATGCCTTCTTCAGAGCAAAACTCAAGTGAATCTCCATTCACCAACAGATTCTCCTTCCTTTTCAAATTTACAGCAAATTTCACTTGATTTTTGCCTCTTCCCTTCTGCTTATATAACCAGGATGATAACTCGATTGCAGATGGTTTTTGACATCTGCTGATCAAGTCTCATTTTTCTTCTCTGCCTCTGTTTTGCAATATTTTGATCAGTGTAACCAACCAACTAAATAGTGAAACAGGAGGGAGGGCTATTCAGGAAAAGAACAGAGCTCAGAAATTTTGGCTTAGCAGGGCTCACAGTAACAAGACTTAATACCAAATACAAATGAATGTCATGAGATTAAATTACATTATATTTTGCTTAGGTATTTCTGGAGATATTTCCTTGCTGATCCTATTTTACTTACTGTCTGAGGATGCTGCTGTCTGAAACTAGATAAATATGTTATCCAATCCATCTTTCTTCCTTATTAATCTCCATAAACAAGCTGGAGTCAAAGCAGGCTCTAGTTGCTCCTAACTGTGCAATCCTGCCACACTTGTCTTACCTTCAGTTCTAACATCCACTATATTGCAGATGTGTGAGAAGAGATAGAAGAATTTTTGAAAAAGTGAGATTAGAAATTAGATTTGAAATTTTAATAAATCCAGTTTGAATATAAAGCTAACCTTGCAGAAAATACATATTTCTGCAACAAACAAGCAACAAGCAAAAAAAGGGTCAGAAATGCCTTACATTTGGAAAGAAAATGGAAACTATTGATCTGTTAATAGTATTTTTGCCTTAGGAATGCTTTGACCATAGAGTGCAATTACATACCTAGTATTTCAATTCAGTATCTTCTTCACTAATATGAATGCATGTAAATGAAATGAAAGAGCAACAGTAACAAATACAATATTTGTACTTCACAATGTCTGAGTGCTATATTTGCTATAGCACCACAGACACACCACCTCTGAGTAAGTGAAACCATGACTTAGTGTGTGGCATCTTAAATGAAAGATAGCAATAGCCAAAATAAAGACATCCAAAACCCACTGTGCAGTGCATACCCGTAGCAGCATGACTCCTATGTTTTATACCTAGAATGTCCTGTCTGCTTTGCTGAAATGGACTGATGTTCCTTGTTAATGTGGAAGCTAGTTAGCCACATGTAAAACATCTGTTTTATCTGACAAAATATAAAACAAAATATGTGGGCTAGTTTTGTAAATTACAAAATAAAACCAAAAAGACACCATGAGAAAATCGTAATTGCCTAACAGATTACTTGAAAGATGGAGACATCTGTAACATGCAGTACCTTCTGTGGTCAGAGGTTTGAAAATATGCAGTTAGAATGATATAAGCAAAAAGGAAAGTGGAGATAGATTCAGATGTATCTAAACTGGCCTAATTGATTTAACAGAAATGTAGTTGATTCATTAGTACCTTGAACTTTTTCCTTATGTAGCCCTCTATTCTTCATATCAGGTAACCATTGAGACTCAGCATTTTTAGTATGCTGAGCCTCATATTATCCAGTGATACACCTCATGTCAGAAAAATAACATCAGAAAAACAGCATTGCCTTTATGTAGGACAAACCTCCAGGCTCAAACACACGATCAACTTAGTTTGGTTTACAGAGCTATGGTGTGTCAGCTCAGCTCTAGTCGCTGACTGCATCTAAGCTCTTTACTTCCAGCAAGCTCAAGGTAGGATGTACAAGCTCCAACCATGTTCTGGGGAAGAGGGATGCTCTGTGTTCAGTGAACAAGGAAAGTTCCTCATATACTAACATGAACACTTGAAAGACTGTATGTAGCAAAAGTTTCAAAACTTGTATCCACAAGAAATATTTCTAATATTTCTGGAAATGTCTGCCAAACTCAGTCAAGTCCCATAAAAGTGGTGGTAATGAAGGATCAGTCTGCCTGCTCTGTCTCATCAGGTGTCTAAGGTGACACCTAGGTGACACCTAAGGTTTGCTAGGTTCTATCAGACATTGGTAGCAGTCTTTTGTATGAGGTCAACCCTCTGCTCGTTGGAGCACCCATCAGGACACAGGGAACTTCAGTTCTTAGACAGTCACAATGTGGAGTCAAAAGCAGTGGGTTTATGAAATTCTTGTTGCATCTTGAATGTTTAGAAGTAACAGATCCATATGGGTGAAAGAAAAAGAAATTTCTTTCTGAGTTAGGCCAGGAAGATAATAGGGTTCTAGTCCCTTCTGCCTAGATTCTTTCTACTTTCAGATTAGGGAGAGTCTCTCCTTTTTAATGGTAGGTGTACTCTATTATATTTTATTCTCTTCCTTGTACAGAAAGCACATCATTTGATATAACTACTGCAATCACAAGCAGTTCCTCTTTTCTCAGGTGCTCCCTATGGAAGAACTTTTCCCTGTATTGTATTTTGTTTCATAGCACTTATCCTTCAAACATGCCTTCAGCTAAGTTCACTTATCTAGGACTGGAGTCTTTGTAAAAGTTCACATCCCTCTTAGATTGTTACAGGATAAACTGGACAGTTACAACCATAGAAATGCTGCCACTCAAAAAATCAGCATGTTTGATATGCACTACTGTCTACCAGACAGGCAAGTACTAACCACTGCCACTCTCTAAAGGATAGTCAGAGAATGACAAGGAGCTGAGCTGGCCCTTGCACAGGCATTTGGACTGGTTTATTCCAGTTGCCTACAGGAGCATAATGGGCAACCCAGGAGTTACAGCAATGTTGGCACTCCAGCTCTGCTTCCTTCTGATCCCAGGAGGTTACTATTCTTTGAAAGTGGTGCTGAACAACAGCCTCATTGGCTCAGTTACTGAAATGAAACAGATTATCTTCATCTCACATATTATGTATGAAAAGTTTGCTGCAGTCTCATATTTACAGTACTTCCCTAGGTAATTTCTAATTCAGTGCCTACAGCTTGCAGATATCTCATTACATCAGCAATAATTGCTGTTAAATCTCTATTATTTTTATTCTGTTTTGACTGGTGATGATTGAATCATATTCCTTTATATTAGTTAATGAAATTCTGACACTAACCTATATAATAATAAGTTACTAGAGAGACTTTCAAAGGACTTTAAAAGTCACGGTGGGTCTGGCTTCAGCGATGGTTTACATGGTGGAAGAAGGAGCTGTAAGGAACAGCTGCCATACTGAGGAAGATCAGTAGGGATGGTAGAAGGCAGTGAAACCAAGTTTCAGACTGAATCATTCAGGCTGTGAAATAAGCAGTAGACACTGTCAGAGTAATCAGGAGCTCTCTTTGCCAAAGCACATGGAAAGACACGATCAAGGTTTTAGCCCAAGGACAAGTTTTAACTGATACCAGCTGCAGAGGGGCAGGTGAGGGGCTGTTAAAAGACTTCTTGCCTTTCATGGCAGAGGGGATGTCTACAGGCTGACATATCTCTTCATATAATATGGGGGAGCTGTACTGTACTGGATGGATAAAGACACTGTAGGCTGTACACCACCCACACCTTCAGGACCTCCTCAGACTTTAATATGCACCACAAGCCACCTGATCAAGTAATTGAATGTTCCACCATATTAAATTTTTGAGAATATTAATGTTAGAATATTTTTGAGTCCTTTTGTATAGGAGGTACAATTCATTAAAAACATGCAGCAAATTAAAAAATAGGATAAAAAATATGATTCTGTTTTTAAAGACATCAGAAATGTGGTGAGCACTGCTGTCCTATGGAGAAAGGGTATACAAGTATGTCTGCATAACAGAAAATGTAGTTACCAGGGGTTACTGAGTCTATGAAGCCTGCAGCCCTACACAGTAGCAAAACTGCAGTTTAAAAGGATACATAGTTCTTGAGCAAGGGAAATTATTTCAAATTAAGGAAGACACCTATCTTCTTCCACTTGAGTCTTATTATTTTTAGCCAACCTTGGTTATCATTAGTCACATAAGAAATTAATCTATAAAAATTGCTAAATTGGCATTTGATATGGATTGTATCTATAAAAGGCTCAAGAAGAGATACATTTTCTTCCCTCATGCTGTATTTGTCACTCCACCAATTTGGAGATTTCTCTAATGGGGTTTGGGTATAGATTTGAAACGGAAGACAAGAGGAATGTGTTTGTGTTTTATTTCAAGGAATATGGCACCTTCCTGTTTGTTTTTACATGTCCAGAGAGGCAATAAATAAGGTGGATTCTCTCATCTGTATTTTTCTGTCCATTGCTCCAGGCTAAGTGCTGCTCTCAGACCTTTGTGCCACAGTCCCTTCCCTTGGCTGTCCTAGCTAATCTGGGAAACAGTGGCTGATTTTGTACCCAGACTGTCAAGTGCAGAGCAGACCCAAGGTGAAGGTGTCAACCCGTGATTCTCCCTGCCAGATACCAAGCAGTTCTGGACCTCCCCCTGTCACAGCTGTCACTGCTGGAAAACAAACTGAGATTCTAGAGAAGTTCTCCCATTTGTATAGAAAGCTGACTTGCTGGGAAGTGTATCATTTTGCATTTCTGACATACAGCCTTGTTGGAGGGGCTTTGAAGTAATTTTTTGACAGTTACTCTTTTTTATCAGTCGTTGTTTCTAAGTTGAAATAGTAATCAAATAAATAAAGTAGCAAAACTAAAAGACAAAGGCTGTTATTCAGGCTTGTTCAAGTGCTCACAGATTAATTTAAATGTTTTAAATTGTTTGAACATGTATGCATAAACAAAACTCCTTTATATCTGAACTGCTTTGTTGCCATCAAGTGGTTTAAGAAGGCATTTCACAGCATCCTCGTTTGATAACCCAAAAGTATTAAAGTTACACCAAGTCATCCAAAATTAAAAAAAATTGATTCAAAATGAAAACAAACTTGTGTGGTAGCTCTTCTTTGGAATAACATTGAGTGATTTTGATGGCAGTTAACATCTTGAACTACTATCATTGTGATTAAAAATAACTTCTGTTTTAAGAGAAAATACCTTTTATTTATTCTAACTATCACCTTCTTGGCTAAGCATAAGACTTGGGGGTATTGCTTGACAAGAAGCTCAACATGAGCCAGCAGTGTGCACTCCCAGCCCAGAAAGCCAATTGTAGCCTGGGCTGTATCAAAAGCAGCATGGCCAGCAGGGCAAGGGAGGAGATTCTTCACCTCTATTCCACTGTCATGAGACTCCACCTGAAGTGCTGGGCTCAGCTCTTGGGTCCCCAGCATAAGAAGGATGTGAACCTGCTGGGGCAGGTCCAGTTGAGGCCACCAAGATCATGAGAGGGCTGCAGCATCTCTCCTCTGAGAAAGATCTGAGCTGAGGTTGTTCAGTCTGCAGAAGAGAAGGCTCTGAGGCAGAAGTAAGGCCCTCTTTTAGGAGCCTGCCAGTGCCTAAAGGGTACCTAAAATAAAGACAGAGAGGGACTTTTCTCAGGGATGTGTAGTGATAGGACAAAGAGCAATGGCTTTAAACTAAGCAAGAATAGCTTTGGATTAGATATCAGGAAGAAATACTTCCCTGTGAGGATGGTGAAGCACTGGTACAGGTTGCTCAGAGAAGTTGTGGGTGTGCCAGGAAGTGTTCAAGCCAGACTGGGTAGGGCTTTGAGCAACGTGTCTCTGCCCATGGCAGGAGTTGGAGCTAGAAGACCTTTAAGTTTCCATTCCACGATTCTGTGATATTTACAGGCAAATATTATAGACAGATGTTGTCCAGCATCATGACTAAGGAAATGATTTTTTGAATTATCACATTTCTGAATGTTTTGTTCAGAGTTCTGTTAAGTCAATGCTTATGCTGTTTATGTTTTTGATGAGTTTTGGGGTTTTATCTACTTGGGAAGATCAACTAGGCACTTGTTCCTTACAATTAATCTTACCATTTTTCCAATCTCCTGTTGCTCTCATTTTGTTGACAAGCAATTCTTCTTCAAGTGCCATATCCTCAGCTTTTTGTTTCTATTTTCTTACAAAATTTTAAGCACAGAAGCACTTTACTAACTAAAGAGGTGATAAGATTCACATCCTCAAATTGTAAAAGCCCTTGTGAGAAGCAACAGAAGGGCCTTTCTACTTTCAGTTTCGTTGATTGTTTTCCAGCTCATCAGTGACTTTTCTGGTGTAGTATATTAATACTATTCAATGGTAAGGCACCTCTTTCATTATTTACACATTTCATACTTCATTATTTACACAAATACATCACAATGACAACTTCTGGGGCTTTGCTACAGATGGAACTGGGAGCAGCCAAACTTACAAGACATGAGACTTAGGGGAAAAAGTAAAGAAGTTCTTAGTATAATCCAGCTTTAGACTTTATGTAAGCACCACACAGACACAACTTAAAAGAACAAAGGATGATGCAAAGAAAGCTGAAGGAAAGTTATATACCTCTAATTCTTATGAAGTTATTTTCCTTGTAATACAATAAAAGAGCCAAGGATGACCTTAAGAGGCATTGGTTAAAGGCTGGATAAGTTTTTTCCAGTGATCACCAGCCTTGAGCCCAGCCATTCAGACAGTTTTACAGTTTGCCTTTCACCGTATTCAACCCTATCTGCATATTCAACCCTTAACTGGATTCTTTATAAAGATGAATTTATGGGAGACAAAGGTCTTCCTGAAGTCTAGGGAGACAACATCAGATGCTCTCTCCTCCTTTACTAGGCTGTAAGTTTATCAGATTGCTGAAACATGACTTCTCCTTTTCATTAAAGATGAAAAACTTACTTTGAAATCATGTATATCACCAGAGACTTGCTGGTGTGAGGCTGTTTTATACTATTTCTCAAGAATTGAAAAAATAAATAAATAAGAAGGTATTACCCAGACCCAGGTCAGTTTTTGCTTCCCAGGAGAGATCATAGTCATTTATATTAAGTAAGAAAAACCCCAAACTTTACTTCTTTCATGACAGTAATGACTCTAGGTCATAGAGTCCAATGAAAAACCAAGCCTATACTCCAGTGCTAAAAACCACTCTGTCAGAATTAGGCATGAATTCTCCTAAAAGCTAGCCAGTTGCATGGTTGTAGGTATTTCCATGTGTATAGCTAAAAAAAAAAAAAAAGAAAAAACTTCACCTGAAATATAAAGCATGACTGAGAATGCCAGTTAAAGAATTACTGTAAAGAGAAGAGTTGCCAAAAGGATGCTGCAAATTATACTGAATAATCAAAAAGAATTCTACAAGATGAACCAAGTTTGCAATAATTTAAACATGTTTCACAAAAAAAAATATGCATTGGTGATTATTTATACCTGTCGTAAAAACAAATATTGAATATAAATATTATTACCAAATGTAGTAATGATTGGATGGATCATCTCCGAAGTTCTGATGCTGGTAAAACTCTCTGGGAAAGCCAAGGCATATCCTTCTGGCTAAGTTGTTAAAATAGAGGGATTTGTTTCACCCTTTTCTTAATTTTAGTATGTCTTTGTTTGGTTTTAAGACCTAATATATAAATAAAAGTTACAATTTGCAGTGCATAATCTCTATCAGGAGAACAAATGCCTTTTTTGGAGGGGGAAGGCAGATTTTTCATATTGCAAATATTCTCCCAAACAGATGCACAGTTTCTTGAGAGAGATAATCTGATGATCTCTGCTGTTTTTTCTCTTTTAAATACAGCTCAGCTGATGAGTCAGCTCTTCCACAATCACTATTGCCATCTGTTTTGATTTAGAAATTAGTTTAAATTACAGATATGATTTTGCTCTATTCTTCCTTTTTTGTGCTGTTTTTAAAGTATTGCATTTCTAGGAGGAAAAGAAGAAAGAAAAACACCATCTGATTAGCAAATGTCAGTAATAGATGTAATTATTTATTACTTTCAAAACAACTTAATTCTTCTTTCTCATTTTCTTCAGTTGGCCTTAGTGGAGTATTTATTTTGATTTCAGAGAGCATTTGTTGGGGCTGTTTTGTCAGCTCAGCTAGTCAATTGTATAAGAAACTAAGTCATGCCTGCACTTACAGTCTGAGACTTTTGGGTATATACTTGGTAAGATTTCCCCAAAAGATTTAAAAACTTGAAAGACCACTGCATGTTTTCCTGTTTCTATTCCCACTCATTGCTTTGCTGATGATTTCTATCAAAGTTATTTGTAATAAGCACATCTGTTTTGTTGAATACTTGAACACGGGAAAATCTTAGAAGTTTCTATTCTTCTAGACAAGTATATATAACCACAATGATGTTTTTATGATTTGAAATAACTTAGAACTATAAATTCAGGAACAAGAAAAGAAGATGATGTTGCAACACTAATTTTCACGGCCATAGATCTTGTAAGAGTCCCGTAAGCTTGTTTGTAGTAATCTTTATTTTGGAAACAGATGAAAGAAAAAACCCAAAAGTATTAAGTAAAGATCACCAAACAGATAAAGAACATGTCCACAATGCATAAAGGAAAAAAATATTGACTGATAGTTAACAAATTCTTACATACATCACATAATTATTTAAGGATGATAAATTGTTCCAAACATTCAGTTGGCAGCAGATGAAAAAGAAGGCTGCTGTTGATTCTGGCACAGAACCCTAACATTACTCAGCAACGTAGTTATGAGCATTGTAAATACAGCATATGGAAAAAACAACAAACCTCTCTTTAGATGCATAAGTGATTAAAATTCTGTGTACTTACTGCATAAGGTCAGCTGTAAGCACTCATTAAACTTGAGTCTTTGACATCTCAGCTGCTTATTCCTTGCTTCTTTTTTTGGAGTATCTCCACTTACTCATCTAATCAAGAATCTTTTAAAGAGTCCTCTGATTGTGTTCTGGTAGAGATGAACTACAAATCTAATTGTCATGCCCTCTGGCTCAATATTACCTGCGTGGGTGTCAGTGGTCCTATCTAGAACATGAAAAGAAGTGAATTCTCAGGTGAGCCACAGTCAAGGCAGCAAAGGCCATTTACATCTCAGTTTGTGCCTAAGCATATTTGAGCATTGTTTTAAAATGGAATGTGTTAAAATGTAGAAAAGTTACATTGGAGACTTTTTATTTGGAAAATGAAAAGAAAGACATTTCACCCAAACATGATGAAGAATTTCTTTACTCTGTGGGTGACCATTCACTGGAACAGGTTGCCCAGAGAGGCTGTGGAGTCTCCCTCACTGAAGATATTCAGGAGCTACCTGGACGTAATCCTGTGCCAAGCTGTGGCAGAGCTTCTGTCCCATCTTTTGTAATACAAAACTTAATCTCCACCCCTCTAAAAAGAAGGCAGCAGCACTTATTATGGAAGAGTACAAGATGTAGCTATATCACCACAATGAAAAATTCACACTAATGAACAACAACAGCAAGATACATTCTTTACGATATCTTCTAACTCATTAATAAAAAACCAAAACCAACCAAAAAGAGTAGGAAGTTAATTTAGGGTAGACTTTTTTTTTAAGGCAATTTTTAAAATAATAATTGGAGTCCTCATTTAAATAGGATTAACTGTAACTTTGGTAATGTTCATTACAATTAAATGTTGGTTTAAATGAATCTAAAATATTTGCAAAGCATTGGGGTTAATAGGTTTTAATATGAGTGTAAAGTTTGAATCCAGGATCCATGGACAGTGATTAGATTGAGAAACATGTACAAAAATTGTAGTCCAGTCAGGGAATAAGTGTATTGAATTAATTTTAATCCTTCTGTCATGGTACCAGATAAAAAGTAGGTTTAGCTCTGATGTAACTGGGTAGTGGAGAATGGGCTGCTATGCAGGGTTGGTTCCATGGACCAATTAAATAAGTCACAGACATGACTGTAGCAAGTGGATGGGAAAAGTGACTTGAGCCTCTCTAGACTGTCAGAGAGCCATAGCTCAGGTGCAGAGATAGGGGAAATGCTGTGTCGCTGTTTATTTGTCAATATGCTGCCTCTGGCCATAGTAATACCATGCTTCAGGGAAAGGAAATTTGTAATAGGAATTTTGTAACAGGAAATTTGCACTATGCTGCAAATAAAATTCCTTTCCTATAGCAAGCTGTCATCATGCAGTAGAAAAACTCTGTGATGCTTTTGTGTTTTTCAGCCCAGTTGGAGATGGAACATCACACAGCTGCCCACTCAACTCAACATCTCTTCCCCTAGTCCTGGTGGAATTGTGGGGGGTAAAATCAAAGTAAAACTTGTATGTTGAGATAAAAACAGTTTAATAATTTAAAATAAAGTAAAATGTAATAATAATGGTAAATAATAATGATAATAAAAAGGGATAAAACAAGTGATGCACAATGAAATTGCTCTCCACCCACTGACCAATGCCTGACTTCCCATCCCAAAACTGGATCATCCCTCTTTCAGATAACTTCCCCCAGTTTATTTTCTTGACATGATGTTCTCTTCATTTGGTCTGTTCAGGTCACCTGTCTCCCAGTTGTGCTCCCTCCCAGTTTCTTTTGTGCACATCCTCACTGGTAGAGTCTGAAAACAGTGAAAAAAATAAAAAGTCCTTGACTTCGGTAAACGACAACTTAGTAAAAAACCAAAACATCAGTGTGCCATCCACACCATTCTAATCTAAATCTAAAACACAGCACTGTAGCAGCTACTGAGAAGAAATATTGTTGAAGTCAGGAGAGATGCAAATATATATATATATTCATGTCATGCTGTGAATTATTATTCTATTATTTCAGTTAACATGCATAAATTAGTAATGGAGTGGCATGACAGAAGACAATAATCATCACATACAGCTGGATTTGGCTTTGAACTTCATGCAAAAGGCCTGTTGCCTCACAGACATGAGAATATACAGGGGATTCCAGCCCGTGTAAAGGATACTGATCTCAAAGTGCTATCTGATTTCTGATACTGGTTTCAAGTGCTATCACAGCAGCTGAAAAGGCAACATCTTTTGTGGCTCCATTAACTCAGTTTCCCCTAATACCAAGTGACAATGTAGCCTGGCTACTAATGAGGTTTCATCTACTTTCTCCTCTCTTCCCCAGTTCCTGCAAAATTTGTGAAAGGAAATGTCCATCCATTTCCATTCTCAAGATGTGGCTAATAGTTGTTTTCAACTTTCTGGTGTGATCCTTTGGCACCTAGCAGAGGGGTAGGGTTGGTAAGGAGTGGAAGACAAGGAAGCCACTGCCCATCCTTACCGAGAAGGGAACACGGAGTTCAAGACTCACTGCTTTGCAAGCAGGACACCCACTTGGCAGTGATGGTGAGAGGAGGCTGGGTCCCTGTCCATCCTCTGAGAGCTGCTCTGTCTCCTGAAGTGGTGGATAAAGGATGGGATGTGGCCTCACCTGTTTCTTTGCAGCTGAGTGGGTTCCAGGGAGGCACCTTGCTCTGAGCCCATGGGAAGATGAGTGCCTGCTTCCAGAGCTCACTTGGAGTCAGATCTCAGCCCTGCCTGAGCTTCCTCATCATGAGAGCAGATCCAGAGGTGGCAGGAGGGGGCTGCCTACAACAGGGAGTGTCCTGGGGGCTACAGGATGGCCAGACTGACACTGGGAGGGTGGCAGGACACTTGGGGCAAGAGCAAGGGTATGAGTCCTCTCCTTAGATGCAGCTCCCAAACTAAGTGGGGAAGGACCAACAGAGGCTTTTTTTCCCTTGGCTGATCCAGGTCCTGTAGTACAGGCAAATAAATCCCTCAGCAGAGAAAAGCACTCAGTGTCTTCAGTGCTGCCGGGCAGGATTCCCCCATACCTCAGACATCCTTTCTCCCTCTGTGCTTGCTGAGCTTCCCCAGGGACAGGGTGATGGCTGGGGGCTGGCAGGACAGTTCCCTGTCATCTTTCCTTTTCCCACACATCTGTGTACAGCCAGCCATTATTTGCTCAGAAATATTTGTTTTGAAAAGTGACAACAGTGAGGTGCCATGGTGCAGAAAGCACTTCAGAGTTGCTTGGGGAAAAGCAGCAAGATCTTAAGTAAAGCTCCTTTTGTTAAGTAAAGAAGTACAAGGACAGGAATGGCTAATGCAGGAATAATTGAAGATTAGAGAAAAAAGTAAGACAAAACCCTTGAGCTTTGACCAGAAAAAGCCTTTTTTCCAATAGTCTACTACTGTATACCTAAATTGTGAAAATACTGCCATCATCTGGATGATCAAAAACATAATCCTTATTTTCTTACTAATATTTTGAAAAAAAAAAAAGATAAAGTAATAGCATATTTATGCCTAAATAAAAAAATTCACCTAACCATGATCAAGAATAAACAAATAGTTTTTGAGATGGAGTTGGCTCTACCTGTGATAATCTATGGTTGTAATGATGCCAGACTTAGAGAGCAATTCAAGTAGCTGTGTGTTGGGGGGTTCTCTGTGAAGGAGGGGGGCAGATAAATTTCATGAAGCATAAAGTTCTTGTCTGTCCTAAAAGCTCTTGCAGAGCATGCCTAATATTGAGAGAAATTAAAACAAAATGCATGAAGATTTATAGTTTTCTTCTGAATGTAATCTTTCTTTGGAAGTATGCTTTTTCAGACTTGGAATCTGATTTTCAGATGGCATTTCCTCCATACTCCTTTTTCTCCTCCATTTCTTATGTCCAGAGACAGCAAAACTTGTAGGTGTTTACACATTAAAAAATTACTAGTATTAAATATTTTCACAGACTGAAATCTCATACCTACTTTGAGGCATAAGACTTGTAAAAATTAGTTTTTCAAATATTTTTAGGTAATGTACAAAACTCAGTTCTGCCTATTACATCCATCCTAAGTAAAAGGCAGTGACTTAATTACATTTTAAAATATGAAAGATCCTTTCATGTACTTGAGCAAGTTTGTTAAATGAACTGAACCTTTGTTGACTTCTTAAATTAACAAGGGTATAAATGACTTGAAGAAGGGAAACCTGTTTTCTTTTTTTTTTGTCCATTAGAGAAAAGCACAATCTTCCTACATAAAAAAATAAACAGACTTACTAATTCCTTAACATTTGAAGTCAATCCAAATGGCACACTGCCAAGATAGATAAAACAAAAAAACTCCATATTTTATATTCGTTCATACTAATCTAGAAAATATATGGCTCTTCAGGGAGGGCTGTGAAAATGTCTTGGGAATACTAAACAAACCTTATAGTTTCAGAAGAAATCTTTCCACAAAGGGGCTTAATTACCACAGCATCATGATATTGTCAGCAAGCTTCAAAGGATCAGCTTTCTACAGTCTTTCTGAAACTTGGAGTTGTAGACTGAATCTCACTTTCCGTGTCCATATTTGAGTGTACAGTATATTTCTTAAATTCAGGATATCACATATGCATATATATAAATTATACGAATAAAGAGGAGAGGAGGTGGAATTTAAATCTAAAATGTTGGTGGCTCCAGCAGGATAAAACCTGAGAAAGTGATTGTATTAATTGATCCTCATACACAGACCCACCATTTGCTATTGCATACAATTTTAGGAGGAATTTCCCTAGCAGTCTATAAGTTCATAAGTTCAGCAGTTTGAAATAGCTAAACCCTCTTCATATGTAGAAAAATTAGCAAATAACTAGTTGCTAAAAGGTAGTAAATACAAATCAATATATTTTTATGAAAGGTGATTATCCAGTACAATAGAAAATTGCTCAATGGAGGTGGTGAACACAATGTACCCTTCAGGAGAGAATAGAGGTAGTATGGATAATGTAATTATAAACCAGTGTAAGCCCAGATAAGATAACTACTATAAACTATAGGAGCTTTCTTGCCCCAGAGCTAGGTGATCAAACACCACTGAAGTTAGCAAAGCTCAGAAAATAAATATTGGGAACTGCACTTTGTTGTATTCATAGATGTAATACTGACAAAAGTCAGAAAATAAAATAGAGGATAAAGTTTAGAATTTTAGAAAGTCTGCAAATTTGAATTCTAGAAAGAAATATGCAAAACATAAGCTTGGCTTTGAAAAAAATGTTAGCTTCCCACTGTCTTTCTCAAGGACAACATTATGCCAAGTCAAGTGAAATACTGTGCTAAGGATGTTGGAATAATGGATTCCTGGGCTGTTGTATATCAGCTGGGCATGTGGGAGTAGCCATGATGTGACCAGGGGCAGTGAGTTAAGGAGCTGGTAGAGTTTTGGAAAAGATCAAACATCCCTGTGCTTTCTGCTAAAAAATGTAAGCAAAGATTTTGTGGTCATATATCTGTGGAAGATCGGGGATTTTTTAGCAATACATATATTTTGGTAATAAATATTTTCATTCTGAAGGATAAATTCTCATTCTGAGAACTAATTTTGTTCTTGTTTGTGGTACTTTAGGAATTTTTCCCTGTCTCTACTTTTTTTTCTACCTGACTATTATTGCTTACAAACAGCCAGGCATCCCACAGGTCTGGCTCCCTACACCAGGAAAAGAGAAGTTTCACAGACATCAGGGGTGAGGAGCACCCAGAGTGCCTCCTGAGCAGGAAGGGAACTGCTGCCCCATCCACCTGGTGAAATGGACACATTCTATATCATAACAGAAAAAAGGAATTCCTTTCAGCAAGGATCCAGGAGAGTGAATTGCATAAAGGTTTTATGCAAAAGGGAAGGTTGCACTGGTGTGCTGCTACAAAACAGCATTCTTCGTGGCAGTTTGAGGAGTCCGTCATTTCAATTCTAGGTAAAAACTTCATTTCAATTCTAGAAAAAAAACTTAGTTACCTGGATATTCATTCAAAACGTTTTATTGTAAAAATATGACATGAACTAGATTTCTTCTTTTTCTCTGCTGGCATTGTTTAGGATTACTACATTTTCAATAGATAGATCTTAATTAAAAATATAAAATCTAATGGGATACATTCAAATTTCCATGTCTGTTACTGTAGCACACCCAGTAGTGCTCTTTTCTACTAAAAGATTTCTTTCTCAATATTTTTTGTCCTAAAATAAAATAACTAGCCTATATTTCCATCATTTCATATTCCCGAAAGAATGCATCAAATATGGAGCATATATAACTCTGATTACTGGCAATTAATCTTTTATTTCAGTTACCAGCTCTTCACAAAACCTCTGTGTTTGACAAGGAAGGCACACAATTTCACAGATCACTTTAATGAGACCTGAACAGAGACATTTTGAGCTGTTTCTGTAGGTAGTATTCAGAACTACCTGGTATCTGTCCTGCATTCCTACACTGGCCATTTAAAACCAGAGCTGTTTGTTTGGATTGTTCCTAGTCCCTCGGTAACCTGTCAATGAAGTTCAATGCAGTACCACAAATCTTAGATGCTTTTTTATCTTAGGAAAAAGAAATGTGCATAAAGGCACCCTAAAAAGAAACATTGAGAAAATCTGGCTAAGGGATGGAAGGCTTTAGCTTCCCTGTATGTCATTCATTTGCCCATGACATGATGGCTGAAAAGCTGAACAGCTAAACCCCACAGATTTACTGGGAGTATACTGTCACTTTGGAAACAACAATAAAATTAGCAAAAATATATCCAGTGAAAATATATATGCCAGGAAATACAGTAGTTCATCATCCAGGAAACACCTCAAGAAAATATGCTGCTTAACCACTGGCTGTGGACAGCCTTGCCATGAAATGGTGGTGGGAACTCCAGAGGTGTCAGTCTGTTCCACAAGCTGCCCTACACCCCTGGACTATGTGTGAGGCCTTTGCTACCCCGAGCTGATTAGGACCATTAAAATCTAGGTTTTGGATCTTTTAAATGAATTTTATTTTTAAACCCTGAAAAACATTGTTTTAAAACAATTTCTTTCTGCAGAAAATATTAGAATTCTCGATCTTTACTAATCACAGTTCTCTTTTTCCCTTCCTAGGCTGGAGTTGAAAGCATCCCACATCCTGTCACCTCTGTGCAAGGGCATGGTGTCCTTTCCACAGCATCCTGCCAGCCTTCTTGGCTCCCACCCTGCACTCCCTACTGGCATTGGAGACTGCATCCACCCTCTTGGCTCTTTCCCATTCACCAGGATCAGATGCACTCCTCTGCAGCAGCATTCAGGTTGGATGGGAAGGAAGAAGGTGCCTCATATCAAACTAGATATGCAAAAGTATGAAGATATATTGCTTGCATTTTTTTTTGATGGTTAACTAAGGTTGGAGGGGAATAAGTAATATATTATAATATAAACCACTATAAGAATGATACATCTGCAGTGATCTATTCAAACTGCCAAGCAGCATTATACAACTTGCCTTATATTTAACTAATTCTAACTTTTTAGTAAATCCTGATGATCCAAATTAAAGTTATAGGGTTTCCTGATTATGCTCTGCTTGCTAAAACAAGATATTTCAGGTAAGCTGACAGTTTTGAACAGATGGCAATTCCAGGGATCAAACTGTGATCACAAGGAAAAAATTCAGAAAACATTATCTCCTTGTTGAAATATTTTGTATTCACAAGGATATTGTAAAATTAATGTTCCACAGGCAGGAATAAAATCATCCTGGGTGAAGTTTTAAAACAATCTTTAGGAAGTGTGAGTTCTTGCAAAAGTCCTGAGATGAAATTGTTCATAGTACTGATGCTAGGAAGGATGGCTTGTAACAGGAGCACTTGAGTCTGCAGAGGAAGGAATGCTAAAGGGAGATGGGAAAAGAGCAGAGATGCTTAAAACATCTGTGAGACAGGAACATTCTTGTGCTCCAGTTCATTTGTAACCAACCACCTGTGAGTAGTGCCACTCCAAGAAGGAGCAGGAAAAGCAGCCCATCTCTGACACCTTTCTTAACATTGTACACCTGCCTCAACCCACTTCTCCAGGCCTTTTGAGGAATCAAACTAAACACATATTTTTCTAAACTTAATTAAAGTGTACCTTCAGTGCAGATATGTGGTTTGACTGTTCAGTGTATTGAGCCCTGAAAATTGATAGGCAAAATTATCTTGAATACAGTGAATGTATATTTTAGTGAACTTTAATTAAAGGATTTCTGCAAAGCCAAATAGATTGTGCATCCCTTCTTTTTAGTTTACTTAAAATATTAAAAAAAAAAAGAATAAAATAAAAATATTGTATTTCATGCATCCGTATGGTTTTGTTTTTCTCTTGTTTGTCCCACATAGCATGTCTAAGTCTACTCTCTCAGCTCATTCCAAACAGGCTAAATCTAATTTGGATGTTAATGCACAGCTTTAAACAAAAAGAGTCTTGAAAGTAATTAAAACTGTATAGATTGGTATTCATGAAGTCTAATTTATTTGTAGTCTTATGTAGAGAATGTAAGCATATTGATGAGTTTGTGTCCTGGAAAATAATATTAATTTTAAAAGCTTATCAAAGCTGATACATTTCTTTGAGGCTTTTCTTTCTTTCCCACAACTTTATCAAAACCTTACTGCTTATTTCTCACCACTATTGTCTGGAATAATAAAAAAGAAAGGCAAAGTAATAGTAAAACACCATCAAGAAGCCAAAAAAATTCAGTATTTATATGTAGTCTTTTCTGTCTTTGGCAAATGTGTCACGTTTCTTAGCATACAAATCCTACTGATATTTGAATGAGCATGCATTCAGCATGAGCATGAAACAGGGAAATGTCGGATATACCAAACATACATCTACATAATTTGTAATTTGGGCTGTATAATGTTTTAATAATCAGTAAACATTGTTAAATAATGATATTAGAAATACCTGTTATTTTATTTTTACAATTCTCTGAACTTAGTAACAATGATGTCAACTTTGAAAATCTCATTCTTTTTTTTTTTCTTTTTAGTAAGAAGCAGAGGGCAAGTGTGTACAAAGGATACTCACTGCCAAAAGGAATTTCATCCAAGCCCCAGCAAGATCAATAATGAATGCAAGTCACATTTTCCTGAACATTTGTTAGAAGTATGTGAAATGAACTGCTGGTGCTTTTCTTTTTGTGCTGGACAGATGTGTTTACAAACTACAAGGAAAAGGAATTTAGTTGGCAGCAAATTTAACACAAAAGTGAAACAAAATGAATATCGAATGTATATGGAGGTATTTTAGAGCACTTTGAAGGCGCTACAGGACTAAATGCAGAAAGTTGCATTTCTGAGTTTCTTCAGCTTTTGAAAATGTATGAAAATTGACTCTGAATTATTTTTCAGCTTACTTTCTATAAAGAGGTATCCAGTTAATGTCTAGACAGCGTGTATGCAGACTGATCCTAAGACAGATGCAGAAAAGGGATTTGAACTAGGAAGTTAATTCTTCTAAAGATTTTATCAGCATTTTGCCTTTTTGCCTCATTAACAATCATAAAGTTATATTAGTGTAAATAAAAAAATAGATGAGAAAGAAGAAAACCATAAAAAACATTTCAAAATTATTTCAAAACACTGAGTGAAATGGAGCTAGGTGCTGGATGTACTGCAAAAGACAGAAAAAAATACAGCATTGTCTCATGGCTCATAGTCCAGACTGAGTACACTGGTAGGATGTTTAAAGCTACAAAGCCAGTGTGAATGAAAGGATCATCAGTCAGATACTTTGCTCATCATGCCCCACTTCTGCATCACACCATGAGAACTGAAAAGCCACATAAAAAGCCTAGCAAAGTAAAAGACTACATCTCTTCAGACTTATGTATTAAAATCAGAGGTTTTTATGGCACATCTTCTTTTGTCTAATGGTATTTGCCAAAAAAGACTCTTCAGTAATGAACTGAAATAGAAAATGAAATACAGCATCTCCCTATAACACCTTTCCTTATTAAAGAAACTTTAATAGTCATAAAATTAGAGTATTGTCATCTTTCATTGAGGCCAATAGAACATACATTCATTATATTTATGGTCTTGAAAATTAGTCCTTGCCATTCCTTGATCCTTGATCCATGATTCCGTGATCCTATTTTTTTCCAGAATAAATATGTTTTGTCACTGAGCAAAGCAAGGGTTATTTCTAATAAGCTAGTTTTTCTGTTCTGTATGCAGAGGTTCAGATACTACTTACCTCTTATACAGTAGAGGAAAAAAAGCACATTGAGTTCATAACTGTCCCTTAAAATCATATTTTTGTGCCTTAAGGATATTGTTGTTTCTTGTGGTAAGCATTAAATTTCTAAGTGGTCATTAATGCTCTTTCTTTTTGTTGAATAGTAAGCTAGTCATTTCAATATATTTCATTTTAAAGCATTTTAAAATTGAAGTTCTGTAGTACAGCAAGGATTCTGCTTTATAAGGCAATAAAAGCTTTAAGAAAGACTTTTCAAACTTTCACAATAAAAGCAACTAAACCCTAATCCCTGTATTACCACAGAGAACTGAGGTTTTGTGTAATAGTTTAGGATGATGGTTTCAGCCATAATTGGAAACATCTTCCTGACTTTCTTGACTATTATAAACTACTTCAGGAAATCATTCCTTTTTGAGTGGGTGAGGAAAATGTTCTGAAAGAAATTCAGAGTCCACAAAATGTTGCCTGTTGGCAAAACAGAAGATGGCAAATGAACCAAATGGGTTTAGCCGCTAAAACACACACCATGATCACAAGAAAGAGCCTCAAGATGCCTGTCTCAGGTGTGTGCCTGGCAGGACTTCTGCTTATATACATGCACAAAACAGCTCTCCCATTGTCGTGCTCTGTGATGCTCAGTCTTGTCTCTAACACAGCCTTTCTTAGAAAATTCAGTTTAATAATCTATTTGCCTGCTTTCTGTGACTGACCCAGTCCAGGAGGTGAACTTGGGATATTGTCCATGTTTGCTACCTGAGTTCCCTACAAAATGTTGCTGTCACATCCCATTTCATTTGAAGCAGTATCTTTGTAACTTAAATAGTGTGTATTGTTCTACTCCTTAGGAGCTTTTTTAATAGCCCATCCATGCAGGAAGGGAGAAACATGTATTTAGGTCTTTCTTAGTGGAGAAGACATCCAAATTTGTACTTCATATTTAATGAGTGTGCCAAATGGCTAAGCAAAAGGACAGTTAGGATTCAAGTATTCTATGGACTCTTTGTTGAAGCCCTTCCAGAGGAAAAATTTAAATTCTTATAGCCATGCAGTTGAAGCACAGTATATATTTAAAGATGAATGGAAGTACAATTATACATTTAATGTTTAACGTATATTCAATTTCACTCTGAAGATTTAAATCCAAAATGGGTCAGTCCACTAAAGGTCTAGATGTAAAAATGTTGGTTTCTGGGCTTCAGCCCAAATTACATGTTCTAAACCCCTGCTGGGGTCTAATATTTTAAGACCCTAGGGCCTCTAGTCAAAAATTAAAGTAGTAGAAAAGGAGCCCTAATGCTGAGGAAGACTCTTTAAGCTTTTATCTGCCTTACATTTTTCTATGTAGGATCAATATGCTATGCCTTTACAGCATATCACTGAATTATAATGTGGTTTGTGTTTAAAGGGACTTAAAAGTTCCTTTAGTTCCTAAGCCCCATGCTATGGGCAGGGACACCTTCCAATAGAATAAGTTGCTCCATGCCCCATCCAGCCCAGCCTTGAGCACTACCAAAGATGGGACATCCACAAGTTTTCTGGGCAACACGGTCTTGTGTCTCAATACCCTCACAGTTATGAATGTCTTCCTAACATCTAATTCAATGTATCTTCTTTCATCTTAAAGCCATTACTCTTCTTGAGTAGCCCTGAACCAGTTCCTTATTTTCTAAGAAGTCAGCTTGTAGGCTACAGAATGTGCTACAAACAATTGAGTTGGAAACAGTATTTATACCATTAGCAAATTTTCATAACAGCCTTGCCTTTTGTCTGTCAGAAGAAATTCTCGAAGCAGAGCTTGATCCCCACATATATTAAATGGAAAATCTGCTCTCTAACTCTAGTGGAAAGGCACCAGAAGTTTAGATATTGCCCTTTTTGACTTTTACCTTGTACCACAATGTTCCTCCCATCTTATATAGTATAAAATAGAAGTATTAATATGGATGTATGAAGCAAGATGTTGAATTCTTCAGAAAATCGCAGGTATTTAAGTGAACTTTTATAAAGGTCCTACTGAATTCTAACCAAGTGACAGAAGGTAATTTATTCTGGAGAGTGTGGCATTCTTAAAAATGAAAGAACTGAAAATTTAAAGCACTTTAAATCAAAGCCAACAAACCAAAATCCACAAAAAAATGAAAGAGTGAGTAGTGCAGTGGTTGTAGTATAGTGATTTAGGTCAGAAAAATTTCAAAGTTGGTTTTTAGTAACTTCTTTCTAATCCCTAAGGAAACACAGAGTATTCTTTCTACTAGAAAATGTATCTACACTTTCCTTCATTTACTGGTCTTCAGTTTCAGTATCTCCTTAGCTTTATGCATTTGGTACATTGCAAACCTTGCTCTGATCAAATCCTGCTGCGGCTAATCCACTCATATCAAGATACAGAAAGGCATTCTGCTTAAGCACTTTGAAAGACTTCCATGATTAAAAACATGGATATTATAAGAACAAAAACATTAGAAATATTGAAGTGCTTAAATTGGAGGTAATGTGGGTTTTAATCTAGATACAACTATACACTAAATACAACTATAGACTAAATTTGTGTTCAAAATAGCTTAGTTCTTAGCACATTTCACAAAATCAGACGATCAGTTAGCAAAACTGTACTGCATTTTTATGAAGCTTATGAAGACAAAAGAAGGTATGGACACAAATGAAATCCCTGAGGTTTAATCTGCATTTCAGAGAAAGATTCCGTAGGACAAAAGAACAAGGTAGTAACTGCTTCAGATTCACAGGTATTCTGGTGGGCTTTCTTGCCTGTGCACCTGTATAACCCACTCCTGCAGGTTCTCAGGGAGCTGAAGGTTCACATCTGAGTCCCACATATGGGTTGAGCAGACACGTTATTGACTGCAGATACCCTGTGAACCAGTGAAACAGATTTTGTATACACAGCTCCTCTTGACTCATAGCTCTTCTCCTTTGTAGCATTTTATTATGTCTTTCTTGTAATTTTGGTTTTTTCCTCCACTCTCTTCAGTTTAAAAGTGTTCAGTCTTCCTTTGTAGGACAAGGAAGAGAGGAGAAACAAACGCTTGGGTACTATGAATTCAGATTAACTGTGCCATGGCAGCTCCATTCCTCATATATAAATGAACCTGCAAGATATATTTCTGCTTTTCTATTTTCACTGACAGTAGTATAAATTCTGTCTAAAGGTCTGACACTTCTTTTATGGATCATTTGGATGAAAATGTCTGCCTGTACACTTAATATGGATGCAGCTTTTGCCACACTGGAATGCATACATGGGTTTGCAAAAAGAGAAGAGTGTTCAAAGGGTAAGCCTATGGATGGGAAAACATGCAAGGACATTTAACAACTAAACAGAAAGCTAGATTAAAGGCTGGCATCTTTTCACTATGATCCTTCCTCTACTAATATAAGCTCTCTCTCATTTCTACTCAAATGTGGCTGAAGAAGTAGATCAGTCTCCTGCAAATGGGCTATGTCAAAACAATGTAAAGGAAAAGGAGAACAGGAACATTTACTGCCTTTCTTATTCCACCATAACCCCTTAGCATATCACACCTGGCAGTAATGTAAATATTATTGTCTCCCTGTATTTAAACAGACATTTAAAGTATAAATACAAGAGAGAAAATGCGTGAAGAGATGTTTAGAAAAGTGACATCCTTCTCATTTAGAGGCTGATGATTAAATAACAGGTGTTTTCTCATTTGGTTTTTGGTTTGTTTTTTCTTTTGAGATGTGTAGATATCTCCCCAAATACATTAGGTTGATAAGAAAATAGTTTAGTTTTCTGAGCACTGGACTGAAAGCTAACTGCAGTGAAACACTCTTTTTCCTTCCATGACCCTATGCAAGTTGTTTGACCTCTCTGCCCAGTCTAACAGGCAATCTGTAAAGCCAGCAGGAAGAATAACAGCTCCCTACCTCTGTATGACATTTGAATACAAATAGTATTTGTAGATTACTTTGAACTAGAGATCAGTCAAGCATGAATACAACTCCCCATCAGGGGCAGAAGATAGAAGCCTTCCATTGCTGTAATATCTGGTGGAACCTTTGTCCTGCTCCCACTCATGCTTATAACAGAGTGGTTATTTTCTCTTTTCATCTGATTGATCATATTCACTTTTCACTTGATCACTCCTGATTTCTTTGGTTAAGAAAAATGGACATTAACCAAATGTTTTTTGTGTATCATCTACAAGAGAATGATGCATTCAGCTGCTTGAAACAAGTTTTTCCAGTTTCATAAGGATTTTAGGAGATTTTTTCCTGTCCAGTTTGAAACAGAGAAGAGAAAGTAATAATTTTTGTGACCAGGTAGTCACAAAAACCAATTTTAATCTTACAATAGAAAGTGATTTTTTTAAAAAAATTGCCCTCTACATTTGCTGCAGTTTTTCTTAATAATTAGAAATTCAAAAAAGCTGTTTACAATGGTAAAATCTGTGATTTTTTTTATTAAAAAAATGGGATATTTTCCATTTTGAAGTGGAAGTGTTCCCCACACTTGAATTGATTATTTCCTGGATTTCAACACTGACATGACATAGATTGAAGGAACTTAGGTATATCTGAGGTGTGCTTCATTTGCTGAATGAAAACCACAGCACCAAAGAATTCTCCCCTATCCTTGCTGGTTTTGTATTTCCTGATGCAAATTGTCTCTGTAAGTACTGACATGAAATCTTATGACCGTAGGACGAGCAGTTGTGAGACTGAGGCATATCTGGAGGGAATTTGTTAGAAAACCAGTGACCATAAGTCCTCCATAGGCTGCTCAAGTGCCTGCAGCTGCAATAGTAGGATGCCTTTCCCACAGTGGAGATGAAGGCCGGGGTGTGATGGTCTAGAGCTCCTCATACCTATGGAATTCACTGCCAGTCAGCTGTCTGCACATCAGGGCTACGAGCAGGGCTGCAGAGATAGCAAACCAGAGGAAAACACTCTGGCCTGTGTTAGACACTGTGGAGTGCAGCAAAGCCAGAAAGCTTATCTGTTAGCTGGGTACATCACACCCTGTAATGGCAATGTCTGCATCACCAGACATTCTGGCCAAAGAGAAGGATCCATGTGCAACTGGAACCAGACCAACCATCCAGGAAATTCTACTGTCACTCAAAAAAGCCTGTCCCAGTACCAGACTGTTTCGTTTCCTCAACATCCTTAATGTACCTTTATATTTCTAGGGCCATGTATTGAGTGCCAATGTATTGTTAGCCCAATACATATTTTTCATTGTTTTTAATTCCCTTTTTAACCTCAGTTTTTCAAAAGGTTTAATTCTGCTTTTAGTTTTGCACTTTGTTTATTCTGGGTCATAATACTGAACATCAAAGCATTATTCAGAGGTTTTGTTATGTTTTGCTTTACACCAGAAAGTCAAATTGAGGGGAAAAATCCCCCAAAATACTTTTTCAGAATATATGGATTAAAAAAACAGAATTTACATGATATT
The DNA here is from genome assembly GCA_003676055.1 of Chloebia gouldiae. Lineage (NCBI taxonomy): Eukaryota > Metazoa > Chordata > Aves > Passeriformes > Passeridae > Chloebia > Chloebia gouldiae. The sequence continues at coordinate 37,742,711 of QUSF01000001.1, read as the reverse complement.
TCTCATATGACCTCATAAGAAATGCATGTAAGTATTTTCAGTCCAAATCATAAAAGACCAGACAGTTTTGAGATGGTTGGTAAGGGGACATTGGAGACCATGGGGAGCTTCAAGATTTCATAGTCACTGCCACTACAAACATTTTCAGTTGCATTAATACATTTGTTCATGACAGTTACCTAAACATGCCGGTGGATTGCACAAATACCTGTTCATCCTGGTTTCAGATTATGTTTGGTGTTTCTCCATCCAAAGTTTACATGGGTTCAGTCTCAATAATCATAGAGTCAGAGGATGAATAATGTTGGAAGGGACCACAGAAGGTCACCTGGTCCAACCTCCCTGCTCAAGCAGGGTCATCCTAGAGCACATGACACAGGATTGTGTTCAGATGGTTCTTGAGTATTTCCAGTGATAGTGCTGGATAAGGACATTCTGTTCTAAATTATAGAACATGCACAAAAGATGACAAGCCATGGTGTCCTAAGTTGTATTCAGATTTTCAATTATGCAAGATTTAATGGCTGGAGCTACTTCCAAATTACTGCAGTGAATATAATGAATGTTACATTTACCCATAACAATACCTCAGAATCAACATTTAAATTGCCAAAATGACTTAGTCTACCTCATGGGAAAAAACATTGTAACATTAAACTAAATTCTCAACTACTTTGAAATGCAGAACAAAAACCTGGAAGAAAAGGCACTAAGAATCTGTTTTGAATATGTGTTTCAAATGTTCTTTTCCAGACAATACACAAAAATGATTAAGAAAAGTTAATAGCTAAGTTTTGTGGTTTATTCTTTATTATGTTGATGAAATAATATATGAGACATAGACTAACTCTACCAAATATTAGAAAGCTAAGTCCATTCCTAACTCCATCTCAATTTGAAGCCAATATGATGCTAAGTACAAAGTGTCTTCATGGATTTGGGCTTCAAATTTTATGCTGCTTTTAAGTCATGAGCTGAATTTTTCAAGGCATGCAAAAAATAATAAAAGTTCCTACAGGTACATTGGCCAGAAAGTGAAGATTAAAGAAAACAATAAGACAGAAATTGTGACAACCAGCATCGAGGAAGCTAAGGAACTCAACAATATTTTTGCCTGTTTTCAATGGAAATCTCTTTTCCTACATGTTTCAATACCCTGAACCTTAAGGCAGCAACAGAGACAATGAAGTCCCTCCTATTTTAGGACAAGACCAGGTTCAAGACCACCTGATGAACATAAGCATATATCACACCATGGGACCTGATGAGTTTTATCCCAGGGTCCTGAAAGAATTGATTGATGTTCCCAAGACAATCCCAAGGATATTTGAAAAGTCATGGCAGTCAGGCAAATTCCTCAGTGACTGGGAAAAGGGAAACAGCAAGCCCATATTTTTAAAGGGTGGAAAGGACAACCCTGGAAACTACTCACTAGTGAGTCACACCTCAGTGCCTGGTAAGATCATGGAACAGATCCTTCTGGACATGTGAACAAGCATGTGTGATGAGGAACATACGTCAGATGAATAAGTCTCTCCACAGGTTCCATGGATTTTAATGAATACTTACATGGATTACATGAATCCTTACATGAATCCTTTCTCATGGAGGCTGTGGTAATTATTCTCAGGCCGGCATGGCACAGTTAAAAGAGTAGGGAATAAAAAAATGCTTGCAAAATCTTCTGAAAATACTTATTTTTGCTAAAACTGGCTCTCTGACTATTTCACAGACTTGCGTACTCAAGGGAGATAATATTACTGATTCTAAGAGTTACCAACCAAAGTCATTATGTATCCAAGAGCCTCAACATACCCTTGGAAGAAGTATGCAGAAAGATCAGGCAGCTGGGACTTCAAAGATCTTTATAACATCTTGGGGTTAAAGATTTTAGGTCCAGGTGTCTTGGTGATATTGGGCATATGCCAAAGTCACAGCCAGAGAAAATATGGACAGTCTTAAAAGCCTTCATGGCTTGGCTACACTATTGACTTGTGTTTGTCACCCTAGGGAGTTGTCATTGGAAGAGCAGATGACTGAACTCGAATCCTGTCAATGGCAGGCAGGTGTCCAAACCAACTGATCCATTTTGCTATCTCGAGTGGTTTTGTTTAAAGTTCTGATGTTTAGAAGAATTTAGGTTTTAATGTACTGTCCAGGACATACATGGAAAAGTTGGATACCTTTTGCTGGTTTGGCTTGGGGAAAAGTTGGAAACACAGTTTCATTAACCTAAGCTAGCCATGGGTAAGTAATGCCCTGTGCAAAAATGTATTGTGGTTTTAGCCTGAAAACAAAAATATAACAATTTTAGATAGAAAAAATTGTTCAGACAGACAAAATGATGTAGATAGAAGAAACAGTTTTAAATAGAATGAGCTAGTAAAGCCTTGCTTATTTTCCATTGCTGAACTGCACACAGGGCACAAACTGGGTAAGGAATTTTCTGTTACTGCTGACATCTGTAATTAGTGACTTAAAATTCTATTTAAAAGCCATTATATTTAAAAAAATATGTTTTTAGACTATGATCTGACAATACTGCTAGGGCAAAGGCTAGCAAAAATCACCAACCCTAAAAGACTCACATTAGCTATATACTCTCTTTACTCCTACTACCTGTTATATCCTATTTTGACCTGGATTGTAAGGCAGATAAAGTGAAATCTGTGGGTTGTACAGTGCATAGGGCCAGGAAGCCATGACTGGATTCTGGATTGGATTCTGGATTCTGCGTCTGAACAAAAAGCAATTGCTTGTGGAATCTGCTTCCACTATAACTAAATATGGCCTATAATGGATTGTGCTGTACTTGAATTGTCTGGTTTCAGGTTCCCCTGTGCTCAAGCATCTGCTTTTCAGTAGCCTAACCCAGTCAATTCACAATTCAGCATAGAATTACTGCATTTTGTCAAGTATCACATATTGTGCTACTATCTTCGCTAATGCACAGCACCATCACTGATGTGAAATTTCTCAATGCAGTCCTTTTTTGTAGCCACAGGCCTTGGTCAACTGTTGGGCTGTCAAATCATAGCAACATTTTAGCTGCAATTTTCTGCTGCTTTCTACTTACAAAATTAAATACTTGCCCATCTGGATCATATATTTGGCTTGTCTTACTAAGATTTTCTTCTGCCTTTCTGAAGAACTTTAAGAATAGCCTTTTTTTCATGGAAGATTACATCATACAGTTTGGAGCCGATTGCTATCAGATATATACAGCTGTATAACAAACTACACATCTTGGCCCCATTTTTAAAAACAACATATGTAGCTAAATGTAAATTTGTAAATGCATACGTATAAATATTTTTCTTTTGATGATAAATCTTGGGACATTTTATTCTCTGGTCAAAACACATATGTAAATACATTTCTTAAAAATAAAATGGTGAATATAGTTCACATTATCTGGTGAGAATTTCATCTACCAATTGTGACAGATCCAGCTTTGTTTCTCTTCTGAACAAGTAACAGCCACAAAATTCATGTATTGACTCCATATTGGACAAAATCAAGATGTTTTAGATGGATTTAAAATGGAAACACTGAGCCCATTATCTAGGGCAAACAGGACAGAAATAGAATTTATTAGATCTTCCTGGTAGTGGTCCTATTTGTAAGGAATTCTAATAGAATGTCATGCTATATTGGTCTTTCTAAGTAGATATTCCAAAGGAATCAAGGTTTTACTCTCAAAACTGGACTGCATAACTGAGGTTATTTTCTTCTATTACTGCTATTACTTTCTAATTACATTTCTCTATTTCCTCTTTTTCCTTCAGTTTGTCAAATCCTGAAGCACAGTCTGTAATGATTCTGATGCATTCCACTGAATTGAGGTTCACCAGCTTTATTGCCCCAAAGTTGATGATTGTTTTACATCAATTCAGTATAAAGTGTCTTAAGCAGACTGGTGGCTTCGTGCAATTGCATGTCAGGTTTTCTTTTCTGTCATTAGGGAAGTGCAGAAAGAAACTGTGTGTATGTACTGAACACCTCATCATCTGGGATTTGCCTCTTGTTGTATTGTTTCCAACAATACAATTTTTAATTTAGACTGAATAGGGAAGTAAACAAAGTCAGTTTACTGTATTTGTAAGACTACTATTAATATCCAAGCTAATATTTACAGTGCTGACACAATCCACGTAATAAAGTTTCTACTAACACTATAAACATTAAAAGGACCCAATGTAAATATTTAAATCACACACATCGTCATCCAGCTTCAGATAAGGTATATGAGGTGACAGATGCAGACGGTATTTCAAGCCTGATAGCCAGCTTCTGACAGAGGCAAGCCATGACCTAAGTCTGATGGAGAAGTTGGAGAGCCCATTTTTCCATCATCTGATAACTTAGCTGTTATGAACCATTGAAAGACATGCAGCATTTTCAGACTTTCGTCTTGTATATCTGAAACTGTTTTAGACACGAACATCTTAAAAATCTCTCTAACATGTTATTGTTTTCAGCAGCTCCCACTTGTATTTTCATTTTTCATGGCAATACATTCTCAGCTGGAGTGACCAATTATCTTTGAGTAGTTTTAACAATACTTTTAAGGAAAAAAATATTTTTCAAATGGCTTATGACCTTCACTAAACAGAATGAGTCACACTAACAGATGTGGCAATGCCTGTAACCAGATGTAAACATACTGGTGTCCTGTGCAACACAATTGACTGGCATATGGCTGTCGCCCTATTTGTTGCTCGGTTCAAGTAATACAATCACTATGGCCGCTCCAAACACACACCTGGAAGTTCGATGCAGTGGGCAAAGCTGGCAAATAAAGCATTGCAGGGTGTCTAAGACAGTTACAAACCTCATTTTAATGGATTATTTATGGTGCTTTGAGCAGCCTGCTCTAGTGGAAGATGTCCCTTCCCATGGCAGGGGAATTGGAGCTAGCTGATCCTTAAGGCCCCTTCCAATCCAAACCATTCTACCCTTTGCCCATGTAGGCATCCATTAAATGTACTAATAGGAAATAAAGTAAATTGGCTCCTGTCATAGATACAAAAATACCATAAAAGCCTGCTGGGCTACTTATAAAAACTGATAAGTGTTTACAAATCAATTCATTCATTGCCAAAGAGGAAGCGACAGTGTAGAAGCAGTAGTGGTAAAGAATTCTCCTTATCTTCCCCCTGGCCTGCCTCCCTCTCCTTCCTGCCTTCTGCCAGCCTCACTCGCCCTTCTCAGCCCTTCTTCCCGCTCTTTATTCCTGTCTTCCCTGATATAAGGTTTGAACTTCTCATTTTAGAGAAATATCTGGTATTATACATGTAACCTGAGGTCCTCTGTGTACTTAAGAAAGACAGAAATTTAATACTCTACTAATTTTCTGCAATGCACGTCATTCCATGAAGTTTCTGACAAAATGAGAGATTTTACACTTATTTCATTACCTAAAAATCCAGTGCCATTTCAGTGAAAATTACTACTAAAATGCACTATAACAGGATCTACTATTTTCCAGCAACAAAAGAGTGACTATTGGCAAAATTTGTAGTTTTAATATATAATCACTATATAATTTCTTAATGTTAATATAGGTTTTTAACTTTATAAATAATTCCATAAAATCGACAGGTTTTGAAAACAGCAAATATAATGGCTAATAATATTGGAAACAGTTAATTAACCTCCTTCTTGGTCTTGAGACAAAGTATAACTGAAGCTTTTCTGAAAGTCTGCTTTCACATAATATTTCATACAGAAGAATGAAAATATATTTTGACATATAAATTTCTTACATGAAACTGAACAAATTTGGAAAGAAGACAAACTATGCTAATTGCTACCTTTAATTCCTGAATAAAAATACAGAATGTCTCTGAGGGTCAATATGATACACACAGGGAAATCAAACAAGCTGATTAGACATAAGATAAAAATTAATTTATAACAGCTCATACTTTTTTTTTGCACTGGATACAGACTTCTAGAAAAAAGCCCAACTAATTGTCAAGTACTAATAACTATAGGATTGAAGAATGCTTTAATCTCTTTAGTTTTGAAATCAAAAATACTGTTTCCATTTCCATTGAAGGTATCCTTTTATGTTTTCTGGGTTGGTGAAACTGCAAAAATACACTAGGAAAATACATAGGTTTTATGTACCCAGTATTTGAGAATCCTGTGCTGGGAAAGGAGTGGCTCGATGCCATCCTGCTTTCCCATGGCAGTTGCAGAGCATGCTAATGTTCTTGGTGCTGAATCAGTAACTCAAACACTGGAATAGCCATTGTATTACTGGAACAATTTTCTAATGTTCTAATAAATACAGAAATCACACTCAAGAAGAAACAAAGTATTTTGATTTTTTTTAAAGATAACTTCTGCTTTGGCAATAACAGATGGGTGATTCACAATGATCCTTTTTGAAGGAATTCTGTCAAAATGTTAGAATTTTTTAAACATGTTTAATTCTTTAAAATACATAGTAATGCCTTAAATACACTGGATAAAATACATAGAGCATAGAGAGAGATACCACAGTGAGGGAATGATAGCTTAAAACAGAACACAGTGTTGATCAAGAGGAAATTATCATCCCTAGATCATTAATAAATTTAATTTGGGAGTTTCAGAAACATCTCTAACTATGAAAGTAGTAAGGTATTAGAGAAAAAATAGAGGCAAGGAACTTAATAGGTTGCAACGTAGAAACTGGTGAATGATATGGTGGGAACGTCTGGTCTATAAGGTGACCAAATTTAGTGAAAATCCCTTTTAAAAATATTGTTCATTTTGAAGTTTCCTCAAAGAAAATGCCAAGGTGACTTGACTTTTTAAATTTCAGAAAATTAGGTTTTTTATCTGACAACCACTATTCAATATCCACAACCATGTTCATGTTAATAAAACAGTGCACTTTAGTATTTAGTTATCTGCTGTAACAGCAACCCATGAACACAACAAATTTCATGCCTCAAGCACTGTACAGCAGCACTGGAAAACAACCCAAACTGCACTGGTAAATCACAAAGTCTGTGAAGACCATTCTTTCTTGGTTCCATGTTTTTAAAAATAATCATGTGGTGCTGTAAAACTTCAGCTAGCACTTAGACTATTTTTGTGTTCATATCTACTTTCTATTTACTGAGATAGAGACTTCATCTCCAAAGAGACAGATAAATAGAATTACATAGTGATGCTAGACAACTTTTGTAGGGAGACGTCCACATTGCTTGACTGTTGAGAAGTTAGGAAGCTTCATCTGTCTCCTCCTAAGCAATCTGGCCGAAGTCAGTACTAGCATGACTGAGTGACAGTGCTTGGTGGGTTTCAGCAGGCTGGGCAATGATAAGCTGTGGAATGAAGAGCCCCAGTCATCCTTTGCCAATGTCAATTTAGAAGACTTTTCTAAATTTCTTTATCTAAAAATAAATTTAAATAAATTTTTATTTAAATTTAAATAAATATTTTATTCTGAAGATTTTATTATTGTCCAGCTTCTACGTTATCAAAATGATAGGAAAGCTTGAAAATGTCACTCTCTGAACCACAAATCAATTCTTTGGTAATCAGCAAGGCTTATGGATTCTGGAAGAATATGAAACTGCACAGAACTTAAATTTGCAATACTGAAGTATATGAGCTATTTTCCTCAGACTGCACAATTATGTATTCTAGTATTTGTATAAGACAATGTAATTGATAGGTGCTAGTACAAGAAAACTGTTCTTTTTCAAAATGCTGACCACTGTAACTATTCCAGCTTCAGGGAACTGTGTAATCTTGCTTTCAGTCTAACGCAGATGCGGCCAAGGAGTCCTCTGAGAATTAGTTCAAATGAACTGAGAAACATTGTGGCACTTTGAAAATAAAGTGCAGAAGACAAAGTAAGATTTATATTTCAAAGAGAAAGCATATGCAATTCTTACACTGTTCCATATTGCATTAGGAATCAATCACAGTCCACTACTTTTTATATGGTAATTCTAATTTTTGAAACATTTATTAGTAAAGTGAATTTCATAAGTAGGCAGTTTTCCTCTTCCGTGATATTTAGATTTTCCATTAAAGGCAATTAGTTCTCTGCAAATAGGTAAATAAGCACCCTCCTGTGACTACCTGACAAACTGAAGCTACTCTAAGATATTGCATTAGAAAAAAACTTCTTGTATGGAAGGTACATTTGCAGCCAGAATTGAAATGGGGTTGGATTAGAGGTATTAAAAATAGAGAGCTTCAAGGATCCCTTGATGAGCAGCGATGCTCCTCCCACACTGAGCAATGCATACCTACCTCTTTTAAATAAGCATCTCCTTACACAAAGTTAGCTACCAGATGACACAACTGGTGGCTTCACCTGCCACAAGAACTTACTGATATAAACATCAGATAAGGATTCACAGTCATATCTTTGTGTTCTTTATATATGTATTGCTTCAGAGAGAAATCATCTGCAAGCTTCTTGAATGGTAAGCGTAATGTATTTTTCGCTCAAATTCTGTCCCTCAGATTTTTGTTGGGCCTATTTTTCTTTTGCTTTTAGGGAGATTTTTTTTTTTGTTAAAAATACAAAGTAGAATTTTTTGAATCCATATTTAAATCTAAATTTGGCATAATTTCAGCTAATTGGAAAAATGTGTGTACATATTTTAGTTGATTTTCATAAAATCTATATTTTAAAAGGAGGAAAATGCAAGTAATATGCAAAAAATATTACATCCTTTCATTTTCAGTATGGACTTTACATTTCTTTTCATTGGCAAAAGTTTTTCACAATCCATTTTTTCTTTTTGGCCACCATGGTTTATTTTCCCCATTATATCTATTTGAAAAAAAAGCATTCTAAGTATTGTACCTATCTTAGTGGTAGATAATAACTCCATTTCCAAGTGATGCTTGTAAAAAATGAAATATTTATTTAAATATGCTTTAATTAGAATAAAATAGACTATTTCTGATGAAAGTCTGGTCATAGTTTCATATCTACCAAATACAAAATAGAAAATATATTTCAAACAAATACCCATATCCACTCCATCTAATAAGCCTACAGAACTTAATCTTAGGCAGTGAGACACAATACCTGACTGATTTTGACTTAGGTACCTCCTTCAGTTAGGACAGGAATGGCCAGAGCTTGTAGAAATCAAGTCAATAGTCAACAATTCTTAAAGAAGAACTAAAATACTCAGTACTGTACTTATAGTAGTTTCATCATTTTTGCTATTTCTTCTTTGCATTTTTTTCAGATTCAGGTATGTGAGCATGATTTTTGCTTCATTATATATGTAACAATTTTCAAGATGTTTTTTTCATTATATAATAATATATATCTATATATATTTTTATGCACATTATATAACTTACCTTTTAATAAAGTGAATTTTCAATAAGTCTTTTTTTCTAACTTGATAGAAATATAGTTTAAAATACCAAAATTATCCTTATTTCAGTGCAATTGCATGGGTAATTCATTGAGAAGAAATAGAAATGATACAGAAAACTTGCAAAACACATTGTTGATATTTGAAAGAAGTGAAGACCTGAGGTATAATCTGACAACGAAAATAGAAATTGCATTTTATTTTGAAGAATATGGTGCAGTCCGTGATGATCCATAGAAAGCATTTACTGAAGATTTCCAGTGTTGCCTGTTTCTGCAAAATAGATGAAATTAATTATTCCCAGTTACTTAAACAAGAGGGTCAGGTAAACTATTGGAAAGTCAGGAGCCATATCTCTCTTTAGATATCAGAAACCATGGAAGTGCTTTCAGAAAATGTATGTCCCTAAGGAAGTTAGAGAGTTCAGTAACTCCTCTTCGTTTAAAAAAGAGAAACTATAGTCAGCAGAAGAGGAAGATAGACTTTGGATGGATAATATGTACAGAAAGAAAGTAACGTCAGGGGAAGAGAAAAGAGACAATTAAGAAGACTTGAGATATAAAGAGAGAAGCCAAGGGAGTAGAACAGAAAAGAGAGAGACTAGGAATGATACAGAAATAGTAATAAAAATTAGTTTGAATAGTCATAAAAATGCGTTTGAAATGCCAGCATGAAGATATTGGAGATCATGTGCATTGTTACTTTACTAATCCTACTTTTCCATGTTTGAGGTTGTCACTCTTCATTTTCTATATTTGAAACTGATGGCAGGGGGAACATCCTTGGCATTATCCAACACTAGTTCCCAACAGCTATAAGCATGAAAAGGTTTGAGCGCTCTGGTTCAGCAGTGAAATATACATTGCACTCTGAGGAAATATATGACAAAACGGGGGAGTTCCAAGCCAGTGAGCTTAAAATTAACTGCATGTTTTCATTATAAAATAATCTATGCATGGAAAAATTCCACAGAATTATAAATAATGCAGTTTATATAATTGTGATAAGAAATTATTCATACTTATTTTATCCCTCTGTTACTGCATATGGTAAAGGCAAGAACATCCCAATAGAGAGCTATAAATTACTAGGACACATTCTGGCAGGTTTTCCTTCATACATCATTTTTAAGAACTCCCACCTTTAAAGACATTTATCAATAACAGCTCAATATCAGTAACCACCACAGACTATATCTTTGGAAGGCCAAAAGTAACCTAAGGCTCCTTTCAAAGACTAAGAGAGAGAGTAGAAGTTGTGTGATTAAGATGTCTTTGTAGAGGACAGATTTGGCTGGATAGGATGTCCATAGGAGAAAAGGGTTTTAAAAGGACAAACTAATGACTGAAAAGCACAATTGCAATGAGGATGCTGTGTTCCCTGACAGGCAGCAATTATACAGGAGGAAAGTTCTGTGGATGTGTATTAGTGATGCCTTGGTGATGTAAATCACGCAGCTGCTGAGGAATGACCAAGTAGCACTAAGAAATAATGTTTCTGAATGTATTACTCATCATTAAGAAAGTGCTTGAATTAGATTGCAGGTGGGATTTGAGCAGCCAAAATCGAGGACTGTCTTACCCCAAACAAAGCCTTGTCTAACTCTCACATGTATGAATATCCTGAGGCACCAGTATCTTCAAGCTGATCTAGTTGAAGATCTCTGTCTCTGCTCTTTGCAGAAGGGTTGGACTAGATGTCTTTAAAATTCCCTTCCAACACAAACTAAAATTTAGTTCTAAATATTTTATTATCAAGTTTCTCCTTTTTTGTTTTTTTTCCAGATATGGTATAACTGAAGGTGTATCTCCACAATCTCCAAAACCAAAATAAATTCATTCAAAATAAGCAGTGTAAAGTATATATTCAATGCCTTAGTGTCATTGGACTGAGGGATCAGAAAGTTTCTAAAGCCTGATAATTCAGTTTTTCCTAAATTTCATGGTTAGGGAAAGCCCAGGATGGAGTTCCCCAACTTCACAGATGGTTTCTAGGTCTGGTCAGTGGCAACTGAATGTGAAACCACAAAACCAGTGCTGAAGGCAGGAACAAGAAGGTGAGATTTCCAGAGTGGTGGAGAATGAAACATCAGCACTTTGACCCAGTCTCTGTCTGTACATGGGCAGATCTCCAGTAGGAGAAGGAGAGAGCATCACTCTCAGAAAGCAAGCTGCCATTTGGTGACCATGATTGTTTTTATGATGAAGTAGAGAGAATGTTTTAATCTCTTTAATTTGAGGAAGACATATGATGCCTGCCATGTAAGAGGCCCTTCACTTGTTTAAAAGGTAGTTTGCAAGAGATAGCTCAGCTCCCAGCTTCACAGGAGGATTACTGTCTGAAATGGTACCTAAGTCACCCCTCACCTGTACACACTCCACTGTGAAGCATTCAGCCCTCCCAGGGACAAGGGCTTACACTCATTTTTGCTACCATACCCCATGCTTCTTTTAGATCCAGCATAAAGTTTTTCTCTAGGAGCTAATTTGAAGCCAATAGTTGCTTCAATTAATTGCTGGGCTGCACTGTATACCTTAGGAAGTATCCCTACCAAGAATGGTAGGAGTGACACCTGCTTATTACAATAGATATTAACCATAAAATCAATTTATACTTCCTTTCAAATAGTAGATTTACTCTGCAGGCCCCTATGTAAATTTCTTCTGGTCCAAAATAGTAAGAGTAGGACTCAAAATCTGTAAGACATTTCATGATATATTTTATCATCAGAGAAAAAAGGCTCTGCAGTGTAATAAAATGAATTATTGTTTTCTACATCCCCCCTTTTTTACAATTAGGCATGTAACAAACTTGCCAATAACTTAAATCCTTCTCCTGAGTATAGCAGCACATTCCTTACTAAAGCAAAATCTCAAGAACAAAGAATGCAATGAAAAATCCATTAGACATAAGTGTAAAGTGTTAGTCAAGTTGACCTCACTTGTTTGACAATGACAGTAGCATTTTTTTCTCCATGGTAAGTACAAGTATGCTTCTGCAAATTTGTAGGAGACAATGCATTCTTGCTTGTTTAGGCAGTAACTCAGATTAATTTCTGAATGGCTGTAATCAATATCTAAAGTAGCATCATTACTCTATTTGGCTTACTGAATTAAGCTGATTCAATAAATCCTAATGATCATTTTATGCATCATAATTTATATAATACTGGTAATACTGGTGCCAAATAAATCGCTTCCAAAGCAAAAAAAAAAAAAACAAAAAAACAAAAAACAACACAGTGCATTCTTTTCATTAGTGACACTCGCTTGAATTTATGGTTCCTGGGTCTGGAAAATTAACAAAATTGCAGTACTGTGTTACTCAGGCTCCAGTATTCTAATGGTGCATATTTACTGTATATACAATTTAATTATTAAACAATCGTATTTTTAATGAAATGTTGTGGTATGATTACCCTTAGTGAATTTTGCTTGTACTAATGGATCCACTCCTTCCATTAGCAAGATCATGTTTGAAATAAAATCGTATAAATGTATTTTAATCCACTCTAGGGAAAAACAGCTGTAAGAAAGGTTACTCTTTGACTACTTCTGTGAATTAGTTCCTTATGTCAAATCATTATGCAGAAATAAAAGCTGTGGTCAGCCCACTTAAAATTCCATTTGAATTCTACTGGGAATGAAAAACCTTTGTACTATTTTTCATACTCTGAACATTTTTCTGAACATTTACTAGAAAACTAAAATGTAGCAGTAATTTTAAAATAAGGGAGCAGTATTATCAGATTCAAGGAAATTAGTAAAGCTATGGTTGGTTGAGGTTCATGACTTACTGTTTCACAGTATTTCTTGGGCTGCAGTTTAGGGGATTTTAAGAAGAAATGGATGATAGTTTTACTAATTTTTATTGATATTTCAGTGACATTCCTATTTCCAAATATGATTCCTACAGAAAACAGCATTTATTTTATTTTTACAATACCCAGATGTTGAGTTTAATTTCTCATAAAGAGGACTGTGAGCAACTGAAAAGTCAAGACCAGACAGGAAATTCAAATGGATCTCACCACAGGAAGGTGAACCACCAGTTGGGAATGCTTCTAATCAAGGCACCATGAAAACGATGGGAAATAAAAAGATCTTCTCCAGTGCCTTAATCCCAGGTCACATAATTAGAATCTCTGCAGGCACTAATTGGTAGCTTTCCTGAGTGTAGCTTTCTTGCTATAGTATAAATATCCCTGTTCCTTTTGGTCCTAATTAATGATGATGTAGCAATAAAAACATACCTTAATGCACTGCTCTTTGCAATACCTGTGGCTACAGCAGCATATGAGGGGAAGAAAGTTTTTGTCTCGTTTTTAAATGTTGTCTGATAATTGACAGGAATGAGGGTTTATACCACAAGCACTTAAATCCACCCATTTAGTCTTAGAACTATTTAGGAAAACTAGTCTTAAGACTAGTTAAGGATTAGTAATTTCAGCAACTTACAACAAAAAATTCTGGAGTTACAGGCTCAAAAATAACAGGATCAAAATAATAAAGACAGCATTTGTAGAAAGAAGTCTGTTGTTTTGCACGTCCGTGAAACTCTCTGAAGGAATCAGCAAGCAAAAAAGGTACAAAATATGCCAGAGATAAATGGATTTGGGAAAGTTATTCGAAAAGGTCCCTCCTTGTAGTCTTTTAATGAAACTAAACTGTCATAGGACAGGAAAGAACGATTTTCTGAATTCAGTTAAGCATTCAAAAATATGGATGGAGTAGGAATACAGCTTTGTAAAGCAAGGGGATTCCTTGGGACCCCTTAAAGTCAGTGATGATATAAAGGTGCAAAAAACATTCTGGTGACTTGAAAGGCACTGAATTCTCAGAATGGCCAAAGATACAGATGATTGTGGCAGATCCCAAAATATTTGTGATAGAGTAATGAGATGTCAGATCAAATTCAATGTTGATAAATTCTAGGTGAGTATCCATAAGAAGCATAACCCTAAGTAACTTCATATGAGTGTGTACCTGGATACTATTTATTGCTACTATCACCATCTAGAAAGGGGACTGTGGTGGTGAAAATTTCTATGGAAACTTAACTTAGTGGCATTAAAATATATATATATATTTGTGAACATTTATAAGAGGAATGAAAAAAAAAATCAAATAAACAATGAATACTACTGTCTGAATATGCCTGGACCATATAAGTCTTCCCATTCAGTTTCTAAAGGAACATGGAAAAGATTAAGTGTAGCAGGATGTGGCTATTCAGAGATAAACAGTGGCATCTGTAAGAAGGAAAACCGCATGTGCAAGGCCCCATCAATGAGCAAAGTGCATCAGTGAGCAAGTACTTTGTGAAATAATGAGCACTAACAGTGATTAAAAAAGGGGGGAAGAACACGCCATTTTTCAAAATAAAAGCACTAGGGACAACTAAGTGAAGCCAGTGGTAAAAGAAAACATTTTTTTTTCACAAATATATAATGAAATTACGTCACTTAGTGGCACAGGATGTTGTGACACAGACAGTATAAAAAGGATATGAAAAAGGGAATGAGCGAAATAATGGAGAATTACTTGTTGACAGTCATTTAATAGGCTATATGGAGTGTTAGATTTGGTTTTGGCAGTCCTTAAGCTGCCGCTTGCCATAAACCATGAGAACACAGGCAAAAAATCACCTCCTTTGGCTCCTACTGCTTTTCCTAATCCTCGGCCCCTTCCACTACCTGGAACAAACACGTTAAGTGTTTGTTCCCCGAGTTACACATTATTTCTGTAAAGACTGATTCTTCAGGATTAACCCTTTGAAACACCTGATGGTCCTTCTTTCGGTACTCTTCCTACAGCTTTCCTACGCCTCCCCAAGCTGTCTGGTCAAACAAATTCTGCAAGAAAATGTTATGGCGACACAGGGAAGCTAACAGTAGAAAACTCGAACCGCTTTTTGAGGGGTGGGAGGGCAGCGCAGGGGCAGGCAGCGCCAGTTCAGGCGCGGGCTCCTGACGGGCACGGGCGCTCCGCTCCCCGGGGCGCGCCCGGAGCCGCCGCCCGGCGGGATGCCCGCCCCGGCGGGATGGCCCCCGCCTGCTTTCCCTGCTTTCCCCGCCTCCCCCGCCGCCGCCGGGGCCCGGCCGTCACTCGCTGTGTCGCCTCGCAGGTCGCCGGAGCGGCCGGGGCGGGCGCTGCTCGGAGCCGGGCGGGCGGGCGGCATGAAGCGCTCTCTGCTGCGGCTCTGCCGCTCGCGGGACAAGGCGGCCGCGTCCAGCGCCTACCAGGGCGTCGTGTGCGAGGCGGACGCCGCCTCCGTGGCCTCGCAGGATGTCTTCAAGGTGCGTGCGGAGCGGCGGCGGGCCCGGGCTGGGAGAGAGGGATGGAGGTGGAGGGTGAGGTGGCCGAGGGGGCGGAGGGTGTCTGGAGCGGGCTCGGCGGGGGCTGTGTGCCAGGGACCCATTCCTCCGGTGAGCCTGTGCCTCGCTCAGTGAGCCGGGAGGGAGGATCGGTGCGGGATGGGAGGCAGCCGGGGAGCTGCCCTGGCCGCGGGGTGTGAAGGCACCGGGCACTGATGTGATGTGGCCCAGGCTGAGCGGCAGGGCAGGGGAGCAGGCGACGGAGGATGTGAGTGGCAGGCTGCTGACGCAGAACTCACATTTCCCCTGGGCACAGAAAAGAGATCCCCATCTTAAAGGGTAGCCGAGGTCACGATGGAAATGAATAGATCATCTTATCAAAAGTGATATGAAAGAGTTTAGAAGCACTCGAACTGTTACGAAGGGGAATGGAACCATTGGTGCAACCTACAAAAGTGATATTGCAGCTAGGAAGGACAGAATATCTTCCCATTTTCAATAGAGATTAGGATAAGAAGTCATGTATTTGTATTGCTGCTAGGGAGACCTAGAGCAAACTTTAGTGAAGCCTTTTTTAAGTACAAGACTAATTAAGCAAAGGAAGAGTTTGCTTACAGGATGGAAGTCTTGGATAACTTTGGCTAAACAAATTTGACAAAATTTGTAGGTGGGGTTAAATACCTCCTGAGATAATTTCCATTTACTTATGTTTTCTGTGTGCTAGCTGTAGACCTGAGCAGCAGCACCTCTTCAGCATAACACAGCTGGTCACTCTGATGGGTGATCTGTCACTACAGAGCTATCCAAGTACAGTGCAAAGGAGCTGCTGTTGTTTAAAATAGCTTGCTTTGCTGTTTTTAACTAACCCAAATACCAAGAACACCTAACTGACTTCTTTCTTCCTTATTCTTTTAGCAAAAAAACACCTCAGTATTGGCTGATAAATTTTACTTTTGTTGATAGAAATTATCATCATGCCACATTTTGTCTTACAGTGAGAAATAAATCCACTGTTAAAAGTGGAAAAATGTGGTTTAGATCAATAGAAATAATAAAGGTAGAATATTAGAAGGAATAGAAAATACTGGGCTCTCTAGTAAGGTTTTCTTAGACAGCTTTTTGGTGTGTTTAAAATTTATAGATACTGCGTGTGTAATTGAGGTGTTATTTTTGTGACAGTGGATTCATATTAAATATATTTTCCACAATTATATCACATGTTTTCAATTAGCTTTTTTCTGATTGCACTATTGAAGCAGATACCAGCCCTCTATTTGGCCTCAGTCTTATAAATGTTTAAACACATTTGTAACATTATTGACATGAGTAACCTCACTGAGGTCAGTGGGACTATTAAGCTGAATGAAGCTAAACACGTGCTCAAGCACATGAATGGGCTGCCCTGTCATGCATATTTGCTTAAATATACAAAATTGTTGAGTCTTTGACACTCAGGGGGTGCTGGGAAGCAAAGTTTTCCTTTTCTTTTTCAAATGTGAAGGGAGCAGTGATTTTGGGGAAATCCCTTTTTAATTCTGTGCTTGCTTACACAGCATTTGAAGGCTTGCATTACTTCAGATAAGCATTTTCTCATTTTTTTTCCACCCAATGTAGTTGAACTCTTTTGCTTTTTTATTCTCTCTTAATTTTTAGTATCTGTTTCTTAAATTCCTGCCCATTCTGCAGGAATTCTGCCCATACTGAAAACATATTATTCTATCACTTTACATAGAAATATGGGATTTTAATAACTTTAACAAAAATATTTGAAGAATATAATAAAATATAATAAAATAAAATAAAATATAATAAAATAGTGGGCTTGGTTGTAAAGCATAGTACCTGGAATGTATCAAGATATTAGTGGGATCACTGGGAAGATACTGACTTGTTTCAGGCTGAGATAATAGTCTGATGTTCTAAGCATGCTGCTGAAATTAAAAAATATATTGGTTTCTCTGACACAAAGAACATCACAGAAGCCAAATGGCTGAACTTGAAAGCCAAGAACATGGTATCAATCTCTGTGAAATTATCTAAAAAAAAAGGAATTCATCAAGATTTTTAATTTTCCTTTCTGTTGGATTCATATTTCATGCCTACTGCAAGAAAGAGAATAAAAACATACAGTATGAATTTGCTTGTTTAAGATTTTACATGGTGAAGGAAGAATCTTGATCTCACTGCAGAAGAGAGAATAGTATATTCAAGATGATTTTCAGTTTTGTTTATTTTGTGTTGTTTCTCATGTGGATCTTATATTGTAGTCAGTTAAACCAATAACCAATCAGAGTTTCACTGTTGGCTCAGTCTGATCGGGATTTGTGAACTTCTGTATGAGCCCAAACAACTGGGCAGGAGTTACTGAGTGGTAATTACAGCATTGCTAACTTCCTGCCTTTTAGGGGAATGAGAAAATGAGAATGTTTTTACCCAAAACAGGTTATTTCAGATGGAAGTGCCTGTAGGCTACGGAGCTTCATTAAGAAGAATCGTTCTGGGCTTACAAAAGTGGATGAATTAAATGCCACCCCACTTCATCATGCTGCAGAAGGAGGGCAAATAGAACTCATGCAGTTGATCATAGATGATTCTTCCTGTGAAGGTAACATGCATTTTATTAACTACTTTATTTAGCACAATAAAAAAGTTCAATAACCAAGATGTCCATTGCCCAACTGAAATAGGACTGATAAGTGTTATCTCCATTTATCGATTCAAATATATTTCCAACTATCTGCTGCAGTTTGCACTCTCTCAGGTGTGGTTTGGGTTGCTCTTTTTATGTAGGACTGTTTTCTCTCTAATGCAGTGAATCAATATGTCTTGCTTTGGCTGACACTCAGATATATAGTCTTCAGATGCGAAAAAGAAAACTGCAATGGTTAAACAGAATACTGGACTTTCTGTCTTCCTTCTTCATATTATGTGTCTCTTATATTATCAGCATTGTGAATGCATCAGACTCCACTGATAGATTGAATGCTACTGAGTAAACCTACAGTGGCCCTGAAAAACTTGGTTTTTTTCACCTATTGATTGCAGACCTAATTTAAATTATTCTAGCTGAAATATATCTATATCATCTATATATCTATATCTATATCTATATATATATATATCTGTAATTTTTGTCCTAATTTTTTAGGATATTTGTAGAAGTTTACCTTCAGTTTTCAAGCTCAAAATGTATATTTAGAATAGACCATTTTCATAACTAGCATGAATTGATTTACCTTTGTTCTGAAGTGAAACAGAGTAGATATGGTCTTTAATTTTCTTACAGTTTACAAGCACATATTTATTACCTCTTATTTAGGTTATTTGCACTCATTATTCTGTGCAGCCTCTAAAGAAGTTGCTGTGAAGTCTAATTAAATAGGAAAAAGAATAATTAAGGAGCGAGGGAAATCACATAACTTTTGGGTGAGGAAAAACGTGTAATAGTGGGCAGTAGACAGGTGTTTCACCACTTCCATTCCTTTCATGAATACTGTATATTCAGCGCAATATTTAATCAATTTAACACAGTGCACTGCACCTCATGAAACTTTTCCTTTCCCTTTCTAAAGAAATGCAGTACCACAAACCTAAACCTCACACTGAAGACATCTTTTTTTGTTTCAGTGCAATGAGAACGTTTGATGATTTTGCTTTTTTTTTTTTTTTTTTTGCTTTGATTTGTTTTCTCTCCTTTGACCTAGTATTAAATGTGATGGATTCTTCTGGAAATACCCCACTGCACTGGGCCACGAAGAAAAACCAGGTTGAAAGCGTTCGTTTGCTTCTCAGCAGAGGAGCCAATCCAAACATCCTCAACTCTAATATGATGGCACCTTTGCATATGGCCGTTCAGTCCCTGCACAATGAAATTGTGAAGGTAAGTCTAAAATCTTCCTAAGTATACACACTTGATGAGTAGCTCAGGCAGCAGCCGTGTGCAGAGCACCAAGGCCCTGTTGATACATGGTAAATCTGCTTGTGTTTTCTTTAGTGAGCAGGATGTGTAACATGATGCCTGTAGAAGTGTTGGTGTCCTCTTAGCACTGCCAGTAAAAACTATCGTACTGATTTATAGAAATCCTGAAGTTTGTGCTGTGATAGTAGTCCTTGTGTTTCACAGAAAATGCTTTTCAATTTTGCGGACACAAGGAACTTTCTTTAAAAGTTCTTTTTAAAATGGAATCTTCATGTAGGCATGTGTATTTCAAAATATAATATTTTGTTTCTTTTTTTTTACGACTGTATAGGGTGTCTTAGAAGTATTAACATTCTTGAAACTAGTGTATTTTTAAAATGAAAACAAGATTAAAACTAGTCAGAAAGTACAGTTATTAGAACCAACATTCTAATAATCAATTGAATAGTAGCAGAACTAAATTTGCAATTAAAAATCACAAAAATATATTGTGATGAAATTACTAAGGTGTCCGTGTTGAACCTTTTAAAACAGTGATAACTTTGAGATTTTAAGCAGCATAATTTTTTTGCCATTTGTCTAAATGCAATGAGAATGTTTTCACTTCATATGCAGCATGGGTTTAGAATTTTAAAATATTTAAAGTGCTTTAATTTTTTAGATGAATAAAACCTTAAAATTACAACAATTCCTTTTCTCTTTAAATTTATGTCTTTTTCTAGTTCATCCATGCAAAAAAAAAACCAAAAAAACCACATATTATCTGTATTCAAGACAAATAAAAAGTTCTTTGGAAATGTTTCAGTGTCCTCAAATATTTTACAAAATCTGTATTTATTATGAATTAAGAACAATGAAACCTGAAATCAATGACATTTTTAAAATGGGCTTTTTATCACCTTCTCTGCTTTGATTCTTGACTAAATCTGTGCTCTTATTTTTTCTTCACTCTGTTGTTTATTCAAGCTAATTTTCTCTTGGTTTTTGTTCCCAAATTGCCTGAGAGTGATTAAATGTACCGGTTTGTCTAGTACAGAAAAAGTAAATAACTGAAATTACTGAAAGACAATTAAATAAATATGGAGCTAGGGGAATAAATAAGCCAGTATGGTCATTATAATTTCCAGATCCTTTGCTTCTCAAAAAGTGCTGGAAGCAGTCATAGAGATAATTGATCATACTGATGATAGTTCATCTGTTAGCATAGAGACTAGAGAAAAAATTTAGGACTGCAAGGTCCCAGTTTTCATCAAGACCCATCTCCCCTCATTTTACTGTTCAGTTGAGCAGATTTCTAATTGAGCAGATTCACGAACATTGCCACTTTTCTGAGAATTTTCTGTAGAAAACTTCAGTTAAAAATCTTTATCTGCAATGTGCTACAGAAAATAATTTTTCCCATTATTGAGAAATTGTTAAATCTGACTTTAAAGTACTTTTGCATCTATGTTCAGAGTTTAACTTGGTTACCTGGCTGCCTGCTGAAAGGAACTGTACTTCATATCTGTTCATATCTGCATTTTTCACCAGCATATTTTGGCATTCTCCTGCATTTTCCCCCTCATCTGCCTTCCCCACATCTTCACTGTGGGCCTTTGGCACGCAAAACAAGGAAGTTGCAAGGATTCTATGGGTTGTAAACAACAAAAATAATGGAATAGGCTTTTATTGTTTTGTTTGTCTTACGATTAACTGAATGTTTTCTTAAACTTTTAGGTTTTAGTCCAGCATAGCAGTACAGATGTTAACTTGGAAGGTGAAGCAGGGAACACACCTATAATTGTAGCATGTTACAAGGACAATCCTGAAGCACTGACACTTCTGGTAGGTATAATTATCCATCATCTTTTGAGATGATTCTCTCTATCTTGATGCAGTTATTCTGTTCCTGGACTTGGTCTTTGTTCAGTGCAGGAAGGTTAATCATGGACCTAGTGTTCAACTGGTGCTGCATGGGTTACTAAGAAACATTAATCTTTAAGGGGGTATATCATATCTATAGCTATCTGACTGGCCAGCTCAAGGGAAAAAAGTGATTTTGAAGGTCATGAGAACACAGAATGAAGCAGAAGCTTTGTATGGCTATAACATACAAAAGATACTTGTATGAAAACTTCATAATGCACATGTAACATTAAAAAAAAGGAGGCAGCTACCCAGGAGACTATATCTGTAATAGTATATTAATTTTTCAGATTTTTCTGTATGTCAATAAGCTGTATTGAGATGTTATTTTTCAGATTGAAAATGGAGGAAAAATATGTAAACCAAACAAAACAGGATGTATGCCTATCCATGCAGCAGCGTTTTCAGGTGCAAAAACATGTCTGGAAATTCTTTTGAAAAAAGGTAAATACAATGTTCCCAAGTAGTGAGCAACAATTTGCTGCTTTAGTTCTCAAATAACTGTGAAAACAAGCAATTATAACTGTGTTTGAACTTACAAGAAGTTATTGCAGTTAGTCTTATGGGTGATTTATGCTGACAACTTTTGTAGGATTGCAGCAGCAAACTGGCTGCTTTCCTAAATGTATGTTCATCCATTGTTAAGTGATAGATGTGACAGGTTCATGTTTTGAGAGGGGGGAATATCATTGCACACTTAACATGCTTGGTTTGAAAGCCTTTATATCTTCTGTTATCTCATTCTCACTTAAAAAAAAAAAATCCATTTATTTTCATCTCTCAGGTGAAGAATTGGGTCACTCTGCTAAAACCCACATCAATTTTACCAATAATGGAAAGTGCAGTCCACTTCATCTGGCAGTTCAGAGTGGCGACCTCGAAATGATTAAAATGTGCATTGAATTTGGAGCTCAAATTGATCTAAAACAGGTAAAACTCAGATTGGAGTGAAATATATTTTTGATAAAACCTAGCTATCTCTAAATCTCTAAGTGGTATGAAAAAAGATGAGCAGATAATCATTGTTCATTCTTTCTTCCAATGCAAAGCAGAGGAAACAGCAAATGAAAGCAAGTCTATGGTTCAAATCAGGCAGAATGTGATGTTTCTTTACACAGGTTACATTGGGTTATCTTTTCCAAGAAGTGGGGTCTTCAGTCTGACACTTTCTGATCATTCTTCTCTATCCTCAGCCTTGCCTTGCCTTTACAGTATCTGCTTTGTAAGCAAACACAAATTCATGATACTACTGCTGCTTCCATGGTGGAGTATTTCTGGTGTAAGGTTCTATGTTAGTTTTAAAATATAGTTTTGCCTTCTTTTACTGGTTTGATTCTTTGAGCACACAGATTTCTAATGAAGTGAGTTATGCTACTGATTTTCAGATAGGCAAAACTATTCTGAGAAGGCTTATAGCATTGTGGAAAAGCCCATTCCAATGCATTCACCAAAATGGTCCCGCTCTAAAAATGAAAAGGTCAAAACCCTCAGGCATATATCAAAGCTGGTTAGCCCCACCTTGCCAAATAAAAATCCCATTTTGGCAAATATTTTTCTGTTCATCTTTATATCGCTTAATTATTGTATGAATCTAGTTTATAATAGTTTTATGGCATATTGGACAATGTTATTTTTTACCTGCAGAAAAGTTGATTTAAGAATTACTTCTAAGGAGGATTCAATTTTAGGAAGTAAATGAGATTTTAAAGTAATGCATTTTCTGTATAATATAGGCCCATTTGTTTGCTTATTCATTTGCATTGGCCTAGGTACGGTTTTCTGTATCTTTCATTTGCTTCATCTCTTGTATTAAAGGGTGCTGCATCTGTCTGGTTTTTAATTAAAGTAGAAAAGGTTGTTAAGAGTATAATTATCTCAAATCTTAACGCCTTCATATTAAGTGATAAGAAGCTTTGTAGTAATCCTTTAAAACTATCTCTTTAGTCTTTTTTTGGTTTTGTCAATCTCTTTAGAATTCAACTACAGTTAAAGATTAAAGCTTTATTACTTGCCTAGAAATTTAGACATTTATGAATTACAAATCCTGGGCTGGTTCACTAGTGTGTTTAATAGATTGGATTAGGTTTCCGAGGTTTAAATATTTGTATTTTGTCTTGTTTGCCATTTATAGAATGAAAAATGCACAGCACTTCATTTTGCTGCCACTCAAGGAGCCACAGAGATTGTAAAGCTAATGATGTCATCCTATGCTGGGGAGGAATCCATTATTGATGCTGTAGATGGGAATAAGGAAACATTGCTTCACAGGTAGGAAACTGCTGTGCCAGATTTCACTATGAATTGAGAACCATGATATTCTTAGTTATTCTTTGCATTTGGAGCACCCTTCCACATAATTTGGAACTTCTCCATGATATGGGAGATGGTTGTAGTGCAGCATGAAAGAGGAAAAAAATTGGTCAGAATGTTAAAAATCTTGGTGATGATACCAAAATGAAAACAGTTACATTTACCTTTGAGCCATATCAAGGAATGGTCACTAACAGTTTGCATTAAAAATTTACTCCAGTAAAGTTGTAGGGAAAGAAATGTATAGAATCATTAACACCTTATGACAATGTGGAAGAAATTGAAAAAAAAGTCATTGTTACTTGATGTTTTCCAGAAAATGAGTGAAAAATAATGTGAACTGTTTAAAATAATATTTTCCTTTATTTTCAAAAACCCATATACCTGATCAGGTAGAAAGAAATGTCTGTACACTTCTCTGTGACTTCAAAGTTGCAGAGATGGTATTTGTCTATATCATAATCATTAAGACTTCTAGTCTTTCACACTCCATTTAAACCCAGAGCACTAGACTGTGGAGAAGTTTCCTAAATCCTTTGTAGCATAAAGGTGCTTAGTTAAACATGCTGGCTTCCAACTCTATGGAATCTAATGTATTTCCCCATCTATACATTTTTTGCTAGAAAGATATGTTTCACCGAATTTAACTGCAATTATTTGACAGTGTTATTCTACAAGTTTTACAGTATGAAATAAGTGGTAGAAGCAGCGGAGATGATTGGACACAGTATAAAGTGGAACGATTCAAAGATAATTGAAGACATTAAAAGAGTTAGTTGTAAAATTAGGATAATGTTTGGGTACACTTGGAAATGTTACCATGGAAGAACATGATTGTAGACAAAGTGATGACAGAATGCCAAATCAAATTGTGCGGACACATGCTATTTAATAGATAACTGGCTGCCTTATCTCTGAAAATTATTGTCCTTGAAAAAAGCTTGGTAAAAAAAACAACACTATTTTAGTCCCTGTGCCTGTGAAACAGTAAAAATGATATTATCAAGAATCATCAGGAAGGTAGAAAGTCACCCAAATAGAATATAAAAAAAAAGCTGAGTAGGAACATTAACTTGTTGAGAAACAAAGCAGATGTGAAGTAGAGGTAGGACTTGATGCTTTTGCATTCCTACTGTCATGTTTCCAACTAAATATTTCATAAAATGACTTTGCTTTCTCTTCAGTCACCTAGGAATTTATTTTAGCATTAGTGAAACATTCAGTATTAATGTGTGGCAGGAAATGTCTACTATAGATAATGGAGGCATCTCTACGTATTTGGAACCATGACTTGATTTTTAAAATATGTCTTTTGAGCAATCAATTCTAACTATAGTACACCCAATGTTTTACTATCTCTTATAATACTAAGGCAACTGTTATCGTTTGAGATATAGTCCAACCTTGGAACTGTCCTGTGTTGCTTATTGAGTCAAAATATCTCACAGAGGTCTGACTTGTGAAAACATTTTGTCTGTGTGCATTTACCATGCTATACTTTCATGCTTTGACCAGATTTTTCCTGTAATATATAATTCAGTGCTTTACTGTAGAATAAAACCTGAGAAGATTCCAAATGGATAGACAGCTTAAAAATATTTTTGGTAAATGTTTATTTATCAAAATATTTTTGTAAATGTACTTTTTATCAGTATATTTAACTAGTTCTACCGACTATGCCCCAAATGCCTCATTTATACCAATTAGTCTGTTCATATTTTTCAAGTAGACCTGCCTGCCACAGTCAGAATACACATTTAGACATTGCCATTTTAACCTCACACTGGCATTATTACATAAAATACAACCAAATTATTTTTGAATAATGAAATGAATTTGAGGCTCCAGGCATGCTTGGAAAAAACTGTATATGAAATCTATGAAATTCTGTATTGACCTTGTGTGGCACACGGAATGATCTCACATATGAAATTACTGGTTCTCCTAAAACTTGGTGGTAAAATACCATTTACCTGCCAAGGAGGTCTTCGTTTCCTGCAGTGGGTTTTGAATGTAATACCTGAACTGAACTTAATTTGAAAACAACTACATGCAAAAATATGAAACCAGTTTATTAAGATGAATTATGTAATAAGGGCATACCTCTGTCTTTATTTTAAAATTGATTATTCGAAAATATTAGAAAATTGAGAAGAATGCTAATCTTTGGCTTGAAATGTCTTTGTCCTTTCTAATATTACTGTATTTTTGCATTTTTCTCCACAGAACAGCACTGTTTGATCATTATGAACTGGCAGAATATTTGATTTCAATGGTAAATATTTAATCAAGCAACATGTTTAGAGAGATTATTGTTATCTATTACTGCAGGTCTGCATAGAGAAAGTCATAAAGTAGAATGTGTTCTCAGGTATAGGCTAATTAGATAGGTAGATATATACATCTCGTAATGTATAATTGAGTTACAGTTCAACAGTAGTTGTTAATCCATAATATCATCCCACAGTTTCAGAGGGTGAAAGCTAACATTTTTATTTCCATTTTACTTACTCAGAAAAGTTTCATAAACATCTTTTACCAAATATGTTGAAGTGGTCTGGTCATCCTACTCTTTGGACATGAAATCTAAAAAAATGCTAAGCATGCATAGAATTTCATCTGACTTTTTTCAAGACATAAATCATTGATTTAAAGAATGGACGCACAATTACTATGGGATAATATAGCCATATATTAAAATCTCTGTATGATTTAGAAATATTTTTTATGTTGTGTGGTGTGGTTATATTTCTTCAGTGAATAATTATGAAGAATAAAGAGAAGAAATATAATCAGGCATGCTACTGGCTATGCTCCCAATGTCCATTTGTGCCAATTAAACTAAGGCTTATAATCGTGTTGTGCCCCACTCAGCTGAGGACATTTTCAGAAATCATCAGATTTCTGTTTTGTTTTATGTGTGTTTAGGATTTTTGCTTCATTTCATGGCAATTATACTAAAAGAAATTATCTTCTACGTACAGTTTTGCTTTTCTCGGAAAGTCTGTTATAGAGATGTGATTTAGTTAGAAGTAGATGTTGGGCTTACTTTTGATTCAAGTATGAAATGGTTAGGTTTGACAACTCAAACTTTTTTGACAAAACCAACTGTCAACAGAACTTACTGTCTGAGAAATGCAGGTACACATTTTTGTGTGTGGAAGCTTGTGTGTACAAAACGTATCATAAATATCTTTAACACTGCATTTGCTAAGAACAAACTTTCATTCCTGGGGTGCAATTTGACTTGTTTGCCTCTTCCATAGAAGGTTTGCTGAAGGTTTCTTTGACTTTTCATATAAACTGTCAGTTCTGATGCTTCAGGACTGTTTTAGTTTTCTCTGTCTGAGAATGGATCAAAATGTGCCAGTTGGAGTAGTGGGATGCTGAATGTAAAACCTGTGCTGCCTTCTCCCTTGGACTCCTGGCAAGATCATGGGGTTCTGCCTCTGCTGTAGTGCACGTGAGGGGGAAAAGGAAAAGGTTCAGCAATGTTACTGCCTGAAAGGACTAGCAAATTCCAGTTCACAAAGGTCTTCCAGTTTTAGTAAAGAACACCTATTTATTTTACACATTAAATATTCACATTTTGTTCAAAATAAATAAGCAGCAATTTTACATATTTTCTTCCCGTTTTTTGGACTTTTTCCCCCTTTCGCTTCTTTCATCTCCTCTAAAAGGAAAATGAAAGATTAAATAGGTATAAACAACAATTGATATTTACAAAACTGGCATGTTTGTTTTTATAGTAATATCTGGTTAATTCATTTATGTTAATGCAGAAATAGAAAATGAAATTAAGTTCATAAACTATTTTACAAACTCTTAATTCAGCTGTATCATACAAGTGGTAAATATATGTGTCAATATATAAGTTACGTCTTTCTGTAATAAGTATTTATGAATGCTAACAAATTCATTTTACTAAAAGCTGAACAATTATGTTAGCTGATAGGAGGTTGGATAAATATTACGTAAGGAACTGGAAAGTGCTGTCGTTATTCATTGAAATAAATGACACACTTGGATAAAAAAAAGGTCTGTTTCTTGATTAAAAAAATAATTTTTAAGATGTTGTCTGACCCTGTAGAAAGGTAAATGGGGAAAGGGTTTTGCATATATTACTCCCAAATATGTAATGAACATACACTGGAAGCTCCTTCTTCTCTGTGGTAATCATTGCACATTTATTATGTGCTACTTATTACAGGTTTTACCATCCTGCAAAGTAAATATTGCTCAAGATTGTGATTCATTCTCTCTCAGATTAAGACTGGACCCAAAGATGATTCAAGTTAATGGAAAAACTGCTATTGATTTTTTTTCAATCATCTTTGGATATTATTTGAAATAAAATAGATATTTTTGGTGTACTTTGTTCAACTCATCAAGTTTGACTTGCAACTCAGTATTTAGAAAAAATGGTGTCTAAACCACCATAAAATATACATACATCTCACTGGTTCGTTTGTGTGTATCTTCCTGCTTCCTTGGTGGGATTTTTTAGATAAATATGTTTATGCTTATAGTAGTAATTTGCTGATTAGACCATAGTGATACTGTGACTATAGTGACCTTACTGTCCTGGCAATATGTGCCAGTGCAGAAGTAGACAAAACAGAATAAAATATGCCCTCTGCTGATACAGCTGTTTTGGCATCAAAACAGACTTGGTTCAAATCACTTATGCTGAAGAATAAGAAACTGATATAGATTGAACTATAGTAATTTCTGGATTTATTACTTCTTGTATTGTGTTCATACAGTGTAGAGGTTTAGAAATATCTTCTTCTGGTAATTGTTTTATAGGTAAGACCATATAATTCAAAGGGCAACCATTTTTGCATTTTTCCATAGCATCAATCCTGGTATTTTCAAGTTAGAATTTTATATTGAGAATACATGGAAAGTTTCTCTAACAAAAGATGATAAGCTGGAAGGAGAAGTAGGCCACTATTATTTTGGCATCTTAATTTTTATGCATAGATGACTGGACTGTGGCTGATGGTTAGAAAACCTAGTAGTTTTATGGAGATGTAATGTGTTTATTTATTTATTTATGTAATGTGAAATTACTTATCTGGATCATCTGGAATTATTAAGAATACCTGTATTTCTGCTATGCTTATAAAGGGCAGCACCATTTTAAAGTTTCATTTATTCATTATTCACCATAAACTTGGAATTCTTTTTCTCAGGGGGCTAATATTGATAGTGTTGACATAGAAGGTCGATCTCCACTTCTCCTGGCCACTTCCTGTGCATCTTGGAAAATTGTGAATTTACTGCTTTCAAAAGGTAAGAAGGGATATACACATGCTATATATATATATATACACACACATGTACGTCATTGGAGCAGGGCTCATTCATTTTAAAACTCTGTGTCAAGCTTCCCTCTCAATTTGAATTCACTACTTCAGCATCCAGCCCAGGAGCAGCTGAGCTAAACAGCTGCACACTGCTGGTATCCCCTGAGATAAAGGGAGAATTTATGTGATGATTTCACCCCTTTCACTACAGCATGAACAGGCAGTAGAATTTGTATGCCATGTGTCACGCTTCTCAAGGTGGAGGTGGCACTGGTGCTCCATCCCTGCACTCCTTAGCAGCTCACAAAATAAGGAGAACTGCAGAATAAATACACCACTTAAACAGAGCTGTGTTTCATGCTAGCAATCAATCTTTAAATGTTAAAGCCCACCATTTAATCCTTACCCATGGTTTTATAAAATCACAGTCACCTTGAAAATATTTGAGCTATATCTCTTTCATTTGCTGCATTTTTGTGCAACTTAATGATTATTACTGTATTGCCTCTTATTAATAATATAACTGATTTTTTTTACAATCTTTGTAGTGGGTTTTGAAACTGTTAAAGGTTAAAGCTTTAAATATTAGAAGAAGTGACTATCTGCATCTTTAAATTTCCTCTTGATTTGTGGGTGATCAGCATCTTGGAATGTAAAGGCCCCTGTAAAACACAATGCTGCAATGAAATACAAAATGCATAAACACAAGAAAATGCTGAAAACTGAGTTTCATTAGGAGTGATTTTTTTGGGGGGAAACAAAATTATGTGTTTGAAGGTTGACTTGAAAGAATATTTTATAGATTTATAAGAATTATTTTATAAACTTTTATAGATTAATAAACATTTGTCCAACATTTGTTCCTTTGTCTTAAACATCATTATGTAGTGCCAAGAATCAGAAGTTTTGAAGTTGCTGGTCTTTATTTCCATATTTATTTAGGAGCAAATGTGTCATTAAAAGATCATCTTGGTCGGAATTTTTTGCATTTGACTGTATTGCAGCCTGGAGGACTACAGCATCTGAATGAGAAATATCTGCAGGTACAGTAAGCAGCAATTTATGTCTTTCTGCTACCCTTCCTAGGAAAATGTAGAGAAAAAAGCAACAACCATTTTATTTTGGTATGTTTGTAAAAAATTGTGATAATCATTAAATAGCCCAGTGTCACAAAAAATGAGGTTTGAAGAGGTACATATCACATATCTCTCATGAAAACATTTCAAAGCCAATAATACAGTTTTCTTATTGCCAGGCAAAAGGAATAACATAATCCCATAAATTATTTTACTGTTGGGGGATTGAATAGCTCAAGAGGTAGGCAATAAAATATAGAACTTTTCACTTTTATTTTCCCAGCTTGCATGCAGTAAAGCCAGGAGACATGCTCATAATCAGTCAAGATCTAGAACTTTATAAATAGTTTGCAGCATATTCTGCAGGAGCTTTCCTTGGACTGGACCATAATGAAGACTGGACCATAATGAAGGATTTGGTTTTTAAAAATATTTCAATGTAAATTTGTATTTGGCTATGTTGAAATGAAGCATTCATATTGATAGAGCCCAAGCTTGCCTGAAAAAATTAAATTTGCTGGCCTCCAGAGCTCCAGAAATAGCCTTTTAAACATGAATCAAATATAACTCATCTTACAACATGTGCTGAAATCTGTGAACACCTTGATTGTAATTCAGACTGGATTTAACCTCCCTTTTTGGCAGATGTGAATCGGTGATGATAACCCTGAGTTCTCTGCATTGACTTCCTGATTATTGCATTGACTTCTGATTATCATATTAATAATACAGACAAGTGGATTGGATGGTGGGAGGAGTTTTTTAGTTGCTTTATGAAAGGTTGTAGGATAGTGTTCAACAACGAAAATGGGGAAATTAAGATGAGAAAGAGAAACGGGAAATAACACTATAAAACAGTGAACTGCTGGGTTTTGGCTGTCAGAGGTTTTGCTACTGAATATAGACTGTAAGTCTGCCTTTATGTGTAGCACAAGCCTTCTGCTGCCAGCAATAAGCATTACACTGGAATGGCAGCAAAGAATTTCCTTTATTGTACTGTTGATGGGTTGCAGTAAGGATGCAGGATGATAAACTTCTGTGTTCTTTGAAGTGTAGTTGTTTGAAAAAATGGTGATGCACAAATCAGCAGACAAAAAAGGTGGTCTAAATTTTACTTATGTTTATATCTTATTTTTAGATATTGCTTCAGAGTCTTAATGCTATTGTTGCAAACTGTTAGAAACTATGGAGCAGAAGAGATAGAGATGTAATTCTCTGCTTTTGTTTTTGGGTACTTCTTGGGGGATATCAGATGGAACATATTAAAAATCTTGTTGTGGATGAAGATAATGAAGGATGCACTCCATTGCATTATGCATGCAGACAAGGTGTGGCCCTCTCTGTAAATAATTTACTCAGCCTCAACGTTTCCATCTACTCTAAGAGCAGGGACAAGAAGTCGCCGTTACACTTTGCTGCCAGGTTAGTAGCACAGTCCAGGCCATGGAATCCATGCCATGGTTTTTATCCCTGTATTTTTGACATTAATTTCTGTGTGCATCTTGCAAAGCTATGGGCGCATCAATACTTGCCAACGACTTATAAGAGATATGAAAGACACAAGACTTTTGAATGAAGGTGATAAGAAGGGAATGACTCCCCTTCATTTGGCAGCCCAGAATGGTCATGAGAAGGTAGTTCAGTTTCTTCTGAAGAGAGGGGCTCTCTTCCTCTGGTAAGTATACAGATTTTCATTCATTAAGCCAAAAAAAACCCCTATCTTCCTATGTTTTATGTTCATCTGCTGGGAAGTTAATGCAATATAAATATAAGTACAATATACTAAAGTAATTATTATATCAATATATGCCAACAGAAACATACAGTATAATAGCATGGTTACAAAATACTTGTAAAACAGATAATAGCTAGCTGTAAAATCAAGACTTCTAATACTGGGGGAACTGAGGGTTTTCTAAATCCAACTGAGAGAAAATTCTTGAACATTTTTATGAAAAAAAAATTGGTTTGGAAATACTACAATCACTTCAGCTTCACTTACAAGCTTGAGAAGGGTTTCTTAGGACTGGTGGTTCACAGGTATTCTGCCTTGCACTGTCAGTCCTGGCTTCAGGTCAAAGATCCTCAGCTCTCAGAAAGAGATGAAAAGGGAGAGATCTAAGTAATGTTATTGAGTTGAACCTTTTACTTTTGAATGGTGAATGGATCATCACATAATATTTGACAGAATGTATGGACATCTCTGCAGCAGACATGCCAAAGAAAAGAGGTCTGAGTCAAAGGAGCAGGCATTTACATTCACTTTAAATTTACAAAAAGCTTTTTTATTTATAATTTCTAATTTTATACCATTGCATGTAAGTGATTATAAAGGCTGGACAGCCCTGCATCATGCTGCCTTTGGAGGATACACTCGCACAATGCAGATAATTTTGGATACTAATGTGAAGTGCACTGACAGAGTGGATGAAGAAGGGGTATGTGTTAACATTATTTGTTTATTGTCTGCTATTAGTTCTAGGTTAAATATTAGGGCTAGGCTATTAGTAGTTTTCCACTGTGCATTATATGTGTAATATTTTATTTCCTGTGGCAGACTCAGTGCTGTTATATTTCACCACTGATAACAGATTTCTTGGATTAATATATGATTGCTGAAATTTTTATCCAATTCTTTTAAGTGGGAGACAAAGAAGATTAAATATTCTAATAGAAACAATGAAGCATTGCATGTATTAGACTTGCCCCTCTTGCCCCCTATAAAGTGCAAGAATATTTTAGCAATGTAGTACAAACATTGGTAATGCGAATTTAAAGAACTTATACAGATGTGAAAAAAATTGGTTATAAATTAATAAACATTTGTTCCTTTGTCTTAAACATCATTATGTAGTGCCAAGAACCAGCAGTTTTGAAGTTGCTGGTCTTTATTTCCATATTTATTTAGGAGCAAATGTGTAATTAAAAGATCATTTTCATCAGAATTTCTTGCATTTGACCGTCTAATTAACTATAGTTCATTAAAATATTGTTTGAAATCCACTGCACACTGATGTCTAACAAAAACAGCACCTGTCTTGCTCTGGAGTTTGGACAAACGCAGTGTGTATTAGGTCAAGACAGAATCCCTTTTTTTGGACTGAAGTCCAAAAAAGATTGGATAAACCTGTCCCATCAGAAATACAGGGTGATCCTTTTAAAGAATTGCTTAATTCCCAACACAGAAGCTGCTACTAATTTTTCTGAGAACTGGTGTTGAAAACATTTAGAATTACTAGATTAGAAACAAATCTTGGCTATAAATTTATGAGAAGCCTTAATTTCAATTTATGGGAAGTCTTTAATTTCAATCAGAAAAATCTGTGTCATTCAGAACTCTCAAATGTCATTTTTAGTGTAACTTGATTTCTAAACCACTGATTCCTTTACTTCTATGAAAACACCAAAGAAAAACTAAATGTTCCACTTAAAAACTTGTGCCCTCAGATTTTCTTGCAGATTTTTTTGTATGAGAACATCTGGATATAATTGGATGCTTCTCTTCTTGATTATCAAACGCAGGTGTTCTGTGCCTGTAGATACTATCATTTTTACCTCTTTGTGACTTGCAGTTCATTAATTACAAAATCAAAAGGTATTAATGAATTGGCTTTTCTTACCTATAGTGGGTTTCCTCTTCAGATTTTGCCCTACTGTAGCTGTAGACATAAAGAATCTGTCTGTAATCTCTGTCAGAATCTCTGACAATATTCTAGTGTTTTGTGTTGCTAGTAAAAGCATTTGAGACTTGCAGCTGAGAAAAGCATGTGGATTTCCAATGTGGGAAAGCACTGAAATGTACTTTTTTAAAAATTACTTGTGTACTTCCTCCCTGCCCAGAACACAGCTTTGCACCTGGCTGCACGAGAAGGACATGCAAAAGCAGTGAGGTTACTCCTTGACTATGGCGCGAAAATTCTGTTCAACAAAGCAGTAGCTTCTTTTTTCCATGAAGCAATACACAACAGGAGAAAAGATGTGGTGTCTGCCGTCATCTTGCACAAAAGGTAAAGTATAGAGAAAATACTTCTTGAATTTACTTGCCCACGTGTTTTGTTGGTTTTCTTAAATGAAATTAAGTTCTGGAAATCTGTAGTTTAATAAATAAAACTGAGTACTTATTTTTAAACTCTAATGTTCTGTTCTAATGAGCACAGATAAAAAATGGCATAATTGTAATGTGCATCAGATATATGGCAAGCTGTTTTTCATATTGAGTATTTGTTCATTTCCATATTGAGTATTTGGATTCTGTGTATAAAAAACATGGAGAAGCCATCAGAAATATTTTTGACCTTTCACATAATGCTTTAATGCCTATAATATTTTAATCAAAATGTGAATACAACTGGAATAATTCAAGAGATTTAATTTAACATCATGATTTTAAATGTTGCAAGTATTTTAAAATGTGGCATTTCAACTGCAGTTTAGAAAATTTTAGGTTAAGGTGTAGTGAAACCCCACTCTTGGAGTAAAGCAATACACCATTGCCTAATGATAACATCTTTTGGTAAGAGTTACATGAATACTGACAGGATTTTATTGTATTTATTATTATTTGCCTAATTTTGTAACCCAAGATTCCAAAAATTCATTGCTGTTTCATATATTTTTAGGAGGACCTAACATATTTGAAACATTTCTGTTTAATTGATAACAGAATTTAACATGAGTCATTCTTATAGAAGTGTCCAGAATATTACTCAGCTACTCCCCAGACAGCTTAGTTTCCATTTAATAGTGCATAAAATTAGCACATTATACATTATACTTTTCAATACCTTGCATAAAACTCAAATAATCTAAAAGTACTTAATTTAAACCAGTTGTAATTAATTAATTTTCCATTATCTGAAACAATTTTTTGCAGATGGGAAGAAGCTGTTGTGACTTTCTCTCACTCTTCCAGTGCCAATAAGTGTCCTTTGCTGGAAATGGTTGAGTATCTTCCTGATTCATTTAAAGTAAGTTTTCTGCACATGTTAAAGAAATAACTTGACAAAATAACCTTAGTTGTGTTGCATTCATTTTTCTGCTTGCTGGGCTCTCCAATACATAATATTAAAAAATAGAAATAAATTCAAAAAATTATTTAATAGTATTTTAGTGATGGTCTCAGTTTGTCCACTTTAAATTCTTCAGTATTAGAAAAGTTCCTAGCTTCCTGAGATCAATTGAGTTAAAAAAGTAATAGTAAAATGTAATGAGAGTCATAAGTTAATGGGGTTCAAAATCATCTGAGATATTTTTACTCTCTTAGCTAATTGCCGAATGAGACAACAGAAATGTTTTTCAATTAAAATAGCAAGTGGTACACATGTATTCATAAACTATTCATACTTGTAAGCTAGCATGTAGCCTTGTAAACTGAATTTATATTTAACTCCTACATGAAAACTCTGGAATTTTATGGCTTCAAAACATACATCACAAAATCTGACTAAGTCATCTCTTCTGTTAACTGATTGTTGTATTTGATGGTCATTTTATTCTGGTCTAAACACATTCGCTCTGTTGAACATTGTCTGTATCACCTTAATTAATTTTTCTGCTCGTCTGCAAAGCTGGTGTTGGACAATTGCATAATTGAGTCTTCAGAGGAAAAGACAAGTCGAGACTTCTATGTAAGTAGATGAAAAAGTCTGGGAAAGTACAAAACATGTATATCTTAATGTACATGTCAAGCTCATATATGTAAGGTATCATTGTAGGTGAATCTCATACACAGAACACAGGAGACAGATCTTATTTTGTCCTTTGGACTGTAAATGGCTTGAAGTTCATTTTCTGTAATCTTCATTCTTACATATTTTAATAAGTGTGACAATTAACTTCTATAATTCATAAACTGTATCTATGCTGTGTTAATTTTTGCAATCAAGCTGAGTATCAGAAGTTATGGGTATTTCAAAATAGCAGTGAGAGAAGACACACAATATCTACTTATGCATATTGAAAGTATGTTTATAATAAGTAGTGCAGTCATCATCAATAAGTTAAAATTCAACATGTTTCTTTGTTTTGTAAATACTTGTCCAAAATCTTAAGCAATAGATTGCTTTTAATGCTAGGGAGACGTGAATGTTCTCAGTTATGTTACCTTTGAAACTGTATTGAAAACTGCCTTATCAATGATTATATTGGATTCTGTCCACATCATTAACAGAAAACTTGCAAATTTTTTGCTACTGCACATTTTCTTTATATTGTATTATCAAAGCCATACAACTTTTAAAGGTGAGCTTTTCTTTAAATTCAGCATTAAAACAAATCACAGTTATGAAAATGACCTTTCTTTATAGTAACATTTTAGAAAGAAGTGTGCACGTTCTATTTTAAAATTCAAAATGGCTGTTCATTTAAACATCTTGCCACCTCAGAAGTGTACCTTGATGGCATGTGTTCAGCTAACAATGAATATACATCTTGATTCTGACTACCTTGACACAATATGCTTTCTTTATTTTCTAAAGGATAAACTTTTTTGTCTTAAGAACATCATGTACGACTGAGATAATCTCTTGCATTATATTTAAATTCTGGTGTATATGTGTTATACAGATTGAATATAACTTCAGATATCTTCAGTGTCCCTTGACACTTAACAGGAAAGTAAAGGATGGTGAAGATATTTTCTATGAACCACTTACAACTTTAAATGTAAGTTCACTCTGACATCATTGCTTGGTTTAGATAAAATAAGAGATTTGAATTTTTCATCAGAATATTTCTTCTCCAAAACCCATAACTCTGTATATTAAAAGTATATTGAAATTAAGTATGGGCCAAAGTTCTAAATAATAAATAAAATTTATATAAAACTATGAATGCTCAAGATGTTGAGCATACTACCTGCACGTGCAGGTAGTACATCAAAGAAAACCTCACTCCAGTAATTGCAGTGACCATGCACTGGAATGTAAGGCACTGAAAACCCTAGTTTTCAGCTGATTTGTTTCATATGCTGATTGCAAAATACTTATGATGCCTGAAACAAATTTGCTAGTTTTTTTGAATTTTCAATCTGTTGTCTCATTCTTTGTCAGAAAATGTTTATATAACAAATTGTCTGGCTTAATATGTTTACTTTTTGGGATTCCTGTTGGCAGTTAGTTGTTATACTGTCTAATAATAAATAAATAAATAAATTTCTCACTAAATGTAAAAGTGTGGTCTCACAGGTATTGTTGAAAATAGTCTGTATAATTTTTGAAGCTTAAAATAGGCTGACACAGCCCAGCAGAGAAACTGAATGCCTTAGCAGGCAGAGAGGGCAAACATAGTGATGGGTTTGGGCCAGAGTGCTTAATCAAAAGAACTTGCAATATCTTACACACATTTTACTTTTCATTATGCTAAAAAGGTAAAAAAGGTGGCCTAGCCAGTTTTGTAAGCACTTTGCTTGCCTAGTTGAATTCAGTTTGACCCTTCTGTATTTGTGTTTTGTAGGCCATGGTGCGCCACAATCGCATGGAGCTCCTCAGTCATCCTGTGTGTAAAGAATATTTGCTTATGAAATGGTTGGTCTGTTTTAATGGATATAAAATATAACAGTGCATGTCAAGATAAAGACTGTTTTGCCTGAAAGTTGTTTATTAAAATGTACATATTTATAGAGTTGACTGAGCAAATGTCTTTTCCATAAAGTGAAACTTTGTATTTAGTAAAGATTTTTTGATATTTACAATAAAGACAACTACTATCTTTGTTTCCTCTTTATTGCAAAAATATGTAATAAGGTTGCCAAGGTAAAAATGAAAGGAACAGTATTTCAGAGTGGCAAATACACTCTTGTTCACATAAGTGGACAAAATACACCACATAAGTGATGAACATATTCATCACAAAGGAATATTTCAAGAAATGTTTATTTCCTCATCTTGAAGAGATAATCGACTGTTAAATTTGAATGCATGCTCTTCTAAATTTGAAAAGTGTTGTAACTTTAACATTCTCACTTTCAAGGATGGCTTATGGGTTTCGAGCACATTTAATGAATTTAGGCATATATTCTCTTGGTCTCATCCCCCTGACTCTTCTGGTCACTCACATACAACCAGGAAGACCTTTGAATGGAACAGAGATCTATGAAGCCAGACCATTAGAATATGAGGTACTTTTATTAGTAGTTACAATATGTTTCAGATTTTTGTAGCAAAAAGGTATGATTATTTAAATAATTTCTAGATTAATTTATGATCTAGTATAAATCTAGGAATAAAATTGAAGTATATATTTCTAAATATTCAGCAGCAACTTCAGATAATTTTCAGTTCTCATTTCTTATTTTTATTATTTTTCTGATAAATTTACATTTGGTACATGGTTACATAGTTTTTCCCTGAAATGGCAATATTTGTTTAATATTGAAGAAAAAAGATTCACATGAGAGAAAAATCATAGAACTGAAACAGGAACACAAAAAGGATATGCTAGTAGAAATATGAAATAAAATAAACTCAAAGGATATGAAAGGTTCATAAAGATATGCTGATATATGAAAAGTCAAGAGAATCAGAACATGGATTTTACAATAAATATTAGTAAAACAGAATATAGATAGTAATAAATACATGACAAACCTAACAGGGTTACTTGCTTGATAATATCATGCATATATAACAAGTAGAGATGAAATTAACATTTCTTTAATAATTTCTAATTTCTTTTGTGTTCTGATTTTTGTTTCAGGACTCATACTTCACAAGGGTGTGTATGTGTTTAGTTTTAATTATGAGTTTACTGGGCATCTGCAAAGAAATATTTCAGCTGATTCAGCAGGTAAATACATAGAGAAATAACATTAATCAGACAGTGTGCTTGCATGGTAGTTTGTATGATATTGGAATTAATTTGGTTTTTTCCTGATTAGAAGGAAATGTCAATTTGTACTTTTTAATTTATATATATAATGATTAAAACTGATAAGAGAATTTTAATAGTTTATTGAATTCAGTGTTTTAATGACGGATGGCTTGTAAATATTAACCTTTCTCTCTTAAATCCTAGAAATTGAAATATTTGTTGGATTACTCCAATCTACTGGACTGGACCATTTATACTACAAGCATAATTTTTGTGTCTTCTTTATTTATTAATACCCCAGCTCATTTGCAGTGGGAATGTGGAGCAATTGCTGTATACTTGTCCTGGATGAACTTCTTGCTTTATCTTCAACGGTAAAAACTTTTTACAGGCTTTACAATAAAATATTTTGATATTTTCAGATATTTTATATATCCTAAACTGATCGAGTTTGAGAGTCCATTTTGTATTTTTTTTCAAACTGTTTCCAGTACAAGTTTCCACATTAGGACCATAGGAATTTTTTTATCTCTGATGACTGTAACAACATGTTATAGCAACTACAGACACAACAATATTTATTTTAATGTTAATTAAGCATAGCCATGCTTAATTTTATCTTTATAAAAATCATCTTTCACTACACTCTATAGTCTTTGACTTTAAAAAATCCCAGAAGGATATGAATTATGAATGGCATGAGGAAGTCAGGTTTTATGAATAATAGCTGGGAGAAGGTAAATTCCTTTATCATTTCCCATATTAAATGGCATGTGTCACTTATGGGCCATAGTGCCCCGTAAAAGAATTACAATTGATGATATTATTTCTTCAGCTGACATCATGTCTGTTTATTGCCCTTAATTATCTTAAATCTTGTCACTGGTACAATAGTGTCCAAGAGTTATGGACTGCAGAAGAGCTGGGTGGAGGAAAAAAATAGTGTGGGTGTAGTGCTTAAGACTAATAAATTAAACACATTTGTGTTTGAGCGTGACTGCATGTGGTAACACTGCATAAATGCTCTTCCAATTCTTATTGTATATATGCACTGATTACCCCCATGAAGTCTTGCAGACAAACATGACATTTGTTGATTAATTTCAGGGTTGTTTTACTGTAGTAAGGATGTTTAAGGACACAGTTTGTAAACAGAGTAAATGTCAAAGACAGTACCTTTATGGTTTGCCTCTGCTGCAAACCTTGTCCTCCTCCCCATGTCTGATTTGGATGACCAATGAATGGGTGTGTCCTGTCTGCTCTGGGCAGAGTGGAGGTTGAACCTAAGCAGGAAAAAGTAAACACATGATTATACAACCTGTCTTCTGCTGTTGGATGAACTGCCTTCCTGGCCTGACTATTTTTTTCAAATGTGTAGCAGTAGAACTCTACACATGATTTTTCTAACTCGTTCAGGCGGTCTTTTCCCAAAGCAAACTGTGATGCCATTGACTTCAAGTGAATTTTGCCTAATAAATGCCTCATAAGTAAGAGGACATCAGGTTTGCTTTATTTCCTTGACCTTTTCAGTCTGGCACATAATGTTTCAGAGTGAAAAACAGACATAGGGATTTTCACAGTTGCTATTGTAGTAGCATAAAAAATCTCCTGGTCCCTAGATTTGAGAGAGGACATGAATTCCGAAGTTCAGGTTTGCAAGAAAAAGTGATTTAATCTGCTTTATGGTAATTCCTGTTCTGATACTTAGTTTTTGTGTTAACCAATAATAGAAGAGGCTTGCCAACAACAGATTGTTGTTGGAAACACAGGTGTTTTAAAATTATGCTATTCTCCTTATCTTCCATAGCAGCATGTTTCCTTTTGTTTGTTTGTTTTCCATTCGTCGTGTTACACTAAAACTACATAATGTCATTTGTTTCACATTTTGTAAGAAGTGAAATCTTTTAAATCAGGCATGTGGCTGCTAGGTGGAATGTGGTGCCGGTTGTCCTTTGTTCTGGTTGCTACTTTGCTTTGAGAAGCAGAAAAAAGCTGGATAATTTGCTGATGATTTTGTTCTGAATGCAGCAGTGATACAATACTCTACTGCCTATGGAGACAATAAATGCTATCAATGGAAAATACTATCTCGTTGTTATTGTGCATTAAAATATAAGGTTATGTAGTTTAGAGTTGTTGTGAGTAGGATCACTTGCACTCTTTTGGATGTGAAAGTAGAAGAGGTTTGTTAGCATCACAGAATCTCTCAGAGGGGCAGTGTCTCTTTCCACAGAATAAAATCAACATAACTTACTGCCTTATATAAATAACTGAAAGGGACTCTAACTTCAATATTTAATAGTTTAGGGGTAGATTTGGCAGTCCTAGATTAATGGTTGGAGTTGATTATCTTAGAAGTCTTTTCCAAACTAAGTGATTCTATGACTTATTCTATATCTTTTTTGTTTACTTATTGCCTAGATTTGAGAACTATGGAATCTATGTTGTGATGTTCTGGGAAATTTTGAGGACTTTGATTCGGATTGCTGTGGTTTTCTTCTTCCTGATACTGGCCTTTGGCCTGAGTTTCTTTGTCCTTTTGGGTTCACAGGTTAGTTCAATACTATAGTTACGTTTTTATCATTATAAATATCTTTGACAAAGCATCTCAAGGCTTTATTTACAAATTCCATCAGTTGGGTTTTTTCTTTATTTTGATATTTCTTTTTGCAGCAAACATACAGCACCCCTCTGCTTTCTGTAATGAAGACATTTGCAATGATGCTGGGAGACATTAATTACCATGATGCATTCCTTGATCCTTTACTAAGCAGTGAATTGCCATATCCATTCCTGAGTTACACAGTTCTCATTATATTTACCTTGCTTATTCCAATCCTTCTTATGAACTTGCTAGTAAGTATAAGCTATTTATTAATACACAAAAGTGGTTAAACATGAGTATGTATAGAGATTTCTAGTGTATAGAATTACTGCAGTAAATGACAGCCACTCATTACTTAACAGATATTTTCAGTAGCATATTAAAATGTCCACTTTTTTTCCATCCAGTTTATTGCTCTATTTTCCCACACCTAACTCCTGCAGGAGTGTCTTGTACATATTTAGGTAATAACTGTGATGTAATTTGAATTGGAGCTGCAATGTATTATTCTGAGGTATTGGTAAGGAGAACTGGGGAGCAATGATTTTTGTTCAATCCCTTGTTGTATCATAACCTAACAATAATTTAAATTAAAAAAAATAAAGCCCAAAAAGCCCAAAATCAAATCTTCACTGCGCACAAAACAGCAATCAGAAGTAGTGATAGAACTAACTAACAAACCTGACCTGAAAGTTTAAAATCCGAAAACACAATAATGGTGAAAAGGGGGGAAAATATATTTTCAGCCATGTTCCATTGAATATAAGTTTTATTTAGGAAATCGTATTTTCACTTGAGCTGAGCAATAAATGTCAAACA
Organism: Chloebia gouldiae; assembly: GCA_003676055.1. Taxonomy (NCBI): domain Eukaryota; kingdom Metazoa; phylum Chordata; class Aves; order Passeriformes; family Passeridae; genus Chloebia; species Chloebia gouldiae. The sequence goes on along the minus strand of QUSF01000001.1, from coordinate 37,700,285 downwards.
CCTCATGTTTTTTTAAAGTTGTTTATTGTGGCCATGATTGTACTTAATCAAGAGATCAACTGGTTTCTTAACATTACAGCAGTAATGAAGAATGTAAAATAAGGGATGTTGTTCTTGGCAAAAGTAGCACTTCAGTGTCTTACCAACAGAGTGTTGTCAGTAAAAACACTACATGTATTGATACATACTTTCCAAATATACAAAAAATGTTTCCAATTTCAAGTGAAAAAAATAATTTAACTCTAGAATATTTTTTATTTTTGTGAATGAGAAATACAATTGAAATCACAGACTATGAAAAAATAGATAATGAACTATTTCTCTTTCTCCTAGATTGGTTTGGCTGTTGGTGATATTGCTGAAGTACAAAAATATGCTGCACTCAAAAGGATTGCAATGCAGGTGAGTAACAGACCATGAAAGCATCAAATACTGGAAGTACATATCATTGCTAGAACACCATTTTGATAATTAGTTGATTTGTCATCACATTCTCAACTATCTTAGGATAGTTGTAAAGCAAATTGGTGAATATGGCACCTTATTCTGAATCTCATTTTCATTCATAACAGTCATTGCCAAGGAAGTGTACATGCAAATGCATTTTTAAGGAATTTTTCAACAATCAGTTCAAAAAATTCTGAGTTTTTCCGAAACCAGAATCTCAAATTTGGTCACTGCAAAGCTTAAAATTGCAGTTTTCTCTAGTAGAGAACCTATGCAGTGGAAAGAAGGTACACAAAAATCAAAAGGATAGCAAATTCATTCTGCTGTACTAAATTCTCATTAGTAAAAAGAGTGCATTTCTATGTGGAGAAATTAATTCCGCTAAGATACTCAGTGCTGGTATGACTATGTAGTTTTAATGTTTGGGCTGGACTATTCAAATATTATACCACTGTTTGTAGTGTGGAGTAGTACTAGTGAATTGAATATAATGGCATGATTGTTATTTTCATATATAATGCGTTTTTATCTTAAGACAACATATCTGATTCTAAATGCAAAACCACTTTTAGGTTAATCTTCATACCAACTTAGAGAAGAAGCTGCCATTTTGGTTCTTAAGTCGGGTGGACCAGGAATCAATCACTGTCTATCCCAACAGGCCAAGATACTGTGGATTTATGGTAAGATGGTGCATATTGATAGAAGAATTCTTACCAAAAAGGGATGTGATTGCCTTTGTACACACAACATTGTGTTATTAACTGACATCAAGGGAATTGTGATTAGACCTTGACTAAGGTCAGTGAAAACGGTAAATCAGTTTGAGTGCAGCTGTATTCAGATAAAATTAGTGTTTCAGTACTCAGTAAACTGTAACTTTATTAAGTAAGACAAGTTACAAAAGATGTTCAGATAAAGGTAGAATTACTCCCTTTTGGCTTTTCTTCTTTTATTTGAGCTATTTTTGATAGACTGAATTTTCTTATAAAACAAATGTTTTAATATATAAGAAAATAACATCACAACAGAAAGTCTTTTCAATGTGAACACTATGTGAAGACTTACTGTTCACATATATAATCTGTTTGTAAGATTATAGGATCTATTTAAGTTTTGTTTCATGTTTTCTTTAGAGCGTGTTCCAATATTGCTTTGGGTGTGAGGACTCTACCACATATGCACAGAGCCCTGATACAACACTAGAACTGGAAGTTCTGAAGCAGAAATACAGGTATTTTTTGTGATATTTTACAGTTATAAAAATAAGTAGAACTAATATTACAAACATACTCCTATTTTTAAAAGTCTTTTAAAGCTCTATACTGTATCTAAAAAGTAAAATTCCATGTCCCCAGCCCAAACCAGCACAGATTGTTGCTCATTAAAATAATCTGAAATAATGGGGAAGATGGATTTTCATTTTAGAATTTTGCAAATGGAGATTTTCAAGGGTTATTCGGAACTTCCAAGTGATGTAATTCCAGTTGGTTTACAAGTAAACACAATCTGTTACTGACTTTCCACTGGGTAAATCAGATTCAGTTTCCCCAAAGATGTATTGGTGTTGATTCTCTCTTGAACAAAGCATGTTTCCCAAAGCCTTGGAAGGAATTCTGTGTACTTTCTTTATTTACTTGTCATACCTACATATCTGTAAGAATGGTTTCAAAAAAGCTTACTATAACTGTACAACTAGAAAATGTATTCTCACTCAGTCTCTCTTTCCCCTGCCTTTGTTTTCCACCATTTTTTCTTTTCCCTTTTTTTTAATCTACCAGATTTTTTTTTCTACCTGCACAGATTCACATTGAATATTTTCTTAACATGTAAGATTTAGCAAGAGTTGAAGGATGGTGAGACTACACCCTACAGATACAGGCAAATCATGAACTTTAGCAAGTCTTTCTTCAAATGCATGCTACATTAATATGCTATAAAACAGCATAAAACAGACTCTTTCTTGGTTGAGATTTTTTTTTTCCTACAGAGAAGGAAGAAAACTATAATTTTATAAAATTATTTGCAATAGAGTAACTTGTGACCTTATCATTATGGAAAGTCATTTTTATTACTCTGAAAATGTTGACTGAAAATTCTTACTATGTTGCCAGTGAGTTTTTACCAGAGTTCAAAACAAAGTTCAGTTACTATTGGAGCTAGTGTCAGTGCTGGGTGTACATATTTTTGCATTTTGGCTTAGGACAGGATTTTCCTTTGCTTTGCATTTTAATTCTTGTGGTTTTCACATATTTTAAGATGTATTACTGTTTCTTGTTAAAAAAAAAAAAAATCAACAAAACATGAAAAAACTAACTACATCTAAAGCCCCCCAACTGTTATTGACAAAGAATCTTTTCAGTCCCACCACATTTCATGTTGTAATTTTGTGAGTCCAGACATTCAGAGAAACAGATTTTCAAAATGCCTGTTTGGTTGTATTATAATGACACTTTGTAGTCACATTTCCCATTTCTTTCCCTGTTTCCTTAGAGATAACAGTTACTCTGTTCTGTATGTGTGATGCTAACTGAGTTTAACTACTTAATTGCATCAATTTTGCTTTGGATAGCACTTTGAAAAAGATCAGTAAATGTCTCATCAGTATTTCTTATATGCTGTAAAAGTAGTTGTGAATTTCACTAACTGTTTTTGGTTGCTTTATTGCCATTGCAACTATTACCTTTTTCTTTCCAGACAAAGAAATAAGTCAATAGGAAAAACTTTTGATAGAGCAGTCAACAACTTTATTTTGAGAGTGAAGTTTCTTCTACTTTAACTATATATATTGAGTTACTTCTCACAAGAACAACGGATTTGTTCTTTAATCCAATTTCCTGTAACATGGAGAAGTACTTCAGCTTAAAGAATTAAATGTATTCTAGATAATAGTCTTTGTTAGCATAAGGTTTTAGTTCAGTACTCTCAGAAGGGTGAAGTACTGTCAATTTTTGGATCTGTAATTTTAATGACTTCAATGTCCTTTAAAATTAAATGACAAAGCCTGATGCATATTTATTTGTTTGCTTTTTAGGCTCAAAGATATATCAACATTGTTGGAAAAGCAACATGACCTCATTAAACTGATTATCCAAAAAATGGAGATAGTGTCAGAGGCTGAGGATGAAGACAGCAATGATTTATTTCAGCACAAATTTAGGAAAAGACAGTTAGAGCACAAGAATAGTAAATGGGATACAGTGTTAAAAGCTGTTAAAACAAATGTGCCTAACCCAAGCACAGAAAAGAACAATAGCTTCTTCTAGACTTGGCTATGATATCATGTTGTATTATCATTCTGTTCTACTTTAGGGTCACTTCTCTTATTGTCTTTGCATAATGTTAATGTGATACATCATGTACTCATAAAAAAAGGCCAGATCCAAAACCAGGATGCAGGTGCTCAAAACAGTATTTGAAGAGACTGGAGATGTCTACATCCAAAACTGTGATCCTAAAAGTGACTGGCTAATCAGGAAAGTGCCTAACTCAACAGAGGCCAGCCTTGCTGTCCTGGCAGTTCCCAAGGCTTCTGTCTAGATCTGTTCCTGGGTTTGGCCCTAGTACACTTAGGTCTGTATGTAATTACATTATTTTCTGTTACGAATATTTTTAGAATTTCTAAATTTTTAGAAATTAGATTCTAGTCATTTATTATTCAGATATTTGGAGAGAGCCAATGGGCTTTCTGTAGCTTAAAGAAAAAGTACAAAAGTAACCTGACAGAGTGTGTTGGAAGGTTTGCTGAGTAGGCACTGCAGGATCAGGCCTGAAAGGTAGGAAATGAAGGATCAGGAGTTGTAATGTAAGGGAAGAACTACTTTCTTATCCAGATAAGTGGAAGCAGATCACAGTGGGATCATTTGTACTAGCATGCACGTAGCAATGATAGAATGATATGTTTAATATTAGTCATTTACAACTTGCTGTCCTTATATTGCTAATGTGATTTGATCCCGATAACCTAAAACTGATCTTGCTACTTTAATCTGCACTTTGGTTTTATTATTCATTTACTGAATATTCAATGCATTATGTAATATATGGTAATATATTACCTTTAGTAAACATTAATTAAAATGTGTTTAAGTACCTGAATATATTTGTTTCAAAACCAGTGCTAATAAATTATGACTATGAATAGTGGTAAGTCTCTGTGGTCTGCTTTTGAATTCAGACATTATTTTAAGAACTTAGTATACATTAATTCTTCTCATGAAAAACAATTATGACTCCTTTTTATTTAAAAGGTAGTCACCAGGAGGTAATTCACACTGTACAGAACTTGTTCAGTCTTCAGAAAACACTGGAAGATGCATCATAAATTAATGTAACTTGTGCCTTAAAATTGCCACAGATGTTCAGTCACCCAACTGCTCTATCCCAGCTTTGAGACTTTAAATGCTTGCCAGGTAAAACAGAGAAAGGAGGGGGCTCCTGGAGGAGCAGCTTTTCTCCAGAGCTGAGCCTGTTGCGATGCAGTGAAACGGGAAGAGAACAGAGCAGAAAAAGTAAAACTGTAACTATAGTGTCTGAAACTGTTGTGGCCGCTACAGTCAGATCTGTTCCTGTGAATAACCTGTTCAGGTTTTCTGCACTGCTGTACATGTGGAGCTCCCTCTATCAGTAGAAAGAATAGCCAGGTTCTCAGGATAGGGCCAAACATGAAAAATGTAGTAATTTTAAATTCCTGGCAGACTGTGCCATTAACACTAGATGGCAGTGAGTGATAGCATTTTGGGGTAAGTAAATGGGCCCTAAATGCACTGTTTTGAGTGAAGAGCAGTAGTATGGTTACAGAAGGAACAAAGCAGTCATCCCTCATAGTTTTAAAGTCTAAGCCTTTCAAGCCTCTTTAAACAGAACTCTGAGACCTCTATATACAGCTGACTCTCAGCTTTCCTGAGTCTTCACAATTTGAGAAAAGTTTGCCTTTCCAATTTTACATAGAAAAAAAAGAAAGAAGTGGTTTTATAATTAGCAAATATTACAACATTGAATTAATGACTTAGCTTTCTATGGAAAATCAGACTAATATTATTTAATTGTCATGTCATAGATCTAATAGAGCCTGAGTACAAGAGATATAGAGTTTAAGGAAAAGTACAAGTACAATCGGAATATGAATCAGGATTAAAAATTTGTGTAGGCTGAGCTGGGCCATTTGAGCAATCTCTAGAAGCAATCCTGTTAGAATCATTATGGTTGGAAAAGACCTCTAAGTAAAGTAAAGACTATTGAGTACAACCATTAACTCAACACTACCAGGTCCATTACTCAGCCTTGTCTCTAAGCACCGTACCTACATGTTTTCTTAACTCTTCCACAGACAGTGATTTCATTTTCCTGGGCAGCTTGTTCCAATGCTTGACCACCCTTTCAGTGAAGGAATTTTTCCTGATATGCAATGTAAACCTCCTCTGGTTCAGCTTGAGCCAATTCCTCTTGTCCAATTTCTTGCTAAATGGGAGAAGAGATCTTCACCTGTTTCGATGTGTTACGTGTTAGATACAGCTAAATATATGTTAACCAAAAGTGTTATTTCACAACAAAACTCTGTATGAAAAATTGTGCTATGGAGGATTGGTAGGGGAGAACATCCCCACTCTCCATAATCAGATGGGAATTATTTCAAACCCTTGAGGGCCATATAGACTAAGAAAGAAGAGGAATCAATATGAACAAAATGGTGGTTCTTCTCACTGGTTAGATTTTTTTGTTTTGCAAGATCAAATGCCCATAAGGAGAGTATGTAACAAGAGAAACAAAAGATGAGAAAATATCCTTAATCTGTAGAGGAGGACCCAAGAGAAGAAACTAGAGGCAGATTTTCCCTTAGGTTAATGGCTTTTTACCCTGCCCTGTAGGTGTAAGGTATCACTTAGGCTACAACATGGTATGCATCAGTTGTAAGCTGTCTTTACATTAACTTTCTGACAAGGAGTCTCACCGTGGGCAGGAATTAGGCCTATGTAATGAACAGACAAAGTATAGGAGTGCAGCAAACCTCACCCTGGAGTGACAGTCAGCAGGAGAGTTGTGTTTGTTTTTTTTTTAATTATTAAGAAAATACAAAGAATGACACAGGAGCTGAGAAAAATCTCTGATACCAAAAGTAAGAGCACTGTTTAAAGGCAGCATTTTCTGAGCAGTAGAAAGATACTTGGTTTTTTATTTACAAACACCATCTTGCAGTGCCTATGTCAGTATGGATTTACACCTTAGCACCAACCAAGGTGTAAATCCATACTAACACAGGCACTGCAAGAGAGATTCATGTGAGCCAGGGCACAGGCTGGTCCATGAACAGGCCATTCAGGTACATCTGAACCTCTCAGGTAAAGATATTTGCATCCTTATAGAAATACACCAAGATAATTTCACAGTGATGAAAGGAAAGAAGATCTTCAGGAAAGAAGATGCTTCAGATGCTTGAATGCATCAGTGTTGTAGAGATTTACTCTATCCAGCTGAAACCAGGACACTCAGACAGGGGAAAATCTCAGCAATGGTAGGATTTGGTTTAGAAGGCAATAGAGGAAGTAATGGAAGTGATGAGAAGTGATGCATTTTATGTTGCTTCATAATTTGGAATCACAGTTTAAAAAGCAGAGCAAAGTTTAAAACTATTAATTTCAGAAATTGTTAGTAGTGTTAGTATTTATTTATCCAGAGAGGTGACTGCTATCTAAAAATTGACAAGCATCAGGGAGCAGGACTGTGAAAAACAGAAGGTTCAAACAGACCAGTAACTTGGAATAAAAAATAAAGGGAAAGGAACTCAGACTAACATTGACATTAGTGATCACATTAAAAAGGACAGAAGGCCCCAAGGTACCACTGGCCCATCTGAGTACAGCAGTGCTGCTCACAGCAATGTCAAATTCAGCTGCATTCAGCCACATGGGATGCTGGACAGGGAGAGTTAAGAACATTTAAACTTTTAAAAGCAGAAAGTATGCTTCTCAACTCAGTCCTGATGATAATCCCTGGAGCTGGCAATGTCCATGGGAATGATTCAGCAAGGCAGCAGTGATGCTGTGAGAGATAGCCATAATGTACCTCAGAGTGATTTCTCATTGCCTGAGCTGACTCACTTCCTGCAGATTCAGATTTTATATTTTCTTGGAATATCTGCCTAGTTTGTGAGATAATTACAATTGTGTTAAATGGCTGAAAGCAATCACTGTTTGATGCTGCCCCTGGCAATGTGACCCCCACCCCAGGCAGAGCAGTCCCTGGGCAGAGGGACTCTTCTCCCCTGAGCTGTGTGGAACAGGCTGGAGTCCGGCACTCCAAACACCACATGAGAGAGATGTCTCCCCTTGTTGGATTTTAGTTATGGTGGTGTCAATATGCAGCAAAAAGGAAAGGTGACAGCTTGAATGTCAGATGGCCCTAGTGAGTCTGTAGGGTGCTCTGAATGTGCTTACCTCATTTAGTTTTGAGGAGATGTAGGATTAGCGTTTCAAATCTGTATCTGGTCTAAGTTTGGGCCCTGACTATTTCTCCCCCAAGAAACCTGGCTGATAGCCTTGTGAAATGTTTTGTGGACAAGTTTCACACACAAAGGAAAAGTTAGGGAGTCTGCATAATTTCAGCCTTTAACCTTAACCCCAAAAAACTTTGATGATTAATAGAGCTGAACTGATTTAACGTCATTAGATTTTATTCCCTTGTTATTTCCAGTAAGACTTTCTCTTCAAGTATATAAAAGGAACTCCTCTGTTATTTCATGTTTCTTCATAAATATGTAAAACTAGCCAAAAGATTTCTCTATTCTCTTAATTCCTTCATCTGACTCAACTAAATGATATTTTGCTTTGAGAAGTTCTGTGATATTTTGTAACATAAGCAAATGAGTATTGGGGATAAAAAAAATACATGCTACAATTATGTCAGATGAAGCAGAGACAGATGGCCACAATCAGAAGAGTGAACATTTACCCTCCCAGCCACCAGATAAGTGGGGTCTTGTGGGACAGAGGGGCAAAAGTGAGGATGGTACAACCACAAAAACCATTTGGAGAAGTGAAAGAAAGTGTTTCCCGCATAAACTTCTCACAGGAATGTAAGGCAGATATATGCATTTCTAAACACTGTGAAAGGAGTTTAGAAAGTGAAGGTGGCTGCTGAAATCCACCTCTGCTGTCTCCAAGACACAACATCCGCTGTGGCCTGAAGCTGGGAAGTCTCCCATGACCTGGGAGATTATCCTAATTGTTGCTTCACAGCAGCTGAGGTGGATCTCTGATGACTCCTTTGCCTGAGATCAGTTGCATGGTAGCTGTTGTCACACAGAGAGGTGACACAGGTGGCACAGAGGATGCCACATCTGAGTCCCTCTTCCTGGCCATGGCACAGCTGAGGCACACCCTGAGGTGCACAATCTCATTTTCTCCAGAAAGCACGAGCAAATGAACACGCACTGTAAAAAAAAACCTGTTTCCTTAATTGTGAAATGTATAGATATGAACAGAGAGGCTAAGAAAAAACAGTGAGGAATAGTGAGTGTCAGATGAGGAGGAGGAGGAGGAAATATGCAAATAAAAAGCATATCTGACCCAACCAGGGGCTGCAGGCAATTATGGCAGATCTTAAAGGAGGGGAGAAAATGTGTAGACATGTGTTGACGCTGGCTCAGAGGTCACTTGGGACCTCTGGGTTTGGGACAGCAAAGTTATCAGTGCTATTAAAACTTCTTAATTTTCACTGGTGAAAGAAAAGGCAAGGCATGCTGGGGGAATTAAGGATGGAGCCAAGAGTCCACAAGGACTGTGAATCACAAGGGAGGTTTTTCTGTTTTCCAGAAGAAATAAAAAACATCATCCACTTATCTGAATAAACACAACAATGCGCCAATTATTCCTGAGGAACTCATAAAACATGTATTAATGACTCTAGACTGAAACAATGGAATCCTAGCTCCAGCAGGCATATTTTCTGATGTAAAGACTGCTCTTTTAGGTCTAAAATCATAATTTACAAAATAGCCTTTAAATAAAGACTGAATAATTGGTAAAGAGCTTACTGTTGAATTTTGAAACAAAGCAATAATACCTATCCAGGACTTTTTTTCCTCCTAGACTTGAAGAAAAGTTAAAACCTCTAATAATAGAGGCGAAGAAAAACAAACATCACAGAATCACAGAAGGGTTGGTGTAGGAAGGTGCCTCTGGAGAAAATCCAGCCCAATCCCCACTGCTAAAATAGGTTCACCTGGAGCAGGTTGTACTCAATCTCATCCAGACAGCTTTTGAATATCTCCAGAGAAGGAGACCCCACAACCTCTAGATAGCCTGTTCCAGTGCTCTGTCATCCCCAGAAGAACAAAGGTTTTCCTCATACTGAGATAAAACTTCCTACATTTTAGTTTGGGACATTTTAGTTTGGGCCTGTTGTCCCTTGTCCTGGCCCTGGGCACCAGAGAAGAGTCTGGCCATTAAGATAAATATTTGTATGCATTGGTAAGATCCCCTCTCAGTCTTCTTTCTCCAGGCTAAACTGGATCAGTTCCCTCAGCCTATGTCATGAGAGATGTTCCAGCCCCCTAATCATCTTTGTAACTCTCTGCTAAACCTTCTCTGGCAGTTCCTTGTCTTTCTTGTACTGGGGAGCCCAGAGCTGGACACAGTAACCCAGATGCAGCCTGAATATCACACCAGTGTGATGGGACTTGAGCCCTCACCCAGCACAGGCAACCTGCTCTGAGGTTCCATGCCTTCCAGGTCCATCTCTTTACCTGTAAGCCATCAGAGTGGGATATGCAGCTGCTCTGCTGCTTTACTCAAATGGAACTGAGAGCCTTAGGGTAGTTTACTTCAGATACCCCATTTTTTATTTGTAAGAGGTGTATTTTGCAGTGAGTCTTCCCTACTTTACTGCCACATTTACTCTTCACATTGCCTAGGAAATTAGGAAATGCTTGAAGGTCCTTCTGATTGCAGGTTACAATCCTGGTTCCTGCCAGAGGACACACACAGGTACTTGCACCTTAGTTAAGGTATGGCATTCCCAGCCTGAAAAACATTTAAAATGCTGGAGAAATTAATGCAAACCTTCTAATAAATTATGCCAGATTTCAGAGCATGTGTAGGACGTCTGAATACATCCAGAGAAGAACTACCACTGACATTTTACCCTGTGCTACACAATCCCAGACCAAGACCATTCTAATATGAAGAAGTAGCAAACCTGTACTTCTGTCAAAGCACAACTAGAGTTTGTGGTCCCTTGCTGCTCAAAATGCATCAAGTTGCTGTTCACTGCCACTACCTTCATGCTAGCTCAGCACTTGCCTCTTGGCTTCTATCAGCAGAATCAGGTCAGCCAGTGCAAGCAAGAAGTCACAGGGATGTGAAACACAATCACCAGGCACCCCCAGACCTCCCATCTCCACTTGTGGGGTGCACTTCACAACCAGCAGCCAGGAAAACCAAACAACAGGTGCTGCAGCGTGAGTTATATATTCCAGGACAAAAATAACATCCTAGAGCTGTGGTGGCCCCAGTGGCCACCCTAAGCAATTAGAATCTTCTAATATTCTGTAGAAATTGAGCTTCTGCCATTTGGCTTTCACTGATTCAGTGGCCTGCACTCCTCCTGCAATGCAGCCTCAGAATGTTTATATGTATTTTTGTGGTAATGTTATAAAAATAAGAAGATATTTTTCAAGATCACCTTCTATACCAAAACCAGCAAGGCAAGGTAAGGCAGTGACTGGCAAGACATGTGTAGCAGGTGTCACAAGTATTGTAATGTGTGTGGTCTTTCCCAAATTGAGGCCATATGATGTTTTCTGAGAGGCTTTCAGGGTTGCAGAGCCTGGATGCCCTTTCTATAATGCCACAACTTGCCAGCATTTGTAACACACCTTGCAACTGTGGAAGTGGAGGGATGGTGTAGCTGCCTCAAAGCCACCAGTGATTCTTCATTCCCCCATTCATATTTTGCTCTTAGGCTAACTAATAACTGCACAGAAGTGACAGCATAATAATGACCATGGCAGAAAGTCCCACAGATCATTGAAAACAAAGTTCCATTTTTACTTCAGAGATCTTGAAATCAGCTTCCAGAGGGGGCTCAATGTAGGCAGCAACCTGAAGATGATCCAAGCATGGTCAATAAAATGGGTCAATTAAAGGAAAGCAAGTCCCAGTGGAGAAGGAGAGAAAAATAGAAAACACTAGCGTGTTCTTCATATTTCCTAAATTAATTCAGTTGTCATTGCAGACTAAGATATGCCTCCATTTCTTTCTCTGCTATTTGATCCTGAACAAGGCTCCAGGTTGTCCAAGATTTCCCTTGGCCCTGCACAGAGCAGTGATACCCCTCACAGAGCCTTGCTCTGCTCACAGGGAATTTCAGACAATAATGTTCACCCACAGAAGGTTAATGCAGGCTCATGGAATCCAATTCACACTTTGTGCAGGTGCAGCAGAGCTGGGTAAAAAATCAGCTGATTGTGTACTGAGCTGGTGACAGGGCTGTCAGGCCTCTTGCCACCCCTGCTGCATCAGCCCATTGCACACTGGACAATCCTTGCTAACTGTAGAAACTGACCCTTAATAAATTGTCCTCTCTATTGTAAATTTACCCTGATCACAGATTTCCCTGATGGGGCTGTGCATAACCTGGCCAAACATAAGTGGTCTGTAGCCAGATTCCTCCCCCACACACACACCAGTTTGGTGTGGCAATCTCTGGAAGCAGTTAAAACCAATTTAATTGTTTCTCTGTTGCTGTGGCTGAGAACTATAGCCATTTTTTTATTTCCTAGCCATGACAGAATTTGTGTTTTCTGTTTTTTATCTTTTTCCCTTTAAAAAAAAGTTGGTCTCTTTAAATAACGATTTCACTAAATGCAATAAAAGATCCCTTTATTATAATGCACATAAGAAATACCACTAACCTTGGGATGCACTTCTTCCCATCTCAATATTCAGTAGAAATGTAAATTGGATATCTGACAGACAAGACAGTAGGATTAGACTTTTACTTCCTGTGCAAAATGAAGAATTACATCTGGGTTTCAGTCAGTCAGGATACATAGATTATACGGTTGTCACCACAACAAGTGACAATTTAGCAGCCTGAAAGATGCCTCTCTGTACAGCCTGAGGAAGGTGACACTGCTCAGTTTGTACTTCCCTCCCCAACAAAATGAGTGAAGATCCAAAGATAGGGCACAAGGCCAGGTCTCTGGAGTGCTGTCTTAAGCCTTTGCTGCTCCAGCCAATGTTTCAGCATGATCGTATCAGGCAAGGCAGATAGAGAAAACTCTTTTGTTCTTCCTGCCAGCTCTCAGTTAACCTCTGAGCCCTTTGGATTAGCAATATAGTGAGTATGTGTGCCTTGTACATTTTTTGCTGACTTCTAAGTTGCTCTGTAATGCTTCTTTCCGGGAAAGTGAGCAGTGAGGACTGACTTAAGGGGAATTGCAGTTTGATGGATGTAGGAGGTTTACATGTTTGGAAAGAAATGTCCTAATTTTCTTCTGATTACTCTTTGTGTACATGCCCAGAGATGTGGCTATGGGTCCACTTAGAGCTAATGAATGAATACATTTGAGGCTTTGGGTGTTATTAAGGCAAAATTTACCTACTCAAACACTCACTACAGAGTTGTAGCACCAAGAGGTTTGCTAGACACACTTTTTGTAGCAAAAGCAACATGGAAGAGCTGGAGTTTTCCCTCTTCATTACCAGCTCCAAGTCCTGTCCCTGACATTCGTATTAGATTCAGAGGAGAGTGTCAGGATTAGCAAACCAGCTGCCAGGAGCCATCAGTGGCTCTGCCTGGCATCCTTTCCTTCTTTCCTTCTGGGCCTCTCCAGCAGCCCTCCCAGCAATGCTCACTCACTGCTGGACTTCAGCCCTGCTCTCCCATCTCCTCCTGCCCTGAAGGACTGTCCGAGGTGTGACACCCTGCCTTCTTCTGTCCTCATCACAGAGCCCAGGGAGCGATTAAAATGCTGTTATAAATCATAGTTATTAGCCAAGTGACTCATCTTACAGCACTGAGAAGGAATCTCCAATCTCATGAGTGCTGGGTGTCTCTTGCAGAGCGGGCTGGGGTGTTGATGAGCCTTTATGGTATCCTTATCTTGCTTTTCCAACAGCAAAATCCAACCTGTGTTTTAGTCGTGCTGTTTATATATCTAATCAAAGTGGGTCAGGAAATGTGGAAGACAGCACCAGGGCTGCCTGAGAAACATAATATTTGTCAGAGAGCATTAACTCAGCCTCCCTCTTTCAGGGAATGATAGATGAAGTGTGCCTGAAACTCTGTTTAGATTATGTGAAGTAATGCACTGGTGGTTACATTCATCCTAAGCAAATCATTTTCACTCACTTGAGCTGCCTTACAGAATTTTCCAATAACACTTTAAGCAGCCTTAAACAAAATGAAGTCCTCACGGGTCACTTACTTGGGAGTTCCTCCTGGAGCCCACTTGCACACCAGACAAGTTCAGAGGGCTCTACACCTAAAATAGAAGTGGGTCCCAGGCTAAAGCCTGCATCAGCATCAGGACCAAAATTTGAGAGGTGCCAGGGCTGTTGTCCATGTCCCCTGCACAGTATTTTATCTGGTTCTTTAATGTCAAGACTGACATTAAAGAAACCACAGCAGTTCTTTATGAAAGGATAGGGTGACCTTTATGAAGGCTCTGAAAATTTTCTGAATGCCTGTGGTCACCTGTGTCAGGGCAGTCACCCTCTTCCTGCTGGAAGCTGTTCCTCCCCTGAGTGGCATCATCCTCAGGTAATAGTGTGGGGGCATCTCCTGAGCCCCTCTGGCTTGCTCAATTTAATAATTACAGAGGGATATATTCCATTTGCACTCAGTGCCAGTTCTAAGATGAAGTGAATATACTTGTTCAAGTTTAATATTTTTTAGGGAGGATTGCTATAATTTTCAGGGAATGCAATTAGATGAAGCCTAAAAATGTTTCTTCTAGCCTGCATATTTTTAAAGTGTTTTGCCTTCATCTTTTTTAAGAGGAGCCTTTGTTGATATCAGCTCCTGCTTTGATATGTGTTGTGGCCCCTGCAATTAATAGTTCTGGGGATTAACTAAAAAGTCCCATTTAAGACTTTTCAGTAAATGCTTTGAACAAGAGGGGGAAACCACTTAAGTCAGCTGCTTCTGTGCACGTCCTTTTGTGCTATGAAATATGACTTCAAAGAAAACCCTTCTCTTTCCATTTCAAGGTCTTTTTGTAAGGCAATGAAGATAGGCAACCAGCGCTGGAATGCTGGTTGATTTATTGGAAGTCTTGAAGGGCTCAGTAGACTGGGAAGGTAATTTTTGTAGCCTACTGCACTCAAGACTGATTTAATTTTGTGTCAGTTCTGGAACTGCAACCAGAATATGAGCTGTGAGTTTATAAATTGCTCCTCCGAGAGCCTGACCTTGTAGGGGAGGAGAATCTAGAAGGAGTTAGAAGATAAAGAGATCTTGCACAGCCAATCAAACACATTTCACTGGGTTAGTGGACCTCTTGCTTGTGCCTCATTTCACCCTCAAGCACTCTGGCCTTGACAGGATGCCAATCTCTTTTACAGCATCCATGCTGCAAGGGTTCCACTGTCCATTAGGACACATCTGACATATGGATCACATTTTTTTGAACAGATGACACTACTAGTGCACAAACACGCATATAACAACCATTTTTAGGAGGTTTTTTAAAATATTATTATTATTATTATTATTATTATTATTATTATTATTATTATATGCATAAATCTTTAACCTAAGTGGAATTTCAAAGAAAATATTTAAGGGCAGCAAATGTCATTCAAATAGGAGGAATAAAATGTTAATTGGTTGATTATATTTGGGAATATTGTCTACAGAAGAATGTCAGAAGTTTCATCACATGAGTGATTTAAAAATATATTAGACAAATATTTTGGGAATGCATTTCAAAAAGCAGTGTTCTTTTGGCCAAAATTAAAGAGAAAATTACCTAATAGCACTGTAGGATTTTTTTGTTGTTCAGTTCCAGCTCAAAAAATCTCACATTCTGGTTCTGAAAAGCATAAAATTTATGAAGTCCCATTGGAAGCTAAGCTTCATTTCCAAAGAAAATTTTATTAGAATAAAGTATGCTCTCTTGACATGAAATCATTGCTCTTCATAAGCTATGATGCACAGGGTGACTGCCTTTGAAAGTAGCTCCAATAACCTGGGATTAATATAAATTCTACCCTATAGTTGCCACAATTTTGATTCCTCTACAACAGATCTTCTCCAAAACAAGCAGAGTGGGGTTTAAATAACACCACACATATAAAAATAACATGGTCCTATTGTAGAAGGTATTAGCACCATGATGTGGCAGAGCCTCTGTGTGGTGGATATATGACACAGGACAGGGACCATCAGCTGGCAGCCCCTGAGCTCTGGCTGGCTCACTGGTCACATGCTGCTGAATCCTATCATGGCTTCCATCTGATGCTTTGCCAAAAGAAAGCTAAATTATGCTACAAACATTGCCTGAATATCAACTTACCATGTAAGCACTCATTGGTGCACCAGGAGTGCTGTGGAATCAGTAATGAAAAGCCAAGTGACCTATAAACTATGTTGGTGAGATAGAAAAAAAACAAAATCCCCCTGCTACATATCAAATCAACAAAGCCTTTCTGTATTAAATACAGTTCATTTATAAATGTCACGTGTGATTAGCAGTGGTGGAGCTGTTAGGGAAATACATTTTCTACCTTTATATGTGCCTTGTCCATTTCTGCAGTCACTTCGCAGTTTTATCTTTTGAAGGAGTTATCTCAAGACTAGGTAGGAAGGAGACCATGTATTACCTTCTGATTCCCCCATATTTTGTTAATTTACCACTGTGAACCAGAGGCAAGGAACAATTGTCACAAAGTTTTCCAGGGAGAAGAGTCTCCAGCACTGAGATATGTCACTGAAATGGGGAATTCCCTAGAGAAGTGACAGAAAATGCAGTACACTCATATTCTACATCTTTATGGAGTCACCGGACTTTATACATCTGTGGCTATAGAAACATGCTAGTCTGCTATACTCTCCTTCCTCTTTCCATTCTCCATTTTTTTTATTTTTGTCATCTCTTATTGTTCTGTCACATTTGAGATTTTTTGGTGTAGGGAGGGATAGGTTATTCTTGTAGCTGCTCTACTGCAGCACTAGTGCAAGAGTTTGTTGCTGCCCAGAGCAACAAACAAGCAACTGTGAAAGGTTCTCAGTGTGCAAATCCAATCCCATGTGAGATAGCCTATCTGATATCATCTTGGGATCCCTTGAATTCACTTACTTTATTCCCATTGGCACAGGGGAGTACAGGTCATGCAGTAGAAAATGTGGTTGGTTGACTTCAGCTATAACTAGCATTGGAAATATCAAATGGAAATTACAATTTTTTTTGTCTCAGATGGGGCTGAGTGCCATGCTTCTTACAGTCATGACGTGATCATATCCTCTGCACTTGATTGTGGTGACGTTTTCTATTTCATATTCAGAAGACTGTGAAAGCCAGTAGAACTCAAAAAAACACTATTTAATCCCCTTTAAATTAGAAGCTGATCTTTCAAGTGTTCAGTAGGACTAATTGAACCTCTAAATGAAAAACACACTCAAAAACCCAAATGCCGCCAAGAAGAATCCATAAATAAAGTTTTTGTTATGTGCATGTCTGTGTTTGCTAAACATACATATTCTAGCTAGGAACTGCAGAGAGGCCACGAAAAACTCTGTAGGGTCTAAGTTAAAGGAGACAACACAAAGCCTAAAGCTTTATTGTTACAGTTGAGTTATTGATGCCATTTTGCTTGGCTGGAGACAAGCTTGGCTTCCTGACCAAGCTAAACAGAATTTGTCACATCTCCACAGAGGACTGAGATCCAGTCCTATCTATCTGTTTCCATGACAAGTACTTAATTCTAGGTACTGACTTTGCAGTTATCTTCTCATTTGAGAGGGTTATGTGGTCATGTTATGAAACAAGAAAATATAATTACAAAAGAAATATCAGAGAAAGAAATATGACATCACCTGATGCACTTTTAGTATTTCCCCCCCATACTCCCTTCCTTTTTGCATCATCTCTAAGAGATCAAGAGATGCAAGCAGCTCTGAAAGGCCTTGTCTGTCCAGGCAGAGGTTACCTCCATTAGGACCCTTCAGAAACCAGTAAGTCACCTTCAGAGGACACTAGAGGCCCAAACTATAAACACACATGATTCTGGTGGGATGGAGCTGCATCTCTAAGACTTTCAAGTGTTGATTGTCCTCACTGAGAACACCCCTGTTCCACACAAAAGAAAACATAACAAAACACTGCCCTATTCCTTTGAGGGAAAGGTGAGGGGCAGACAGGAAAAATGGTACTGTCAAGCTCAGTTCCCCTTTAATGGGGCTTATCAATACATGAGAAAATCACCAACAGGATTTAAAAGCTGTTGCATTGCAACAACAGCTTTGAGAATATTTTTGCGGATGCTCGGTGTTCAGATACTTCCTTTTGGTGAGATTATTAATGACATATTCTAAATGAAAGTGTCAGGAATAAATTTAGCTTGGAAAAATGTTGTCTTTTCTTGGTGCATAGAGCTCTGAACCATTGCAGAAAATTATCTATAGTTGGCAGACAAATGAAATCTCCAGGCTGTGTCTGCACTGGCTGTCTGTGCATGACGCTGATGTCTCCTTTCTGCCCGCCCATCTTCAGGCTTATTCCACAAAAGTGAAATATTATTCCACTGTCTACCTACAGAGTCTGCTACTGGCACATTGTCAAAGTAGTAGCTGCTGCATACTGAGCTCTGCAAATATGTGTCTCTTTGAGAAAGGCTGCTGCAATTGCAATATTAGCTGGACCGTCAACATGAAAGCTGAATTAACACTTCCATTAATGTTGAAACTTGTCATGCTCAAGACAACATTCTTGCTAGCAGGTTTTTGTATACAGCAAAATCAAAAATCATGATGTTTAAACTGAGATATAGATTGATGCTAAGTGTAATTTTCCATCATGGTTTTTTACCTGAATGGAAGCTCAGCAAACAGAAGACCATAGAAGTGGCTCTGATGGGTATCATTAGACATTGGCTGGTACTGATTTTAGTAACATTGCATATGTGCACTTTATTTTCACATGTGTTTTTTGGAGAGATATACTTCTTGGGATATTGCGCATTTATAATAGGCAGCAGCATTGAGAAACGCTCTATGCACTGAGAGCTCACCAAGGCTTATGCAGAGATAAACACATTGAAATAAAACTACTTCTGTGGCCACAGTTTGGAATATCTTTTACATTTTTATTTTTTACTTTTCACAGCATGATTCATGTGCTGTGTCTCTTGCATGAGAAATTTGCAATACGGAGTTACACATTCAAAGAAGAATAAACCTGTCTTATTGCATTTTATAGAAGAACAAAACAACTTGTCTTTTTGTCATTATGGGCCTCCCAATTCACCAGCTACTTAATGTTTTTCTTTTGCCTCCCCCAATCTAATTTCTCAGGTGTAACCCAGGATGTTTGACAAAAAGTATGTTTTGGAAAAAAAACAAAAAGACCCATGCTATAAAGTCCTTAAAAAAAATCTTTCTTTTGGCTCTGTGGCATTACTATTTCAGTTTTAACATATGTATTTTTCTTCCCAAAATGAGCAAAAATGTTACATGATATTCTGGTTGGTTTTCCTTCTTGGCAGTTACAAGGAACTTTCACAAGTGGTTCTGATAAGTATTAAGTATTTTTGTTAAAATGAATCATGTCAACTAGCTAAAGAATGAAAAAGCAAACTTAAATAAATATTTTGGGCAAAGGAGGGGAAATATTTTGAAAATTCTGCTTGTATTTTCCCGGTATCTGATCTTTTATGATTTGTCTGTGAGCAAGCTGAAAATCTTTTAGTTGTTCTTAGCTGAATTCTATTTCGCTTCACCACTCTTCCCAGCTGTTTGTTAAAAACTATAAGAAATCCTTGGATATTTGGCTAAACTGTTATTCAGTCAGAGGATGAAAAGTCTGAGGAATGTCATGGGATTATTATAACAGTATAATTAGCTTCAGACAGCTCTCTTCTCAACAGCTTTGAAAAGCTCTTCTATCCATCTCACTTACCCAAGTAATTAATTAAACACAGCTGCAGACTAGAACAACTGTTGCAAACAAAAATGAAGTGTTTTCCATTTGCTTTTCCTGCTCACTTCTAGGCAGTAGTAGAAGAGGAAGCCATGTAGGAGCAGTTAGGACAATTAGGGACCGTCTGCTTTGCTCCATCACCTAAAATCCTGTTATGGAGGAAAGAGGTGCAAAAGGATATGTGGAGCACAGCTGTTGCTGTGGCCAATTCATGCCTGAAGCAGGGGCAAATCTTTTAAAATCATGTGACTACATCCTGGAAATGACCCAAGGAGGAAAAGCCCTAAACATCCTTGCCAAAACTCCCATGTCATGTCTTTTTTTATACAGTGTTAGAAAAAAAGTACATAAGTGAGAAAAATGGAATAACTGAAGTAGTCTGAGTTTGGAAGAGTACTGGCAGAAAGCTGGAGCAGGTGATTTTAATACTTTCAAATGTTCCTGGAAGCCAGCAGTGCTAAAAAAAAAAGTAATACTGGAAATAGTGATGTCTTCTCAACTCTTTTATGTAGCAAGCTTGAAGGTGCAGGGGTCTTACAAGGAAAGATTTTGGGATAACTAAAATAGTCCATGGAAGAATGTGACTCTGGAAAGGTGTGTTTTCTGTCCAAGAAGTGATCTATGAGGCCAAATGATTGAACATTGTATGTCAGAGTTATACAATAAAGGTATCATGAAATGAGAACAGTAAAGCTGAGTTAACAGGCAAGCTGAGCCATACTGGACAGCCCTTTTATTCTTTCCTTTTGATGGCATCTACCTGCCAAACATAGCAAAGACCTCAAAGAGAGTTTAACTGCACCACCAACAGTAGCCAGTGTTACCTGGCTCCTGCAACAAGAAGAAGCAGTGGCTGTAGAGACTTGAAGAGTGAATTACATTGCATTTATGTGGCTTTTTTTCGTGCTTTCCTAACAGAAAATTTAGAGAAGCGCAAGAAGCAAGGGTTAGTTTTTCCAGTGGAGTCTGGGGATGCCCATGTGGTGTCAGTCTTTCCTGTTTCAAAATTACAAATGGCCTACTAGTGCACAAAGTATTTTATGACCTGTTTGATTGCTTTTCCACAAAATGCCAACACTGTCGAGGACTAAGGAAGCCCTATATCCAAGGTTTAGCTTTTTATTTTTATTTGCAGTGCATTCAATGGCAGCGATTCTAGTTTAAAATGAAAAAGGGATTTGTCCTGGAAGAGGAAACCATTTGTCCTGACAGGCATAGATTTTGCAAAGTGTGGAATTTCATCATCCATGTACTATTCAGCTTTCATCACACTCTCCATGATGGTGCAAATCCTGCCTGCTTGCTCTGGATGACTCAGGGACTATAATGAGATTTCCAGAGGCACAACTAGAGCCTACAGCTCTTTCCAGACACTTCTGAAGATATTTCAAGGGCATTCTAGACACAAATATACTTGTCACAAATTCCTGTGTAGACATGAAGATGAGAGACGCAATTAAAAACTTCAGTATTCAAAAGTAGATGTATAGACTCTAAATAAGTACTTGAGAGGCTTTTGCAAATTTTTATTTGTGAATCATTGAATGGGTTGGCATGAAAGAGACTTTGATGATCATCAGTTCCAACCTTCCTGCCATGGGCATGGTTACATTTCATTAAACCAGGTTGCTCAAAGCCCCATACAACCTGGCCTTGACCACTTCCAGGAAGATCCACAACTTGTTTCCTACAGGAGGTGTATAGAAGACTTGCCTCTTTTCTCCTAACTGGCAAACAGGACTTTGAGAAACCTTAATGTTTTTCACTGGGGAACTAAAGATACTGTGAATGAGATATTTGAGAGGTAATGCTGGAAACAAAGTGTAGGACTGGCTGCCCATATATTGCATATTACTAGTGGTACTGAGTAGCATTGTCTCACACAAGACACTCAGAAAACACAAAATTAACTAATAAAGAGTTTAAAATGCAAAAACGGGCCAAAAGCCAAGTGGCAGTCTTTAGAGTGCTTCTTCAGGGAGGGGGCATTCTTCAAATAATATATTATCAATAGGTAGCTAGTATGCAGATTACACAGTTCTGGATTTCACACAGGCAGCAGGAGGAAAGGATACCCACTGCAGGAAACCGTCACCTTTCCCAAGGTCCTGCAGTGGTGTGGCTAGCAGGACCCCAAAGCTCTGTTCTTTTCAGCCCTTGAGCTCTGACAAAAATGGGGTTAGAATAGTATATCCAGACTCCTCAGAGCACACATCCTGAATTTTTTTCAGACCTTTCTTTAGCTAATGTTGATGGTTTATGCTATTCCTCCTTGCTCTAAGTTAAAAAGCAGGGTATATCTGATCTTCAGTGATTTCCACTGTTACAATGTCATTTATGGGCTCTCCATACATTTAATGTACACAGTGACTTCCTTACAGGATGTGGTAATAGAGACTCAGCTATCTTCTTACAGTGTTTCTCCTCAGGCTAGTTAATAAAGTCATGCCCTGGAGGCTTTGGATAGGAACTGTGCTTCTCCTTGTCCAGCATCCCTCATGTTCCTCCTCCACTGGTATTTAACTGCACTATGTTTTAAATGAAGGCCTCTATTCCATTTCTTTCCTCAAAGTCTGTACATTTGATTAATAGCCAGTATTTATTCTCTGGTGTCCCACACCTGCTGCTTGGCTGGCAGTGCCTGTGACAGGGACTCTTATTGCACCTTTGCAATGCACCAGAAGGCTGCTGAGGGCAGCCCTCATTTTGATTCTCATCACATGACATGGAAAATTTCATTCCCACCACGGGCTGCGTACCTTGGTCTCCTGCTCTCATTTTCTATCCTGAGTCAGGCTGAGAACAATGACAGGGAATTGTCAGTCAGACAGGGAACAGTGGCACAACTCCTCAGGAAAACTGCTCTGTCATCTCTTCCTGCTTCAGTCTCTGCTGCCAGGCAGAGAGCAAATGGGAGGTAAATTATCTGTGTGTCACATTTACAGGTAAAGTGGTGATAAATGTGTCACTGCCAGTGCTTTTCCACTTCCTTCCATAGAACTCTGGTAACCAGATCTGAAACTCCAAAGAGAGGAACCCCAAGGACTGAAATCCAAGTACTGACTTAGCAAATGGATATGCCAGCATCAGTGCAAGGTCCTGTTGGTGCTGATGTTACTCTTTTTCCTGAGTAGACCTTAGGATATTCTGCAGCAGTGACAGTGGGCACGCTCTGGCCTTGAGCATCCTGCTGAGGGTGGCAGATAGAGAAGAGATTTCAGCAGCTTTTCTAAGCTGAAGGGTGTCTCAGATCATCCATCTTGCCAACATAGGCTGTAAAATGTGAGTTGTAAACAGCTCTCAGTATAGCTTCATCCTAAAGTCAAAGAAGGGATTAAACCTGGAATGGACTCTGTATGATGACTGCTTTCATTATAAACACATTCAGAATTCAGTGAATTCAGAAAACATTATCCATTAATCATATGCAGGAGATTCAGCTCAAATATGCCTTTAAACTACTTTATTCCACTTAATTCCAATATCTTGAAAAAATAAATAAAGATAAGTATAAATGTATCTCGATTTCTAGCTCTGTAGTTACACTTAATGCCAATTTTTATTTGCATTGAAGGGGAAGAGACAAAATATTGGGGTGGATCCTCACTGCCTTAGTCACCACATTCTGAATGAATCCATTTTCTACTATATACCTGCTTAGTTGCAAGTATTTCTTAGATTTTGACCTTTGCTCTTTACTAGACTCTAGAGAGCAATATTAAAAATAGGAAGCAAATATAGTTTTTAGAAAGTTTTGATACTAATTTTTCAGCCTGTGATGCATGCTTTTAAACATTTCCCCTAACAAGTTTTTCCTGTATTAATGTACAGAAGATTTTATTTGCTCTTCAAGAGCATCTTGAGATCTCAAGAGTTTACCTTAGCAACTATGCAAACATTGTTTGGCAGACAGACTACGGCACAAACTTTTAACAAGATAGAAAAAGGATAGGTAAGAAATGAAAAAGATGTACTATCCCAGAATTTAAAAGTGTGAAACAGAAACACAGGGAAGTCAGACACCTGTCCAAAACCACCCAGGAAGTGTGGCAGAACCAGAAATTAAATCCAGGTCTTCCCCATTCACATCCAGAAACGTGTGAGCAGCCTGACTACCATAGCATATCCCATAGAATATGAGATTTTATTCAGGACAGCCTCTCCCAACGCTGACCATTGCACAAGTCCCAGCTGACATTTTCTAGGAGGTGTGCTCACATGAAAGTGAATTTTGAATCCTTTCTCCACATATTCTAAATTAATTAATTAAGCAGGCTGCATTTCAATCATGAGCTTGCTGCTGTTCACAAAACAGCTTAGGCTGTCCCCTCATACTTTATGATGTCAACAGGCCCCTTGATTGAAATACAGCCTTGAAATCCACCTCTTTCTTCCAGATTTCAGTATATATTATTCTTGTAATTTTTAAAGACAGCTGTGTGAATTAATGAACTGATCTGAGAATCGAGGTTGGCCAAGAGCACCATTTAAAAGTCATGTAGATGACCTCATAAAAACTGCAAAGAATGCTTACAGCTTGCTTGTAAAACAAATCTATTCCTTAATAACTCAAAATGCCCACATAATTCAGTACACATTTTGACCCGAGTGAGTGCTCCATAAGAGAAGATGAAAATTTCCCATGAAAAAGACATTTAACCGGTACAGGCAACTATAAACTTTAATTGATATTTCACAGTATGTACAAGTTTGCTCTCCAGGGAGTGTAGAATATCATTTTTGCACCTGCACTCTAACTGCAGTCTTATAGTATTTCAGCCATTAAGCATTTTTCATTAAAGCACTTCATATAGAATTAGTATAATCTGAGTTTAACAAAAGTATTCTATATATAGGTTTTTCACACCATATTAATGCATAACTGTTAGAACTGGAGAAGCAGTATTGTGCAGGCAAACCCCAGGTTTCTATACATGGTCATTAGTTAGGGTGGTCTCTGTACTTGGAGCACTATTTGTAAAGCATATTTATGATAATGTATTTGACTGTATCTGAAAAGAAAGGGACTTCTAATAAATTAAAGGGGGTTTCCATGTATTTTTCTTTTCTTGGTGCTAGATTTCCCCAAAGAAATTGCAGAATCTGGTGAAATAGCAGTTTATGGTATAGCACAATGGTATCACATTCTTTACAGCTTCCATCCTTGGCAGTCATAAAACCTAACAGTAGAAAGGATGTTTGCATATTGGGCAGCAGAGGGAATATTTTGGATATCTATAACCTAGCAAATCTGAAGAAATATTTGTCTTATGGCTTGCATTTTATAGCTGTTATCTAGCTGGCAATAAGAGGTGAACAGCTGTGCAGTTTTAAGATGTATGATTTTAAAACAATGAACTGGAGGCATGCTAAATGGCTCAAATTAGACGTGGGTAGTAGCAAACAACACAGGACTTTTCACCTTGTGCTAGAGACAGAGACTAAAGTTGAAAGTGCTCTACAAACTCGGTGAAGGCAACACCTCCTTAGTCATTTTTAAGAGACTCTTGAGAATATCTGCAGGTTTGCATGGAAATACTTTCTGGGATTTTGTGAATCTTTTACATGCTGTTTCCTTCAGATAGTTATCACCCCAAAAACACTTCCCCCTGCAGAAAAGCTAAACTTCATAGGCATTACTCACCATACAGATGACAGCAATTTTAATGTTTTAACAAACTCCTTAGCTGAAAAATGGAGAAAATAAGGTAGAGGAATATGCATCCTGGTTTCACAAATGCCAGTAAATTAGAGAGTTTCCATCACACACAATGTATGATTTGCACTGCAGGGCTGCAGGGAATCGTGCTTTGCCTATGCCTGTGATGAAAATATGAGGCACGCTTTGTGTTTATTGGAGGTACAGGGAAATATAGTTGTTTTGTATAAAAATAACTCTCTCCATACCCCAGAGACTTACAGAGGAGGTGTATGAAAGTGTGACTGATTGACTCATGATAACCAGCTTCAGACCACACACAGGAAATGCTTTAGTCAAGGCTTTATTTTTTCCCACAAGACAAACATAAAATGCAGTTTAGGATTCACAACAGTCCAGCAAATTGTAGGAAAACACTGTAACAAAAATTTTTTGAGGATAGTGTGATACAATTTCCCACATGAAAATTTCTGCCATCACTTTCTTCAAAGAAAATAACTTTGCTTATGATGAGGAACTGGTCAGATCTATGCTTACAGAACTAATAATGCACAGATAATCTACATATTCTTCCTTCTATTGTTCTGAAGAAGAAGAAAGTTTTAACTTTCACAACTACCAAGAATGAACAAGATCAAATTTTGGTCTGGATTTAAATAAACTGCTTAGAATTTACAGCTTTCAGTGATGTCCCAAAACGCTTTGAGACAAAGACATTGTACTGCACATTAAAAAGTACAGAAACATGGGGTTGCCCCATGCAGTTACACAACTGAGAGTTGTGATCTTGTCAATATTTTCTCCCTGGCCTTGTCCTGTGCAAGTGAATATCGAGCAGCTTCCTCCTTCCCTGTGAATCTCCTCCTTGTGCATGAGCTAAGATTTTATAATATTTATATTTACTCTCACAAGATGTTTATCTTTCAGGAACATTTATACAGGGTAACTTCTCACATTAAGTTTTTAATAATGACTGTTTTTTTTAGCAGTCATTACCAGTGTGTTAAAAACAGTGATCTTGCTGGGATCATTAAAGATCTCTTCCACATGAGAGATGGGTAGAGCTTAGGGGGTTTCTCATCTTAGCAACCACAGGGCAAGGCTATGCTTCAAAGCAATCCCAGTACTCCACACCACCAGTACAATTCCACACTGATCACTTCACTGTCCAGGACTTGCTGGGTTTCTCTCCTTGTGTTGGGCAGACTAACAGAAGTGTATCATACTTGTGAGATTTTTTCTCTTATCCTGGATGATTATTTCCCTCTGTGGGACAAGGTGAGGTTACATATCCAAAGCTGTTCTGAGGCTCACCCAAACCAGATTCTGGGTCTGAAAGGTGAGGCCCATGCAAGTAAAGGCTGGTGGGAGAGGGGAGCACAATCTTGATTTTGTGGAGCCTGCTGAGGGCCCGAGGCAAAGCAGCTGATGGGCTGCAGGCAGAACAAGGTGTGAGGAAAGCAGCTCACCTCCCTGAGACCCTCTTCTCAGTCTGAGCTGAAATGGTGACATGACTGCAGTTCAGAAGAGGGGATTGCTAAGTGACACTTACCCCATAATATATTTGAAGATAATGTACCTCTCAGAGCAAGGTGAGGGGAAAAGACAGTAAAAGGACCAAGCTGGGGCAAAAGGCACTTCTGACAATGGTTCAGTGAAAGTGGGCTTTTTTTTTTGTTTGTTTTAATGCAATCGTACACAAATGAGCAGTTAATTTTCTTTTTTCCTGGCTGAGGGTCTGATGCAGTGTTTAACGAGGCTGGATAGAATCTGGAAAGCAGCACAGCCAGAGGCCCTTCCATTTGGTGGCAGAAGTTCCACCCTTCAGATGTATGATCAGACCTATGCTCTGGTTTGTGGGTGGGGGATTAAGAGGCTTCTAGTATCTGGGAGCCCAAGTAAACAATCCTTTTATAAATATCACTTGTAAGGAGAGGAAAATACTTTCACTGCTCATAGAATTTTCAAACAACAAAAAATACAAATGTTGTCTGGCAGACAAACTAAGTCATGTGAATTCAACTAGCAGTACAGCCTGTGGGAGTCTTTGGGAGATATTAATTTGGGGGATTTTGTTTTGTTTGTCTTCTCTTTCAACCCATCAACTACAGATAAAACCAGCTCCCTAGAACATCCCAGAGAAAACAAAGTGTGCAAGAAAATTTCTGAAGCTTATTAGCTGTACTTCTGGGTGCTACTTGAAGAGTAGGTTTTGTGGACAAAGTCAAATACAGGACATACAAAAGAGCAAAACATCTATAGCACCAAAAAGTGATAGAGGATATTTGGCTGTATTGTATCATTTGCTTCAGCAAATCCCTCTGCTGCCTCTGTTACTACAATGACCTCTGCCTCCTCTGCCTAGGTAGATGATAATACATGGAAATTATGGATTTCCAAGGCTGGATGGTTCTCGTAGCAGGTAAAACACAGAGAGGTTCTGACTTCTGCTGGCAGATCTCAGCACTACTGCTATGTAAACATTCATTATATGTCAGTAAAATTTATAGACCGGCTGTTATAGAAAATCTTAAGTCACAGAAGTTGAAGGATGATGATTAAACATTCTTTGCTTCAATGGAGTTGGGATTTAAAATTTAAAATTTAATTTTCCATTGGCTAAAATATTTTAAAAGGATCTGACTTTATTTCTAAATTGGTTTTAATCTTAAATCTTGCTCCAAAAGAGATACATAGTGTATGCAAGACCCACTGTCTCTTGTTGCGGGCATTTATGTCAAAAACCACTTTATTATGCTTTTCATGCTTTTGTGAAGACAGAGACCAGATAGTATTCTCTTACTGTGTTCACAGACTGTCTTGAACTTCAGTTGCTGATATTCTTTCGGGCAGCAATAGTATATGGCTAATGTAAGGTGATCTGTTAATAGTAAAAGGAAAACAAAAAGTAAAGGAGAAAATAAAGTGTTCATAACAAACTTTTTTTTTACTTGGGACACCTTTTTAATTGCACTTCTCATGCATCTAGAACAACTTTATTATTATTATTGAAACTGAATTGATTATGGACTTATTCCCATATTTCAAATGTTAATTTTTCTTAATTATGTGTGAAATGAGTTTATCTATGGAGTAATCAATCAGTTCTGTCCATTTGTACAGTTCACATCTGTGATGGTAGCCACTTTTATAAATAAGACACAGTAAATTCCATAATCTGTGAAATAATTTTAGTCCAAATGAGCATTTTGTGCCCTTCTGTCATGGAGATTGTTTAAAACAAGGCACACATGTTTCAATAGTAACTGTACCCTTTCTGAGAGAGACAAGTTTTGCATACTCTCTTAAATCAATCATTCTTGCATATTTGAATAGGGCTGGATACAACAAGCTGAGCAGCTAATTTAAGTCTAGCTCTTTCTTTTCTCAGGATCAGGAACTTACATTTCCCCTTTACCTGACTGTTTTTGGTTTTTTTTTTTAGCTTTAGCCACAAGTTTCTGCAACATTCCTTACAGAGACACAGCTGCTATCTATTGAAATATAAGTCATTGTTCATGGATTGCATTTATAATCCACCCTACTGGTGATATACAGAATTGTATTTGCCATATGTAAAAGCAATTACAATACATTTTATAGAAGAAAAGCCTCCAAGTGCCTGCATGGCTAACTAAGCCTAGCCTGGGTTGTGTATTTGACAGCGAAACTATATTTTCTTCAAATAGCTGTTGATTCCTACTAATGGGCTAATATTATGAATTTTAAGTATGCATGCAAACAAACAAGCTTTTTGCCATGCTGGTTTTCTTACTACACCATTTTTTTCCATACCAAGTTTTGAGCTTTCAGCTGACATAGTTCTACTGATTCCAGGAAAAATAATATCAATCTATTTCAGCTACAGATCTGAAGTCTAAAACTCAGATTATACTTTCCCTTTAAAAATGAGAATTTTTTTCTGTTCTTGACTCAAGTCTTATTTCATTCTAAAATGATGAGCTTCCTATTGATATGTTTTTGATGAAGGCTGCTTTTCAAGCTCTGATCTCATTTTCTCATGGCATTCCTTTGCCTGAGGATTTATTCATAAGCTTTCCTATAAGTAGATTCAAAATTTTAAAATGTCAGAAGAGGATCTTCAAGAAGATGTCTTCCTCTATTAAGTGAAATTCTTTGCTCAAGCCCTGTCTCAAATTGACAGGAATTCTAGCACTTGTCATATTTAGTGTAAGTAAGGGTGAGAGTTTTTGTTCTCTACCATTCCCTGCTTTTTTTGGAAACAAATATTCCATAATAACACTTATAGGGATCTTTTGCTCACTGCTGTGTAAATGACCTCAATCTTTTTAATAGGATTTTGATCACATAACTTAATACCAGAGAATAACTCTCCTACATTGAGTAGGTCAAGGCTTTACATTTTAATGCATCCTTTATATTTATAACATTTTTGTGGGGTTGATGTTCTGTATTATTCCATGAATCACCATAGAAGAGGTTGCCACAGCATCTGCTAGTTTCCATAGGGTGACTTGGAGTTAGATTCTCCTAGGCTTTAATCTGTAGAGTGGTGAGGAGCTTAAACATTCAATGGGAACACACTGGCAGAAGTTAGCAAAATGAGGCTTTTGGCTTATTCCTGTGGCAGAGCAACATATTAGATGTAGTCCTGAGGGACTTCAGATTTCTGTCTAGTATCTCTGCAGCTTTATATTCAGATCAAAGAGTAACAGTGTAAAATCATTCCCTACTGCCTACAAATTATTGCAAGAAGGGGATATAACTTTCTTACAACATGAAGTTGTAATGCACATATTAAATATACTCTTGCATGTCAAAAAGGATTAAAGGTGTATCAGAAATTTATTGAGTATATTTTTAAGACCTAACCCTAATAAAATAGGTCATACTTATTTCCCATCAATCTTTAAAACAAGCATACACAGTGCTGTAGAGAAGCTTTGTGTCAGTAGACTTATGTCCTACTCCTACCTAAAGAAATCTGCATTTTCTGAGAAAGAAGAAATTCTCTGTTGTTCTTTTCAAAAAAACTGTATTTTTTAAAGTGAGAAAACTCCATATCCCTAAATTTGCCCTACTATGTTACTCCAGGGTGATGAGAATGAGGAGAATGAAAGAAAAAGTCACAGGATTATGGGATGGGTAAGACTGAAAAGGACCACTGGAAGTCATCTAGTCCAACCTCCCTGCTCAAGCAGTGCTCCCTAGAGTGGGTTACTCAGGTTTGTGTCCAGGCAGATTCTGAATATCTCCAGAGAAGGAGGCTCCTCAACCTCTCTGGGTTACCTGTTCAAGTACTCAATCACCCTTACAGCAAATTTCTTCCTTATGTTCAGGTGAAACTTCCTGTGTTTCAGAAGATGAGTATTCAATATTGTAAAAGATATTTTGTTAGCTAAAATAACACTGAATCATCATTTCATCAGAAGCAACCATGTCTTAGTACAGTTTTCATGACAAACTATTAGATGTGCACCTGCAAAGACAGGCACTTTTCCAAACTGTTTTCCCAAGTTAGTGAAGCAGCTTTCCGATTTTTCACCAAAGTCTGTCAGAGATCTCCAAAGGCATCAGTATATTACAGACCTCACAGTTCTGAGGCACAGCACTTAATTTTCCTTTGGATAACAAAGCAAAAAATGGATAAATACTGTAGGATCAAATGCCTTCAAGCTATCAGAGTTGTGACTGCAGGTTTTAAACCACATCAGAAGTGGAAAAGAAAAGAGAGCTAAAAATAGCAGCAAAATAATTTTATTTGTTGATGAGTTGGCAATGAGAGATTAATGCCTCTGACAGTGCAGCATCTGAGAAGGGCTTTGTGAGAAGAAACACTGCCACTGAAGAGCTTGGTTTAAAGCATTCAGAGGTATTCAAATAAATTATTTAATGAGGGTTTCTGTCACAACTAATCTAGAAGTATTTTTTTTGCCTACATTTTAGCAGTGAGCATACTACTGCCTTACCCTGAGTATAACAATACACTGGACTATTGCTGGACAACAGCTTGCTGCTGTGTTGCAGTTCCACATGAAGTCTGACATGAAAATGAACTTGTGACACTGCTGGCATTTTAGTGCACAGTTGCTGCCATATCTGCTGAGCAGATTCCTCAGAGAGAAAAACAGCCTCATTTTATCCTTAAATTTAGGGTCCTGGATTCTTTGGGGATAAATTTTCTAAATTAAGTCTAAGGAAGCCACATGACTGTTTGCATAACAGTAAATAATTTTTAAGCAGGCAGCACTTTCAAGGCTAGTCAACCAATTACTGTATAAAAAGGAGGCTTAAAAAAAACTTAAAAAAAGGAAAGAAAATAATGTTCAGAAATCTATTCCTCTCATCCATTAGAGTCTTGTTTATTGTTTTTAGATGTTGATACAGTGAGAATGGAAAAAATATGAGGAGCATGAACCTACAGAACCGTTCCTTCAATATGTCTAGAGTCACTATCAACTTCTTTCAAAAAGACAGTGAATAATAAAAAATACCTAGACAAATCAGATATTGGATATATTTCTCTAAATATGTTTCTAATGTTTAGAAATATAGACATTTAGAAACAAGTTGCATATTTGTAAAATGCAACTTTTCCCAAGTTTTAAAGGAAATGGCTCATACCTTTCCTTAAGGGAGAAAATGTTCTTTTAAAGTGAATGCCTTTCTTCATAAATTGTTTTTGTACTGGAATGATTTGCAGTGGTTTGAAAATTAAAAGTTCAGTCGTGGCTATAGGTAGTTTTGAGTAAAGAATGTGTGTGCTGTCGTCTTAAGAAAACACTGTCAGAAAATAGAAAAGGGATAGACATAATAACTGTTACCCAGGGTGTGTGAAACCCGGGCCAGGCAGAGATAGTTTTTATCCTGATCTTGCCCATTTTTCCACAGGTAGGCAGTGTCTGGTTTGGTGTGTTGGAAAGGGAATGGTGACTCTTGCCAAGAGCCTGGCTGGGGCACCCTCACTCTTCTCTTCAGACAGTGAGGACTTGTGCAGGACTCTCGATTTCAGAAATAGAACAAACCTTTACCACTAACTTCACTGAGAGCCTGAATACTATTTAAAATGCTTCTTTTTTGTGGACTCATTTGCTCCACCTAAAACTGCAAAAGAGCTCAGCTGAATGGAGTTCTTTGCACTAAGCAGTCTTTTCCTCCCTGCCTATTAAAAGAATAAAGATGTTTTCTTTGGCCAAGTAATTCTTGTTTTTCCTTGTGTTCTTTCATATACTTTCAAGGTCAGTTGGGGCTGGCTTGTCTGGGCTCACAAGTTTTTGATTAATTAGCAGAACTCCATTTAAAGATGCTGCTAATAATCGGCAAGGACAAATTAAGTTTTTTTAAAGGAAAAATCACTACTCAGCTAAAAACAGAGAAACATTTACCTTACTTCACTGAAAGATAATCTATAGGCTTTAAAAAAGAAAGGGAAGAACAGTGCTTATTTATGCTAAATTACAAATCTAAAAGATCAGAGAATTTACAAATAATTTTTAAATCTCTTTTACAGTTTTGTTTTATCTCATATTTCTGTTATTTTAGTGTTTTAGACTCTTTAAAGTATTACAGTAACCATAATTATAGTGAAAATTAAATTTTAAACTGACTCTGATAAAAAGAAGGTAAACTTCTAAACTTCCTGTATCATAGAGGTATTTTGGTTTGATTTCCCAGTCTATTGATTTGCCACACCAGTGTAAATCCTTAAGCTGATGCAGATAACTTGTCAAGATCAAATTTTTTGCTTAGTCAAATTTAAACAAATCTTAGTATTTGTGAATGTCAAATATTTAAACAATTTAGAAGCAAAAAATGATCATATAAATTAACTGAGTTCCAACCTTCAATCCTGTCTTTCTTCAGATCTTTAAAAATATTGTATTTTTAAGAGATTTATATTCTGAGACTCTATAAAACATAGCAGCAATTTTGTAAACTCGATGGATTTGGTATGTAAAGATAAATACAGATCGTATTAAAAATGTTGACTTTTACCATCTTAGGGAAGCCTTCTTTCCCATTTCTTCCTCTGCCTAATACATCAATAGCAGGAACTGTGTTAAAAATGATTATACATGATTATTGATAGAGATAAATTGGAATAAATATTGATAGAGATATTGGAATAAATGCACAGACAACTTCTCAGCATTGCAATGTAGAGACAGCTTGCAAACAAGGTATCTGTGAATGGCTGGGTCCAATGAGACAGTGTAGTCAACAGCACTCCTGGATATATTGCCATCCAGACAGGATGCTCCTGGCAGTCCCATGCCAGCCAGGGAGATGAGGATTGGAAGGAATGAGCTCCCAGAAGTGTCTGGCCTTGCAGCAGTAGGAGACTGAGCTTGTGGGATCCTACCTGACAGCTTCAGCAACTGTGCGAGTCTCACACTCACTTCCTGCCCCTTGGAGAGGTGAGCAGCCTCCCCAGCCCTACCTTTTGTCACAATTACCATGTTCTTACTGATCCAGACCAAACTGGGCCAACTTGCCCATTCCAAGCAGCAACTTACTTCAAGTGGAGTCCTATTTACCCCTATGAACAATGGTTTTAGGAACCCTGTGTACATCCTTTAAAAATTTAGTCCCCTATAGCACCAATCAACCAACACTTCCTGTCCTATGGCTTATTTACAGACTTTCTTTTGAGAATCAGGAGGAAAACAGAGATGTCCTAAATAAGCCCTTCATAGGAAAATAGCAATTTTATCAATATCTCAAAATATTTCTTACATGTGGATAGACTTCATGATCTAAAGGTATTTTCCAATTTAAATGATTCTACAACTCTATGTAGGCAAATAAGATTTATGAAAGCCAGTTTAGTCTACCTACACACAGCTTACATCCAACATTTCATTTAAATCAGATTTTACCTGCTTGCATATGTGCTTTTAAGGGCAGAAGTCTTCATAATCCTAAAACCTTTGCCACATTTCACAGAAATTGCTGCAGAAATTTACTCCAGAAGAAAGTCATTCCCCCACCCTGCTGCTTTAGTGCCTTACAAGTTTTAATTCAGTTTATAGTGACAGGATGAGCTTAGCCCAAATGAACAGAATTATTTATGCATCATTTCATAGGCTATAGCACATATTTTTTAGTTGTATCTATAGCATGTGATGCATTTCTCTTTATATAAAGTGCCAATAACACTCTTAAATTGCCAGTTTCTGCTATCAAAGATCAGACAGAACACATAACATATTGGGAGCACTAAGGAGGCAAGATTATTACTCTTTTACTTTCTTTCAAATTATTTGTTCCCTCCTTTGGGTGTCATGATTTCCTGGACAAATACTCTGAATTTCTTCTTCCCGAAAGCACCTTATTTATCTTGCCAGCGCTGCACTTCCCTCACATCTGCCAAGCCCAGCTTAATTTCTGGTTAGTATTCCCTTTCTTACAACATTCTTTCACTTCTCCAAGCCACGCCTGTGTGGAGAGTGAATAAAACCAGCAGAGGTTTTGCACAGCTTCCCCAGAACTGCTGGCAAGAACACAGCAGCATTGTTTCCTCTGCCCTGGGTTGATGTTTTATGATAACTGTGAGCTATTTCTTCAGCAGCTATGGTGTAATTGTGGGGCTGCTTGACACATTTCAGGATTACTTCACTTTTCACATTATCTTCTTGTGTTATCTTGGGACAGCTTCCTCTTTCACTTGGATTGCTGTAAATTGAGAGTTATTTCTATTTTCTAGTAGTGTAACTGAGTAAAGATTGATATTTCTCTTGCCTGGCTTGATTAATTCACCTTCTGATTTAGTCTTGCATCTTCTGATGTTAAGGAATCTTTTGGGCCATGTTGGGTTATCCACAGCCATCACTGTGGGTTGCATGAGCAACTTGCTTGCAACTGGCCACCACTGCAGATCTTACCTGTCTGTCCAGTGGGCCTTTGCACGAGGGATGGCAGACTTGCTCTCTGCTTGATGCTGTCTTCATCATGCCAGAGCAGGAACAGCTGGGATGGTCTCCAAGTTGGGCAGCCTCCAGAGATTCAGCCCAGCCTCCTGCTCCTGTGCAAAGGGGCCTTTCCTACCTCACCCCATATATTCTTTATTCAGCACCAGTTATACCCAGTTTCAGCAGTACTTTCAGTGGAGGGCATTCCATATCAAAAGGCAGTCAAGTTCACCTGCTTTGTATTGTTCTCAGCTTCTCTGCAAAGATCACAGGATTACACAGAATCACAAAATATCCTAGGCTGGATGGGATCCACAAGGATCATTGAATCATCACCCTCTAAGTGAATGTCCTGTATGGGGACCAGTGGCCTTGGTGTCATTAGTACCATGCTCTGACCAAGTGAAAAATGTAACAGCTACTCAGCTTCTTTCAGAGATTCCAGGGGCCTCTAATCTCCCTGTGTTTGACTTTTTGTTGTCTGCAGGTACCAGATCCATCTTGGGGATCACTTTACTCAGTAATTAGTCCCACTGATTGAAAGGGACTAGTGCTAACTATGCTCGGCACAGAATTAAGTCTCTGGCCATGCACAGCCATGTAATTTAGGCTCTTATCAGTATTTTCCTTACACATTAAACTTTAATAACCTTGATGTGGCAGGAGTTCAAGTCTACTAGCTTTTAGTATCATTCTGAATATTAATGTCCATTTTCAGCCCTGCTTCACAGGAAAATGTCTGGTAAAAAATGCTAAGGATTTACAGTTGTAATTTCTAATGCACCAAACACCAGCAGCTTTTCTCAGCAGCTTTTTAGTTTGCTCATTCATCCACGTTTCATTAAGAAAATCTTCAATATAAATTTCATTGTGTTTTTTATGACAGTCACCTGAGATGAAATTTTGAAAATTTGCAAACATCAATTCTAAAGTGTACCCAGGGGTCTCATTTGCCTGCATATGAATGCTGCAAAAACTTCGTAAAAGAACAGAAATGTTTGGAGTTGCACATATGTAATTAATTGTGAGGCAGCAAGTAGGCAATTTAACATAGGGTCACACACAGGCATGGAATCTGTCCCTGCTGAGATTTTGCCCCTAAATAAAACACATGCTGAGTTCCATAAATCACTTACAGGATCTTTGCATAACAAATGGTGGATGTTATGACTGAGGCCTGATACATGAAGACAAATTGAGCAACACTGTGATGAAATTTACAATTAATTCTAGAGTAATCCTTTTAGAAGTGTTTCTTGTGCACTTAGTCCTAGTCAGATTAGCAGGTAAGAAACCCATTAAATATGTTTGTTTTTGTGAAAGAACAGGAAGTATATGATTCAGCTGAAATCCACAAAAGCTAAGGAGAACAAGACTTAAGTCAAATGAGGAGCTCTGTCTGTAAAGATGGAATTCAGATCTGAATTTGAACTGCCCTAAACTGAAAGTATTTTGGTGCTCAGGTGATTTTGATTTGATACATATCCTGAAGGGAGATTTTCTGCCCAATTTAAATACACAGCTGGAGATTTAAATCTACACTCAGACAGGAAACTCATGGCCATTTTTACTGTTAAACATAATATAAACATAACATAAACATACTCTAACATACTCTGTGATCACTTTTCATTTATAGATTACTGTCAGTATCTCTTACATTACCTCTACCAGATTCTGTGATGGGATTGGGTCATAGCAATATATCTGCATATGTTTTTTATACTTCTATAGGCACAAAAAATCCAACATAAAACAAGAGATACCTTAAGCATTCTTGCTTTGCTTCTTAGGGATACATGACAATCTTTAGGATTTTATATTTCGGCAGTTATGATAACTTGTGTGTTCCTGCAATATCTCTTATCACGTAGATCCAACACAGAAGACATGGAAGTATAGAGTGTTTCCAAGAATGGTTACCAAGCCAAAAATCTGAACTTTCTGCTGAAAATAGTAGATCTAAGTTTGACTGTCTATGATGATGAAAGTACATCTCTTTCTTTCTATAGACTAATTGATAATCTCAAATTTAATGCTATATTGTGTTCTTCTAGGTAAAAATTTAACAACTTTTTTATAAAATATTTCAGATGTCACTAGACTTTTATTTAATTTATTTTAAAATAATATTAGAGAAAAAAGACAACAGTGAAACAAAGTTAGCTTATTCCTAATTGGTTGCAAACTCAAAGATGGCTGTATTTTCACTATGATCCTGATTCTTAATTACTAAATAAGGAAGCTCTGTTGTGAATTTTTTCATGCAATCCCAAATGACTTAAAGAATATAGACGTAAATTATTGCCCACATTGTAGTTCAGAAAATAATAGGTAGCAGAGACTCTTGTCCTAATAACATATTCCCCAGTAAATTCTGTTTAAAGCATCCCATTATTCCATGCAAGTTATATGTAGATATTTCAAACATGAACATGGAAAGCAGCAGAACCAATGAGAAGGTAAGAAATGGGATCAGTCTATGTTAGTGTTTGACAGGTTTTTCATTCTCCTGCCCATTTAAGATCTTAAAAGGAGATTCAATGGCTCACACCCTGGTATACTGCCCAACTATTTGTCAATCTATTTGTGCATGTCCCAAGGATAAATTACCCATGAACTTTCTAAGTTCTAATCAGTTTGGAGCACCTTCATGCACTGATGAGAAGTGAAACATGAAGGAGCATCTGGAACCAACCTTTCACTTGTGATGATGTACAGCACCGTTTTAGCAACAATGTCACTTTATGATAGAATACATTAGTGGAAACTTTAACAAATGCTGCCTGCTGGAGCTCAGTCTGTAAATGGTCTGGGAGTCCCTTCTGAAATAACCATTCCCTGCTTTTAGTGGTCCCTCAGATTATTTCTACTGTGAGTAAAGGCAGAACCAGAAAGCCTCAATAAACATCATTTCTTATTTGATTGTCATTCAGAGATCAAATGTCAAAAAAAGGTAATGGATTAAAAAACTAGAATTGCATTTTTTAATGATCCCATGCTACTTGAAATTACATATGTAAAAGAATAAATCAAGCAAAGTTTTCAGATTCAGGGCATCAGATTCCCTGATGGTTACAACAACAGTCCTCTGTTACCTGGCATGTTTAGTTAATTATTTTAAAACCCATAGGGTTATTTGTAATTTCAGTCAAATAGCACTACTCCAGATTCATGTTCATGGGCTAAAGGATGGGAATTGGTCAACTTTCATTTTTAAATCACATAAATGGTTTGATTGTTTGTTTAAATAAAACCAGTCTAGCACTGAAAGATAAAAAGAAATTATTATTATCTTTTCTAACATGCCCTTTTAAATCCACAACCTGTGGATGTGACCATTTTCAACAAAACAAAACAAAGCATATGCCCTCTCAAAATGTATCTGAGTCACCCAAGTATGGCTAACTTGCTACTTGTTAATGATTCCATTTGCTAGCATGGAGTTGGAGGTGCTCTAATTTAACAGGGCAGAGCCAAAGGTTACATTAGCCTGGTGTGGGTAGACATGGAGTTCTCAGATAGAGTTGCTGGGAGCAGACAGAACTGAAAGGAGCACCTGGTCTGGACTCCCAGCAGTGCATTAGTTAGAAACAGGAGAGAGAAATAATTGCAGCACTAATGAGCCCCAGGTGAAAAGGCTGTTCAGCTAGATGTGGGCCTTTTTTTTTTTTTTTTTGAAAATGAGAGAGTTTTGATTGATGAGCCAAATTGTTTGGAATTCCTAATTGTTCATTGCAGTAAAACATAGCTTTTGTGTTCATTTAGAACTTAGGTTGCTCACTATTAAAAACCCACATAATGATTGAAAATGAAAAAAAAAATTCCAGCCACATACTGGAAGCCACTTGGTGAGATAAAGCTCTATATCATATCCTGTGTTTGCTGAGTGTTTATGAGTCAGAGGAGTGCAGTGAGATTCCTTGAGCATTAAAAATGGCTTATTAAGCACTTAAAATACAAATTTTCCTATAATTGCTTCTTCTGAGAGTTTGGATTCCTCTGTTTCTTTCAACCAAATTGTTTTTTAGTGTGTCATTAAAATTGCTTTTGATAGCCACAAATATATCTATTAAATTACATACATGTCAGTGTAGACGGCTTTACTCTGTCAAATTATCAGTCTACTCCATGTGTTTATGTATGGTGTGATTTTCTGGCTAAAACCAATGGTTGATATTCTTTGACACTATTTTATTGTTTTTGGTTAATTTTATGTACAATTATTTTAGATTTTCTGGCAATAAAGAAAGGTGGAAAATAAATATTCCAGCAGAGGAGATAATGAGAATGAATTTTCATTCATGAAATCAAAAAATGATATTTTTGTATCTGTATGTTTCAGTGTCACGTAGCTTTTGGCTGCTGAGAGGATCCATATTTGCTTAATTATGGGACAGATTTCAGTTTCAATCACTGTGGTGGAGAATTGTGTAAATCTATATAAACGCCTCAGCAGAGTCATGACAGGTCACCTCCACAGAACTGGAGGTATCCAGTTACATTTCTGTAACTGAGATCAGGATCTGACCATGGGTATGTTTTCCAGTTTCCCCAGAGTGAAATGACAAGCCAGGGCTAAAAATGGGAACTCACTTCCTGCTCTTGTAGCTAGGCTCTTGTAGCCTAGCTCTGAATCATTGAAATATATTCCTGATACCAAAATACAGAATATTTCCCATGGTCTACTCTTGCTGACTTAAGGTAAACCACTCCATGTTAAACTGTTGAGAAAAATCTCCTTGACATACAGTGAAAAGATTAAACACACACAAAAAAATATTACTCATGAACTTTGGTTCTGGCCAAAATTGCATTTATTTCTTCTAATTCTTATAATAATTTCACTGTCTATATTTTGGCACAGAGACTTACCTTATTTTGATGGTGCAATGAACTAGAACTTATTCAATATAGGGCTGATGTCATTGCAGTAGGGAGATTTATAAGGGCTGCCTCAAAGCTGGTAGGTGTCACAGTTCTATGATTCTTTTTCTATGGTCCATTCTTGGCCAATGTTTTTTCAAAGCAGTTGTGAGTGGCAGTGGAATAATCATGGCAGAAGTCACACCTGAGCAGTGACACCTCAGTGTCTGTTAACACGAGGCATCCCAGTGATAAAAAAACTCAGTGGAGTCCATCATTGCTGTTGAAAATGAGGAAAAGCCTTAAAATCAGAAATGAAACCTGCGTGGGACTAGGCAGATGAGAATTAAATATCAGAGAATGTTCACAATGAAACATTTCCAGTGTGAGATTTAGGTCTTTTGCTGACACCAGATCAAATCAATGGGAATAAGGTCAGGGAAATTCACTTTGCATTCAGTGAGGATAATCCTTCATGATTCTTATGAAAAACTGTATTCACTGTGAGAGGTTTCAAAACAACTATGCCATTTTTAGACAGAAATATTAGAAAATGCACATGCTGATAAGATGTTTCAATTTAAATATGCCAGAGAGATTAAATAGGAAAAATCAGAATTATGAACCATCTCTATAACAGAAAACAACTTTCTGGTCTTCCCCACAGGAGAATAGTGACCGTACCGAGCTTTACGAGCTTATCTAGACTATGTTCTGCTTCAACCAAAAGCTCAGCTGCCAGACAGCTGCAAAAGATCAAGCTCATTTTTTTTCTTGACATTGAATTTGAAGGGTGAATCCAAAAGCCTAACAGATCCATTCCACTGCCAAGGTTTTGGGTTGTTGGTTTGTTTTTTTTTTTTTGCCAGTTGATATAAGTACACATTGGATCTTCAGAAATTTCTCATTACCATGATGTCAGTCAGCCAAAATATAATCTGCTCACTAGCAGAACTGTCACACACTTGCTCCATTTCTGCACCAGATGGATGGGTTCAAATAAATTCTCATCTTGGTCCCTGGACTGGAAAACTCACATAAAAAAATGACTTTTTAAAGGTTTTTTGTTTTTATGAGGTAGTTCATTGCAGTGAGTTTGTAGCTGTCTTCCACCTGGAACAAGAATCTGCTTGTTTCCACGTAGTGTTCTTCCCCTCCCCACCCATGCAGAACAGCACTTTGCTTTCCACTGCAAAAACTAAGCTATAAGCCTGCATTTTGTAGGCTTTCTACATTCATCTGGCCATTTCAGGAAAAATTTGCTTTTCCCAAGAATGCTCATCTTTACTTACATCCAGGCTCATTCCCAAATTTTATTGTTTAAATCTTCAGCTTTGACTACACTGCAGCTGATGATTTTGTCTTTCTCATAACAACTTTGGATGAAAATCCCAACAATGAGTCATCTGAACCAGATTTGCCCTTGCTAATTTACTGGCTGCTGTACAGAGCTGGTTGATGAAATCTGACTTGTTAAATAGAGTCAAAGTTAAAGATTTCTGGAAACAAGGATTTTATTTTTACATTGAAGAATCCTCACACAGATAACCAAAACCTTAGTTAAATTAAATCAGTTCTTATACTACCAATTAAAAATTCATACTGATAAGTGTATCCTGTTTAAAGAATAATGCCAGGTTTAGTTCACAATGATACTCCAGGGAGCCAGCAGCAAATTGCATGCATGCTGCTGTGTCAGGGAATGTGGCACTTGAGCAATGAGATAGGAGATAATACAAAACTAATATAATTTAATATAAAAAATGATCCTATTAGAAGCATGATGAGATCTCAGCACCCCTGGAAATGAGGATATATATTTACACAGAATAATGATATGGTCCTGGCTCCTATGTTATACATCTTAATTAGATTACCTATTGCAAGAAGAATATTGAAAATGTTTCACTGAAGGATGACAAAGTGGCTAGCAGCTGGGTAAGTAAGTTCAGGCACTGATTTACATCAGAGGTGGATTTGGAGTTTTTTAACCTTTAGCTGGATGCATGAAAGTATGTTGAACATTTGTAAGATCATTTCAAAATCTCAGACTTTTGAAATTAAATTCAGGATAATTTTTTTAATAAAAACTGCTTTTATTTTGTTTTCACTTGTCTCATATATTTCATCCTTCTGTAGATAGAATATTTGACTAGAAATTCATTAAAGGGCTCTAAGATATAAAATTCATGTGAATGGTTATGCAAGTACTGCTGTATCTGGAGTAAATTATTTTTTGGGGTTTTTTGTCAAAGTGAAAGAAAGTAGATTTCAGTTTCAGCAATGCTGCAATTTATTTTAACTTCAAATAAATCAATGGAATTGTAACTTAAATAGATAGATATATACATATCTATATATGCATAAATACGTGTCTGTGTATATATATATGTGTGTGTATATTTGTGCCTCTGTGTATGCATCCAGGACAAATTTTCCAAACATAGGAACCCAAGTGAGTGCTGTTTAGGGGTGTCAGAATGATAGAACTGTTTTTATCAATGCATCTTTCCCCAGATAAGGGCTGTATTTGTCACTGGGCTAATGAACACTGTGGATGTGTATCACTAACACCACCCACTTCCTCATCAAGTGTTACACTGTGGAGACATATCTCACACAGCTAAAGGATACTATTTTCTCTAAAAATCCTGAAGGAAAAGTAGGCCTAGACAAAACATCTGAGCTTTTTATAACTGTGGAATTTCTATACTGGGGGAGGGGAAAGAGCTTTGGCTGTGCACACTAAGTCCACTTATATCTGAAAGTGTGTTTTCCTCATAATGAAGATAATTAGACCTCTAGCTGTTGTTTAATGCCCTCAAGAACATTTCAAATATAAACATTTTCAACAAAACTCTACTTTTTAAAAACAAAAATGTAACTCACACTTGAAAACAAACTTGCAGAAAAATAAATTAAGATCATAAAATCAGAAAGGACGGAGAAAAATATAATTTTTCAAATGAAAAAAACTCACCTTACTCATACATATTTTAACTGAGCAGTTAGAAACTCTGTGCTACAACCTTATACATAAAGGAAAAACAAACAGTCATAGGGACTCCACAGATGGGTATTTGACAGTCCTTGTCTCAAAGACACCTACACGGGAAGCCTTCAATATCCACCATGGACACAAGTGGCATTATTT
This sequence comes from Chloebia gouldiae, assembly GCA_003676055.1. NCBI lineage: Eukaryota > Metazoa > Chordata > Aves > Passeriformes > Passeridae > Chloebia > Chloebia gouldiae. The sequence goes on along the minus strand of QUSF01000001.1, from coordinate 37,657,125 downwards.
TTCTCCTTAACAAGAGTTCACCTAATCAGGAGCAAGCTGAACAATCTTTTTTTTTTTTTCAAGTTGCTGTAAATAGAGGGGTCAGGGTGAAGGGCATGATTTTCCCTAAGCACCTCCCTCCCTCCTTAACCTTGCCCCAGACTGTTGGGAAGTTTACAGGAGTTCTGGTTCTCCTCACACTCGACACAAGGAGTTGTATGCTCCCATTGCACATCCTATTCTTACTCAGACTCAATTTTGCTGCAGATGCACAGTTATAACCAGGAAGATAAGATGGGAAATAGTTGAGAGTGCAACAGCTGCAGCCTCTGCCAGGGTACTCAAATTTCTGGTAACTAAGTCCCAGGAAAGACATTTTTCACTCACTTGAAGATAACTGCTACAAACGTAATTCTCCCAGTTTGTCCATTTGGAAGCCAATTTTTTAAATTTTGCTTATAAAAGTTCTTTCAAATTAGTGTCTAGGTCTGCTGAAGGGCACAGGAAGGGTGGGCCAGACTGTGAGAATACAGATTGTAAACTCTGGGTGCTAACCTGTTGAAGGGCAGGTTTTCCAGGGGATGGGTGTAGCTAGAGTCCCAGCCCAAACAAAGAAACCACCTGTCCCGGTTCTGGGCAAATTTTGGGAAAGAACCCCCAAAGGGTTCCTCTAGGAAGCAGATTCAATTGGCCCCTCCCACCCCAACCGGTTCGGGAAAGATACCTCCTTGGAAAAAACCTGTTTATTAAACGAGCAGACTTAAACAATATTAAACAATAAAACTTCTTGCCACTCCAAGAGAGAGACAAACTCAGAACCCCCCCCGGGCTGCAGCTGGGCTCGCTCAGTCTCTGGTCAGTCCCTCCGGCGCTGGCAATGCCGCGGCCCAGGCCCGGCCCGGGGGGGCTCAGGTGGGAGCTGCCGGTGCTCCTCTGGGGTTCAGCCCAGAGCAGGTCCAGAGAAAGGGAAAAAAAACACAGTCCAGGGAACTTCTTTGCCTCAGCTAGCTAAAACTAACTAAAAAGCAAAGGAGAGCTCTGTCTCGCTGCCTGTCCGTCCGCAGATAACACAGTCCAGGAGCAGGAAGGTGGAGGAGTGAGTGCAGTTCTTGAAAACAAACTCCCCCAATTTTCACTCTTAGAACAAGCCTTAAAGGTGTAGAACTCACTTATTATTCAATGTAAACAGGGCAGACGATTGGGATAAAAGCATCATACAGTCAACCTAGGACATCACCAGAGTTTTTTCCAGTTTTTTACTTTAAGGCTTATTGATCAACACACCAGGAATATGAAGCACACAGAGGAACATTTTACCTTGATGGTCAGCCATGGATTGCAGAATCTTCTGGAGGACGCTGAGGTGGTGCTAAAGATCAGCCTGCCTTGACAGAAAATCAGTGAATTTTTACAAAATGACTGAAGACATCTGAAACTTTGATCAGAACTTGGTTTCCTTACCCTGCTCTGAAATGACATCCCTTCATTCTTTGCACCTAACAGATAGGGTGTGGGATTTAAAAGATCAGTGGAAAAAATATCCTACTACTTAGAATGACCAAAACCAAATCTAAACTACATTATACACAAGAAGTTGTAAGGAACATAAATGTGGGACCTCTGGAGCTCTCTTTTGAGAATGCCTGCTGTGTTCACTGAGCTTTTGTCTGACTCTGTCCAGGGTCTGCTTAAATTAAACAAGTGACAACAGTGGGGCTTCACTAGTCCTTTTTGCTCATCAACTGTTAGGACAAAATTTCTGTACTTGCATTTTTATTAAATTTAACACTCAATCTTCTTCTGCTAGTACCAGCCTTTCCATGACATGAGATTGCAATGCAATGAACCAGGGAAGAATAGCTAAAAACAAAGCTTTTCCATTTACCTTAATACCTTAATACAAATTTTGCCATTTGTAAATGACCACTGCTTTTCTGAACCTTTCACTCACCAAAACCGAGGAGAGAGAGAGGAGAGGAGAGGAGAGGAGAGGAGAGGAGAGGAGAGGAGAGGAGA